>CM028378.1:111910608-112077575 GCA_013146195.2 Codonopsis lanceolata | reverse complement strand
GAACTAACTTAATAAGAGGACAAGCACTTGATAAACAGTAGTGCTAGTCAAGCGATCGAGCAAACTCGCTCTAAACATGAACATAACACCGCACTAAAATACGGTATTTCAAAAATCAAATCGGCGGAAGCAATATAAGAAAAGAAGTCCCAAGCTATGAAGCTCGAAACCAACGACAATGAAACCAAGAGACATTATCTCTCAAATGAGGAAAAACAAAACTCGCGTGCATAACATTGCGAGCGCTAATCAAACCATCGGCACTCAGGTGGCGTTTCAACAAAGAACCAACTGATATAACAATTACCCAACGGCTAAAGCATACGGGTTGACAACAACTATAAAAACTAGAATAAGGAAATTCCCCCAAAGCTACTGCGTGCAGGAGACAAGCTGAAATAAATACTAAAACCACAAACAAGGCACGACACAACACGTCGGCCCGAAAACCCAATACAAATACCCAGTATTCTACCCTCAGTAAAGTCTAATTAACTTTACAAAATGTCGATCTCACAAGAATAACAGTACATTAAATCAATGACAATGCTAAAAGGAACAAGACTCCACAAGCCAAGCTACTCGAAAGTCTACCGCTACAAACACGAACCACACGATCTAACCTCGATCTATCGACCACCGCGCCTCGCTACGCCATGATCTACTCGACTTCAGCCGACATATCGCAACTAAAAACAAGTACGGATGAGTCATAATGACTCAAAGTTTGCTATTACAATATATATGCAACATATAATTATGTAACATAAACATAACTGTGGTGTCATTTAATATATGACAGTAAAAAACCTGCGGAAGAGGCGCCGTATCGCTTCGATATCCACAAGATATCCACTCCTTCTTACTTACTAAACCGTCTATCAAATGAACCAGGGGTGTAATTCCCTGTTCACACACAAATCAAATGAATTAGATGGTAGTTCCCCTGAAGACATCATATGCAAATATACATATCATTATATATACGAATCAAGCTATTCACCTTGTTACCACGTGTAAGGGTGCATGTTTATATATATACACCTATATCGGTATGTATATCTCTAAATATACATATCAAATCTCCCATAAAATCATCATGCATAAGTGTGCATATATATATATATACACATCAAGTCTTTCATATATCTCATATACAAGTATGCATATATCTATATATACATATCAAATCTCTCATATATCATCAGCCAATACAAACATGGTCAATAAGATCTCATGTTCAACTAACACTTTGTTATCACATAAGTGCCCATAGTAAGCCCATAAATGATAGAGAAGATACCAAATCACTTTCGTCGTAATTGCTCCTTCTCTACAATCACAACCGGCTATTAATCATATCGTGCAGTGATACCCGTGTTCGGTATCAAAGTACCGAGCTCTCTTCTCGGGTGCCCCGAGCTCTCTACTCGAGGAAAATAGCACTAGCCAATGTGCTCAATTGGTTACGACAGGGGCTACTTCCCACCGTAGCTTTAGGTGGAGGTGTGTGAAACCGAATCGAATGCGGCGATACATTGCAACCACGAATCCCATAATTGCGTGAAGACAATGCATCGTCCACCATCATCATGAAAACTCAAGTAATGCCAGCTGGACTTATATGCAATGCACAAGTAGATGTTTACTTGCTAATTCTCAAGTAGATATAATGACCTACTAAACTCATACGATTATGCACATTGTTACATAAATCACAAAACCACAATAGGAACTCATTTGAGTCTCTAAATCATAAGTGCCAAGTTTGTTCACTCTATTCAATTCAAGTCCCAAAAGCTAGTAATCTAGTCAAGCTGGAATATAATTGTCATAGGATCTCACCACGATCCTCGTAAGGTTCAATTGTTCCTTAACTCGACTCGTTGAGTCTTTACTACAATTCCATCCAAATAGAGTTTGAACACTATATGTGTTCCAAGACTCTTTCTATGTTCTCGTTTGAGGCATAGCAAGGTTCTCATTCCATTTAGGAATCTTAGTTCAAGTCCCAAGTCAATTATATAAGGGAAGCCCAAGTTGATTATTGTGAAATCAAGCTTAGTTCAATTTTGATTCATAATTCCACTTAATAGTAGAATCCAAGTTCACCACAATTCATTAAGCGTAGAACGGATCGGGCACGAAGGCAAATACATTCAATATGCTCATAAGTCATATCATAGAAACACATAGAAGAATCAATTCTTGACAAGGTAGGAAATCATGCATTTAGTCATAATATAAAATATACACGGTATTCCATATTCACTTATGAAATTCAACGAGTCACAACTTAACCATCGGTCCATTAAGTACTATCCAAGACTACTCCGTTAGTCTCGGATCATGAAGCCATTTACTAAACTCTTCCTAGAGTAGTAACTCATTCAATAACACAAAAGTCGATGGTAGTCAAAGACTTAAGCAACACTAGAGCGGTAATAACTCCGTAAGGTCAAACCATACCGGTGAGTCTTAGATAACAACATGGTCATCCTAGCGACTTATACAAGTAGACTCCATGTATAGAGTACTAAGAAAGCCCCAACCAAATCTTCTCATAGAATAGTCCTCAAATTCATTATTCAACAAGTAGGTGTTTTACTCATTAAAGAATCAAGTAGGAATTCGACAAGAGCGAATTCAACCTGTCAAGTAGATACATCATTCTACAACATGCTCTCAATTGTGCATTTGCTTCACACAATCACATAAACCACATAAGAACTCGATTGAGTCTTATAATCACTCATATCAAACATGCCCTTCAATCCATCCCAAAGTCACGTAGGCTAATATATTAGTCTAATGCACTACAAACGTCGTAGGGATTGAATGTGGAGTCGGTATTGTTCAATAACTCCCTAATTTCAACTCCGGTGAGTTTTACTAAAATTCAACCAAGTTGAGCATTGATACTCTATGCATCACATTGCCCTTTCCTAAGTTCTCCTTTCATTTAGAACTCGATAACTAGGCCGTTCATGATCTTAAACTAGCCTTAAACACAATCCCGAGTTTCAAACCCTAGAATCGGAGATTTTGTTAAACCTTGAATTGAAACATAATCTTTCACAAGAGTTGTTCCTAAGCTCATTATAAACAACATTCATGCTTTGCACAAAGTCAAAATCACAACTTCAATAAGAATTCATAAAATCCTACACATATTTTATAGGTTGAATTGGTGGTTTCTTCTTCACAAAAAGTGTTCATAATCATCAATAGAACAACTATAATGAAGGGGTCATGTTACTTTATTGAACATGAAAATATCAGGGATTTCTCAACGTACCTTAGTCCTAAGATTAATGGAGGAAAGGTTGATTAGAGCAAGGATTGTTGTAGAGGAGGTTGAGGGCTTCGATTTGGCGGTCTCGGTTCGTCGATCGGACCACCGGATCTCCGGGAAATGGTCTTTCAAGTTGGTGTGACCTCCATGGACGAAATTTGAGCTAAGTCTCTGAAGTTCAGCTTGTTGTTTATCAACAATGGCTGAAAGGCTGAACATTTGGTTTAAATACTTCCCCTCAAACCCCCCAATCCAAGTGATGGTGATTATCTTGCTTCTAATTGGCCAAGGAAGGGTGACCATTGATAAGGAATGATCAAAGGGCTCAAAGGGGTTGTTGAAGAGTCAACAAAGGGGGCTTTGAGTCTCCAAGGTCGGCCAAAGGGCAAGGGCTCAAGGGTCAATAGCCAAAACCCACTCAAAACTCACAAAACCAGATTCTGGAAAACAGACAGTCAATCTTGTAAAATCTACCAAAAATAGCTCACACCTCCAAATGAGGTGATTATTGATTTTTATGAAACTAGACTCTTTAAACTATAGTTTAGAATTTTAAATTACTCAATTTGGACTTATATTAATCAAAATATGGCTACTACAACTTCAAGTACAGAAGCTGATTTCCTGAAAACATAAATCTGGCACAGCCGTAAGTCAAGACCTAAATGAGGTACTTATACACCTTGGAAAAATACCATATTTTACAGGGAGTATCCTAACATATTTAGGAAAAACATACTAAATTTTTAGAAAATTCTCTTTGGTAGATTGGTACCAGAATTTTCCCGAAGTTCGCCCAAAAACCGGACTGAATCTGAGAAGTAATAAGTTGGTCATCTTATTTCCAAATGCAACAAGTCCATGAATAATGATTGTGCAAGCATGAGAAATACTAGTACACTTGGTCTAGAACTCAAATGAACACCTCGCAAGATGAAACACAAACAATACAAGAAACGAAGGCAAACACGAGAAACCCTAAGACTCAGACGAAGCAACAAAGCTTCTAAACTTTCAACCAAGCATACTATGATCAAGATGAACATTATAAGTCATATATGCAAGGTACTAAGACTCCAATGAGACCTAGTTAAGTGCTAACATGCTAAGACGATCACTCAACGCATTAACAACAAAGCATGCAACATGAGAAAGTCAAATACACGAAGGTTCGGGGTCTTACATGGCCATAGCATAGGGAAGACTAAAGAGATTGAAAATCTCGAGGTCGAGGGTTAGTTGTTTGCCGTTGATCGTTCCATTCTTCTGTCCGACTATCAGCCTTAAGCGCCCTTTCGTCTAATCGTTTCCCGGTTGTCGCATCGTGTCGGCTTCACAACTAAGTCGTTTACAATTGGTAATTTTCCACCCCTTTTAATATTTATTAATATTTTATATATATATATATATATATATATATATATATATATAATATACATATAAAAAAAATTTGGGCTAAAAAAATGTTTTGGGCTAGAACGATGTTTTTATAGCGACCCATATATATATATATATATATATATATATATATATAAAAGGAGTCGCGGTGCAAGAAATAATAACTCTCTTCATATGATTTATTTCCAATTCTAGCACAATACAGAGAATAAACATCAATACCACAAAGAAATGTAGAAATAAAAGAGAATTTAAACTTTTTCTCTTCTCTATTGAAGTTTAGAGTGCCTATATTTATACATGGAATTATGATCAATTAGGATCCTGAAAATCAAGGACATTTACTAATCTAATTTTCTAACTAAGGTAAGTTCCAATCAGTTAGAACCTTCCTAAAATAAAAGATTCTAATCACAACTATACAAATAAAATAAAATCAATTATACATAAATAGTTTCTCATTCAAATTTCCAACACTCCCCCTCAAGCTGGTGAATACAAATTTTGCATTCTGAGCTTGCCAATGTTGTCTTGAAATGCCTTACCGCCAACCCCCTTTGTTAACACTTCTGTCAACTACAACTGTATAGGCATATATGGGACACATATTAGTCCATCATCCGGCTTCTCCTTGATAAAGTGTATGTCTATCTCAATGTGCTTTGTTCGGTCATGTTGTAGTGGATTATGAGCAATGCTTATTGCTTATTTGTTGTCACAAAAAAATTTCATTGGCATTTTCCACTTGATCTTTAGGTCCAGTAGGATCACCTTTGTCCATAATAGTTCACACACTCCATCAGCCACACCCTGAATTCAGCTTCAGCACTTGATCTTGCCACCACACTTTGCTTCTTACTCCTCCAAGTGACTAGATTTCCTCCTAGGAACATACAATACCCTGTGGTAGATTTTCTATCAACTTGGGAGCCAGTAAAATTTGCATCTGTGTACACACAAATGTCTAATTCTGGATTATGTGTTTTTGTAAACATCAATCCTCTCCCTATATGAGCCTTTAAGTAGTGGAGAATCTGATAAACAGCCTGTACATGAACTTCCCTAGGATCATGCGTAAACTGACTAATTACACTTACTGGGTAAGCAAGTCTGGTCTAGTATGTACGAGATAAATCAAACGTCCAACGAGTCTTGATACATTTCCTTGTCTACCTTACTGCTTTCACTTGCTTCTTTCAACCCGTAGTTCTGTTCTATTGGTGTAGTAGCTGGTTTACTAAATCTCATCCCCGTTTCCTTCAGTAGATTAGTGATATACTTCTGTTGTGAAAGAAAAATACCACTTTTAGACCGAGTCCCCTCAATGCCAAAAAAGTACTTTAGTCTCCCAAATTCCTTGATGTCAAATTCTTCAGCAAACCTTTTTCTTCAAGTCCCTTCTTTCCTTTTCATCGTTCCCTATTACTATGATGTTATCTACATAGACCAATAGTGTTATAACTCCTCCAGAATCTATATGTTTAACAAACAATGTATGGTCTCTTTGGCTATGCTTATATCCACTATTCTTCATGACATCGGTTAGTCTTCCAAACCAGGCACGGGGTGATTGTTTTAGACCATATAATGCTTTCCTTAACCCACAGATTTTACCTTCTTCACTGTAATGATACCTAGGAGGAATGTTCATATAAATCTCCTTTTCTAATTCTCCATGGAGAAAAACATTCTTCACATCAAACTGTTCCAACTCCCAATCAAACTGGACTGCAAGAGAAATTAGGATTCTAACAGTGTTCATCTTTGCAACATGGGAAAATGTCTCGTGGTAATCTACCCCATAAGTTTGTGTATATCCCTTTGCTATTAAGCGGGCCTTGTATCTTTCTAATGTTCCATCTACGTTGAACTTGGCAGTGAAGATCCATTTACACCCTACAGGTTTCTTACCATTGGGTGTATCCACCAAGTCCCATGTATGATTCTTTTCTAATGCATCCATTTCCACTTTCATAACTTGCCTCCATTCCTCCTTAGATAATGCTTCTGACAAATTCTAGGGAATCTGAGCTGGTTGTAAATTGGAGAGAAATGTCCTATGATTTTGAGAGAATTTCTGGAGTGACACAAAATTAGACAAAGGATATATGAGCTTTTTTGTGCACTCACTAATTCCTTTTCTTAATGCTATAGGGAGATCATTTTGAGAGGTGTTATGAGTAGGTGAGGAATTATCTAGGGATCCATTTTCAGATTATGGTAGCTCATAATTGTCATTTTCATATTCTGAGGCTCCATTTGCAGATTGTGGTAGCTCAAAATTGTCATTTCCATAATCTAGGAATCCCGATTGATCTTGCTGGGGAGGTTTGTCTAGAGCTCTTTTTCTTGTGTACACCTGATCAAACATGAATTGGTCAAGGGATTTTTCTGGTCTTTCATCTTCCCCACTTGGGGTTTCAAGTGGAACAAAATCAGAGGATTTGGAATTTGGAATTTGAGGTTCAAATGATAAGGGATCAAAGGGAAGACTCCCAGGTGTCTCTTTCTATGTTATAGGATATGTGAAGTACGATTCTTGTTCAACAAAGGTTACATCTGCTGAAGTGTAGTATTTCCTTGTAGGTGGGTGAAAACATTTGCATTTTGAGTGGATGAATATCCTATAAACACACATTTGACACCTCTAGGATCGAGCTTCCTCCTCTGATGGTCATTAGGGGTAGGCATTCAGATTTGGGTTTTCGGGTCCCGATCCGAACCGATTGGATATAACCCGATCGGGTAGAGTAATTTCGGGTTTCGGGTTACCCGAACCCGCTTTGTAATTTATCAGATCGGTTATCGGGTTTTAAACTGTTATTCGAATTACCCGATCGGGTACCCGATATATTTGAATAAACATATTACTATATTATATAGATATTAATATTATAATATATATAGTATGCTTTGTAATTTGTATAGCTTGATGTTTTTTACTTTAACAACTTAGAGGAAAGAGAAATCAAATTCCTAATTCATTATTTCTCTTTCATCGGTCACCATTGCCAATTTTCCATAGACAACCTCACTGCCGCATCGGACCTTGATGCGTGAAAAAAGTGTTCCCTTCTCTCTCTTGAACTCCATAAAAAGTCAAGCAGAACCCTTCTTTCTCTCCATCTCCCTCATAAATCTATATCTAAATTATAGGGGTTCCAACTTTGCGTTCCACCCTTTCATTGCCGCCGCCGTCGTCGCGCCATGCTGCCACATGCCTGCTGCCAACCTCTACACAGTACATACCACGCCACCATGGTGGTCGCCTGGTCGGTGACTGTGGCTCTTGACTCTCGCTCACTTTCTCAGTCCATCGACTCTCTCTCAGTTGATCTCTCCCCCTCTCTCTCTCTCTCTCACTAATTTCTTCTTTCTTTCTCATTTGTTTTGTGTTGGAAAAAGTGTTTGTGCCTAAGACCCTGGTAGCCTGCGGCCCTGCCGCTCTGCAAGGCCGATGTGAAAGAGACTAAGAGAGAAGCACAACCTTGTAAATGTTGGATAAAAGAAATAGTTTTACTTTTTCCTTTTTAGTTTTTAATTAATCTCTTTTCATCCTTCTAGTTACATTGTTGTAAATAAAGCGGATTACCCGAACCCGATAAAGCGGTTACCCGATTTTTCGGGTACCCGACCTACGGGTATCCGATTTTTTGGATAGTAAAATTTAACACATAAAATATCGGGTACCCGACCCGAAAACCTTGATACCCGACTCGATGCCCACCCATAATGGTCATGAATATGAACAAATGAGATAGAACCAAAAACTCTGGGATGTAAGGTAAATGTATGTCTGATATCTGGATGAAACTGAGCCAAAAAATCTGGAGGACTTTTAGATCCAAGAACTTTAGAAGGCCATCTATTAATGACATAAGTTGAGGTAAGGACAACTTCACCCCAATATGTTTTAGGTACATTGTTTTGGAACAACATGGCTCAGGTGGTTTCTAGAAGGTGTCTATTTTTCCTTTCTTCCACTTTGTTTTGTTGGGGAGTAGAAGCACAAGAGGACTCATGTATAATCCCTTCTTTTTGAAAATATGGTGTGAGAAATTGATTGAAGTAATCTCTAGCATTATCACTTTGTATGTTCTTAATTTTTGTGCCAAATTGATTTTTCACCATTTCATGGAAGACTTGAAATACTAGGCTGACTTCAGACTTGGTTTTTAACAAGTATACCTATGAGACTCTAGTGCAATCATCAATAAGTGTTACAAACCATTTGTCACCAGATATATTGGGAATTGTTGAAGGTCCCCATACATCACTATGAACAAGATTAAATGGAGAAGAAGCTCTTTTATTTATAAGTGGAAAGGAAACACGAGTATGCTTGGCATACTCACAAACGTCACAATGAAAAGACTTAATATCCAGTCCTTGAAACAAGGTTGGGAATACCAATCTTAAGGAACTAAAAGACACATGACCTAAACATTGATGATGCAACCATATTGTATCTTTATTTGAAGAGGATAGAAAAGAGATGGTTGGTTGGAGAAAGCTTTTCAAATGTATGCAAGTAATATAGTCCTCCTTCATCCTTAGCAAGCCCAATCTTCCTCCCTGATTTCTGGTCTTGAAATTCACAATAAGAAGGATAAAAGGTGACAATGAAAGACATGTCATTGGCAAGATTTTGAACTTGGATTAAGTTTGTGGATAGCTTAGGAACATGCAGAACATTTTTAAGCATTAGAGAGGGGTTAATCTGGATATCCCAAACCTCGGCTACAGTGGTAGAGGTTTCATCAGCTATAATTATCTTTCAATTGCCTGGGCATAATGTATAAGTAATGTAGCTTTTAGGATTACAGGTCATATGGTCGGTGGCTTTTGAATCTAGGATCCATAAATTCTCCAGAAATTTACCAGAAGCGTTAAATCCAAAAGAGTGTGGGGGTTTACCAGATAATGTTAATGAGCAACTTCCTGCAGTTTTCTCCTCAATTCCTGACTTACCTGCTTCTGAATTCTGGAGAAGTTTCTTCAACATGTTGATCTCAGTTGCACTAAGTAGGTTTGTTTTTTTGTGGATAGCCACATATGCTTGGGGTTTTTGTTGTGCCCCCTTAGGTCCCCACTCCTTGCAAGGAGGCTTGCCATGCAGCTTCCTAGAAGTTTCATTCACATGCCTCAGTTATGTCATCTTTGTTTAAGGTTGCTTGCTTTGCCCCTTTAGAATTCTTATTCATCTGGAGGTTGTTGTTTTTCCCAGCAAATATGGATTTTCCAGTGAATAGGGCTAACCCATCATGTTGAACCCTTTCCAACATGACTCTTCTTCGACTCTCTTCACCTCTGACGGTCGAAATGGCCTTATAAAGTGATGGATTGTCAGTTTTTCCTAGGATCTGGATCCTTACTTGATCAAACTCAGGGTTCAGTCCTGCTAGTAAGTCATAAACTTGATCACGTTCACAAACCTTTTAACTTCTACTGTACAATCATTGCATTTCAGGTTTAATGTCCTGTAATAATCCAACTCATACCACTGATTCTTCATGAAGTTTGCATATTCAGTGACATATCTGCTCCCTTGTTTGGTTGATGTTGTTCTTGTCTTTATTTCATAAATGAGAGTTGCATCATTTATCTTGGAATAAGTCTCATACAACATGTCCCAGATGTCTTTTGCAGTGGGCAAAAATATACATGTATCACTGATGTCAGGATGCATAGAGCTCTACAACCAAGACATGATCATGGAGTCAACTTTTTCCCACGCCTCAAAGCCATTTTTTTCCAGAGTTTGGACCTTTTCCTAACAAGTGACCAAGTTTCCCTTTCCCCTTCAGAGTGGTTCAGACTAATTGAGACCATTTAAGGTAGTTCCTTCCATTCAGCCTATAGGCTAGCAGGATGGTTTGGAGTTTGTCAAAACTTTTGAACTGAGGTTCCCCTTCAGTCACTCGAGAGGAAGATGACTTAGGCATAATGTTTTGAGCCATTTGGGGTTATTCAGCAATGAAGACTGAAAATAGAATTAATTTTGGTGATGAAATACAACAATGAAGGCTGAAAGAAGAAATATTTTGGCGATGAAGGCCAAGAAAGGAAGATTTTGCAGAATGGGTAACTATGGCTTTGATATCATGTTAAGCTACCAACTCATCTAAAACCTTAAGTTGTTAGATATGGGCTCAATAATGTATATCAAGTTTAACACTCCCCCTCACGTCTGACCTGTCCACACGTGGAGAGATACACAAACATGCCTCACCAAGGGCATCACAAACCAAACAAAGTGACAACATGCACTCATAATATTCTGGGTAACAAATGTAAGCGGGATGACTCGAACACATGACCTTGCCCAACCAGAGCTTAAAAAAAATAAAAGAGTGTCTATATTTATACATGGAATTAGGATCACTTAGGATCCTGAAATCAAGGACATTTTGTAACACCCGGAAATTGCATATTTTATTAATTGTGTATTAGGGTACATTAGCATGATTAATTACGTGCTTGCGTGTTATATTTAATGTGTTTATGTATTTTGTGTTGTAGACTTGGGTAATTGTCCTACCAGAGTCCATTTGAGCTCAAGATATGTTGGGTTTGATGTGTGACGTGTTTAAAGTCTATATTGGACTTTGGTTATGTTAGTTATGATTTATAACGTTTGAATAAGAAATGACACGTTAAAGTTAGAAAATATATATTTTGGCTAGATTGACCCGACGTGTATCGTACGTTATGTGTTTCTTTTTATATTGTTAAAATATATTTTTATTTTGAACTTGACTAATTAATAATGATTAGGCAATGTTTAATTTGGATTTAGTTGGTGATCAATTTGTTCGACACTTTTGACTTTTGATTAGTTGGGCCGCATGTGATCTCCTATTGAAACAATTGATTTGGTTTCCTTCTTTAGTTTGTTTTGAATAGTGAACAAAAAGTTTTGTTTGCCTTTGTTATTTTAACTTTGGTTAGTGATGTGACCCACACCACCTCTTCATCTTCTAAAGCGTCTATGAGCAGTAACAACTCAATTTTTTCTTCTCTCGCATCTGTCCGCCTTATCGTGAGTGAGTTTGAGGGTTCAAGCTTTCAGACTCGATTTGTTAACGAAAAATTACTTGTTTTTAATTCCGACTCCACAGAGGTGTTTTATGTGTTGATGGCTACATTTACACCCGAATATTTTGTTTTTTTTTTCGATATTTTTCGGTAGAGGTAAGTTACTATCCCCTTCCCTTTGTATGTAATAATTGCATACATGAACTATGAGGCTACTCCCATATGATTTGTTTTGAATATGGAGTATAAATAATTTAGTTATGAATTATTATTAATTTTAACTGGTTAATGTGTTAAATGGTTTTAAACCATTATTATGCCAAGTAATACGTCGGTGAGATTGTGTTAGGATGAATCCTGCAAATCGCGGTGATGCCCAAAATTTATAAATATTGAACAAATGACTCAACGGAGTTCGATTTAGGGATAATAAAATATAACGAGTGACGTGCTCGATTCCTACGATAATAGGGAATACTATGGTGTAGTTTATTGTATGTAAAATATTACATACCTTGGTATTTGTGTGTAAGCAAATAAATGCTTAAGTGTTTATTTACAGGCAAATAAGCATGCTTGTTACGTGTATTGAACTTCCCTACTTTGGGACTCGACGGTTGTGTTTAGTAGCAAGTAAACATCTACTTGTGCATCACATTGAGTTCAACTGGCATATGTTGTTGTGTCAACAATGGGACGACATTAGTCTTTACGAAAGTTAAATCTCGTGATCGATACGGGTCGTTGCATGGGTCTCTCCCTTGTTATTGGTCGTGACAAGGATGTAGCCTTATTAGAGCAATTCGCATGACAAACAGAAAGCTAGACTCTTGGGTAAAACTCGGGGTAATGAGACTCCTGGTTAAGTCCCAAGGTCATTGGTTCTGGATACTATTGGGTTTAGACATGGTTCAGCATGTGATCAGACATGTATCAACGCTTGTACTGCGACATCAAATAGCTATGGTATTTGAGATACAAGCCAAAACGAAAAGCTCGCCTACAGTTCTATATCCTGATTATGTGTTTAATTACGTTGAATCAATGTGCATTATAATATAATCAACGTGATGTGTGCAAGTATATGTACAACTATACTTGATTTACATATGTATTTATAACATGTGCATAACAGCATGCCATGTAGTTGCATATAGTAACTTATTGAGTTGTCACTCACCCCGTTTCTCTTATTTGTTTTCCTTAGATCCCACCCAGGTAGGGAGTTCAAGGTGAGGCCAGTGAGGCACTCGTGTACATCATGTTGTCTTTTGTTATGCAGCTCCATAGGAGTTTGTATTTGTATAGTGTGAGAATGGGTTGTTGTTATGTAGAGTTATATAAGCTTTACTTTGGGTACTTTGATGTTACTGGTCTTGTACTATCTTTTGATGCCAGAGTTTATCTTCGTGCATGTGTATTATATTACACTAGTTGGTTGGTTGTGGTGTTTATATTAATCACAGGAATGACTATGTTTTATCAAGTGATTTTATTAGCCTATTATTAGTGGGGGGCTTTGCACTTGTTTTGTTGTTTTATATGTTTGTTCGGCGCTCGACCCGAGGCTCGTATAGAGATTGGGATTCGGGTTGTCGCACATTTACTAAGCTAATTTTCTAATTAAGGCAAGTTCCAATCAGTTACAACCTTCCTAAAATAAAATATTCTAATCACAGCTGTACAAATAAAATAAAATCAATTATATATATATATATATATATATGGCTTAAATCACAAATTGGTCACTCTACTTTCCAGGTTTTTGCAATATGATCACTCTACAATTTTTTTTCTATTTCATCATTGTACTTCACCACATATAACAAATTGGTCACTTTGTCTCTTTCCGTTAGTTATCTTGGATGGAAATGATGAAAAGGACATGAATGCCCTTTATTTTGTTTGCCTGCACATATTGAAACCAAGTAAGTCAAGTTAGTCGGGTTATTCTTGCTCATTTCACAAAGTTAGACGAAAAGTAAAGGAAGGGAACAAAGGAACGAAGGAACGAAGGGATTGATTAAAGTTGATCATCCGGAAGAGAACGAAGGGAACAAATCAATCGATTGCAAGACATTACTAGGTTTGAAGCTCAAAGGATCGAAGGTAAGCATTCTTCGATTTAGATGCAATGTGTAGAAATTAGGGTTTTTCTTCATGTTTTGTAAAATTTGTTAGGTTTATGTTATGTAAAATTAGGGCTTTTGTTTGTCATTGGAAATATTTGGGTTTTGTTACTTGAATGTGTATGCATGCATGAATTTATCTTATATATGTGCTTTTTAAAATAAATTTTGTAAATGACATGGTCCCAAAAAAAGGTTTTGTTAAAGGTTTTGTCCCCCACTAGTATATTAATATTCTGGTTGGCCATTGGCCCCCTTCCCAAGTGTTCTATTTTTAAAATGTAGGTTGTCCCCCCTTCCCCACCACTTTTTTGTTAAATATGGAAGTAGTATATGGCTAGCTGCAGTATGGTTTGTCTCATTATGATGGTCCCTTTGCCCTTTTTTTGTTAAACTTGAAGAAAATATGAAAGTTACTGTGAAATGTCATTATGGGGGTGAATTCCTCCATGAAAAGCCAATTAAATATGATGGGAAGTTGCATTACTGGGAGGAATTAGATATAGAAGATTTGTGTTTTTCTGGGTTAAAAAGCAGAGTAGTAAATGAGTTAGGGTACCCTCACGTGAGTTCTATGTGTTATTGTGTACCAATTATGCATTCAGAAGACACAGGTCTTAGGGCATTGTATACCCATAAAGATTGGGATAAATTGATGAAGGTAGGTGAAGAGTTTGGACAAATAGAGATCTTTGTCTTACATGAGGTTGGGGAACCAGAACTTGACATCATTAGTGATGCTGACTATATAGGTTCTTCATGTAGTGGGGATGACGATTCATCATAATGTAGTTTGGAAGATGAGGACCTACATGACCTCAATGATGATGAGCTACTTACTGCTAGGAGGAACTTGATTGCCTTTAAGGGCAAAGGTAATGTCAAGTCCAAGGCTGTTGGAATTAAAAGAAAAGGTTTTTCATATAATTTTGAGGAGGCTAAAATAGGAGGTGAGACCAATGATGAATTAGTTAATGTTGATCAGGATGCTCATGAGATGGTGTTTGATGAGAGGGATGCATACTTTCCTCCTGATTCTGATAGTGGCAGTGAAGACGATGATAATGGGCTGAGAGTTAAGAGACAAAAATTCCCTAGGTATAACCCTAAATGTAACATGAAGAATAGGGAGTTCAGCTTGCATGAAACTTTCACTAATGTGCAAGAGTTTAGGGATGCAATTAGGGATTATGGTTGTCTGAATGGGTATGACATAAAGTTTGTGGTAAATGATAGGAAAAGGGTCCATGTTCAGTGTGTGAATTCAAATGTTTGTACTTGGGAAATATGGGCAAGCACTATTTGTGATGAAACAACATTTTAGATCAAAACTATCTGTACAGTCCATCAGTGTGGAAAGAATTTCAAGAGTAGATGTTGTTCAGTTGGTTGGCTAGCAAAAATGTATCAACAACAAATTTTGAGTAACCCTAAATGGAAGTTAAAATATTTTAAGAAAGATGTGCTGGACAATCATCAGTTGACTGTTAGTTTATGTATGTGCTTAAGAGCTAAGGCTAGAGTTCTTGGTGAAGAGATGGGATCACTTGATGGCCACTATGCTAAACTTTGGAATTACAGAAAAGAGTTAAAAAGAAGAAATGAGGGTAGTACTGTGGAAATAGAAAAATGGGTTCATCCAACCACTGATAAAGAATATTTTTCAAAGATTTACATATGCTTTGGTGCATTGAAGAAGGGGTTCTTAAATGGGTGTAGGCCTGTTCTGGGGCTTGATGGATGTTTCTTGAAAGGGATTTGTAAAGGGGAATTACTAGTTGCAATAGGAAGGGATGCCAACAATCAGATGTTTCCTGTGGCATGGGCTGTGGTGCAGGTTGAGAACAAAAACTCTTGGAAGTGGTTCATTCAGATGTTAAAAGATGATTTGGATTTAGGAAGTGGTGATGGATGGGCTATGATAACTGATCAGCAGAAGGGCCTTATGGAGGCAGTACATGAGCTTTTGCCTTTTGTTGAGCACAGAAATTGTGCAAGGCACATTTATAGCAACTGGAAGAAGGATTTCAAGGGTGGTGAATTGAGAAAGGCTTTTTGGGCTGTGGTGTATGCAAGTAATGAGAATCAAATGCAAAAAGAATTGGAGAAAATGAAAGAGCTTGATGAGGCAGATATTATGGGTTCATGAAGAGAGACCTAGGGCAATTTTGCAGGCTTTCTTCAAGACTGAAATGAAGGTTGACAATGTAGATAATAACATGGCAGAGGCTTTCAATGGCACAATTGTGGAGTTTAGAGTTAAGCCAATCATTTACATGTTAGAAGAGATAAGGTTGTACATGATGGCTAGGTTGGAGAAAATGAGAGATTGGATGATGAAGCATTATGATGATTACTGTCCTTCTATCAAGAAAATCTTGGAGAAAAACAAAGAGGAAGTGAAGTTTTGGACTTCAATTTACAATGGGGATGGGGAGTTTGAGGTGGGATATAGAAAAGAAGGTTATGTGGTTAACATGGACAAGTGGACTTGCAGTTGTAGAAAATGGCAACTAAGTGGTATTCCTTGTACCCATGCTATAGTTCCATCTTACAAAAAGGTGACACTGAAAAATATTTAGATGATCTACCTTAAGACAAGCTTTTTGAAAGCTTATGCATACTCTCTGAAGCCAATCAGTGGTGAAGATCAATGGCCAAAGTCCAGCAAAAAGCCTTTGTTAATTGCTCCAAATAGGAAAATGTCTGGTAGACCTAGAAGATGCAGAATTAAAGCTGCACATGAAGAAAAGAAGGGTAAACCAACTCACCAAATGCGGATCATCCACGTAAAAGGGCTTGTTAAGGAAAGGGAGGGTAATGAGATGTACATTCTGTTTTGGGATTGGGCACAATCAGAGAACATGCCCCAAAAAGAAGTTGGCAACTGCTTCTAGGACTTCTGAGGTAAATTCTGTTTTATATTAGTTTGTTTGTTAGGTATTCTTTAGTTTCAAACTGAATCTAATGTATTTGAAATTGTGGTTACAGGGAGGGGAACAAGCTATACCTCATGCAACTAATGCAAATGCACATACTGCAGCTCAATCATTTATGGTACATTTCATGCATCTTATAACTTCCCTTCCCTAGTTTGTTGCTATTATATTAACATCTTCAAGACCGAAATTATGGTTACTGTGAGGGAGGGAACAAGCTATACCTCATGCAACTAATGCAAGTGCACATACTACTCAATCATTTATGGTACATTTCATGCATCTTATAACTTCCCTTCCCTAGTTTGTTATCTTAACTTTTTTTTTAAATTGTGGTTACAGGGAGGGGAACAAGCTACACCTACTGCAACTAATACAAGTGCACATTTCAATCCACCAACTGCAACTCAATCAACTCAAGTATATTAAATGCATAATTTGCATTTTTCCAGTTTATTGCTATTGTCTCACTATATGCCATTACAACTCAGATGGATGTGGAATTCAATGCCCTGCTCCAACTCAATCCAAAAAAGCTTTAGAAGTTTACCAAAGGGCTCACCAATGAAAAGAGGTGGCAAAGTTGTTAGAGTCGTGAGTGAAACGAAGTTGTGAGTCAACAAGTTACAAGCTGCAGGAATGAGTGAACAATGTAACAATGAAGTTGTGAGTCAAAAAGTGCCAAGCTGTAATCAAGAGAGTAAAAGTAGAGAAGGGGGACAAATTAGAAGGTCAGAAAGGAGTAAGCTTGCAATATGGAAGAAGAAGAGCAAGGAGTTAAATGGAATCACAATAGAGATTGATTAGACATGTTGCTTAGCTAGTAATGTCTAGTTTTTTGCTACTTGACAATGATGGGAATTAACATAGGGGGTTAGTTTTGATACATTTGTGCAGTTTTTGCTTATGAGATGGTGTATGATGGCATGTAAAACAAGGGGTTAGTTTTGGTACATTTGTCTAGTTTTTGCTAATGGTTGGTGTACATGTAAAACATGGGGTTTTTTTGGGTACATTTCTGAAGTTAATTGGCCTGTAAAACAAGTTGAAGTTTTTGGTATATGATGGCATGTAAAACATTGAAGTAAATTTGACATGTTTGACATTTTTATTGGTAGACTGTCACTTTATTTATTGGTGTATGATGGCATGAAGTTTTTGGTGTATGATGGCATGTAATGTCACTTTATTTATTGGTAGATTGTGTAATCATGTTTCACATTTTTATACACTAAGAGCCAACTAAGAATGACAACAAATAGACAACTCATAGCATTGTCCCAACATACACTACCACATCAAATAGACAAATCAAGCCAAGTACTGTCATTTGCTTTTTCAGTGAAAACACTAGAAATGTAATTAACCTTACATAACTTCCATTAACATAATTATTGATACTACATACCAAGAAGTAAAACATTATCCCAACATACACTATCACATAACCAATAGATTATGGAATTCAGCCTAAGGCAACATCAATTGGGGAGTCATTTTAACATTTTTATACACTAAGATCCCACTGATAATTACAACAAATAGACATATCACCTTCTCCTTCCAACTATTGGCAACCAACTTTGACTTGAAGATAGCATTCTCTTCCTTCAATCTCCAAACCTCTTCTTTTAAATTTGAAATTGTCTTTTTTTCCTTGCAAGCTTGCTTGACATTGTCTTCATCTCACCTCTTTGTTCTTAAATTCATTGAGCAACTCTCTTGCTCTTTGAGTCATTGGAGGGTCATACCATGCAAAAAAATTACATTTTCTATCATCATCCTGTTAAGAACCAAACAATAAACCACACACTTAAGAAACATAGTATATAAACAAAGAAATTACACTTTTTTTTTCCATAGGAACCAGATAATAAACTCAGCCCTAAATTGAAACAGTATCAACAAAGAAAAAAACAGTATATTGAAGATTTCATATGTACCTAAGAAACAGAGTCATTAAAATAAGATTGATTGAATTTCAACTAATACCCTAATTGCACTATAACTGAAATTAACCAATTAACCAATTAATCATACCAATTTCCTATTTTTCGAACCAAATCAAAACAGACATTCATATAAGCAAATCACGTACCTTCCAGTTTGGGCATCCAAAAAACCTCATACCAGGATGTTCTTCGGTCCATGATGTCCACATACGAGCCCTATTACCGCAATCACAATACCTTTCTTGAATCAAATCATTTGAACATACTTGAACCGAAATCGAGCTCTTTACCTTTACTTGAACTTGAATTCGAGCTCCCTTGCCTCATGGCTCAGTCGCTTTCTTTGGAGAGATGAACAAATTAGGACAGGAACTCGAAGGTGAGAATGTATGGAGTTGCTTCGATCTCCCCTGCCCTAATACCTTACTTCTCTTCGATCGGCCATGTTCTTCTCTTCGATCTCCAATGGAGTTATCGTGAGTGAGGTGAGGTAAGGTTTGTTAAAGGTAAGGTCGAGACACGTGAGTAACACGTGATGTACTTAAAGGGTATTTTTGGGTTAATGTAAAATTTTAAAGCTTTCCATCCAATTTTTTGGATGGAGTGATTAACGTGTATTACTTGGTCTAGTACAATGATGAAATAGAAAAAAAAATTGTAGAGTGATCATATTGCAAAAAGCTGGAAAGTAGGGTGACCAATTTGTGATTTAAGCATATATATATATATATATATATATATATATATATATATATATATATATATATATATATATATATATATATAGTTTCTCATTCAGATTTCCAACAAGAACAAATGTTTATGACAAAGCAATACATATCTATCACAAACCCATTTTCTTCTTTCTATCTGCCTAGACTCACCCATGTGATTCAAAATATAAATAGTTCCGTTCATATGATTTATTTCCAATTCCAGCCATTGTTTATCATCAAGTTCCTTGTCGTAAACCAAAAGACAGTCCATCCTTCATCAAGTTCATAACCAACAGCTGGAATTGGAAATAAATCAATGAATGGTCGTCAAATGAGTTGGAAACCAAAAGACAATCCAACATTCTTCAAGTTCATTAATTATGATGTACAAATTAAGATTCTGACGAAACATATATTTGCTAGATTTAGGACCATTTTTATGCAGATCCAGATCCATATTAGCTGAATGTAGTGCCAAAGCTTTTGATCTAGAAGCAAAGTTTTGGATCTAGAACCATAGTAGTCTTTGAAGAGAAAGAAAATAGTTATGAACCGTGTAATGAGGGAGAAATTATGTTATTATTTTTTCTCTGTCATTCCGTGTACAAGGAGGGAGACTTATATACAAACTAATCAACCAATCCCTATAATTTCTCTAAAAGATATACACCTACCAGATTTACAATTTATCAATAAGGAATGAGATAAATCATCCACAACAAATAGTCAACAATCTTCCCAAGAATCTCGGCATATCTCAACACCCCCCCTCAAGTTGGAGCGTGTAGGTCACATACACCCAACTTGCTCAGAAGATGAAGAAACTGACGACTGCCTAATGCCTTCGTGAGAATATCAGCTCGTTGGGCAGTTGTATAAACATAGGCAGTTGTTATGACACATGTTTGAACAGCATCTCGAACAAGGTGACAGTCAACTTCAATATGTTTTGTACATTCGTGATGGACAGGATTTTGAGCCATATGTAGGGCGGATTGGCTATCACAGAGAAGAAGCATAGGAAGTTTATGTTGAATACTAAACAAACCAAGCAAGCCATGAAGCCTTTGAGCTCACAAGTAGCACTCGCCATAGAACGGTATTCGGCTTCAGCCGAACTCCGAGAAACAGTGGGTTGCTTCTTTGTTTTCCACGAGATTGGGGAATCCCCTAGGAACACCAAATAGGCCGTAAGAGATCGTCGTGTAACGGGGCAACTCGCCCAATCCGAATCACAGTAAGCCCGAAGTCGAAGAGAAGAGGATGTTCGTAAAAGAATCCCTTGACCAGGGTGTGATTTAAGATACCGCACAACCCGTAAGGCAGCCTTCCAGTGACCTATCTTTGGTTTATTCATGAATTGTGCAAGAGTATGCACACAATAGGAAAGCTCCGGTCTTATAATAGTGAGATAAATGAGACGCCCTACAAGGCGCCGGTAGGGCTCAGGATTACGAAGCTCCTCATCCGAAAGCAAGGCCAAACCATGATTTTGTTCAATTGGAGTAGTGGCTGGTCGTGCCCCAAGAAGTCCAGATTCTGAAAGAATATCAAGGGGAATACTTTCGTTGAGAAAGAAAAATTCCGTCAAGATGCTTAGCCACTTCAAGTCCCAAAAAATATTTGAGCCTCCCAAGGTCCTTCATATGAAAACATTTGCTAAGATACTCCTTAAAACACCGAATGGCATCCGAATTATTACCTCCAATCACCAAATCATCAACATAAACAAGAACATGAATCTCGGCAGCGAAAGTTGTATAAGAAAATAAAGAATAATCCGAACATGATTGGGTGAAGCCATACCCTTTCAATGCCGTGGAGAGTTTGGAAAACCAACAACGTGGGGCTTGTCGTAAACCGTACAAAGATTTCTTGAGTTTGCAAACTTTCCTGGAAGAATAATCTTGATGTCCCAAAGGTATTTTCATATAAACATCTTCAGCCAAATCACCATGCAAAAAGGCATTGTGAACGTCCATTTGATGGAGCTCCCACCCTCGAACCGCAGCAATAGAGAGAAATACCCGAACGGTGACCATTTTTATTGTAGGTGCAAATGTTTCCTTAAAGTCAACTCCTTCTATTTGTCGATTTCCCAAAATCACCAAGCGAGCTTTGTAACGCTCAATTGTCCCATCCGCGTTGTATTTGATCTTGTAAACCCACTTGTTGCCGATGGCTTTCTTAGCACTAGAGGCATCAACTAATTCCCAAGTGTCGTTTTGATCAAGAGCATCAAGTTCCTTAGCCATGGCCTCACGCCATTGAGAAGATTTAACCGCTTCTCCAAAATGAGCTGGCTCATGTCCTGAATCCACAGCAGCCAAAAAACAACGATGTTCCAAAGAGAAATTAGTGCAATTGACAAAGTGTGATAAAGGATAACGAGTACCCGAAGATTTGTCATGGGAAGATGAGCGTGTGAAGGAATGGACATCGTGTGAGCGGGCCGGAATGGAGGAGATCATCGCTGTGAGCCCGAGGAGAGATCCCAAGTCATATTCATCGAAGGATATACGGTAGAAGGAACCTAGAAGGAACCTTAACTCGTTGTCCTCTTCCCAGATTCTCTGTAGTGATTGATTACTCGTAGTGTTTGATAACTTGTTCGGTTAGGTATCGATCGGACAACTGTTCTGACAACTTCACCTCGACTCATTGATCGGAATCGATCAAATGTTCGATAGCGCAATATGTTCGATGTTGTGCGAAGTTGTGCGTGCAAGCGCACAGTTACATGGTCACTGTCGTCGTCGCAAGCATCTATATCATTGCAAAGAAAGATATCCGACTCTGTGTATGCTTCCCCTTGATTGATCCTGTTAGAAGCAAAAGGAAACTCCTTTTCCACAAACACTACATCCCGGGAAACAAGCAATTTATTTTCATCAAGATCGTACACATACCATCCTTTCTTTCCAAAAGGATACCCCAAAAACACACATCGCCTACTTCGACTAGCAAATTTATCATTATCTTTCCTAGAATAGTGAACATAAAATAAGGATCCAAACACCTTAATATGCGCATAAGAGGGTGACTTTCCAAAGAGAATTTCAAAAGGAGTTTTTCCTTTCAACAATTTTGAAGGAGTGCGATTAATCAAATGTCCTGCTGCTAATACGCATTCTCCCCAAAATTTGATCGGTAATTTTGCTTGAAACATCAACACACGAGACACATTCAAAATATGCCTATGCTTTCTTTCAACCCTGCCATTTTGTTGCGACGTGCGAACACAAGTGGTGTGATGTTCTATGCCACTTTCAATAAAGTATTTTTTCAAACAAGTAAACTCCGTTCCATTGTAACTCCTAATTTTCTTGACACGTTTGTTAAATTGCCGTTCTACCATGACAAGAAAGTTTTTCAAAATATGTGAAACATCACTTTTCGACCGCACTAAGTAAACCTACACACCACGAGATCGGTCATCCACAATGGTCAAAAAATAAACAGCTCCACACAAAGCAGGTATACGATAATCACCCTAAATATCACAATGAATCAAATCAAAAATGTCATCAGAATTACTTTCACTAAGCAAAAATTTGTCTCGACTTTGCTTAGCTTTGCAACAAATCTCACAAACGTTTTTATTATGACTACTACGACTGACGAAGGGTAATAAACCAACTACTTTACTTGATGGATGTCTGAGTCGCTGATGCCACAACTGAAAGCTTCCGGATTCTCTAACGTTGTAAGCCTGCGTCCTTGGAGATCTCCTCAAGTAATACAATCCCCCGTCTTGTTCACCCGCACCAATCAAATTCTTCGATTCCCGGTCCTGTACAACACATTGTTTATCAGAAAAATGCACTAAATAATTAGAATCTCGAAGTAATTGACTAACAGACAACAAGTTACAATTAAAAGTTGGTGCATATAAAACATTTCGCAAGACAAGATTTCCATCGATCCTGACGTTGCCTTCTTTTGTGGCCTCAATATATCTTCCATTGGGCAATCCAATCTGATTAGCCCTAATTTCATGAACATTTCTAAGTAGAGAAACGTCCCCTGTTATGTGTCGATTGGCTCCGCGCCTCCGCTATCGACAAGCCACAATTCATTATCTTTCTTACCATTCACACGGCCAGTTGTATTGACTGTTGTGTGATCAGATGTCTGCCCCTGTGTCTGCATGTAGTTCTTGAAATTGCTCCACTGCTCCGTTGTGAAACCCAGCATATTAGCCCGTTGTGCATCTGTCATTCCAGCTGCTCCTTCATCGCTGATCTGCACTGCATTGACTTTCGTGTTGAGTTTCACTTGATCCCTTCCTATCCCGAACGACTGGCCTCCACCTTTTGCTTTAGGGTTCTTCATACGTTGCTCTCCCCACCATTCTGGATAGCCCACCAGCTTATAACATGAATTAACATCGTGTCCCTTCTTCTTGCAATTAGAACAAGTAACATTTCTCATATCCCTTCTTTCTGCTGGACCACCTGTCGATCCTCCTGTGCCTACAACTGATTGAACAGCAAAACTCACAGGTTCTGAATATTCTTCATGTACGCCGCCCTTCAGTCGTTCTTCCCGAGTAACCATTGAGTATGCCTTATTGACATTAGGCAAAGGCTCTGTGTTCAGAATGGACGACTTCACATTCTCAAATTTCGGAGTTTCCAACCCCATAACAAATTGATGCACGTGTTCGTCTTCACGTCTCTTGTCCAACGTTGCACCAATATTGCACTTGCAACCTCCACAAGAACAGATCGAGAGTCTCTCAAAATCGTTGAGTTCATCCCACAACTTCTTGATCCGTCCATAATAAGCCGCCACACTTTCATTTTTCCCTTGCCTACAATTTGCTATGTCCGCCTTTATTTGTTGGGTTCTCGGTCCATTCCCTACCGAAAAACGCTCCTTCAAATCATTCCATAGTACCCTTTCTTCTTCCGCATACGTGATGGTGGAACGAAGCTTAGGTTCGATTGTGTTGAATATCCACGACACAATCATGGAATTCACGGTATACCAAAGTTTCGCCTCATCCTCGTCGCTAGGCAGCGTGATTGTTCCATCAATGAACCCGGTCTTCGTCTTCGCTCTAAGCGATCCTTTGAAAACTCGTGCCCATTCTTCATAATTTTCGTCTTTCAAAATAACATGAGTGAGAATCATTCCTGGATTGTCACTCGAAGAGAGAAAATAAGGAGATCGCCTTTCTTCCGTTACCATCTTTCCCTTACCAGAATTTTCTCCTACCTTGCCGGAATTCTCGTCGATTGCCATCGGTTTGGAGGCTCTGATACCAAGTTATGAACCGTGTAATGAGGGAGAAATTATGTTATTATTTTTTCTATGTCATTCCGTGTACAAGGAGGGAGACTTATATACAAACTAATCAACCAATCCCTATAATTTCTCTAAAAGATATACACCTACCAGATTTACAATTTATCAATAAGGAATGAGATAAATCATCCACAACAAATAGTCAACAATCTTCCCAAGAATCTCGGCATATCTCAACAAAAATCATGCTTCACAATTCAAAATCATGCATTGTGTTTAACTGAAGATGGGTCATGAAGGGACATGACGTTCTAGTTCATTTTACGATGAATCCAATAGGAATTATGATGATGCATCATGCATCAAAATGATGCATCACAATTCAAATTCATGCATTGTCTTTAACTTTAGCTCCGAAGCGCGCGTGTCGGTTGAACTCATTAAGAGTATACTTGTACTTTTTTCACCTAAAGTGTCTTTTACCAGTTAAAAAATTATGGACTTTAGCAAATAAATATTCAATGTAGGACTGACCTGGTTTTCTCCCAAAAAGCTCACTAGTGTTATTAGAGTTATTTGAGCGATTGAACATCAAATCAGTAAGTTCCACCATTCACAGTTCACTCGTTCAGCTACGTTTGATATTGAAAAAAATTAAATACTAAAATAAATATCTATTTTCGTTTATGTTTGGATCGCCCAAAGTAATCCTTCTGTCTCAAAATAAGTGTCATATATTTCATTTTAGAATGTTCTAAGGTAATTGGTCTCTTTCCTATTTCGAAAAGTTTTTTTTATGTCAATTGTCTTTGTTTCGTTCTTGTTTATGAGATAAAAAAGTAAGTACATCTTATTGATTTCACACCTCTGCATTAAGGAAAATAACATAGTCAAACACTTTCTTATAACTCGTGTATATTAATAGGGAATATTTATTTTCGAGACGAACAAGTTGTTATTTATGTACATTGATCGAGTTTTTTAGTAGGTTATAAATATATTTCAGAACCAAAATAAAATAAAATTTGCAATACTTAACAAGGGCTTGAGTGGAAGGATTAATTATAAATTATTACCCCCAAGGTTTACACATTTTAGTACATTAAGGCCCAATATTATATTTTCGGTGCAATTGAGGAAGGGGGTTTTTTCTATTTTTTCAATGGAAACTTGTCGTGTACTCTATGCGTGTTATATCTTATTTATATATCTTGTAATAACTATACATGTAAGAGTACAACATCATTTAAATGTTACATTTGATATAGTGTACTTTTGTGTGTGTGTCAGAGAGAGAGAGAGAGAGAGAAGACACGGTTTACTAAAGCACATTAATTATAACCATCTCTATTTTCTTTTGTCTTTTTAATCTACTAGTAATAGAGCCCGTGTTTCCGTACGGTTTTTTTTTTTTTTGTAATAATATTACTATAATTTTTAAATGTGACATACATTTTTTCTTTTGACAATAGTAGTAGTATAATTTTTAAACTTTTAGGAATTATGATTAAAATTTTGGAATATAAAACCAACATCATTTTCTAACTAATGTGAAAACCCTGAACCTTCATGTACTTGACTTCCTTGTTTGGTGTGCTAAATCTCCTTAGCATTACTTGTTTGACTTGTTGTGAGAGCCTTGGCATGTGTGGTAGGCTATCTAGAGGCTAATACCCTAGTAGCTAGTATGTGGGCCATACTCACTAACTTGTTTTAGTTACAAGTTGTAACTCAACGTTGGTCGGAACCCGACTCAGTCGAGAGTTTACTTGCATAGTTATTTTCTCGTGACTATGGTTACACCCTAGGTCTTTCCTTGATGGTCTTGAGTTGTTGTAATGTATTAGACTTCAAGTGGGATAGGTTCCCTAAGTCTATTTGTTTTTTTGATGCTAGATGCATCGCATTGTCGTTATCGCGATGTGTGAAATCGAGTCTTACGTCTATCGTGTCGTTTGGGGTTTCGATTCTCTGGATTGTTGTGTGACTTCATAGAAGTATTCTAATCTATATCTTGGACCCTTAGCTTGCTTATAATCATGTTCTGATACTTGTCCAATCGTTGATTCATTCAAAGTTATGATTGTCGGTAAGTGGCATCTTGCATCGAGTGACTGTCGGGCTTGATTTGAGTAGGGTTTCAACCTAGTTCGGTTAAGGCATGTGTTGGGGTTCATATTGGCTTAGTTTCAGGTCCATTTGACCAAAAATCCTAGATGCGGTCACATGTACCCATCAATGCCCCCGCATGCGATGCTAAGACTTTAACAAATTCAGACCAGACCACATGTGGTCGCATGTGTCTGGGTGTTTGGGGGATGTGCTCGCATCCCTGTATTTCCTGATATGAACAGATTTGCAGATTTTGATATTTTGGACGTGAAATTACTAATCTACCCTGAAAATACCCATCTCCATTTACCCTTATGAGGGTATATTGGTCATTTAACATCCTTATTAGATCTGAAACTTCCCCCTCTCCTCATTCCTCCTTCAATCGGTTAGAGAATAGAGAAAAGTGTGTGTGTGTGTTCTTGCTGAGACTAGTGTGTGTTTCGGTGATTCACGAAGTTCCGACCATCCGATCAACAAGCTAAAACCACCATCGTGAAGCTCTCGACAAGTAGAGTCTTTCCCCTTGGTTTATTTCCGTTTTATTTCATAGTTGTTGGTTGAAATAGGTACGTTACTAAACCTCATACTTTTTCTCTCTAGCTTAAATTGATGCTAGGTTGTTATAGATTTGATTCCCTTGATTTATTGTGTTAATACGTGTCTATTTAATATGCTTCTTCAGGGTTTTGAGTTGTGAACATGGGGGTTAGATTTGTGAGGATTTTTCGGGTTTATTGAAGTAGTTATTGATTAAAACTACTTGTTTAAGGTTTAGAAACCCGGATGAACAATGAATCTTGAATTGGTACCTTGACCTAGAAAGGTTAGGTTGGTAATTTGACTCAATGAAGTCTATTATGTGTTGGAAGTGATATTTATAACCCTAGGATGAATTCCTATAACTTTTCGAGTTCATCGTGTCTCAATTGTGAGATCTCGATATTGGTCTAGTGAGATTTGAATTAACAATTTTGTGATGTATAATGGTCTAGGACTCTAATGGAAGTCCTTGGAAGACGTTAACATGAATTTATCGCTAGTTATCGGTTTTAGTATGTTCGGATCACAAATGTGTGATCTCGAGTGGAGGACATTTAAGATGGTTTATGTGTGACATGAGATTATTGATACCTTAGGACTTCAATCGAAGTCCCGAGACATGTAATGATATAACTTAACCTGTTTTGGACCCTAGGGATTTAGGGTGAATGATGTTGGGAATTCTAACTCACTAGAGTAGCCTTGTGTGAATGAATGCACATTGACTTGTTAAAGACCTTGTTTGGGAATGTAGTAGACATCTTGAAGAATCTGAGATGGTGAATTAGATAATCCTTCCATAGAACGAATTTGGAGAGTATATGCCTTAACAACTTTATATATAGAGTCTAATTGTGTAGTCGCAAAGGTAACAAAGTTGTTATATAAGACTAACTTGTATTGATTTGGCCTTACGAAATAGTATCGCCCGAACACTTTGAGAACCTTGACCATACTCTAAGTATTTACCCTTCGAGTGTAGTACTTGACACTTAATGTTTGGAGAACCTCAAATAGGTCTTGTAGTGTTGCATATGCTATCTATCATGAGATTCAAAGAACTTGAAGTTGACAAGCTTTGTTTATGATTAATACATGAACTACCATGGACTTGGGATTATAGGATGGACTAGCATTTTAAATAAAGCCTTTAAGGTCATAACTTTGTTATTTGGTAACCCTAGACTATCTAGATATCATCGAGAATTATGTAAAATATTATTTGTTAAGTTACAAACTTAGCTTGGATTTATGCTAAAAATAAACATCTCTGCCTATTTCATATTATTACTTGCAAAGGCATGATTGTGATGATTGTTAAGGATCGAATCCTCTATGTTATTAATAATTTGACTTATAAAGCATATTGTATATCTTGACTTGAAACATGATTTACTCTTGAATACTTTAAGGGTTCATTGATAATTGATTCGTCAACTTGTGTTTAACTTGGATTTCACTAATAGGTGAAATTATGAACTTGTTGAACTAGGGCTTCTAAATGAAATAAGAACCTAGCTATGCTTGAACCAAGAACATAGAAGAGGGCTGGAAATGCATATAACATTTTCTACCTTATTTTGGATGAAATGATAGTAAAGACTCAACGGAGTAAAGTTAAGGAACAATTGAACCTTAAGAGGATCATGGTGAGATCCTACGACATTTAGAATCATTTGACTAGGTCTACTGGCGTTTGGAACTTTAATTGATTTAAGTGTACATACTTGGCACTTGTGATTTAGAGACTCGTTATGGGCTCTATATGTGATTTTGTGGTTATAGCAACAATATGTATAATTATGTGAATTTAGTAGAGTTATATATCTACTTGAGATTGACAAGTAAACATCTACTTGTACATTGCATATAAGTTCAAATGTCATTACATGACTTTTTACGTTGATAGTGGGACAATGCATCGTCTTCACAAATTATAAGATTCGTGACTACTATGTATCGTCGTACCAGATACGGTACACACACCATCTATTGTTGGCCACAGTGGGGAAGTAGCCCATTTGCGTAACCATTAGAGCGCATGTATTATGTTATTTCCCCGAGAAGAGAACTTTGTAGGTCCATGTATTAATCACGAGCATCTGACATCACGTTTAAGTTTAACATTTGTGATTGCAGGAGCAACACAACGGTACCACTTTGGTATCTTCTCTATCCCTTATGTGGCTTACTATGAGCACTTATGTGACAACAAAGTGTTAATTTAAACATGAGATCTAAGTAACCATGTTTATCTTGATTTCGCAGATTCGATTTTTGTTGACTAGTATTTCTTGTACGGCTTCTCATTCATGTTTAGAGCTTGTTAGCTCGACTGTTCGACTTACACCATTGTTTATCAAGTGCTTGTTCGCTATTCGGGTTAGTTCCAGGCGAACCGACTCGGGATTCCTCGTCGGGATCTGGGTCAGGTCGTCACAATATCTATTATATTAATAATAATAGTATATAAGTCTTTTATCTTAAAACTTTTGAAACCAACATTATTTTCTATCTAATATGGGATACATCCATTCTATTGTATAGTAAAAAAAATTATTTAAAAACTTTTAAATTAAAATAATTCTTTGAAACCAATGACGAATAAATCATTTTTATTGGTAAGATTTTGTTTAAGGACTTTTAAAGCCAACATCAACTTCTAACAATTGTGAACATATATCTTCTTTTGTTAGTTTAGTAAAAAGTTTTTTAATAGTGTTCTAAAACTCCCCGCCTAGCTTCGCCTATGTGCTAGGCGCATCTCCACCGCCGCGAGTTTCTTAGTCGCCACCTAATTTATACGCCAAACCCCGTGAGTTTTGATGGGAAGAAGGATGGAGGTAGGAGGTAAAATAATTCTGTGGTTTAAAGGGTTAGATCTAAGAGGAGTCGATAGGAGAGAGAAGGAAAAAAGAAATAAGAAAAATGGGTTGTCGGTCTACCGTAGATAGAAAGAAGAAGTATATATAGAATAGGAGGGACAATAGGATATATATATATATATATATATATATATATATATATATATAGTTCTAAACTTGGTTGGTTTATTGCCTTGAGGTTGTTGGGAATTGAGATTAGTGGTAGGTTTGTATATTTTTGTTCATTTTACAAATATAGACAAGTGTTTGATAAAATGACAAATATAAATAAATATAAAAATTTGTAGTAAATGTGTTTGATCTTTGATGTAAATTATAAAAAAATAGTAATTATACCTTAATTTTAGTCCCCGCCTAGATCCCGATTATGCCCTGACTAGTCCCCTAGGTACTAGGTGCTAGTGTGCCGCTTAGCGACTGCCTAACAATTTTTAGAACCTTAATTTATCTAAATATTTTTTAAACCAATATCAATTTTTAACTAATGTTTGTTACATAACTTTTATTCGTAATTATTGTAGCGATGCATCTTACATTGGTTATAAATTAATATTGATTTTAGAAATCATTAAAGTACTCATCAAATACTTGTTGAAAAATTAGTGTTTTTAGTAAAAGAAATTATGCAACTTGAGGCACAATTTTTTTTACGTGTCATTTGTTTGTTGGCAAATGTAATTGTACAAATGTGTTATATTCGAGAGTATCAAAATGATATATTTATTTGTCCAAATCGAGTTTTGGATTAATAAAATATCAAGGCTTAAAGTATGGTGTTAGAGGTAGGTCATTAAAGTAAAGTACTCACCCAATGTCAATATAATAATATTATCCCACATTGATTAAGAAACGATGTTGGCAGTAAAAGTGTTTTTATATAAGATTTCCAGCATTCTTAACAATAAAAGAGATTAAGGCTCCGTTTGTTTCACGGAAAATGACTTCCGGAAAACGTTTTCCTCATTTTCCGGTGTTTGGTAACCTTAGGAAAATACAGTCAACGGAAAATGAAGGCTTCTTTTCCAGAAAATGACTTACGGATTCATTTTCCGTAAGTCATTTTCCAAATGTTCAGGCACCCTCCGCCCCCTTTCACAATTGCACATATTTATTTACACACACAATATTTCACTCAACAAATAAATTGTTTAGAAATATAAATAAAGTTTGTGCATATTATTTATAAATTATAATTTTAATAAATGCTTACTACGTTCTCAAATTAGTGTCACCTATATTATTTAGGGACATCCTAACCATTGTCAATTTTCTATTTTAAAACGTTTTTTCATAACAATTATCAAAAAAATTATTTGTAATTATGAGATTGAAAAAAGATAGATATTGATTTGACACCACTAATGATAAATTGAAGGTTACTAAAGAAAAATTACTTAAAGTTCAACACTATTTTATATTCAATATGTGCATTAATATTAGAATATATTTTTTTGTATTTATTCATATATAGTTTTCCGTAACATTTTCTAGAGACATCCTAAACATTGTCTATTTTCTTTTTAAAATGTGTTTTTTTCATATCAATTATTAAAAAAAAATGTAATTGTGAGATTAAAAAAAGATGGACCTTATTAAAAAAAGATGGTACTTATTGATTTTCTAGGGACATCCTAAACATTGTTTATTTTCTACTTTTATTTTTGTATTTATTCATATATTTTTTTCCGTAACATTTTCCGCGTGTTTGCCAAACACCCGTAAATGTTTTCTGACATATTTTCAAAAGATTTACCAAACACCTGAAAATGAAATCTTTTGATTTTCCGGAAATCATTTTCCAGAAATGATTTTCCGTGAAACAAACGGAGCCTAATAGTAAATGATTAATATCACAATAACATATTAACTATTATTAATTATTATTTTTAGCTAATGACTAGAGAATGGAAAGTTTCAATTCAAGTGATGTGGGGGCTTGAAAATTCAACTATATCAAAAATTAGGTGATGTGTCACTATTAGAGTTGTCATCCTCAACTTTAATATACTATAGTATAGATTTATAAATTGTAGAGTATACAAAATTTTAAAAATATATACAACTCAATAAATAAAAAATGGTCTGAAATTTTAGTTTTTCTTTTTGTTTTTTAAGAAAGAAAACCAATTAAAATTTGTTCAATAAAGAAAATTGAAACAAGAAAGAAATAACTTTAATCTCAGAACTACCTCATATATACAAGTGAGGATTAATAGTGATGGCGTTAATAATATTGTTTATGAAGACAAAAGTCAATAGACTATCAAATGCAAAAACGTGAATACTTTGGGACAGTGAAACACTAGATCGCTTGAACTACTTGCATTGATCGTTTAAATAACTTATTAATGGTATATTACATATTTTCACCTTGATAAATATATAAAAAAAAAACTAGATTTTCAAGCTCGTGCCTATGACATGGTGCCAGTATATCTTATTTCGTCAATTGAAATAACAGTGCCTAAATAGAATACGCAATTTTAAAAAAATGTTATAGTTGAGGGGTACATTGGTTTAAGTGATAGTTGAGGGATTGATGTTTTATAAGATAGAGAGAAGAAAAAGGGGTGACTGCTCATAATATTAATTGTATGTGTGACTTGTAATGTGGAAAGAAAAAATATGGAGTTAAAAATAGGTAACTACTCACATATGTGAATGTGAGAGTGAATATCAACTATTAAATTTTTAAAGATAATTTAATCTCAACATCTGAATAGCTTTAGTCAATTACCTATTTGTTTTATAATATAGATGCTTAAAATGTCATTTCTGATAGTCTATGATCTGGTTACACATCATGAAAGAATTGTAGTTCGGTTTCTCAACTAAAAATAGTAAAACAATTAACGCAACACATAATCTATCTCAGAATGTGGTTCAAAATGTTGCACAGAATGTTGCAACATTCACAGACACATTCAACAAGGAATAACTTAATGTCATTGAAATAAGAGACTTAATGAATAAGTTTGGATAATAAAAATTTAAAAGCAATTGAACCTTGAACATTCTTTAAAACATAATGAAGAGACAAAAAACTATTTGTGTTATACAAATGAAAAATGTACACAAATTGATATACAATTATATAATAAGATCTACTAGTAATACTTGTAGACAAAGCCAATAAGGCCAAAAACTTTTACTATAAAAAAACAATTGTAGAGATTACAATTATGAAAACTATCACTATGTGAAAATCAAAACAAAAAGACTCCTAACAGAGTTGGATGTTTATCTTTCTAATACACTTGCTCACAGAAAACATAAGATCTAATCAGATGAATGAGCAATGAATAAAAACTGGAATCTGCAAGTCTAATGTAGTTCTAAATATTTCAACATTTGACACTCTTCCAGTAGCAAGTCTCTCTCTCTAAAACCTCTATAAAAAGCGTTAGTATTCTGAATGGTAAAGTCTCTCTTTTATACTCCAAGAAGTCGACTGGTCCTACAAAAAAAAGAGGGAAAGGAACTAAACATAGAATGGTTAATTTGTTAGTCAAATAAATCATTCCATAAATAGTTTAAACTTAGTTCTCAGAGATACTTGAAGAAAGACAAACAACAATTACTGAATCAATCACTAATCTAATCGGTGTTTTAAAGAAAGAAACATATCTAGGAAGATTCCTAGAAAAAGTATAATAACACATAAATTAAACATGTGTTAAAAAGTACTCTTACACATCATTATCATAAAATTAGTAAGGTATGGTTATTTTAAATGGGAAGAATAATACTCTCTCCGTCCCTAAATTATTGATGTAGTTGATCCAGTACATCGATTAAAAAAAATAATTAATTTAATTATTTATATTAGTTTAAAGTAGTAAAAAATTTTAAAACTAATGCAATGTTTTTTAAAAATAAGTTTTAAACTAAATAATTATTTTAGAACAGATAAAAAATAAAATTAAGTAGGGAGTAACGTGTTCCTACCCAAATCACCCAGTCGTGCAGAATCTAACTTGTAATTCTTACAAAGCTGCACCCTTCTTCCTTGCAGTATCTGAGTATCATTTCCCAAGATTTATACATACATAAACTATTTTCCCAAGACAATAGGAAGGAAGGAAGGGAATCCAATGTTAAATCAAAACACCCAATTGACTGAAAATACTGCAGAGTCCAGAACCTTTATACAGTACATATTGGAATAAATGAAACAGCTTTTTTCAAAATCTTTAACAAGTACACTTCATCACTTATTTTCGTATTTACAATCCTAACCAACCAAATATGAGGGATCATCCATTATCCCTCATCTTTCCTAGTCCGGAGCAAGTAGAGCCGGCAAAGGGGTTGGCCCGGATCCGGCTGGACTTTTTTTGTGGGTTGATCCGAAATTCGGTGGGCATATCAAAACACTAGCTCGGCTTATCGAATCCTATGGCCTGGTCCGATCCGAAATAAAATCAATCGATAACTATAAAGATAAAATATAATAAAATTTATAATTTAAAGTCACTAGTAGAAGCACCATAAACATAAAGTAATAAAATCAATCATAAACGAAAAGGTCAATGCAGTAGCGTCAAATCCTGTAATATCAATTCAGAGTTGACTACTTAACAGTTAACATAAATCAATGTGATTATTTAAAAACATCTTCAATCATTAATGATTACTGATTTAATATCAATGTGAGTATGTGACAGTGTAACTGCAAGAAGTACTAATTTTTAATACACATGCTTAGTTACAGACTAATAGACTACATTGTAATCAAACTATATATCAAGCTTATTTAACTAAACTATATACCAAATTAACAAGCTACAGTAAAAATTGAAATAATTGGTTTTAAAACTAAAACGACTTCTTTAGTGAATAACCTAGCCTAAGTTCCTAACACCAAGGTCGTCCCCAAGTCCCAATTCTCAAATAGCAGACAGTGCGAGTCGCTTGCTTCATCACTTGACAAATGATAGAAGACAGACTCTTATTGTTAGATAATTGGACTTGGGCTTCTTCTATTATAATTTTATACTTCATCCGTCCCTAAATTATCGTTTTAGTTGACTTGGCGCACGGTTTAAGAAAACACATTTGATTTAATTATTAATATTAGTTTAATGTGTAGTTTACTTTAAAGCTCATGTGTATGTTGCCTATAATTAAAGTATGATGAAAAAGTAAGGGTGAAACGGTAAAAGTGTTGTCCTAAAAAGGAAAGTTTCAAACAAGACAATTATTTTAGGACGAACGGAAAAGGAAATGATGACAATAATTTGGGGACAGAGGGAGTATTGTTTTATTGTCTACAATATAATAGAAATATGTTTTTTTTTTAAATTCGACTGTGATGGGTCGACCCGAAAAAGCCCGAGTCTTTTGATTCGGGCCCGGATGATCCACGGACCAAAAAGGTTCGCGTTTTTTTGGATCACCAATATCTGAAGCCCGGCCTATCAAAGAAACTGGATGGGCTGGACCGGTCCGTGGGCCTAGCCTTTTTTACCGGCTCTACGAGGAAGGTTACTTGGGCCCACTTTTGGATTCATACAGATTGCAGAGTACCATTTTATACTACGGTATAAAGAATTGCTCTACTACTTCCTTCGTTCTGAATAAATAGTTCATGTTTAAAAGTCAAAACAATTTTTTTAAAAAATGACACTTTTAGTAATCCATTAGTAATAAAAAAGGAAAGTTTCAAACAAGATAATTATTTTAGGATGGACGGAAAAGAAAATGAGGACAATAATTTGGGGACAGAGGGAGTATAGTTTTATTGTCAACAATATAATATAAATAAATTTAATTTTTTAAAATTCGACTAGGATGGGTCGGCCTGAAAAAGGCCGAGTGTTTGATTCGGGCCCGATGATCCATGGGCCAAAAAGGTCCGCGTTTTTTTGGATCGCTATTATCTGAAGCCCGGCCTATCAAATAAACTGGATGGGCTGGGTTGGTCCATGGGCCTAGCCTTTTTTTCACCGGCTTAACGAGGTAGGTTACTTGGGCCCACTTTTGGATTCATACAGATTGCAGAGTACCATTTTATTCTACGGTATAAGAATTACTCTATTACTTCCTCCGTTCCGAATAAAGAGTTCATGTTTAAAAGTCAAAGCTTTTTTTTTAAAAAAAAAAGACACTTTTAGTAGCCCATTAGTAATAAAATGGCACTTGTATATCTTAATTTTTGAAACTGGAATCTTTATGTAAAACATCTCAAAATGGAATAGAGGACTCTTTGCACAGAACGAAGGAAGTACTTTTATATATATGCTAGTTTTTTTAACCCGTGCGTTAAACACGTCAACTAAATCGTACATAAACAAAATAAGGAGGATCGGTTTATTAACAATTACACATGGGTATATCACTAATCATTATAGATTCTAAAAAATTTCTTTATACACAACATTTTTTTGTCTTATTAGTTGGTTTTTCATCTTCACTGCATATCAATATCTTCAAACCAAAATAATTTGTTACTCTAGAAACTACGACATATAATTGTCCATGACTAAATAACGGTTTTTTTTCTTCAAAAAGAGACCTACGTGCAATTATTGACTTTAACACTTGTTAATTGTCATTGCATATGATACCAAGAATGCAAATTATCTTCTCTGGAACTTGAAAGACAGACAATCTTATATCGAATAGAGTTAATGACAATCTTTGGATAAAAACATTTTCTCGAACATTGCTTCCTTTCAAAAAATTTGTTTCAACAATATGATCCCCAAGATTTATGATGATTAGTCTTGTTTCATTGCACAACCCTGCAACATGGTCAATGTTTCTCAATAGCATTATTGGAACATTAATTTTAAGTGTCGATTCATGGTCTAACAACCCCCAACACTTTATACTATTTAAAAACTCTGTACAATGAATGTCTTCGAACAAACTTGAATTTTTTCTGGCCTACAAATAGAATTTGAACTCAAATAAGTTATTCCTTTTGAATGATTACTTTTATTAAATTATATTTGTATTTTATGAATAAAGAAATTTCTAAGAAGAAAATAAGTTAAAATCAAAATAACGAAATTATTTTTACCGTTAACTATTATAGATAACCCTAGTCAATTACCTAGTTGCTTAATAAGAAACCTAATTCTAATAGTATAAGAAAACCTAGAAGTGGGGGTTACCCAAATAGATGACAGCCGTAGGATGATAGTAAAAAAAATTAAATCCTTACCTCTGAATAGCCTTAGTCAATTACATAGCTTCTTTATAATATATATATATATTATGACAACAATAATTTTTTCCGCCTAAATTACTTATCATAAATGAAACACAAATGTGACTTTTCAACTATACATTGGAAGTTGAGACACTTTAATTAGTATGAAACTAGTTTTTTAACCCGTGCGTTAAGCGCGTCATCAAAATAAGGAGAATCGGTTTATTAACAATTACATATAAGTATCACTAATCATTATAGATTCTAAAAAAATATTTTTATACACAACATTTGTTGTCTTATTAGTTGGTTTTCATCTTCATATCAATATCTTCAAACCAAAATAATTTGTTACTCTAGAAACTACGACATATATGGCTAGGTTTTTTCTTTCTAAAACCAATTATTGACTTTGAAACTTGTTAATTGTCATTGCATATGATTGTACTTCTGGAACTTGAAATCTTACATCGATAGTTAATGACAATCTTGAGATAAAAATATTTTCTCCAACATTTCTTTTTTTCAAAAAATTTGTTTCAACAATGTGATCCCCAAGATTTATGATGATTAGTCTTGTTTCATTGCACAACCATGCAGCATGATCAATGTTTTTCAATAGCATTATTGGAACACTAATTTTAAGCATCAATTCATTTTAGTATAATAAATGTCAACAAACTTAATTTTTTCAAATAAATGTGAACTCAAATAAGTTCTTCCTTTTAAATGATTATTTTATTAAATTATATTTGTATTTTATGAATAAATAAATTTATGATAAGCTAAAATCAAAATAACGAAATTATTTTAACAATATTTTTGTTTTGTAAATTATTCTTCCATTATATATTTTTGTTTTATTACTTAACTCTTAATTTTTTATTATTATTTTACCAACCTAAATTGTTTTGTTTTATTGACAACTATGTTCCATCAAATATTTTTATTTTACTAACGTATTTTTGTTTTACCTAACTATTTTAAGAATTTGTTTTAAATTTTGTTCCATAAATTATTTTTATAATTTTACTAACCTCGTTTAAATTATTTTTGTTTTATTGACAACTATTATTTTTGTTCCATCAAATATTTTTATTTAACTAATGTATTTTTGTTTTACATAGCTATTTTTAAGAATTTGTTTTAAAATTTTGTTCAAATTATTTTTATTCTTTAGTAACCTTAGTTTAAATTGTTTTTGTTTTATTGACTTTGTAACTATTATTTTTGTTCCATCAAATATTTTTATTTTACTAACGTATTTTTTTTACATATATATTTTTAAGAATTTGTTTTAAACTCTTTTTTTCCGTAAATTATTTTATTTTACTAACCCTCGCATTAAATTATTTTTGTTTTGTGATTCTGTAACTTTTATTTTTTTATAGTTGCTTGTTCCATAAATTATTTTTATTTTACTAACTTCTTATATTTTTGTTTACTTGACTCCTGAATTATTATTTTTGTTTTATTTTATTTTTATGTTTAAAGAGAAAAATGTTTAAACATATTTAAAAGAGATGAGATGGTGGTGATGAGAGATAAAATATGAAGGAGACGGAAAAGAAAGAAAAGATGAGAAGATAAGAGAGAGAAATAGTGAAATGGTAACTCAAAAGTTAATAATTCAAAAGTGAGATTTTGAGGGAAAATCAACCCTTCTCATTATATATATATATATATATATATTTGTTTTGTTGATTCTATAACTTTTAATTTTTTATAGTTGCTTGTTGCATAAATTATTTTTATTTTACTAACTTCTTATGTTTTTGTTTTTGTTACTATTTTTTATGTTTAAAGAGAGAAAAATATTTAAACATATTTAAAAGAGAGGAGATGGTGATGATTAGAGAGAAAATATGAGAAGAGAGAAAAACAAATACAACCAGAGAAGAGAAGATAAGAGAGAGAAATAGTGAAATGGTAACTCAAAAGTTAATTATTCAAAAGTGAGATTTGGAGGGAAAAATCAACCCTTGTCATTATATATATATAGATTTGTATTTTTCATATACATATTGTATATGAATATCTTCAATTTATAACTATTACTTCTTTTCATTTTTCGTCCGTTTTAAAATTATTGTCCTCTTTAAAAACTTTCTCTTTTAAGAAATCATTTTTACCACTTTACTATTATATATTTTTTTTACTTATTTTAATTATAGGCACATGTTCAAGGGCCTTAAATGAAATAACATAGACAAAAAAAAAATTATAATACAATCAATTATTTTTTTCTTAAACGGTGTGCTGGGTCAAATAAGACGATAATTTGAAAACATATAGAGCACTAAAATAGTTATATAATCTTATTATAAATAGTTTTAACGAACAAAAATATTATTCGAACCTCGCATCATATGGGTATAATATGGTTTTGAGGTGGTGTATAGCTTATATATAATATGTTAAAATTGACAACTTATTATGCATGAGGCTTAAGGATGGAGTTGAGATTTTACTGCTGTAGTTTTATAAATAGTAGACATTTTTGTGCTTTTCAATGAGATTTTTTTTATTTCTCATTTTAAAAATGGTCATAAGAAAATAATATTCTTCATCAATAATTTTGTTGAAGTCTTTTGAATGAGGTGTATTAAAGTCTTTTGAATTATTTAGTCCGTGAGTTGAAAATAATAGTATGTCTAAATGATTTTTTGATGTTTATTTCTTTAATTTAATAATCTTATATAAATTGTGTTGAAGAAAATGTTATTTCACAGTAATACAATATTTGAGGTTTTAATCAAAATGTTTCGCATCCTACGGTATATTATACTATTTTAAAGTACATTTTATTAAAGATTTTATTTTATATATTTTTAAAACATTACATATTTTTTTCCAACTACTACACAAGTACACGATACATGGAAGAGCAATTTCTATACCTACTCACTATCCACAAGTTCAAGTATTTCGTCCATTATTGATTCAAAAAATCATGAAGAATGTTCAAATCTTACTGCCATTTCGAACAAGAAAAATGATTTAAATAGATCTCTCTCGCTTACTCAATGTAAATTTTTGTTATGTTTGTTACATCTTTTAGTTTTTATTATTAAGTAGATTCAAAGTTATTCATGTTTTATCTTTTTTTCTAATGTATGATATTTTTTTTACTAAATAAATAACACCTCATATTTTGGTCAAACGTTTGATTTTTCACAACTTCAAAATATAATAATAAAGATATCATAAAAATAATGATATTTAATACATTGCAACTTATGATTAGTACTTCACACAAAATGTAATTGACTTTCTTAATTAATATTTTTATTTATATAATAAGTTAAAAGGAATATATGAATCTTACCTTTAATGTAAGTATGATGTGTATTTTTCTATGATGCAAATGTAAGAGTGATGAATAATAAAAAAAACTGACTCAAATCAACGTAAAATTTTATATTAAACTTTCAATAATGATATTTATTTCTTCGTTTTGCTTGAATATTATTTAATTAAAAAAAACTTTTGTCAATGCGTTTAACGCATGAGTATAAAACTAGTTAGTTACTAAACATAGTAGTAGACTAGTAGTTTGTTTTTTAATATTTTCATCTAAAATATTATACACCCCTCTTTTCAAATAATCATCATCTTTAACCTGACAACCTTTTAAGAAAAAAGTATTTGCATATATTATTAATATTTGTGTAATGTATGATTTCCTTTAATGCCCTTGAACATGTAGCTAGAACTAACGTAGGTAGAAAATGTAAGGGTAAAGTAGTAAAATGATTTTCCTTAAAAAAGAAAATTTTGAAAGAGGACAATTATTTTAGAACTGACAACAAAGAAAATGAGGAAAATTATTTGAAAAGGGAGGGAGTATTTATTATTTATTATTTATTTACTCATTAATGTAATTTTTGAGTTTTATTCTCACATACATATTAATATTAGTATTAGACAATAATTTTGGAGATTTGATCTCACCTCGCCGAGCTCGTTTAGAAGCTTCTCCTCTGAGGTCTTGGTAAAGGTGAGGTGACACTCGAGGGTTTTTTTAAATTTCTAAGTTTTATTCTTACACACATTAATATTAGTATTACACAATAATTTTGGAGATTCGACCTCATCTCGCCGAGCTCATTTAGAAGCTTCTCCTCGGAGGTCTTGGTAAAGGCGAGGTGAGACTCGAGGGTTTTCTTCTCCTTTTCGAATCGATTACTTTGGCCATGATAGCTTTCTCACTGGTTTTTTGCTCAGATCGGAGGGAGTTGACCTGTTCCTCCAGTTGATTTTTCTCATTGGTCAAGGAGTTGTAACAGTCAACCCTTTTCTGTTAACCGGTCAAAAAGAAGAGAACATTTGGTAGCAATTTGTACAATAGAGGCAGTTAGCAAAGTTGAATCAGCACAAAAATATATTAACGAAAGACATAATAAAATGAATTTTTCAAAGTTACCTCGCTCATCTCCAGGCTGATTTTTTCCCCAATCAAAACACCAAAGGCTGTTCGGACATTGTTGGCATCAACGTCTAGGTGGCAAATCCTTTTAAGGATTCCTTGCCCGATGACCGCACCATAGTTTCCCCGCTCGAAGAGGTTGATCTTTTTCACAAAGGGACATCACCCAATTCCTTGACTAGCCTGTTCGCTTCCCTACTAGTGTGCGGCATTTTGAAATCATCTCTGTGGAAGGAAGAGATCAATGTTTGGTGAAAAGAGGTAGTGTCTCGACTTGGCTCAAGGGCTTCATAGCGGGAACATATATTTCTCTCGGCAGGGACATCCTCATCAGCCCTTTTCTTTTCAGCGGGCTCACTGGTTTTTAGTTTAGCAGGAAACGGAGGCTTGGCATGGCTGCCCGCCTAATCGAGAGGAGGCACAACCCGAATTGTTCCTTTAGTCCGGCGCTGAGAGCCCCGTGCAGTGGCCACAAAGGGAACTTTGGCTGGGTTAACAGAGCCCTTGTTTGCAAGTTTAGCTTCTCGGGCAACTTTGGCCTTTGTCTGAGCCTCGAAGAACTTCTTCGTGTCATTTAATCTCTTCATAGCTACATGGAATCAAACACACTGGGTTAAGAGAGATGAGCAAAAGTTATGCAAGTTAAAAGACCGAGCAAAAATCAAGACAATATAAAAACAACCATCGAAGGCAGGGGTACAGTTAGTCTCAAGTTTTTTGCACTCAAGACAATCATCAGGAAAAGCTGAACTAATGACAACTCCCCTAGTAATGTTGGGGTTTCTCCCCATCCATCTCTACAAAGGGTTCAACCCCCAGAACGGACTGGCAACGAATCCCAGCTTGGCGTAGATAGAAGTCGCTCTGAGTAAGGGCATCCTAGTTGAACATAAATTCCTGCCTGCCTTTGTTTTCTTTCACACCTAGGAGTCTCTTGAAGTCGGTGAGCATCTTGTTTTCACTAGACCGAAATTGCTTGTGGTTATAGGCTGGCGCTTTCAGTTGACCCAGATGAGAAGCAAATGGCCAGCCTACTTGTGATTCCACGAGTAGAACTTTCTGGTCCCAGACCTCAACTTTGTTTGTGCACTCACTCAACAATTTGAATAAGTGTGGTTGGAACGTCCGAAAATACGACCAGCTTTCTTGTTGATTTTGAAAAGGTACAATTTACAGAAAATGAGTATATCAGGCTCATGACCAAGCAATCTGCAAGCAACAGTGTATGCGACTAGAAATTTGACGGTGGTCAGAGTTAGCTCGCATGGGAGAACCTTGGTCATATTAAAAAATTCACAGATGAAGGGGTCTAAGGGCAACCTAAGCCCGACCAAGAAAAATTCAAAGTAGAAAACCATTTTATCCCCCTGTTTGGCATGGTTGTTATTCCCAATATTCAGATCGAACGCCCTCACTCGGTAATAATTTAGGGTCCGTTCCCAAAGAGTAAAACCACCTAGTGACATCTTCTTCACTCTCCAACTTGTTCCATGTTACACCCCAACCAAGTTCCTCATCGGGGACATGCTTTTTGCCTTTGCGACGTGCAACCTTTTTTCTTGTTTCCTAGGGAGCACTTGTGCTCAGAGAAAGCGAGCCAAACCTCAAGCTCACTTTGACTCCATCTTCTTCCCCACCAGCACCGGTCATGGTGACTTGATCGATATGTTTGGTTGCAAGGTCATTATCAGTTGTGGCAGTGGTTCTAATGGGGCCTGTCCTTTCAGAGTCAGAGCTGCTTGAGGGATGTGCAATGCGGGTAGTAGCAGGGGCACTAAAAGCTTCAATGATTTGGATATCCGAGCTGGTGTGCTCGAAACTTTGTTGCTCAACTTCAAATCTTTCCTCGAGTTCGGGTGAAGCCCGTGGTCATAGCTACGCCCTTCGATCTCAGATCCACTCTCTTCGCGAAAAGACATCCTATAGGAATCAAGGAAGGGACACATTAATTCCTACCCGGAAAAGCATGCATAAGTGGGCAGGCAAAACCCTCGATTAGGGTTTTACATCTCAAACCAGTAAACATAGCACCAACTTAGTTTTCCTCGATCACTACCTATGTGTGTGCTCGTGTTGGTGTGAAACCCAGAAAAATAGCGGTTAAAAATAAAGAACCCAGAAACCCAAGGAGGGTGGGGATCATGAAAATCAATAAAGCAGAAATGTAGAGAGGAAAAACAGAAATCAAACTCTCAAATGGGTGTCAGACGTCCGAATGTTCATCAGGGGTAGATTTAAGATCGCAACCATTTTGTCATCATATACCCACCAAGAATTATCGAACCCCAAATCTGGGGTTCTAGTGGAGAGAATGGAAAGGAGGAAATTAAAATTCAAAAAGGGTTTAAATCAAGAGAGTACCTGTTGAGTTCAAAGGTATATGATTCAGGTAAATGCAATGGAGTTATGACTGCAGTGGATCCAGAAACGATTTCATCGATTACAAGAGGAAACCAGAGAAATGCTTGTGAATTTGAGGGTTTGTAAAAGAGTAGAAGGGAGAGAGGCATCCGCTTTTATAGATGGGGTGAGAAGCAAATTGGGGGCAAAATATAAAGGGAAGTGATTTTTGGTTACGCGGAGTAGGAAACAAGGCGTCGCATTAAATGTTGTCTCGAGAAAGGTGTACGCATGGAAGTCCTTTCCTGCAAACGACGCTATGTAAAGCACGTCACCTCCACTCGTGCCTAACACCGTCTGCTGTCACCAACTATCGAAGAGGCCAGGTTCACGCATCGTCTAGCAGCCTCTTCGACAAACCTGGTTATATAAACAAAATGGACAAGTCTTTCAGTGATCAAGTGATGGAACATGCCAATGTGAGCCAAAGGATATGCTCATCGCTTTAAGCAACTATGCTCACCAGACAAGAAACATGGGGCCTTTGAGTTGCCCGACCCAAATGACCCAAGCAATGTCATGTGCTCAACATGTGATCACCTTACCACCGAGGGGGGGGGGCATGTGCCTATCTTCGGCTAGAGACGTTAAAAAGGATGAGGACCGTAAGGCTGACCCTGTTAAATCGTAACGAAAAGGGCTAGGGTAGAGAAAATGTAATCATATTAAATTCAAGGCGAAGAAGGTAAGTCCTATCAGGGTCTAAACCTTACATGGTCGACCCTAATAGGGCTAGGGTCAGGGTCAACATGAGTAAAATCGAGGGCCAACCCTGTTAAACTGTAACCGAAAAGGGTTAGGGTCGAGAAAATGTAACCCTATTAAATTCAGGGCTAACAGAACTGGACCTATTAGGGCCATAACCCTCCAGGGTTGACCCTGTAGGGCTAGGGTCGACCTGATTAACATCTATATCTTCGGATGCAAGGATGATTTTCTAGCGAGCATGGATCCATCGTCATTTGGGGGCCAAGTGTAGCGAACATGACACCATAGTGAGCAGAGCTAACCTGTTCGGGAGTATGGATAACGGTCGTCTAGAAGGTGGGGAGTTAATACCGAGAACTCGCCCCCACGTTCCAGACGTGGCCTTGAACGTGTTCGTCTTTTCCGTTCGCATAGTTAAGGGCCACGCCTTGATCTTCATGACCAGACCTATATAAACCCCTCTAACAGAAAAGGGAAGATACGCTCACAAACTTACAAGCCAAAACTTTGTCAAAATATATATGCAATTGCTGGTTGGCTGATTATCACATCGGAGTGCTTTTGTAGGGAAAGCCCATGCCAGTTTACGTTTGATCTTGACATTCTTGACAAGGTTGGGCCGAATAGTTTCAAAACCCATATATCCTTTTAGTTTAGCCCATTGTATCTACATATTTTGGATACATCATTAGTCAAGGTCACAAATTAACTCACTCTAGTTTGCTAACTAGAGTGAGTGAGTTTTTTTTATATATATATATATATATATATAGGAGCGGGCTAATATAGTATATATATATATGTGTGTGTGTGGTGTGGCAAAATGCCGGCTTGAAAGGCGAATCCTTGAGATGGGTAGGATATCACGGGCTTTGGATCGTCTTCCACGAGCCTGTTAAGAACACAAGAACACGAGTGGAAGTGCTGAGGCGGGGCCTCATGAAACCCTCGGCGTGAGAGTAAGTCTCGTGCTTAAGTTTGAAAGCAATTTGTGAGTAACGAGGCTCAAAAAGTGTGTGTGTACCTTGTTGATGATTATGGGGAGGTATTTATAGGCCTCCAAGGTGTTTGAATCCATTTAGGATTCAATTTCCATAACTGCCGAGTCAATCAAGGAGGGAATCCCTTGATTTTAGGCGAAACAGGCGGCTGACCGCGTAGATGTAGGAGTAGATTAGGCAAGTGTTACGCTAAACATGGAAACCGATTTGTCTTGGAGAGCAAGCCGCGGCGTTCAGTGTAATGCGTGCGGGGCGGCAGAATCTGCCAGGCCATTCTACATCTGCGAACTTCTTTGTAGGCAGAATGCAGTCTGAGCCCACAGTCGGGGTAGGCAAGGCCAAATGCTCGACCAGGTTTTGACAAGATGAGTCGATTCCTTTCTTGCACGCATGATGCCCAGTATGGCCACAGTCGGACGGGCAAGGTCGTTGCCTTGCCAGTCTAAGTGAGTTGCGTTGCTCGGTGCTGTTGGCTTTATCATACGCGTTATTGTGCTCGTGATTGGCTTACGTGATGCTTGATCGTGCATTGCTCGTGACCGAGGCTTGATACATCGATGGCCTAGCTCCTGTCGGCGGGCATTCATGCTCGGAGGCGGGGGCGTTCAAGTCGATATTCGCATGGGCTTTAACACTTGTGAATTCTCGGAGAAAAACAAGCATTTATCGGGGGTAGACTTGAGGCGTATCAAGGAAGCTTCTTCGTTATTGGCGTGTCGGCGTGGGTGTAAAAGCGCGTGAGCCGTCGGGAATGGAGACGATGGGGCCGGGGCCAAAACACGAAGGAGCCACATTTAATGCCTTGTGATGATGGGCGCCACGGTTGGCCGTTCGGGCTCAAGCCTTTTCCCCAAAAACAATTCGGAGACCGGCCTATAAAAGGCGGCTTCTCCTTCCTTTCCTCTCTTTTATCGATTTCGAGTTTTAGAGAGAGAGAGTCTTGAAAAATTCGAATTAGTTGGTTCTCTGCTAGTGATTTCTCTGAGTTCGAGACAAGGTGGTTCTTTCGCCTTCGCATCAACTCTAGTTCTCCTTTGAATCGTTCACGAGAAGACGGCTCCAACCCGAAATCACGGTAAGTTTTCTCTGTTTTTGTTTTCTTGGGTTTATGAATGGCTTTTGATTTCTTTCTCTCTCTCCTATGCCTCTATTAGGGTTTTAGTGGGTAAGACCGCCCCCAGGTAGAGATCGGGTAGAAACCACAATCTGTTTTGCTAGGCGGATATAATCCCTTACGTTGGCCTAGACTTAGGATTTTCTTTTCTTTTCGATAGTTACCCGAGCAGAGCTCGATAGCCATTTTCCTCGATCTCTTTGTAGATGTCGGATGTGTCAGAAATGACACATGAAAGCTTCGGCTATGGCGGAAAAAATGACTCGTGACATTGGCGAGAAGTCTCCTGGTTAGTGGCGTAGGCGTGAGGAGGGCAGTCAAGTGGCCGGGCAGCGGTTGACGAGGACGGTGGACCCGTGAGTCGACATAGATGATTCTCTAGCGAGGAAGATTCGCGAGGAGAGTGTGACCAGTGGCCCATTTGTCGAGCAGAGGCCTCGACCGACAAGCAACCCATCTTTGGAGACTCAGTAGGGCGAGTAAGGATTGAGCAAATAGATTTTGCCGAGAGAGGCTTGAGGGCCGATGAGGCGGATGACTTACCGCTTGCCGGCGTTTCAAGAAGGGGCTGGCCGTTCAGTGGAAGTGGCCCCGACGAAAACTTGGCCGGGGCAGTTCCCGTTGCAGCTTCCTCACGGGGAGTAGGTGGCTCTCAAGTAGAGGTTCCCGTTGAGGAAGTGATCGAGGAAGAAGAGGAAGAGGAGGAGGAGCCTGATTGGTATGTCAATGCCGACGAAAGCCGGTATGCTGCTCACTGGGCCACATTGGACACGGCGGATAAAGTGACCGCGTGGCTTACATCCCTTGGGGTCGATTCTGCTTACTACCGAGCGAGCAAGATGGACGTGCCCACAAATATGAAGCTTTCCCGTGAGCAAGGGAACGAGCTTTTATTTTTTGCCGACTTTTTCCGAGTTGGACTACGTCTCCCACTGGAACCTTTCCTGGTTGACTTCCTGCTCGAGACCAAAGCTGTTCCCTGCGACCTGATGCTGAACACCGTCCGGGCCATTACTGCTTTTACAGTGGCGAGCAGGCTGCTAGGATTTGAGCCAGACATGTACTTGCTCCGAAAGCTGTTTATTTTTGCCCCGAGCACAGGCGGGAGGATTGGAGTGAGGGCCACCTCCAATTTTTTGAGGTTGTTCTCAGAGGTTCCCGGGAAGGTGGACTCTTGGGACAGGAGGGTCCTATTCATCGAATCCCGGGTAGGCTGGCCGTTTGCGCCTACATCGACCAGCGAGGTCAAAATCCCCAAAGCTTCAAAGCAGGATTTTAGCTCGGGTGAGATTGCTCGTCTGAAGGCCTTGAAAGAAGCCGTAGGCGTAATCGAGGAAGAGCGAGGCGCGTCGGCCAACAATTTCTACTTGACTGGAAAGAGTTGGTCTGTAATCCGCGCTATCTTTGTCTGGCTGGAATAATGCGGGTAGAAGTTCCCGATGTAGAGCCTTTACTGGTACATGTGCCCGAGAGCCCCCATCCTTATTGGGATGACTGTCATGGAAAGATGTTCAAGCATGAATGTGTTGAATGCCAACGGCTGGGCCCGGGCGGGAATTGCCGGCCACCCTATGTAGATCGGGATGGTTGTCTTTGAACTTATACGGTTGTTTTTATTTTGGTTATCTTTTGTTCGCAGTCGTAATATTGACTTTGTGGTCTTAGGGATGAAGAATTTGGCTGTGCTGAAGATGAGGAAACTCCAAGCCAACCAGCGGGCAGCCGATTTGAAGGCTAATGAGCCGGTGGATCTGCCGAAGGTGCCCTTCAGCCCCCCTGCTAAGAAAACGCCAGGCTTGGGCAAGGCCACAAGCCCGGTCAAGAAGGCGTCGGTGCCCAAGGTTATCATCCCACCCCGCAAAGAGGCCGTGCGACCAGAGGCCATGGTGATTATTGATGATGCTGCCGGGCAGTCAGGTGCCAACATCTCTGTGGTGCCCCTTGCCAAAGATGCCAAGGGTAAAGGGAAGAGGAAGAAGAGCCTATCTCCACCTCCTGCTGCCCGGGAGGTCCGTCATCGGGGTTCGAGCCCTGACCCCGCCCTTTCTGCCCCTGTTCAAGCTGGGCCTGCAACCTGGAGGCAGGCTGGATTCAAGATGCCCTCCACTTACCTGTGACGACCCGACCCGGATCTCAATACGAGATCCCAAGGTCGTGCCATCAGGACAAACTAAGAGACAGACAAGCACCTGCTAAGCATAATGGTGCGAGTCAAAAGACGAGCCAACAAGCTCAAAACAGGAAGGTAAAGCCATAACGGCAATACAGGAAAATCAAAACCTAAAACCTGCGGAAGCAAAACCATAATGGGACCCGAGCTATCAAGCTCCTGAATGAAAACAACCAAAGAGATAGTAAATCTCTCGGCCCAAAAATTCGACGCGCGTGACGCAACATTAGACACGCACAACAAACCATCGGCAACCAAGGCCGGCAACAGACAGAATCCCAACCTGATAAACAACACTCAACGGCTATAACATGCCGGAGGAACAATTCACTATAACCATATAATCAATGCTAAACCACCAACCAAACCTCACGACTAAAACTATCGGAGGTAGGAACAACAATATACCAAAACTAGAATAAACGAGCCACATGCTCGAAACGACAAATACTAATACACAACCATAATATAACACTACAATCTACCCAAGTAAAGTCTACATAACTTTACATTCGAGCCTCACAATAAATACAACATAATAATAAATAACTCCAAGCTTTTGACTTGGAAGACCACCTAAAAGCGTTATCTTGGAAGACTACTAACGGGATCATTGCACACACTAGGGAAAACAATCACACGGAGTGAGTCATAATGACCCAGTAAGTTTCTAAATGCAACATGAGGCATATTATGACATGGCATGGCATAAATGCATAAACATATAAAATCATGGTATCATGCTAGTATACCATCATGAAACATGTACTTAATTTTTAAAGCACATAAACTCACATAAATCAAGTAGCATCTTATTTTTCATATAAATGCTCATAAATAAACATGTGTAACGATAGCGTAATCGAACCGTTACAATCAAATCCGGGTTCAAGACCCAACCAACTTACCATGAGATCAAACCTCAAACCATGATTCGGGCTCAATTCCCAATCAATAATACCCTGGGGTTTCCTCCCCAAGTAATCTCAACTCATCAGTTTCCCTTAATGAGTACTCGTTACATTCATCCAACCTAGGATGAGAAATGAGAGCTCGATGTCTAGCTAGATGGCATAACTTCGAGATCACATCCCACTATGGGCCAAATAGTGAGGAGAATAGGACCCAATGCAACGATTCATAGCGATTGTTCCCAAAGACTATGAATCGTCCCATTGCCGACACAACAACCAAAACTCGCCAGCTGGACTTTAACCAAACATTCAAGTAGATATTTACTTGTCTAAACTAATGAGACCAAATTCATTATTATCGGACTCATTAAATCATGTAGGACATAATGCTCTACAACAACTCATAACCATGCACATAATTGCATAAAATCAAGTAGGACATAATGCTCTACCAAACATCATGAACAATGCATATATTTGCATATAACCATTGTGTTCAACTAACTTACAAGTTTAGTTTAAAAACAACATATTGAGGTATTCATTATTCCTCAAGTCATCAACCAAGACAAGTATAGCCTACAAGCTTAACAAAATATAATGTGAGGACTTCCATAATCCTCAACTCAAACCAAACCAAGACTACTACGCTAGTCTCAAGATATCCACAATCCAAGACTTATTATTTAGTCTTTTATTTTAAGTACACCGGACTCAATCATAGTCCTAATCGTCATACATGATCGATAACACCAACACCATACTTAAAACATCATGACTACTCCGTAGTCACTTCTCCCAATTGTTTTCATATACACGCAACAAAAATCCTTGAGAAGAGGATTCTCTCTTAATCTTCTCTTAAATAATCGCATGACCTTATGTGGGTCTCTATTGTCCCATGCTCTAACAAGCATGCTTAAAATGTATTCTAGTCAGTCTCCAAAACCTAAGTGTCGCCATGGGACACAACCAAAAACCCGGTGTGCACAAACACAACCCAAGCAAACCCAAACATTGTAGGGTTTCAACCCAAGGCTCTTTATCATTTTATTGGCCTTATTACGACTCCGTTGAGTCTTACTAACACATTTCATTCTTTATGTGTTTTATAAATTCATACCGTAATAATTTCTTAAGGTTTACAACCCAATCTCAATAGTCATTCGGGCTTAAATTCCCAAGACTAAAAATCCACAAAACACATCTCAATCACCAACCATTTAAAGTTCTGAAGTTATGTTCTTCCCTCCATTAACCAAACGAAATCCAATCATCGTAGGATTTCAAACCAAGTTTGCTTAACATATTATCAAGCCTATAATGACTCCGTTGAGTCTAATCTACCCTTTCTAAAATTTTAGGGCAAAGAAGCTATGGTTCTCAATTCTCCCTATATTCATAACTATCCACAATAACCATCATCCCGGGTTCGTTTAACTTTCATAAACCCGCCAAAACCTTCACTAATATAACATAGAATAAATTCATCATTTTGAGCACAATTTCATTTAGCTCATCTTACCAATCATAACTCCCAATTCATGATTAAATCATACAACCCGGTTTAATATACTCTATTAAGCATATAAAACATAGAAATCAAGCTCACATCAATAATTTTGCAAGCTAAACCAAATTTGGGCAAAACACCCTCCAAGAATCTCAACCAAACCAACATCAAAACTCATGGATAATCAACGTAATCAAGTTCAATAGACTAGTTAGAACATGAATTTCACATATATCATGGTCTCACATAGGTCAATCAAGTTCTATCATCAATTTAACAACCTAGGGTTCATGCTTCTCTACAAACCCTAACAATGGCTTCCATTGACCTCACATAGCACAAATGATTGTTTCCCTAGGGTCAATGGAGCCCAAGAGCAAGAGAATTAAGGTAGAAACTTACCTTGCTCAGCCCCTAATCAAGCTGCCATACCCGAATCCAAGAGGTGAGGTTGCTCTCTTCAACTCTCCTCTTCAACCCACGGACTGAAAGGGGGAAGAAGAACCCTAGCTTGGCCTCCAAGATCGCACCCTTCAAGCCCTAGAAGTCGCCCCTTTCTCAGCTCTCTCACGCCCTAGCGGACTGTTCGCAGAAGATGGGAGGGAGAAGTAGTCGCTCTGCCGAACAAATGAAAGAAGAGAGCGGCTGATTTCTTTTTATATGGGGGATTAGTTCCTCTTAATCACCCACTAATCAACCCCTAATCTCACTAATAATGATTAGGACTAGTTTTAAGTTAATAAGGTAGGTTTAGGCTTAATTTAAATTGGGTTTAATTGGCTGAATTTCGGACAGCGCACAAGACAGAACAAAATCCCGTAATGCTGGAATTAAGACCCTTGCGGTCGCTTGGTGGCTAAGTGATGCGACCGCATCACTTGGTTCTCAGCATTCCAAGTTTTCTCGTTTCCTTGCTCGGTTTCGATCGTTCCCGCATGCATCCTCGAGCCTTAAGGCTTCGAAATGGCTCACAATTGAACCCTTAAAGTCCTCAAACATTAGACTAATCAATCCAAGTCTCAAACCAATTTAAATTAGGTCTAGACTCCCATAAACAACACCCGAAACAACCCGGGGCAAAACCGACGCAAGACGTAACAACTTGCTATCTAAACGTCGAATGAGACCGCAAACCGACGGGTAATAACCCATGATTATAAGCACCTATAAGGGCTACAAAATAGGCCTGAATGCCTCTCAAATGATAAACAACAGATAGGAGAAATAAGCTTCCGAAAGACGAGACGTTCGCCCGGCTCAATCTCAAACTACGCGACAAGGAGAATTGTTATTCTCGAGGCGTCAAAACTTCACGAGACTTATGGAATACATCCAATTAGAAGTCTAACACATCTAAACATGTTATTTAATCATCATGTAAAGATCTGGGACCAAATCGAGGTCCAGAACACAAAACCCGAATAAGCTCTCAATCGAGTCGCATTTCGACTATCGTCGGGTTACGACTTTTGACTTTAACAAGTCAACCACTATATGACATTTCTTAGAAGTGTTTTGGTCTTATTGTGATCTCTCATACACATTTAGACTCTCTCACAAACCAAACGAGCAATCAACGAAAGAGGAAATGCGAGCTTTGCACGCAATGCAAGCTAACCGGGAATCGGGATCTTACATCCTCTCCCCCTTAAAAAGAATTCGTCCCGAATTCTAAACCGTATCTCAAACCAATGCCAGGTCATCACCTTAACATAGAATACCCAGACACTGCTACGGTGTCTCACAATCCCGAGTAAACACTCGATGCTCAAATACCATAAACCTAGACTCAGTCTCCGAGTCTACCATCACAATACCCAAACTAAGTATACGAGGATCTAGCTACCGGGATCCCAAACTCAGGTTTCAATACCTCTCAATAGGCACAACAACATTAAACTCTTTTAGATTGAAAATAATATGACTCATATTTGAGTCGCGAAAACACATATGAACAATACTAACCAAACTCGTACCCAAACCCCAACGTTTAACATGAAACAAGTTCAAGCACATCATAACATTCAACTACGGAAACTATTTGTTCCGGGGCACATCATAAAATTTGTGCATAACAGACCTTAAGTCACAAGGAATAATAATTGCCTATAGAGCAATTCTCGACCAAATCAGAGACAATCAAGTGGACATTTCAAGCCACGCAAGTAATACTCGCGATCTCCGTATCGCGGGTAAGAACACATAAGAGTGCAACAATGAAATGTTTTGAAAATTCTTTTCATTTAGGTCCATTCCTTTTGGTAATGTGTATAGTCGATTTCTACCACAATTCATACCAATCCTAGTCCAACAACGATCACTTTTGATCACCAATTTAGGGTACCGGCTAAATTGGATATTCAAAAGCTTTCGTTGCAAGGATGCGAAGGTTCATGGTAAAAAGGTTTTAAGCATCCTTTTTAATAGTCTCCTATGCTAAGGAAATGAATGAGCAGGAGATAACAATTTTATGAAATGAGAATTTGATATACCACAATATAGATGCATCAAGTAGGTGTTCCCTACAACTAATGCACATAACTGAATGAATTCAAGTCAAGTAACAAGGTCTATTACCTTGACAAACAACAACCATATTTTACCACAAAACTCGTGCACCTAGCACGCAACCATGAAAATCGCTAGAAGTCACCACGTATCGACTCGGCTACTAGTAGTCGTAACGTCTATACTTCACAAATCCAACCTTTCTTAAGCTCTAGACCAAGGCTACAACCGACGTATATTCTAACGTCCCCAAAAACACCAAAACTTCAACAAAATTGTGGTGAAACATCATACCTGTTCACGCACAAAAATCAACCCATCGATCGCAATACTTAACCTTTGCACTTATCGAGTGTATACTACTCGCATAATAATCATATACAATATTATTGATGTATATTATTCATCACCTTAAACATCATACTGGGGTTTGCAGAGTGGATGGAAGCCTTGGTATGTCCGCATATCTCTGGCATTTGTCACATTCGCGAACATATTTCTCTGCATCCTTTCTCAAAGTGATCCAGTAATATCCTGCCCGCAGGACCTTTTCTGCCAGAGCTCTTGTGCCCGGGTGTCCGCCACATTCCCCCTTGTGTACTTCGTACAGAACGCCCTCGGTTAATTCTGGGGGTACGCAGCGAAGCATAGGTCTGACCTTAGAGCGCTTGTATAATATGCCCCCAACTACCGAGTAACGGCAGGCTTGGCTTCGGACTGTTGTGGCTTTGACCTTGTCTGCGGGCAGAACCCCCTGCTCGATGTAATCTTTGTAGTCATCGATCCGCAGGCGGCTCGATATCCATGATAACCGGTCTATCGACGGTGGGGTTTCCATGTGCTCGATCATCACCGAGGGATTTAGTGATGCAGTTTTCCTCGGCGATCTTGGACAAGTAGTGCGCCGCATGTTATCTGCTCGATCAATCCTGATTATTTCCCAAAACTTGAAATTTTTCAATATTTCCTTGACTAGCTCGCAGTACTTAACCAGGGTAGGGTGGTGCACCATATATTCCCCCTGGACTTGGTTCACAACTAGTTGTGAATCCGAGTACACTGTGACCGCTTCTATACCCATGTCCGTCGCGAGCTCGAGTCCGGCCACCATTGCTTCGTACTCGGCGACGTTGTTGGAGGCAGGAAACTTGAACCGGAGAGCTAGCTCAAACTCTGTGATTTCGTCGGGAGCTATGAGAAGGATGCCAGCTCCGCTCCCGACTTTACTCGCTGCCCCATCCACGTAAAGATCCCAACAGTAGGCTGGTCGAGGTTGTTGCAACTGTTTTTGCTCGGACTCTACTGGGTGCTTAGCCTCCGGATCCTCGTGTTGGGTGAAGCTTGTTTCGACCAAAAAATCGGCCAATGCTTGAGCTTTGATCGCTCGCCTGGGCAAGTAATCTATATGGAACTCTGTGAGCTCGATTGACCGCGATGCACTGATGTGTCGGGTTTATGTAGGACTTTGCGCAGTGGTGCGTCTGTGTACACTATGATTACATGTGCAGAAAAATAAGCCCTTAATTTTCGGGCAACTATGACAAGCGAGTAAGCTAATTTTTCTACATTAAAATAACGACCCTCAACAGGACTGAGGGCCTTGGATACATAATACACAGGCTTTTGAATATCTAGTTCCTCCCTAACTAAAACAGCGGCCACGGCCTGGTCCGTGGCTGCTAGATACACAAATAAGGGCTCACGGGGCTTAGGGCTGCTGAGGAGAGGTGGTTTGCCAAGATATTCCCTGAGCTGCTCGAGGGCCTTGGCACAGTCTGCATTCCACTCAAAACCCTTGTTGCCGCGGAGGATCTTGAAGAAAGGAAGGCACTTTTCGGCTGACCGAGAGATGAAGCGGCCTAAGGCAATGACTATGCCGTTTAACTGCTGGATGTGTTTGATGCAGTAAGGCTGCTCCATGTTGAGCAGGGCTTGTATCTTCTCCGGGTTGGCCTCTATGCCGCGTTGATTGACCATGAAACCCAAAAACTTCCCTGCTCGGACCCCGAAAGCACATTTGCTCGGATTTAGCTTCATGTTGTGCGCGCGCAAATTGGCATACGTCACTACAAGAAAAATGGGTATTTGGGACGGCCAAAAACTGTCCCAAATACTGTCAAAACCGTCACAAAAGGTATTTGGGACGGCATTGGGACGGTTTTGGCTCCTCCCAAATACAAGGGTGCCAAATACATTTGTCTCGGGTCAAAACCGTCCCAAAAAGTATTTGGCACGGCAAAGGTGACGGTTTGACAGGGTGGTGCCATTTAACACACATTTGGGACGGTTTTTGATGAAATGTCACAAATAGTATTTGGCACGGTTTTGATGCCGTCCCAAATAGTATTTTGGCACGGTTGGGTTGCCCTCCCAAATAGTAATTGGCACGGTTTTGATTCCCCTCCCAAATAGTATTTTGGCACGGTTCAGTTGCCCTCTCAAATAGTATTTGGCACGGTTGGTATGCCCTCCCAAAAAGGTTTTGGCACGGTTAGGTTTGCCCTCCCCAATAGTAATTGGCACGATTTTGTTGCCCTCCTAAATAGTATTTGGGACGATTGTGTTTGACATCCCACATAGTATTTGGCACGGTTGATGCCCTCCCAAATACCATTTGTGACCGATTATTTTGTATTTGTTGTCGTTTTAATATGAGATGGCCACCATTTTTTATCAAGTTTTTATTATTATGCCAACCATTTGTTGGAGTCAAATATATGTTAATTATCAAATGAAAATCAATTACATTTTATAGAAATGAATTGAAGTCATAACACAAACTAATTATATAGATATGTTTGTAATTGGTACCCACTTAGTCAAAAAATAACCTAAAAAATATTCAAAATTACATAAAAGTACAATAAAAAAAGATTGTATATAAATCAACTACCCTTCAAAAACTAAAGTTTCAATAAGTGTCTTTCTTATACAAAAGTGTATTGAAATAAACGGATCAAGTCGTCCATCATTCAAATAGCTAGCTCAAGTCGTCCATCGGTGAGTTGGTCTGAGCCTACAACAAAAAATATATAATTAGTATAAATAACGTCAACTAATTATATAATTAATATAAATTATATAATTAGTATAAATTATAAAGATGAAAGGAAAATGATACTTTTCCTATACTTAGCAAGCTAAGCACCGGATTTTAAATGTACAACTAATGTCGGGCATAATAGGGCGACTCCTACTCTGGAAGTACAGAAGAAAGAAGGAAGAAAGAATGAAACATAAAAGATGAGCATCTACCCTCGCAACCTATCAAGCACGCTTGAAAGACATAACGCTACAAAACAATAATTATATTTCACTCCAATCAAATGATGGAAAATTAAGTCGATATTTATAAGACAAAGAAATCATAATTCTACTAGGGCTAGGACTAGTTAAGTCTAATAATTCAACAAGAATATCCCAACAATAACTTGAACTTAAAGAGCCTATAACCTAAATCCTAGCAATCCCTTAATAAACAGATTCAACTTATCTTGAAATTACAACGTAAATAATGAAGATGAGTATTTTTAAACTAGGCCAAAACTGTTCTCATCTTTCTTCGCACAAGACAAAACCTGCACAAATTGAGTATCATCTCTTTCTCCTTTGCTTTTTCATAGCCGGAGAGTTCAATGGTTCAGGGATTGACACCATCCAGGTTGTTAACCCAGAAGTAGCAGTTTAGGGCATGTCTAAGGAATACAGACTCAGAATCGAGCAACATTGGGAGAGAGAAGAGGAATAGGAAGAGGAAGGAGAAGAAGCAGAACCCTAAAGACAGTTTCTAACACCACCAGAACCCTAAGCAAGAAAAGGGAGGCGAGAGAGAAAAAGATTTAAATTATATATATATATATATATATATATATATATATATATATATTCAATGCAGTACCACACAATTATATGTTCTGTTGTATGTCTGTGCCAACGGGTACGAACATAATCAAAACAACATTATCTAGCAATAGCATACAACACGAAGAGAAACAAAAGAAAATGAATAATACCTTAAAACAGTTGCAACATTTGTACAGATCATCGTCCATGTGTTATATAGCAAAAGACAAAAAAAAATCGATAGATCTATGTATAATTATAGTCTGGGTTTCTATGTGCTATAGTAATGATAGTCAATTAGGATCCCAGCAAAATTGAGTAGCCTCCCTGTTGGATACTCAAGTTATCTTGGTGATTTTTCAAGTCATAGCTGATAATTTGCTAGATTTAAGAATTTAAATCCTTATGATATTACGTTTAACTTAGTCAACTCAATCTAACCATGGATTTGTTGAAACTTTACAGGTTACCCTATCTATTTCCTTCATCCAAGTACTTTGTCTATTTTTGCTTTCTTTTCAACAATAACTTTCAGTTTGATTGTCTAGGTGTTGGGGTTCCAGCCATAATGATTTCACCAAGCAGTTGGATATTTATGGGTTGACATTTCACTCACAATTAGGCATCTGAATCCCTCAATCCACCCGAGAGAGACAGAGAGAGAGAGAGAGAGAGAGAGAGAGAGAGAGAGAGAGAGAGAAGAATAGAATAGAATAGAATGGAGTAGAATAGTGAAAACTAAAGGTTGTAAATATGCAACATAAGCAATAATAACCTGCATCCCTTCTGCACCACTAATGCCAACTCGATATCAGCTTCTTGAAGCATCCCAACATCACTTTCCCCATCACTTATTCAAACGTAGTTTTGCTTGCTCTTATCTTCACCAATTTTGTAACCTGCACACTTGAAAATAATCTGCCAGATTATATTGATATGGAAGTGTTTTAAGAAGTGAAAATAAAATTTCAATCGAACCTACCGATGGAGAGGGTGCTAGTACTTACAAGAGCTTTTTGTTTAGGTGAGGAGCGATAGCAAATAACTGATGCACAATTCATTGCAAGTTCCAAAAATGAGCTCTCCAGATTTTCTTTGAGAACAAATGCCAAAGATTTTCCATCAATTATCAAACCAAACTCGGCATAACTTCTTTTAGATGAATCAAGTTGCAATCTACCTTCTCTCAGTTGCTTTTTTATGTTTTCACTGGAAACCTAAAAAGATCAAAATTTTCAAAATCCAATATGAGAACCAACTATCATGAAATGATTCATAGTGAAGGTACCTTAGCAACTGCATCCATGTCCCCTAGCTTTTCCAAGGCAGTTATGTCTGGAGAATCTAATGTGATAATGATATGTTTCATTCCCTGTCTCAGTAAGCTACAAGATTACCTATAGATATGTGAAATAGTCATGATTTGCAACTTTCATTGTGAAGAAATGCCAACATGAAGCTTGACATAATTTTCATCAAAAATATATAACAATCCTGCAATCATTCCCTATATTGACTGCAGTCTACATCTTATCCCCCGTTAGGATCCAAATTTTGATTCCAGCCTTTGCGAGTTTGTCTATGGTCTCAGGAACCTTTACACCAGATACAATATTAAATCAAATGTAGGTAATGATGCGATCAAACTTCAAAAGTATAGATGGGTACTAATTTCCATAGATACTACATGCACTTCGTATTAAGACAGAACGTAGAGCTTAAAAAGGCACTCCAATGCTAGATATATGAATTATGCTCAAGAATTATTGTAATTATGAGCAACTCCAATGCCAGATATAAATCCCTTGATTTTAAGACTTTTCAAACATGTTAAGCTATACTCACCCCTATTTGAAGTTTATCCTCCACTGCAGTAGCACCAAGAAGAAGTAATTTCTTTTCAATCTTTATCTGCAGCTGCATCCACCAACTCATCCCGGTCGGTTGGTCGTGACAGAATTTTGGCCTTCAAAAACTCATTTTCCCACATCTTATATTCTTCTTCATCAAGCTCACGAAATGCAACTACCAAAGTTCGTAAACCAGTCTCGGCATACTTATTAATATAATTCTTCGTCTGACCCTCACACAGCCGTCCATCTTCAGAGTCTTTCAAACATGATACTGGATACATGATAATAATGTAAACAAAAGATTTGCTGATCAATTCTCAGAATGAAGTTCAAATACTTTTCACTATGCAATGTGCACACAAGACAAACCTGTCAGCACCCTTTGCAAAGTAAAAGCAATTGATTTTCCGAATTCCTCACTATAACGGACATTCTTTTACGAGCACTGCTGAACTCTATGACATGAAGAAGCTGGTATGATCTGGAAATGAAATTTGTTACAAAGGAATGCTCTAACTTTCTGATAAAAATAAATTACACAGGAAGGTGAAATATTAATTGGAGAATTTAAGAGGACAAAAAAGAAAACATTTTCCTTGGAATCGGTTGAAGCATGATATAATAATATTATGTTCCTTGATAATAACAAACTGTAAGGTACACTCCGAAACTCAGCCTCTTTAAATAAATAATTTAGCAATTGCATAGAAGTTAGTTGGACACACTTCATGGCAAGGTAAATGTAATGGTATGGTCAGAACGAATGGAACCTCGTGTCTGATACACCAAGACTATTAAGTTGTTTCACAGCATTGAAGAGCAAAAATAGTCTACGTCTAATAAGCACAGGAAGCCACTCAATGTAAGCAAAAGTCAAGCATTTCTTGGCCAACATTGCATGATCCCTCTGTAACTTCCAAGAACAAAATATTTTCTATCATATCTTACTTTCTTGGATTGGGAAATGTTGAAAGGGGTTCTTTTCTTGAAAGTTATTTGGAAGACTAAGGCACCGGACATAGACGTCTTTTTTGCGTGGGAGGCTGCGAACAAAGCACTTGAAAAATAAGAGAGAATTTTATTAATAATCTAATGTTTCCAGTTTACATGAACTTGAGTGTATGCTTTTCACATATAATGTAATTTTGTTTGTTTCAGCATCAGGTGACTCAGAGGTGCATATTGGATAGGCAACATTGTCCTAGAGAGATGTGAAAATTTGAAAAAAGTAGTTGATAGAACAGGTCACAACATCTGGGGGAAAAATTGCTTCGGCTTACATTTAGATGAAATGACTAGACTGGAAATAGCAAAGGGGATGGATCTAACCCAACTCTGTTTCTGTTTCCTCAGATACGTACCACCTCGTAAAAGAAACTCTCCGGTATTTCTTTAGCCCTAGTCATGTGATTCGTGTGCACCGTTGTCGATTCAAAAAATTTCATGTGAAAGTTTTGGATTAAAGTCTAACCAATTTGGGTTACAAGCCAATGGCCAAGCGTGGAGTTTGATTCTGTTTTGAAGGATATAGTTAAGGAGGCCTCAAATTGGGGAAAAAGATCAAAGGTGGCAGCAAGCTTGAGGTTGTAAATACACAGGAGAGACAACAAACACAAGGTAACACGGGTAACAAGAAGAATCCAGGATTGAGGTCAATCCTCTTCGAAGAAAGGGGGTTTGAAGCATATTGAGGCATCATTATTTCCAGGGGGGGGGACCGAGACAAAGGGAGCAATCGGGCAGTGCTCTACAAGTCAAAAAGGTGTTGTTTGGGCTGGACTTATGGGACATATACACGAGGGGAAGTCTATTAATAGCAGGCTAAAAGCAAGGGATGAAGAGTATAAACAACATAGTATGATACACTAATGAGGAAACAAATCACTAATTCAAACACACTTGTGAAACAAAAAAAAACTGTTGTTAACTGAAAAAATGTTGGTAGAGAGGCAGCAGAATCATCTGCCACTAGTAGTTCGCGTGTTCTAAGATCGGGAAAGAGAGGGACTAATCTAGATGAGAGTTCTGTAATTGCCAAAAGGTCCCAAAAATCAGACCCATCACACGCGCCCGAAGAGTAAGAAAGGAGCAGCCAAAGAAATTACAGAAAAACATTATTTATAAGGGGAAAACTAAGGAAGGAACAGAAAAATTGCCCGCAAAAAGGAGCAAGTGTTTTGAAGCAAAAGGGTGTAACGAAAGTGATGAGGTCAAAGTTGTGCCTTTGACCCCCCTTAAGGTAGAAGTATGTAAACCAATTGCAAGAAATCAGGACAGAAGGGTGTACAGTCAAAGCAAAAGGGAAATACAAATTAAATGAGAAAAGGCATGGTAAATCTAAGACGGGTGGAAGTCAGGCTAATGTGTAGGTTAGGAGAAATCCTGTTAGAGAGGCGCAGAGAAATCCTGTTAGAGAGACACACCCAAATCTGAAAATCAAGTGAGTTTATTGTTTAAAACAGGAATCATTTGTCACGGAGGTAAAATGTTTGCTTGTGAAAATGGATAGTTTCTGTTTCACAATTGTAGTTCTATATATACATTTAGTCTTAGAGCCAACCCATCCATAGCTTACATTATCACAGCCAATTTTTCTAAGCTTCCTTTTGAAATCTTTCCTCTTCTACATTAAATCATCAGAAGGAGATTCTCTTGTAGAAGTATGACCATTCGTATGCCTCGCATCATCCCAGCAAAGAAAATCCTTCGACAGTTTTCAATGACAGCAAAACTATCTTGCGGTGTATGTGGTTCCAGTATCAATCTTAAACCAACCTTCATTTCAGGAACTTTTAGGTCAAGCTGAAGAGGAATTTGGGTTTGACCATCCAATGGGTGGTCTAACCATACCCTGTAGAGGACTTATTCATTGATCTCACTTCTCGATTAAGGGGGTTGTGAGTTAAAAAACTAACTTTAGTTTAGGCAAAGACAATTTTGTATAGCAATTATTCCCTCAAGAATTCTGGTAGTGAATATATATGTTCATGATATATACAAAAAATTATCAATATAAGTAATTACAATTTTGACAATTGTTTTTGTCACTTTCAGTTTTGGTTTCTTCATTGCTTGCTTGATTTAAGGCTTCTAAGTTTATTGGTTCGAACAAAGTTTTAAGGTTCCCAATATGACTATCCGAAAAGAACGTGTACTGATCTGTCCCCTTAACACCATATGAGATTCATGTTGTTCCTTGATTCAGATGCCCAGTATCCCCTTAACACCATTAGTATATTACCACATCACGCAGTTATACTGTTTGACATCACATAGGAGACTGGAATGGAAACGTGAGACTAGTACTGATCTACATATATTGATTATTAAATCTTCTAAATTGGTATATTGGAAGAAGCCAAGTGGAGTACAGGTCTATGACGGGTCTAAGTGGCCACGACATCGTTGAAGATTCTTCAATAGAATGAAAGCCTGAAAGGGTATGAAAAGTATAGACTAAATCGCAAAAATAGAATAAGAAGCCCCAGTTATCTAGTAGTAGAAAAGTACCCTGCCATGGTACACACCCAGTTTAGTCTTAGAGAAATTGGTAATGTTTACTTTACCAATTGCTTGGTTCTTAAAATATAAGTTTTGCCTCCAATTTAAAATAGTTTTCGTTCCAATTAGAGGTTCAGTTAGAATTGAATCTGAGATTTCCTATATGATTAGAACAACTCGAATTACAGTTAGTTCCTCATTTGTTTTGAGATAATCCATTTGTTAAAGATGAAGTTACTTCTTATAGGGGGGTTGCATGTCACCATGATTTCGTAATGACTACAAGAATGGGAAACGGAAACCTGAAGATGAACATTAAACTCCTATATGATATTCCTTCTATCCTTTCTCTTATAATTTAATGAAGCTCTTAACTTTCCGTAATCCTACATGATAATAGAAGTATTGTTCTACCCAAAAACACAAAAGAAAGGCTAAACTTACATTCAGAAATCATCAGGTTTTACTTCTCGAATTCATACATGTGCAAGAAAGCCTTTAGTTAGACTCAAGATAAAAAGTATAACAAGCTAACAAGGCCAAGAAAGCCTGAAATAATAATTTCACCAATTTCTCTCATGAAAAAATTCTCTTCCAAACAATATATGCAACATCCTTCTGACAGTACTGCTTTGCTCGAAAACATTTTATTAACTCAATGCAGCTGCTATTTTCTTGTGGATTAACTCGATACCAAGACGAGGAGAAAATCTAGGAACTATCTCCTTCAGTAAGTTGTTGTCTTGCTAAAATATATCAAATAACCCATAAATAAAAGCGCCAAAATCAGAACACTTAATTCCCTTAAAGCATACACATGGTGAGAAATTCCAAACTTAATGTTTTTCATAACGGAAGCGATTTGTAAACAAGTTATATGCACAGTATGAGTCTGGTGACTTTCTTCAGTTAAGATTGTCAAGGGTTTTTATTCTCCCCGTTCCGCACTTCCCTTAAACTTTCCAAACCAATGCTCTAAAATAATAATCAAATCAAAAGCAAAACAAACCACAATCTAGAACATAGCCCTTTCACTCTATGATCACAACATTCAACATACTTCAAATAATTTCATAAGGTCTAAATGCAGGAAACTAACTCAATTTGTTTCACTTGAACAAATTAATTTGGAATCGAATATATATTTTAACTGAATCAAAGTGTCATCGCCCAAACCCTAAAACCTATCATGAGCTTTGGTTTTCATTAAAGCTATTTTAAGCCTAAACCCTTTTCCAACCCAAAAACCCTAGAAGTAAAAATCGGACAAAGAGAAGATCTCACCGGACAGATAGAGAATGAATTGGATCTGTGAGAGTAATCATCAACAGCGAGAAGAGAAGCGTACAAGCGCCAGAGAGTAATCAGATAGATTGAGATGTGCCGAAGCCAAAGAGTAATCTGATAGATGTGCCGGAGCCAAAGAGTAGATGTGCCGAAGCCGACGATGTGGACGAGTACACGAGCCAGAGAGAGCGAACGAGAGAGTGCGATAGTAGAGACTAAATTTTGGGGAAAACTAGCTGGGGAATTTGGGGGGAAAGTTATATACGACGGTGGAAATTTTGGGGGAAATCACGGGAGAGGAACGCGGGAGAGTGAAATATGGGGGAAATATATTGAGACTTACGTTTAATTTCGAACCAAAGAAGAAATTTAGTACGGGGGTTGCACAAGCGTCCCAAAACCACGTGTATTTGGGAAGGCTATTACAGAACTGTCCCAAATACTAAGTAATTGTGACTATTAATTCTCCCTTCGCAAAAAAAAGTATTTGTGACCGTTTTTTAGCCCTCCCAAATAAGAGGGGTCACAAATAGTCATTTTTCTTGTAGTGCGTCTCTGCCAGGTCAAGAGTGTGGTCGCGGCCCTTTGTTTTGATGACCATGTCATCTATATAAGCTTCCATGTTTCTGCCGATCTGAGAGCCGAAAACCTTGTTGACCATACCGTAAGTGGCCCAAGATTTTTCAGCCCGAAGGGCATCATTTTATAGCAATAGAGGCCCCTACCGCTTGGAGGTCGTCCGCCTTTATCTTGCTGCTCATTTTAACTCGGTGATATCCCGAGTATGCATCCGTAAAATCGAGCATCTCAAACCCTATTATCGAATCAACGAGCACATCAATGCGGGTAATGGGTAGCTTTCGGGCAAAGCTGTTGGGTGTGAAGTCGACGCACATCCGCCATTTGTCGTTGGCCTTCTTGACCATTACCACATTAGCCAGCCTGTGCCTGCATCGGATCTCCTCAATAATGTCGCCTTTAGAGCCGACCTCCTTTGATTGCTGCATTCTTCTCGGGCGAATACTGCCTTGGACGCTGTTGGATGGGCCGGAAGGCAGGGTCAACATTGAGGTCGTGGCGGGCAATGTTCTCACCGATACCCCTCATGTCTTCAACCGGCCCAGCGAACACATCCAGTCGTTCTTCAACAAATTTCAATCGCCCTTCCCGAACTTCGGAGGCATGGCCTTCCGATTTTGATTTTTTGCTGGGTAGGTGGATTGATAATGATCTCTTCCGGCTCGCCTTCCGAATATCGGGCTCGTCCCCGACTTTCAAGGTGTCCATCTCAATGTCTTGTGATTTGGGGCGCTTCTCCTCAAGGCTTAAGAAAGCTAGGGGCCTGAGCTTGCTCTGGGAGGCTCTATTGCAGCTTGCTCGGGAGGCTCTATTTCCATGGGCCGCTGGGCTTACCGAGCTCGATGTTATTGATGGAGGTTGACGAGAGTTCAAGGAAGTTACCGCACTGATCGGAAGGTCCACAATCGGCTTTGGGATCGCCTGTCTGATCGGGAATGTCCACAATCGGCCTGCTTTTTCTTGAAGTTTCTGACATGCTCCCACATTGCTCTGGCTTGCCGCTGAGGATCCCCACTCCATTTTCGCGTAAAACTTGGCTTTCTCGGTGGAACGGAGGTGACCATCCTGAATTTGGCCATTGCGAAGCACCTAAAATGCAGCTGTATGTCGATTTTAGGTCGATCACCAAGAATGTGATCATCTCAATCCGTGTTTGGGCTCCATCACCCATGAATACCTCCAATTCGATCGTGCCTTTAACCCCACTGGTGATTGGTGAAGCCTTCAAGCTTTCCCAAATACGCTTGAGCATGGTGTCTCGAAACTCCAATCCCTCAAGCACGAGTAGTACACGATGTCCCTACATGCTCCCATATCTAGCAAAACTCGTGAACCCGCCAGCTTGTTGACTAGGCAAGAAATAACCGTAGGCCGCTCGGATGTTACCATGGAGTTGCACAACTGAGAAAACATATGCTCTGCCCCCGATCACAGATCAGCTGAGCTGACCGCCTCTAGATAAGGAATATATATGCTTCCCAAGTTGTGTGTTGGACGGGAGCTCCTCCTGAATCATGTTTATTACCCCCCGAATCTGAGGGGCCTCGCCACCTCTTCCTCTGGGGTCTTCCTTGATCATTGTTGCGTTGTTTCCTTCCGCCTCGATCCTTTTGAAGCGGTCTAGCTTGCCCGCATTGATCAATTTTGAATTTCTCTTCAACACATTACAATTCTCGGTGGCCGGGTGGTATTCACAAGAGATTCAGTGTTGTCCCGAGTATAAGCGCGAAGCTCGTGGTCGAGAGGATAAGGGATAGTAGAGCATCTCCCACCGAGCATGATCTCTTCCCCGCTGTAGTGTTTAACTGGTAAACCGAGCTTCTCTAAACCTTTGCCCTGGTTGGAGGTTTTCTCCTATCTCGCCGAGCGGTTGTTGCCTCCTGGCTCGTCAACCGACGTGGCCGAGCCGAGCCGTCTTGAGCCTTGTCCTTATTTTTGGCCTTGTCGGCCTTGACATTTTCGGTTGAGCAGAAGAGGTGCGAGCTTGCCAATAGTTCTCGCCTTTGAGGCCCCCTGTGGTCATTACTAGCATAGTCTTCAGTGGCCCTCGCCTCATGTTGTCAGATAACAAAAAGTACTTCCGGTCATTGGTCGCACACCTCGCCGAGCATCTCCTCGAACCTTTCAAGTAACCGGCCAGCCAGATGATTCATTATCCCCCCTTGATCTTGGCAAGGTCAAACCGGTTCTTGGGGGCGGGGCCCGCATTCCTCCAAGAATTTTTTCTCGAGCACCGCCTCACCCTAATAGATCCCCTGTGAATTTCGCCCCCAACCAGCCCGCGTTTCTTTCTTTGAGAGCTCCCTCGAATGCCCGCATTTTCGTGGCCTCCACGCCGGTGACCATTCGGATTTGGCCTCAAATGATCTAAGCCAATCACTTTCGTTCCCGAGTCTTCCCAAAGTATTTGTCTAATCGCGGGGAAGATGACCCCTTTGCAAGCAGGCGCATTTTCAATTTCTAGGGTGAAGCGGCCGCCTCCAATGCTTAGTGGTCGTCGCAGAGCCGGGCTTGGCCACCCGCTAGACTTTGCCATTTGCTTTGCCATGTCCCTTTTCATGGCCTCCATCTTTCTACAACCGCTTTCTCCACGCCCCTCCGTCATGGCCTTGAAGAAGTGGGCGGGTCCGGATGCTCGCCACGCACATGCGGGCGTAAAGTGGGCTCGCATGAGGATCCGACCTCCCGCGTGACACGGCTTTGTACTTGGCCAGGCTCCGCCCTACGCATTCACGAGCCCTACGGCTGACCATGATGCTTCCCGAGCATGATACTCGCGTCGGTGGTGGTGCCGGCTGGGAGAGGCTTTGACGGCTATATCTGCTACCGTCGTCGCTTTTATCGCCTCTACCCTTCGATGGTATACGCATTTAGAGGCACGTGTCGCTTGGGAGCGGGCATTCGCTGGGAGGCATGGCCGCCTCCAACAGCCGGGTTGTTGGCGCATGCTGCCATATCTCGGCGATCGCACCGGCATGGCCCAAAGCGAGCAAATTGGATTGAGTGCATACATCTTGCCGTAGTATTCGGCCCGAACTTGCAGAGCAGCCAGCCTTGTTGGTCTGGTTTTGTCCTGTAAATTTACGTGGCTACCCCCGATCGTTTCCCGCCACGGCTAAGCTGCATCCTGAGATCTTGTGAGCGGCATCGCACCTCTCATTTATGACCACCGGCATCGCTGGCTTGCACGCCTCGGGCCGGCATGTTGGGAGATTTCCTCCGCAAACCAGACCTCATTGCCTCGGTGGCATGCCCAGCCAGCCCACCTTTTGTTTTGTTTGCACCCCTGCTGTGGTGCCTTTGGTGGGGGTTGTTCACACCTGGTGGCCGGCCCGTTGATTGCTTACGGTTGCATGGTGTTTGCTACCTTCCCACCATTGCAATGAAGAGAAAATGAAAGTTATTTACCTGAAAAATTAGAGAGAAGTGTTAAAACTTCGATTCCAAGAATCCGAACCAAACCGATTCGCAAAAATACACGGCTTGGGCAGTTTTTGAGATGGGTAGATATCGGGCTTTGGATCGTCTTCCCCGAGCCCTTAAGAACACAAGAACACTGAGTGGAAATGGCAAGGTGGCCTCGAACTCCGCGTGAGAGTAAGTCTCGTGCTTAAGTTTGAAAGCAATTTGACCGAGTAACGAGGCTCAAGAAAGTGTGTGTGTACCTTGTTGATGATTATGTGGAGGTATTTATAGGCCTCCAAGGTGTTTGAATCCGTTTAGGATTCAATTTCCATAACTACCGAGTCAATCAAGGAGGGAATCCCTTGATTTTAGGCGAAACAGGCGGCTGACCGCGTAGATGTATGAGTAGATTAGGCAAGTGTTCTGCCTAAACATGGAAACCTTCGATTTGTCTTGGAGAGCAAACCGTCGGCGTTCCCAGTGTAATGCATGCCCGGGCGAGCAGGGCTCTGCCCGACCATTCTACATTGCTCGAACTTCAGAAGTCTGACCCCTGTCAGCAGCAAGGCCAAATGCTCGACCAGGTTTTGACAAGATGAGTCTGATTCCTTTGCTATGCACGCATGATGCCCGGGTATGGCCCCTGGTCGGACAGGCAAGGCCGTTGCCCGCCCAGGTCTAAGTGAGAGTTGCGTTGCTCGGTGCTCGCTGGCTTTATCATACGCATTGTGCTCGCAATTGGCACGTGATGTTTGCTCGTGCATTGCTTGTGACCCGGCTTGGGTCGGGTACATCAGTGTGTGTGTGCGCGCGTGTGTGTGTGAAATAAGAAAGTCTGAATTCCATTGCGATTGACTGTTTTTACAATCCACTTTCATGCTTTGGATTTAATATAGTTAAATCTTCATCATAATTGCTTCCATGTACTTAAAGTGTTTAAAAGGTTTAAAATGTTTGTGATAGTTTTTTGTGCAAAAAATATGGAGACAAGGCTAACATATAACTAGCAATCTATATATATATATATATATATATATATATATATATATATATATATATAAAGCCTAGGTAGTCTAAAAATAATAATTTTTCGTCAAAATTTGCATCCCTAAAATATTAACCCCTATTTATAACAAACATTTAATGAATCATATAATTAAATAATACAAATTTAAATACATATAACTCCTTGAAATTAGAGCCTAGGAACTAGAACCATTGCATTCATTGTTTTGTTATCCAAACACAACATTTTCTGCATACAACCGTTAGTTTTTCATTATTGCCAAATAAACTTCAGAAAAAACATGGATGACTTTGCGCAAAAAAATTTCACTGAAAGGAATCACAAATACTCACAATTAATTCTAACTGAATGACTAATCTGTATATATATATATATATATATATATATATATATATATATATATGATTTTATTTATGATTTTTTTGTCTACTTCACCAGATTAAAAGTTATTAAAACAAATATTTTCAATGAAATCACAAAAACTCACAATTCATTATAACTACATGAAATATATGAATATTTTTTTGTTTATTTCATTGGATCAAAATTCTTAAAATAAATATTATGAATGAAATTACAAATACTCATTATTGATATTAAATATATGACTGACCAACAAAAATATATAGATTTGAAATTTTGTTGTCCATTTCATCATATTCAAAATTTTAAAATCATCAAAAGTTCATCTAAAATACGAATGCACATGGTTAATTATAAATGACTGACAGATCTAAAAAATATATCGATTTGAAATTAAAAAAAATAACAAATACTTCAAGTAACAAGAACTATATAATGGTAAATAACAAAACGAAACAAACAATATTGCAACATAATTTTTCCTCTAACAAAGAGGAAATGTTCGGAAGTGCAAAGTTACCTCTCTTTAAAAAAAATGAATCGACTATTTAATCATGAACGAATTGATTTGTCGTTGTGTTCGAAAAGTAATCATATTTACATCAAATTGTAGAGTGCCCAAGTAATCTCACTTGGAAAGTTACCTTGATGATCTCCTTTTATAGTTCTATATTTTCGAGGATAGAGAATGGGGAAAGGGATAATGAGTAAAGGGAGTGAAGAAGAAAAATTAAAATGAGAGTTGATTCCATAAGTTGGGTTAATAGTTTTTTTTTTTCGGTGAGAGGGCAAGATAGCGAGACTCGAGACAAGAGTTTTTAATATATATATATATATATATATATATATATATATATATACTCTAAAACGATGTCGTTTTAATACCCGTGAGTGGGGCGCAGAAACAAAGCAAAGAGATTAAATTTGTCTTTTTAATTGTTATTGATCATTGATATTGAAATAAGCCATAAACATGCTTAAATCAGTACAAATAGAATTATTTAAGTCAATTTTCAATCGATCATCATCAATTAAATTTGTTTAGAGTAAATTTTTTCATTCAATTAATATGTGTCGGGTTATGAACACGTCAGACCCATTTATATTTTTTTTTATCTTTTAAGGGTTTGAAAAGAATATGATGAAAATTGGTTAATTCGGTCTGTTTTCACAGATATTCAACCACTGTCCACTATGCTTTTTTAATCGGAAAAAACATTTTTGATATGAAAAGACGAGTATACCTTTAATGAATCAGACATGCTTGCGATAAGCATCAGTTCATACAATACCATGCATGATTCAAAATTGTGTAATTGTCATTCTCATTTCATAGCAGTGCATCACGATTTTAAATCAATACCTCACGTTCAAACTGGTCTATTTCCAATTCATAACGATGCATTGCGATTCTAAATTAATGCATCGTAAATCCAAATCGACGTATCACTACTGAAAATCCATACACTGTGATACATATTTTTTGTATTTTCATTTTAATTATTTATTTAATTTTCATAAATTGCAGTTATTCCAATTTATTTATTTTATTATTGTTAATCAACTGACACATATATTTCTTTATTTTCATATTAATTTTTAATCAAATGAATCAAATGATATTTTTTCTATTCATTGAAATAATCTCTTATTTTAGTTTTGTTTTTTGTCTTCATTTTGCTTGATTATAATTTAACTGAGTATAATTTGATTGAAAAATATATATGTCCGTGCGTTTAATGCACGAATATAAAACTAGTTATGAATAAAATAAAAGAATGCTAACACGTTACAACTAGTGAATATGTTATGTGTGTGTGAATTAATATGGTAATCATGGTATGGTAAAATGATTTTTTAAAAATAGGGGGCGTAAAACTATAGAACATGCCATTTTATGGATAACCCTTATTAGTAACTCCTAATTAACACAACACACCATTGGTCCATTGTTTTCTTTTGTCTTTTTTTTTCCTCATACTTGAAGTTTGAAGGCTGTGAATCACGGTATTAAAAATAATTTATATAAACCACAAAATCGAACCAAACCAAACCAAACTGAATGGTTCGGTTCGGTTCCAAGTCTTACTCGATTCGATTCGGTTTGAGATTTTTGGAACCACTAGAAAACGGTTCGATTTGTGATTTTGACATAAACCAAACCAAACCGAACCACTTACACCCTAACTGTAATCACGGTACTACTACTATGTTTCGCCATGACACTACTAATTAATTATAGTTTGACGTTTACAATTCCTTTGTCAAAAGCTTTGACAAAGGAATTGTAAACATCAAACTATAATTAATTAATCAGTCTATCATAATTGTCCTCCTCTATGTTTTTATTCTTAGCCCAATTACAATCAGCCTTGATCTAGTTATTTAGGATCGTTAGATGGTTTTTTTCAAACATAAATATTTACAAATATTCGTACTTATAGGGTTTAAAAAGTTTTGCACCAACTGGTATATAATCCTTAAGCTAGCCTGAAATCTACCAAAATGTCCTTATTCTTGTGTTTGATTGTTTTTCTTTTGGGGTCGGATTCCGTGGGAGGGGTGGTCGGGATGGAAAGCCGGTGCTGATGTTAAGGTAGCCGACAGGATGTGCCGACCTTCTTCATGGAATTCAAAAAATAAAGGAAGGATGCCCTTAGTTAATAGGTTTTGGTAGTGAATGGAAGGGTAGGTCGGCGGTCATGGTGTGGTGGCTGGGAGAGTGGGCAGGCAGTAAAAGGGCATGGTCGGGATGGTGGATTGGGTCCTAATGGGAGGTAGCCACCGGAGGAGCCGGCCTTTTTCATGCAATTCAAAAAAGAGAGAAGGAAAAGTGGTAGAATGTTTAGAGCAAGTCCAATGGTAGGGCGTCAAGGCCAAATTTTAATATCAATGTAAGAATATTATGCACTCTAATGGTTAAAGTAAAAACTATCAAAATTAGGTGTGATATTAGGTAAGGTATACCTTCCCTAGTACTACACTTAATTTTAATACTCTTCATTTTGATCATATATTTATGTCATAATATGTGTAAATTATTGTATATTAACTCAATATTTGGCAAAAACTTGTGTAAGACGGTCTTACAGATATTTTTTGAAAAACATATCATCTTTACTCGACCCACAATGTATTGGTGAGTTGACTTGTGGGAGAGTGAGACTCCGTCTTATGAATTAAGATCCTTAAGAGGGTCTTACAGGAGACCTACTCTTAAAATTTTTATTTTTATTTTTATATTATGATATGTGTTGGATATATATATTTTTAAAATTATTAATAAATCAAATTTTGATACATATAGTTGGAGATAATTATTTGATATATATAAATAGTAACCAATAGGTATCAAAATTTAGTTTTGATACCTATATATAAGTACTACCATTGGACTTACTTAGAATAGTAGAAGTAGTATTAGGTTCCATTTGTTTCACGGAAAATGATTTTCGGAAAATGTTTTTTTCATTTTTCGGTGTTTGGCAACCTTAGGAAAATGTAGTGAACGTAAAAGGTTTTCGAGTCAACGGAAAATGAATGTTTCTTTTCTGGAAAATGATTTACGGATTCATTTTCCGTTAGTCATTTTCCAAATGTTCGGGCACACTCCGCCCCCTTTCACAATTACACATATTTACTTACACACACAATATTTCACTTAACAAATAAATAGTTTATAAATATAAATGAAGTTTGTGCATACTATTTATAAACTATAATTTTAATAAATACTCACTACGTCCTAAAATTAGTATAAACTATATTATTTAGGGATGATGCTACACAATTTGGTATTTGGGCCGTTCCTTGCAGTGTTAGGATATCTGGGCTTATGAGAAGGTATGATCTTGAGAGAAACCTGTCAACAGAAAAAAAACCTTAGAAGGAATGCAAGGCAGGGCCTCGCGAAACCCATCAGGCTTGAGAGTAAGTCTTAAGCTTGTTCAAGCAAAATGACAGAGTTTCGGTGTATAAAAGTGAGCGCACCTTTGAAATGAAGCATTGTAGGCTATTTATAGCCCTTTTGAGAGTGAAATCCAAGCTGAATCATTATAGTAGAGAGATTATAGGCCATTATGACTATGATTGCAGGCTGATTGCGTAACTGACGGAGTAATGACTTAAATCTCGGGCTCGAGAGTTATCAGTCAATTAATCTTCGAGCAACCTTGATTCCTGCTCGGTCAGATCGGTGAGGAAGATTCCTGCTCGGGTTATGTTTAAGATGTTTATCTCAGGTTATTCTGCTCGGGTGACCTTTTTCCTGGCCCCTGACGTCCACGTGCTCATCATGTGAAGGACCATGTGCCTGGCTCGTGACCAGGATTTGAGCCGAGCTCATCAAGAGACATCCTAAATATTATCAATTTTCTATTTTAAAATGTTTTTTTTTCATATCAATTATCAACATTTTTATTTGTAATTGTGAGATTGAAAAAAATATACCTTGATTTAACACGACTAATGATAAATTGAGGGTTACTAAAGAAAAAATACTTAAAGTTAAACACTATCTTAGAATATTTTTTTGTATTTATTAATTTATAGTTTTTCACAATATTTTCCAGGGACATCCTAAATATTGTCTATTTTCTATTTTAAAATGTTTTTTTTTTCATATCAATTATCAAATTTGTTATTTGCAATTATGAGATTAAAAAAAGATGGACCTTATTAATTTAACACCACTAATGATAAATTGATGATTACTAAAGAAAAATTACTTAAAGTTAAACACTATCTTATATTCAATATGTGCATTATTATTAAAACATACTTTTTGTATTTATTCATTTATTGTTTTCCGTAATCTTTTCAGTGTGTTTGCCAAACACCCATATTGTTTTCTGACATATTTTTAAAAGATTTACTAAACACTTAAAAATAAAATCTTTTTATTTTCTATAAATAATATTCCGAAAATAATTTTTCATGAAACAAACGGAGCATCAATCTCTTTAGGTCATATAAATATATAGTACTAGTACTGTAGTATTTATTTTTTTTAATTTTTATGATGGCGACTTCTCATCTTGGGCGAAGGGAATAGAATTTAGTGGGAAGAGGTCACGTGAGCCATGCCCTTGTCTTAAATGTCATACTTACCACTAGTTAGTGAATACATACACCTATAGTACGTGTATAATATATATATATATAATTTTAAAAAAATATTAGTATCATTTAGTGTACTCGAATCAAACTCAATTTATATTATTAATACTTTGAATTGAACTATTTAATACACGTAAAAAACTTTAAACATATTATACCTCACGTATAAAACTCTATTATATATAAATTTTTGATCGATTTCACTACTTCAATTATTCGATTTATTTGATTTATCTTTCACAAATTGGTTAAACAATAAATTTAACATGAAGTTTAAGAAACATTTTTTTTTATATTGCTCATGTTTTTTGAATTCTCACATGATAATATCTATGCTTGATCATGCTTACTATTTAACTACTAATACCTAGTTATTTTTTTTTTGATAAATAGGTAATTGTATGGAAATAATAGTCTTGGGAGTGTATAGGAGAGAAAAGATTAAGATAGTTATAATTAAAGATGAAGAAAAATAAAAATATCCATATAAAATATAACATATTTTTTGTCTCATATATTCAATCGTATTCGTATAACATCCATAAAAATATATAAAAGTATTTTTCACGATCACATATTTTTACGCCGAATTTTTCATCATAATTTTGAGAACAAAAACCCATAATAAACTTGTATTTTTTTTAAATCTATACCGGTCCCATAATAAGGAACAAGGTTTTCCATCATGACTAGTGTTATAACTAATGTTTTTCAAATTTAGTTTTATTTCAAAATTTGATATGCTAGTCCCTATTTAATTATTTTATACATTCTACATTTTAAAAGTTCGTTTTAGCGTAAGAGATATAAATTTCAAAAGTTCATTTTAACTTAAGGGATACAAATTTTTAAAAGTTCCATTTTAAAGTAACATATTTATAATTAAAAGATTTTTGTAGGTTGAAAATACATAGTATATCCTTAATTTTTTTGTGCGAAGACTAGTTGAAAAAAATTAAGAGAATATTTTTATCATGAAAAAATAAAATATTTAATGAGGAGATATTAGATTACTGAAATATGAAAAAAAAGTTTGATAAATTAGATAAAAATACACTGAAATGACACTTAATTTATTGAACTAAGACTTCGATAAGTAATATTATGTGCACTCAAAGTGTACACCTGATATACTGTATCCAAATAAAAGGGGAAACTCTCCTCCTGAGAGCTCCCACACCCCAGCCCCATGAGAATGTGAGAGGGAAAATCACGGTGAGTCAGCGATTAAGTAGCTAGGAGGACCCGTGCCTAGTACCTACAAGGAGTCACCCCCACAAGAGGATGAAACTCCCACACTGCGGTTCTTGGGACTCGATCCTTGGTCTTGTATCCAAATCTACTAGCTCTTAACCAACTGAGTTAAGCCCGTGAGGGCTACACCTGATATACCCTCAATATCAACTTGGGATATTCTTGTTGGTTGACTAATATTTCAGACAAATAATTTACCTTATACTCCATCCGTCTCTAAATTATCGTCCTCCTTTTTTTTTTCGTCCGTCCTAAAATAATTGTCAACTTTGAAATTACCTTTTTAGAACATCACTTTTACCACTTTACCCTTACTTTTTAACCCTATTTTAATTATGTGCCACATACACATGAGCTTTAAAGGAAACTACACATTAAATCAATATTAATAATCCAGTCAAATAGGTTTTCTTAAACGGTGCGCCGGGTCAATCATGATAATAAATTAGGGACGGAGGGAGTAATTTACAAAAAAATATGCTTATAATTTTTATTATTTTTTATCTTTACACTTTACCGTATTGTAATTATATTAATTGTGCTCTAATAGCTATATTATAAAAGAGCTCAGAGTTTAATTGGCGGCCTGATCGAATTATACTAAACATAACTAACAGTTCAGATTGATTCGTAAGTATGTAAGTTACAAGTGAATCCCTTAGTTATGAGTTATGCTTGAATTACTCCTCTACAATTACATATAAAACCTTAAGTTGTACGTTTTGTTTAAATTACCCCATCAATTATGAGTTTTGTTTATCATAACCATTTATTAAACTGATCTCATATCAATATCGTACATATGACACAAACACGTATATTAGTTTTTATAATTATGACCACTTTAATAATATTAACGTATCCATAATTATTTTGAATTTGCATTGTGTGGGCCGATTGCACCCACCACCACTGCCAAACGAATAAAACCGTTAGTGTCAATTTCGCAATTAAGTCCAACCACAATGGCAAAGCTCCATTCGCGCCGAAATTTCTGTGTTTTGTCAGACAAATTCTTGCGTCCCGAAGCCGAGCTCAAACTCCAAGACCATTCTGCCCCCTCCCTATAAGGACAATAAAGTTCCCTCCTTCCAATTTATTGACAATCCCATCCGGAATATTAAAAGATTGATTGTATCTATAAAATAATAAAAATATTGATTGCAACAATATCAAGTTATTTGTATTACAATACACTAACAACACATTTTTTTTTACAACCATACAATAAGAGCAAGAATAACAACTCAACCAAATCAAACCCAAAATTAAATACAACTTATTAAAAATAAATAAAATAATACATTTGGTATTAATTTGATTCAAAGCCAATTTTTTTTCTAACAGTGACATAAACTCAAACCTTTTTTCATAAACCACCACAACTATTTTCAAAATTGGTTTAATGTCCAAATAAAACAAACCTAGTTTCTATTTATAAATAAAAATTGTACTCATTTTTTATAAAAAATATTTTTTGATTTGCGAAAATGCCAAAAAAGGGTTAAAAATTAAAAAAAGGTGGATGATTTTAGTTTTATGATACAAATCAAACCAAATCAAATTAGATACCCATTTAATCGTGATTGATTTTTGATTTGCAAAAGATCTTCCATTAATTGTGCTCTAACAACGCTGCGGAGTACACACTAGCAATCTTGTTGATACAAGGAACAAATATATCAACAATCTTACACTTTACATAAACAAATTTACTCAATTCGTTCATAAATAATTGTTCTATTTTATTAGACATTCATATTAAGAACAAATAGTTGACTCTATTTTAAATATTACTCCCTCCGTTTTTAAATTATTGTCTAATTTTCATTCTTCGTCCGTTGTTAAATAATTGTCATTTTTTAAAACTTGTCATTTTAGAGAACACTTTTACCACTTTATCCTTATTTTTTCTACCTATTTTAATTATGGTCACATACTTAAGGGTATTGAAGGAAACCAAACATTTCACCAATATTTATAATCCAATCTATTTATTTTTTCTTAAACGATGTGCCAGAAATATTTTGAAAATGGAGATAATAGTATAATGCGTAGTTTTATTTAAAACCTTTATACATATGACCATAATAAAAGTAGAAAAAAGATAAATCAATAGAAACATTTTCATAAAAAAGAGAATTAAGAAACAAGACAAGAAAAAAGAAAAGTAAGACAATTATTCAATAACGCAGGAAGTATTTGTTAATATTGACTGAATAATGATGTCATGTCATTAACAATGTGTAATATCACGATTGCACTCAATATTTATTTATTTACATTGCAACATGCATTTTATCTTATAACCCCCATTTTTTTGTCCATCACAATACTCCCTCGCCATTTCCAATAAAACAAAAGGGCATAACCGTCGGTACACAAAATGATAACGTTTATCTTTCCTCTTTCGGATCCCCCATTATATTCAAAAAATTATCCGGATCCTCCTCCCAAGCACCCACCTTGCCGGCACTACAGTTTCTCTCTCCACCTATAGAGACATATACCTATACCTGTATGTATAGGTCTGTGTCGTGCTATTGTGCACATTCCGGGATTTAGGGTTTTCAGTTGTCAGCGTTTTGATCACCGGAAGCAAATATCAGTGTTTTTGTTAGAGAGATAGAGAGAGAGTGTGCTCGGACTGAAATTGTACGGTTCGTCATTTTTGAAAGAGATGGACGAAGAAATGGAGGATAATGTGGTGGAGTTTACGTTTACGGCGGTGGAAATTGATTTGGACTACGAGTTTGAAGCAGCTCGGTTCTTTGATTTCGGTAGGGAGGAGTCGACGTCTGAGGCTCGAGAGGCTGAGCTGTGGTTCGAGTCCGCGGCTAGCTATCCGCCGTCTCGTAAGTGTGCCTTTCTTGCTATTACGTTGTTATTGCTTTCATTTTTGGTTTAATTTGGTTCATTTAGCTTTTTGTTAATAATTTTGAGAAATGTTGAGCTAATTTAACTTGGAAATTGGTGGACACATAAACACACAGTTACACACATGGATTGACAAACTGTATTCCTGAAAAAGGAATGGGTTAGAAGTTTTCTGCTGGAGGTGTTTTATTTCTGCTTATAAATTTGTACTTTTGTTTGTATTTGTAGGATTAGATTTAAAATATAATTTTTTTTACTCGGCATTTTATTAGTCCTCAACAAAGTTAAAACCTCCTCTTTTAACAAAACAAAACGAACGGAAGCAAAAAAAAAGGCAGTGTCTATAAACTAATCCAAAGATATGCCATGAAATGTGGCACTGTCGAAGTGATGGTGACATCTGTTCGTAACATTACATGATAAATTTTAGTGGCTATAATGTCAGGATAGTTATTTTTGTAGTGTAAAAACTTTGTCATTGGTTTGGGGATATTGTGTGTAGCTTGGATACATATTTTTTCCCTTAGTAATAGTAATGATTGAGGCATAATGAAAGATGGTGGGACCCGACGAGTGAGAAAATGGAAACAAGAAATCATGATACAGAAAAAAGAGGATAAAAATAAAAATCACTTAACCAAACATACACTTTATTTGTTGAAGAGCAAGTATAGTTTTGGTACTGTAAGGAAAATAAAGGATTGGTTATGACTGATTTTATTTCCTCTTTCAGCTTTTGTTTTGAAATTAGTTTCAAGAGAGGAGCTCCTACTAGGAAATGTTAACGTATCTCCCAAATCCAAAGGATTGGAAAACATGAGTTTGTTGGAAAGTGGCCCTAACATAGGGTTGGGACAAGATGCTTGTGCGATGGATACGAGAAACAAAGGTATCATTTTGCTTGCTTAAAGTACTTCTGTGTTTCTTATATCTTATTGAATATTGTTTTTGGCTGGTATTACGTATCATTATTAAGAAAGGGGATTAAAATATTTTATCAATTGTAGTGAAATGTTTGAACCCAAAGGCCTACATATGCTTCTAAACAATCGTGATTAATTATTTAGTTTGCTTCGTATTTTTCTGAAGAAATAGTTTGTCTTGAAAGCTTCTGTGAACGGTATGACTCGATTACCCAGGCTAAAGGCCAACGGTACGGACCTTTAGAGTTTACGCAGCGGAGCTATTGTTCAGTCTTGGAGTTGGAGCGACCGCTGTGGATTTAGGAGAAGCTCCAGTACTTGAGGTGGCCGGCCGCTTGGAGTGACCGCGCTTATTTGGTCGGTTTTTCCAGCGGTCGCATGTAGCGACCACATTGGTGTTGGGGTGGTCACATCACTTTGGTTGAAGCGACCGCTTCGGTGCGGCAAACTAGTTTTCGTGTTTCCTTTTCTGCTTATGTTTAGGGTTTGGTATTATATCCTATATATAATTGTAACTCTAAATTGTGTAAAGGTTGACTGTAATAAAATTTTGATAGTCCATTCACCCGAATTTCTCTCATCTTCTTTCATTGATCTTAAGCTATTGATTGTTATTGTTCAATTGCTTCCGTTGTGCACAACAACATCAAACATTGGTGGACGAGTCCTTTTTCCCTTTGATGATGAGTTTTAGTTTATACATGATCCCACCCTTCAATTCTAATAGGAGCACTTCATAATTGCTTTTTGTATTTTGCTGCTGATGATTTATATGTAAGTTATTGTTGTACCAAATAAGAACAATGAAATTAGTTTCCCCAAATTTGCTTTTATGAAATTCCTTCATACCCCACATGCCGCTAACTGGTAAGTAAGAGGGCTAGTTTGACAAGTACTAGGTCCTCTTTATGGATTGAAAATGTGATTAACCATTATCTCTGGGAGCCATCATAAAGAGAAGAGAACATAGTAATAAGAGCAAAATGTTAATTATTGATGATTTTTGATGCAACATCTGATTACTTTTGTTCAGAAAGTGGTCTTGCCATAAGAAGAATGTTGCAAGATAGTTTGGCAATCAAATTATCTATCTGAATTGCCACAATGTGGTTAAAGAAAAACTTGTGATGGTTCTTTTAAGAGTAAAACAGACGTTTATCTCATCTTCATGTTAATTGTTGATTCATAACCAGAGGCGGACAGTGGCTTTGGGGTCTGGGGGTAGTTGCCCCCACTTGGGGTTAATTTTGTTAAATATTTTTTTAAATAATAATAATCTGCTCTCTGTCTACGGTTCTCCCTCCTCCGCTCCTCGCCTCCGGCCTCCCTCCAGCTTCTAGGCTCCACCGCTCGCTCTAGCCTCTGATTCCGACCACCGGCACGGTCACCGGACTGGCGGACTCGACTCTAAGTCTTCATCTCTATTCTCTACCGTCCTTACTCCTCTAAGTCCTCTTAGTGCTCTACAAGAGGTATTTTTCAAAAATCAAAACTTTCTAAATTGTAACTGTGATTTAAATTTTGTGATTGTGAATTGAAATAATATGAAATTAGGGCATATTTGTGTGTTCAATATCTTGGTAGGAAATATCGATTTATTTAATCTGAAATTATGGCATTTTTATTTGGGGGTTGAAGTTGAAGTAGTTGATTTATGAGATTTTTTTTATTCGTGTGTATTTCCAATTTGTGGTTGATTTGAAGGAATTTGGTTTTAGTGATTATGGAGAAATTTTTTAAACGGAAACTATCAGAAATGATGTCATGTATGTTTTATTAAAAAAAGATTTGCTTAAGAGTATTACAAATGATGATGTAATTAAACGTTTTCAAAGTATGAAAACGCGTAAGGGACAATTATGATTTGTAAACTTTATTAAATTTGTGCACCCGGATGATTTGTAAACTGTTCATAACACTCAGACCTGACCTCCTACATTTTTGTTTGACCTTTCAGCATGAGTATATGTACCGCATTATGGGGCTTTGTTATTATTTGACACATTACTTGTTCATAGGAGAAGTTCCAATTCTAGTTTAATGTTAAGTGTGGTAAGCTCTCGGTGGGGACTATTGAAGTTTCATGTCGTTTTCGCTCCTGTTAGTCTTTCATGTTATCCCTGTCTAGCATGAGTCTTTTTATGGCATCTTTTCATTTCATTATTATTGACATCCTATGAGGTGATTCAGAAACTTGTGATGCTGCTCAACTACTAAAAATGTGCCTGTCTCATGACTATGGAAGATACTTATCGATTTAGAACACAAGAACACGCCCTCCTAGGCCCCTAGGTCTTTATCTTCCTTGTTCGGCATAATTCCGACAAAATGAAAAGATACTTATCGATTTAGAACACAAGAACACGCCCTCCTAGGCCCCTAGGTCTTTATCATCCTTGTTCAGCATGATTCCGACAAAATGAAAAGTATATAAAGAGTGGCTGATCAGAAAGGATGTTATGCAAATTTTTAAATGTTTTACCACAATTTGACATCCTGCATGGCGACAAGTAGCTTTACTTGTTGAGTTTCATGCCTTTGTCGTCCTATGTAATGAATTATAAATGTAATGAAAAAAAAATGTAATGAATTATAACAACTATATCCAAAATTGAAATATATACACTTTGTTCTTGTTGTGTATGAGGCGCAAAATATAAAAGTCTGAAGGTGCTTTGCTACGTGCATGATCAAACCTTTTTCAACTATATGCAGTCCTCTTGGATCTCACTGCGCCCCCACTCTCCACAACACCAACCAAAAAAAAAACCATCAATACGTCCACAAAGACACATAAGCCCCACCAAAAATTATTATATTATTCTTGTCAGCCTCATAACAAGATAGAAGTTATAAAACTAATATACTGACAATTTTTATTTGCCATATGATCGTATTGAATGCAGGGATTTCCATGGGCCCGAAGATTAGTGTACAGAAGTCTCAACACCAACCACATAACTTACCAACAGGTGTTTTCAGTTTCTTTGTTGAAAGGCTTTTTAGTTTTTAGTATGCTTGGCGATGTTTCTTGTAGGACTGCTACTTTTTCAACTCTTTTTTGTTCTCTTTGATATTGTCTTCGAAGAGAGTTGTATATATTGAACCTTCAACTCTTTGAAACTGGGTGAAGGAAAATTGTACCAACAATCTGTATGTACATATTGTTTGATGCCCCCTCATTTCCAAACATTTTCTCTAACTTTATATATACATGGACACTTGTTATCCTATTTCTTTGTAGGGTTTACATTTTGTGATCAGATGGGGAAAGATAATTTCAAATCTAAAACAAAATCAAGTTTAAAACCTTCATTTCCTAGGACCTCAACTCTGATGAAACCTACAGCAAGTCAATTGGCTAAGCAAAATCGACAGCCTCACATGGGGAATTTTAGGTATTTTACTGAAATCATTCTCTGCTCTTATTGAGATCTTATGCCTTCTATCGCGGTTAAATAATACCAATAACTATACGAAGCAAATTTCTGTTGGTTGAAATTCTCATCTGTTGATGCTTATAGGCTATTCAATCCAGATTTGGTGATGATTTTTATTGATAACTAGCAACCTGTCATTCCCTTTCTTTAATTGAGATGGATTTTCCTGATTGTCAAAGACGTTTTGCAATTAATTATGATACTGTACTTATTTCCATTTATCATGATGTTCATGAGTGTTAGGTTTCAAAAGTTTGAGAACAAGGAGAAAAGTTCAAATAGTTCTTCTACAATTGAGATTCAAGCTGCTAAGAGACAAAAGCTCGAGGGAGGTCACTTGCATAAGGTCTAGATCTTTTATATCCTCTTATTGTTCCTTAGGTTTCCTGTGTTAGATAATTGTGCTACAGATGTTTATTGCTAATGATGCCATAGAGTATCTCCTCCATCTTCCGATTCTAAGCATCAGTTACTGAGGAAAGCCATACTGCTAGAAGTGTCCTTAAATAACATACTTTGGTCTTTTTCCAATTTTTGTTTTGTTCAAGAATTCATTGATTCTTGTCTGCTCCAGGCTACTTGAGAGCATCTAACTTATTCTGCTTAGCAGGTTCCAGAGACAATGCAACAAACAAATCTGGTTCACAAGCCATCTAAAAGGGTATGTTACCCCCTCATTTCCTGCACGTTGATCAATTGGGTCTACTGTCAGTCTACTTTCATGCCTAATTATCAAAATTCTGGCCTAATTATTATCATTATTTTGCTGGTTACATATTTTGTGGCTAATACAACCTTGACTGTTTAATCACAAAATATGTTGACTTGTGAATCAGTCATTGTAATTAATATTGTATGCCATTAAGTGATTACTTGTCCCAAGCTTGTACAGCACTGGTGTCCTCAAGTGAAAAAGCCCATGGCTCATTTATATTCTTTCTTGAAAAGTTTCAAAATTTCTATTGCTTTGTAGTAGTTGATTGATACTATTAAAGAGCAATTAGAGTTTTGTAATAGGCAATATTTTCAAATACGATTTGGCTTTTGTCTTCAAAATTGTCTTTGTGGGTGGGACTGGAGAGGGTTATCTGTGAAACAACAATAAAGGGGATGGGGATGGTTGGTGAATTTAAGATTTTATGAGTTATAGAAGTTATTTGCATGTGTTTTCAGGAAGGAATCACTGAGGGGAACTTCACTCATGGTAGGTTGCGGATTACTATTCCCAGAGCGCCTCCCCTCGAAACAGCTCACAGGGCGCGAAGGATGAGGTTGGTACTTCACATTGTGCCTTCTCTTCAAATAATGGCTGCATGGCTTTCCTCTAACAGACTACATGATTATCTTTACATATTTGGATTCCAGGCCGAAAACTACTAAAGAACACGAGCATGTGCCATCAGCAGCTCCTGCATTCAAAGCTCTTCCATTAAACAGAAAAGTTTGTTATTATTGTTAATAAACAACCACAATTTACATAGTACCTTCTCCAGGTTCCCTATTTCAGTCTGATTTTACACCTGTAACTGGCAGATTCTAGAGGCTCCTTCACTTTTACTCCCCAAAAGAAGCACTCCACACTTACCCGAGTTTCAAGTATGTGCTTTATAAGTCTAATCGTTTATTGATTCCTGCTAATTTCACTATTCCTCTTGCAACTGTTATGGCCACTGATAACTTTCAGAAATATAACCTCCATCATACCTTTTGTAACTAAAGTTTCTCTCATCACAATGCTTTCCAGGAGTTTCACCTGAAGACGTCAGAGAGGGCCATGCAACACACCTCTGCAGTATTGTCATCTTCAGTTTATTGCAATAATCCAAAGGTTGCTTATTAAAACAGAGAATATTTAGCATTATCATATCCTGTGTAAAATATTTTGTCTTATGCAATACGCATATGCAGTATATGAAAGAGGCATACAGAAGAATATAGTGTGTGACAGCAATTATCCTCCCCCCTCCCTTTTTTTTTTTGATAGAAGGATAAGAAAGAAGGTTGAAGGACAAGATATAATTTGGCAACGATATATCTTATGATTCACCTTCTTATCCATTTTTCTTTTACCTAATTATGTTTAACATTCAGGGGACTGATCTTTTATTGTTACAGATGGTGCAGAAACCTAGTGTGGCATCTGTTACAGAAGGTAGCAACTGTGTATACAGAAGGTAGTATTGCAAATATCCTTGACCTTTCGAGCACATTATCGTTGAACCTTTGTATGATGGGAATTAATAATGAATTCTATCGGTAACCTAAGAAACATTTGTCGATTATCCTAGTAATTTATGTAGTATTTCGCCAAATGCTAAAGAGGGTTTCATATCTTTCATTGAGTCTCTCAATTTATTTCATGTGCCATGTGGATTTTAAAGCACAATGGTACATAGATTTTACATCTGTTATGGTCAAAATTGGAAATTGTCTTGTTTTGTTTTTTGACTGATTAATGGTGACAGCAGGTTATTAAGTTGTTAGTTATTTTACTTTAGTGCTCCATGTTAGCTCAGTTGGAGCAGCTATTTCATACTGAGATGAATGTAGAAAAACTCTCGTGTATAAAATAGTTGCTTGTATTACAATTTGAGATTGTATAATGATGGTGGGAGCCTTACCTCAAACATGCCCCTCTCTTGGTCAGGCCACATCTCATGGATACTCCAAAGCAGGAGGGTTCTGAAAGTACACACAAATTTAAAGCTCTACCTCTCAACAGGAAGGTACAAAATTGCAGTCACAAGTTAAACTGTTGGGTTTATGCAAACTTCTGAGCTGATTCATGCCTTTGTAAATGCAGATATTTTCAAGTAAAGGTGATTTGGGAGTTTTCCGAAATAGCAAGAGGGAAACCACAGTTCCTATGGTAGTAGCCCCAAATCCCAATGGCTGTATATGTTTTACTCGTAGTTCTTCCTATGTTTTCTTTCATTGGCATGTTCTGATTTTACCACAGGAATTTAATTTTCACACGGGAAAGAGATATCAGCATGATCCCCCAGTAGATCTTTTTAACAAGGTATACTAAATGTTTCCTAGTGTTATGCCTCCATTATCTTTGAATCCCTCTCCCCTTTTCGCGAGTCAGCATTTGACTATTATATTATGCTTACTCAATACTGCATCCTTCCATTCCAGTACAAAAAGTCCATGTTTGAAATTTAAACATTTCAAGGATTAAAACAGTTTTTCATATATACCCTTAAGTTTAAGAGTTAAAATAGTTAACCTTTTTGAGTGAAACGTCCCAAAATAGAATATAAGATCTTTTAGCAAAACTGAGGGTGTAGTAGGGGTTATGCCACGTCACTCCAGGTGATTGCCACATAATTACCTAGTTTCCCCGAACTAAGACCTATCGTACGAGAACGTGCTAGGCTCCGGAAATAGCCTAAAGGGGGGCCGAGGTTGAGCGCTTTTAGCCTAAGGGTAATGATGCCCAGACCTCTACGGCCGCACCCCGGCTTTATTATTGGTCTCCATGAGCAAACTGACCGAAGGTCAAAACGCTCTATCACAGGATGACATCTTGCCTGACCCTATGAGAATCGAGTTGGCCCTAGAGCCCCGATCTTTGAGTATTAGGGTTCCAAGGAACTAACTCTACGCCTAAGGTAAGGGGCAACAACTTACCGCTAGCACTTACATCCGTCAAGGATGACCCGGCTTTGGGCACTACCGGGTGATTTACTCTAAGTGCAACGGCAGGTCTAGGGTCCATGAACCCTTAAAAGACCGAGCCGGTTTTTTGGGAACCTCGGGGTTATTGGTTTGGTGGCTGAAGTCAAGAGAAAGTCTCACCCGTTGTACGCGTGCGATACCACGCACGTGCGATGCGTGTGACCTGATCACTAAGAGAGAAAGAGCTGATTGTGGTCCCCACTTATGGGACACTTGCCTTATGATCATTGCATGATCAATAGGATGATGACACCTAGCTGGGAATATTCCATGTGTCATCCTACATTCACTATAAATAGAGGTGAAAACCTCATTTTCAAGGATCGATAATTTTTTGATAGAATTCACTTGATTGAGAACTTAGTGAGTACTAGAGAAAGAACTCTCTGGCATCAGCTTTTGCCCTCTTTCTCTTTTGTTTGATCAGTCTTGGTTTCCACCCCGATCCCACACTCTTTGAGGTTCTTTGATAGCAACGTGTCACACCTAACTCTTTACCCCAGCACACATCACACCTTCCGGGATATTCACATTCTACAGAGGGAGTATTAAAGTAATAGGTGGGGGAATCATCGTAAATTTTGGTTTAAATAAATACCATTGATGATAAAGGTTTTGCTCTGAAAATTTGGTTCTTAAATATATTCATACTGTGGGAGCAGCCGTTTAAGGTGCAACCCTAATATTGAGTTGTCTATTGCAAGTACAGCTAGCAGTCTAGTAATGCGTTTTCTTGAATAACTAGAATCAATATTACATTATTAGAAATTATCATAATTTTCTGTGAACAAGTTTTTGACTTTTGAATGACTTGGACTTTCCCGTGTTAATGTAGCTCTCTTTAACATCTGACCTCCCGCAAAGTACTGCATCTCAAATAAAATTGCCTCGATCAAGCCCTATATTTGAAAAGGTTTGATGTATTCCATGTTCTTGCAAGCAACTGTTTATTTCATCAACTTCAATCTTGTAGTTTCTTGTTTCTCATTGAGTTATTTATTATATTTGTACAAGGGCTCAAAAGAGAATAGAGTGGTCTCCTTCCAACAAGAAAGCGAGGTAAGCATTGCTCCTTGAAGTATTCACTAATCTAAACTAAATTTGTTGGCCATCTTCCTCATTTTATGCAATGCATGTGTAACTTCACCGGTCAAAATTTATTTTCATAGATAGAAAGACCGGTAACAGAAAGAACACCCTGGTTTGGGGCGGCCCAGATTCCGCATGTGAGTGACAACCGGATGGCTGAAGTTGGCCCATTGTCTAGAATGAGCAGGTAAATGAAATGATTCTTTATACTCCCTGTCCCAAAAAAAAAAAACTGTCTCATTTCTAAGATAGTAATAATTTTAATGCAATTTGAAGAAGGTACAATCAAATAGCGCCACAATATTAAAAAAATTTGACTTGTCAAATAACACTATTTTTTTGGATGGAGGGAGTATTCCACACCTATTATCTGGATTCCAAAAACTGACTTTTTAATCAAAGCAGGAGTTTGGGGATTCGGTGAAAAGAGTTAAGAGTATAAAACTCTAACAATGTTACATATTATCGCAAAACGATGCTCTCGATGGAAGATCAACCTGGTATGTATTGAATCTCGGCGAATACTTGAGCTCTTTTGCCTCTACAAAACATGGAAGCCGACTAGTCGAAAGTGCTGATCCTATTACCACGTCGGACTGTCAAACCTGTTACCTGTCTCTACAATATACCAGCCATAGGTTGTCAATAATAATAGTGGTCGCAAGAGCTGCGCACAGTACTTAAAACAGTAACCCCCCTGATCATAGCAATCTTTCTCTACTTATGTAGCATGAATGACTCAATGGAGCAAATTCTCCACAAAAATTGAAATGTCAATAGAATTATCTTCATTTAGCATTTTTTGTTTTCAATTTGCTTCAACGATGTGCTGATTATTGATGCATGGTTGCTTCGTCAAAATATGCGAGTACATTTAATGAAAAAAAAAATACTTTTCGAACAAAACTCTAATATTTCATTTTGCTGCATCTTTCTCCGCATCGGTATCCTTATCTGCTGAATTGTTCTTCCTAATGCCGGACACTAGAGAAAGAGGAGTTTGCTTTGCCCAACGCCTGATATCATAAGCTTTCTTCATGGTTTTCTTCTCCTTGTTGACATGTCTTCTCTCAGTAATTGCAATAGCGAGATCGTTAGGGAACAATGTGCCCCAATAGAATGCGTGCAGAAGGGTGGAGACGACCAGCACAGAGACCATTGTCGATGACAGGAAAGAGAGCGTTAGTGCTATGACTTTGCTTATGACACCAGGTACTTGCTCCGCGTATTTGATTGTGGCTATAGAAACTGTTGTCATCGGGAAGGTGTAAGACCACCATGCTACCGAAAACCTGCAGAAATATGGAGTGATTGTTGAGTATCATATTCCCTAGAATACTATATATGGGAAGAGAGATGATATACCTAAAACCCCAGAAGAGGTTGAGGCGAACAACAAGAGAAATATAAAGGAACAAAGCAATGAAGAAGCAAGTTCTTGACAGCCCATCAAATTCACCATAGATGGTTTCCCAAGCAATGCTAGCAGCAGATGGAGCTGCGATAAACATGGAATATACAGGGTGCAACTCCTTGGGCAAAACCTCACTAGTAGGCAGCCTTTGATACAAAGTAACAAACAGGACAAGATAATGTGCAAATCCTATTGCCCATAAAAACTTCCCTGCCTCATTCCACCCAACCTTGGAAGCCAAAATCGCACCCACAAAATTCCCCACAACTGATAAATGAGAAGATGGGTTCGCGACTTTACATAGCCTTCTTTTTCCTCCCGAAAGCCATTGCCCATAAATTTTGAGCTCGAGGACAAAATAGGGTGCCATGAACACGCACCAGATGGCCGGGTGGAGGGGTTCCTGGACTAGCATAGGGGGTGAACCGATGGCTAAGAACATGCATACCACCCATGGGGCGAAGAAGAAGTTTATGCGAACGGGGTGGAAGTATTCCCTCTTGACAGCTTCGAAATAGAAGATACATTTAAGGAGGTAGGTTATGGAGACTGCGAGGAGGATGGTTACACCTAAGAACCATATGATGAGGTTAATGTAGGGTGTAATGTGGAGGAATTTTGTGGCTGGGCTTGTGGCTAGGTTGCGCCATAGGATTGCTTGGCTGCTAAGGCCTAAGCATATACCAAAGCAATTGATAGGGAAACGGAGGAGAAATGGCCATATCTTGTCTTTGGGAAGAAGAATATCTTCATAGTCCTGCGGCAATTGATCATAAATTGTAACGAGTTATTTTGGGCTAACTTCAATAATTTAACAAGTTGTGTGTGTGTGTGTGTGTGTGTGTGTTACCTTGACTTGATCTAGTTCAGGCCCAGTAAGAGCAGCAAAATATCTACCAACAGGAACACTTTTATTAACAGACTCTTCAAATCCTTTCCCAACTCCATTCTCATCATTAATATTCCTCTCAAATTCCATTCCACCCTCCTTCCTCAATGGTAATAAAGAATTTTGCTTCCCCAGAGTAGATTTAGTCCTGAACATTCTGAAATCTCCTTTCCTTCCTTCCATCCCAATACTCCTATGAGCAGAACCGAACCCTCCGAAACTGTTTCCACTTCTAGGAAGTGATTTCATTTCATTTTGCGATTGAGCTTCTCTATTAAGCACCGATACCCCGGTCTCCAGCGAAACCTGCCTGCTGAAACTCTTGTGGGCGCGTCTAGATTCTCGAAGCTTATTTGTCCTGTTTTCACGCTTCTCAAATCTATCGGCCATTTTAGCTGCTTTACTTCCTTCTTCTGCCTTTTCTTCCTCCTCTTCTTCATGAAGAACTTCACGGAAGTCAAGAAAATGAGGATTCGATGAGCTTTGTGAACTTGTTTCCTTAACCATTTTTGTGTTTTCTATGGTTTGACAAAAGGAATGCAAGTATGGTCCTTCTGGTTTTAAAGGAGTGTTTAGTTTTAGGTTAATTTGCTTGACTGCTTGCTTTATACGGTACCTTTTCATGTGCATGCATTGTGTGCCATGCTGTTACGTAGGATCACGGGAAGGAGGAGAGACCAGTGCTTATTGTGGTGGTTTGCTTGGTGGATGAAGTAGATACCACTATACCAGCCAATTAATATGCCTTTTGAAAAAGAAGGGGCTGTTTGGATGGGGATCTCGTGAGAGAGAGTCAATCAAATTTGTCTTTATGTTGGGTTTTAGCTTTGATTAGAGTTTGACTCTAATTGAGAGAATTTGTGGCTCCATACGAATGGGAACTGGGAAGGATACTTTATAAGCATTTCACGGGTCACAAAGAAGTTAAGAAACCATTGACCTTTAAATAGAACTTCATCACCTCGGTAACGGGATTGGATTCCGATTGAATTCGAGTAATCAGATTCGGAAAATCTGTCCTACACATGGTGTAGGTGACTAGGTGTGACATTTTGATTTTACCTTGCGAGTTTGTGAACAAGAATAAGAGATTGTATAAGCGTGGTGTTGAGTGTTGAAACCTTTTTGTTTGTACTTTCCATCAATTTCCCAGTTCACCATCCATTACGCGCTAATGAATTAACAAGGCCAAAATATATTCATGAAAAGTTGTACATTGTTAGGTGGATTGAGTGGATATTTGGGGAGCTATTTATATTAACGATTGTGTTAAAATGATCGTTATATCGTTATTTCAATAAGTTCATTGGGTTGTATAATATGTGGATTCCGTAGTATAAGGAATACAAGAAAAATATTAAGTTTACCATCAAGATTACCACTCTGGTGACAACTTTGCCTTGAAGGCAAAATGCATGTGAGGTGCATGTGCATCTTCAAGGTATAGTTGTCACCATAGTGATAATCCTAGTAAAGTTGGCTTATATGCACCTTCCACTTCAAAATTTATCCTAAAAATAAGGTAACTTTTGATAGCAAATTGGTGAATCCATCATAAGTATCGAAAAACTCCAGCTTGTTGCGGATGAATACTTAGACATATTATATCATTTCTGTCAGCCAATTGCCGTTTGCTATTTTGCATCTACCTTTTCTATAGGCTTCTCAGTTCTCATCAATGCCATAATCTCTCATTGCTTGAACTATGTTGATGGCATCTCCAAAGTACGTGAGCATTTCTATAGGAACTGGAATACCTTGTTGGAAACAAATTATTCCGACCTCTCCAAATGCTACACGTTAAACCGAAAATTTCATGTTTTCAAAAACACAAATTTTCTGTTGATTGACGATGCTCAATGACTTAAATCACAATTTGGTTCCCCTAATTTGATTTTTTTTTTCTCGTCATTATACTTGACATTTGATGATAATTAATTAATTAGGTCATTGAGAGTCATTTCCATTAGTAGAGATGTCAAAATGGGTTGGGCTAGCCCGTCTCGTCAAATGGCGGGTTGATGTGGGCTGGCTCGCCTAGAATTGTCAAAGGAGTTTGGGCCCATTGGGCTAATTTGCCCCGTCACCTAAAAAGGTGGGTTGGGTTGGTATTTCTTAGGCTCATCATTTTTTTAGACTGATTCACCCTGTCCTGTCAAATAACGAGTTGAAGTGGGTTGTGGGTTGGTTCGTTCCGTCAACCCACCTTGACAGCTCTATCCATTAGTTAGATTCAATTTAAATGTTCAAAAAGACATAATGCTCTTTTACCTTTGGAAATTGTCGTACACGTGGACACTTGAAGAAATGGCCATAGCATGAAGTTTTACGCAAGAAAAAAGGCTTTTTTCCCAAAGAGCAAGAAGTTCGATCAATTTTGCCAAACAAAGCCTCTCATTCTCAGTCTTTTCAAAAGCAGTAGCCTGACTTGAGGATGTCATGTGGAAGCTTACTAAATCCCTTCGACCGGAGCCGAAATCACAAGAGATTGAAAGGACTTTACAAAGGCACCAATTATCTTGCTAAGAGGGACGTGTGAAGAGATCGAAGTCGAACCCGAGATCTCACACTTTGTGAAGTCTCATCTCTACCAAGTATAAGGTCTCATCTTTACCATTGGATCACCCCTCAGGGAGCGTATCGAATGCATTTGACCCATTTTTCTATCTTGCCCCCAATTTCTACTCGATTTGAGTTTTTATACTTTGAATTAAAAGGTTTAGTGCAGTGTATGTGAAAATTTTCTCGGCATTCTGTCCTGGCAATCTTTGTCGAGAAAATTAGCTTGTGACTTGGACCCATTTCCAATTTGAGAAACATAATTCATTACGATGAAACCCAATTGTTTGTTTGGGTAATTGGGTATGGAGGATTTTTACTTTAAAAAAATGTAGAATTGAAGTCATGAATGTTAATTTTCATTTTCCTGCACTTTCTAAGCATGCAAGCAGAGCCAATGACAAGTTCTTGTGCTATTCTATGCTTTATTTCATCGATATAAACTTAATTTTCTCATTGCAGGACCACACATTTGTTCTCTTTTTTTTCTTTTCTCTAAATTCACTAAATTGAAAATTTCAATGATGCAAACCTAAGGTGCGATGCGTTTTAAGCTTGGGTATGAGGGGAGGGTGAGAGAATCACGTGACTAGCATGTGACACATCAGTAAGAGTATTTTTGTGACACTAAAAATGTTTAATTTTTTTTATCCAAAAAACTGGATAGAGTGATGTGAATCAAAGCCAACTATAATGACTAAATTGAGGACCAAAAAAAGGGTGAAATGAGGTTAATGAAGGCAAAGATCCGTAAGACGGAGTCTCATTTAGAAATTTTTGGGTCATAATAAATAAATAACATGTTACAAAAAAAATCATAAAAGTAATTTAGATGAGATGGTTACTGTGAAACTTTGAAGGTTTAGATTAGATTTAGATTTAGATTTAGAAATACATGGGTAGGCCTCTTGGGTTCGACTCCTTCTGTTGTGTTATTTTGCTTCGGTACCCTTACACTTTCAAGGTTTGACACCGAAATTATTATGTTTCTGACGTCTTACATTTTAATCCTTTATCAGCTCCGTAGCCATCCGTTAGCATCAATTGCCTTGTGATACTTGACGGACCCTAACGGACTTTAACGAAATGCTAAATGACATATTGAAAGTCAAACGTGACATATTTTAAAGTTAAAAGTGACACTCTTAATACTAAAAAGTGACATTTTTAATACTGTTATTTTTACGCTTTATTGGTTAGATGTGTCATTTTGCTTCAGTGTCCTTACACTTTCATGGTTTGCCGTCGAAATTATTATGTTTCCCACGCCTTACAGTTTAATCCTTTGTCAGCTCCGTTAGCCATCCGTTAGCATTAATTGCCATGTGATACTTGACGGATCCTAACGGACTTTAACGAAATGCTAAATGACATATTGAAAGCCAAATGTGACACATTTTAAAGTTAAAAGTGACACTCTTAATACTAAAAAGTGACATTCTTAATACTGCTGTTTTTACGTTTAATTAGCGAGATGTGCCATTTTGCTCCGATGCCCTTACACTTTCAAGATTTGTCGTCGAAATTATTATGTTTTCCACGCCTGACAGTTTAATCCTTTGTTAGCCATCCGTTAGCATCGATTGCCTTGGGATACTTGACGGACCTTAACAGACTTTAATGAAATGCTAAATGACACATTTAAAGCCAAACGTGACACATTGAAAAGATAAAAGTGACACATTTTAAAGTTAAAAGTGACACATTTTAAGGTTAAAATTGACACTATAAAGAGAAATTTATTATAATTCTCATTAAAATACAAAGTAACAATCTTAATACTAAAAAGTAACACTCTTAATACTGAAAAGTGACACTCTTAATATTAAAAAGTGACACATTTAATATTAAAAAATATCACTTTTAATTTTAAAAAAGTGTCATTTTCAAGCTAACGTTGACTGCAAAATGTGACGTATTTAATACTAAAACGTGACACTTTCAATGCTAAAAAGTGACACTTTTAAGGTCAGTAACGACGATTTTTATTTATAAAGTAAAATGACATTTGAAGGGTCAAAAGTAACACATTTAATGCTAAAAATGACACTTTTAATGTTATAAAGTAACACTTTAATGTCAAACGTAATGATTTTCATTTATAAAAATATAAGACACTTTTCAAAGTAAAAGTAACACATTTAAAACTAAAAGTGACACATTTAAGCCCAAAAAGTAACACTTTCTTAGAGAAAAAAATTATAATTTTCATTAAAAATACAAAGCGATACTTCTAATGTGAAAAATGACACGTTTCATACTATAAAGTGACACTGTTAATAGTAAAAAGTGACACTCTGCATATATAAACATGAGGGGTGGCGCTGTAATTTTCAAAAACTAAGGGGTTACATTGAGATTTTTGATTTTTGCCCAATTTAACCTGAATAGATCCGTCTTACAGATAAAGATCCGTAAGACTGTCTTACAGGAGACCACTTCGTTAACGAATAACCCGTAAAAAGTAGGGTGATCAAATTGCGATTTAAACCAAAATACAATTTTCCCCCAAAGTTGTCACCAAATCCCAATTTGTCACCCATACTAAGGTTTGTGTCACTTTAGTATTTAAGGTTACCATTTGTTCCAGTATTTCCCACTTCCCATCCATTACTGTTTCTAAATTGACGTTAACATGCATGTGGTCTTCCACGTGCGGGTTACTTTGGTCTTTTTCCAACCCATCCCAATTCATCCCCACCCACCTTCCTTTCTCTCTCCTCTCTTCCTCATTGTCTCTCTCGCCTCAAACCTAGAACCCACCGAAACTCCGGAGTTTTATCGACTGAGAATATCGTTGGATATGCCATTGATTATTGTCCAGGTCGTGATCTCAATTAACTGCGAAAGAAACAAACAGAGAAAATGTTCTCCAATGAGGTAATTCAATCAAAGCTTTATTGGTTAATGGAAATTTTGCTAACTTTGCTTGTCACATTGGTATGTCAAACATTCAAGATTTTACTCTAATGTATAATTTCGTGAAATTTCACATTTTAAAGCCTAGGTGAATTGAAACAATTCTCACATTCAAAATACTAAGATATAATTAGGTGAAATCTTAGTAGTAAAAGCATGAACTGTATACAGTTTGGTATATATTTTATTGAAGATTGAAATAGGAATTCATAAAATTGAGATGTTTTGAGATCGATTTAGTTTCCTTATATGATTTTCATTTTTTCACCAGGTTTTATGCGAAAGAATTGGTACTTAGCGTTGAAGTATCTTCATGGATTAGGTATTGCTTACAGCGAAGGAATTGGTACTTAGCGTTGAAGTATCTTCATGGATTAGGTATTGCTTACAGAGATTTAAAGCCATAAAACGTAATGATCCATGAGAATGGACACCTAATGCTCGTCAATTTCGATCTCTTGACTAAACTCTCCAGAAAAGCTTCTGAAAATCGATCGACGAACAAATAAGACTGAGTCGGTGAAGAAACAAAGATCACCTTCCTTTTTCACATGCTTGAATTATGGAACCTCGCCGAAGTATTCGGTATATCCCGTTGAGTTTGTCGATAACTTGGTTTTCAAGTCGAACCCATTTGTTGGAACGGAGAAATATGTGTCACCTAGTGTAATAGAGGATGGTGGGTTTGAGGGGAGAGATACAATATGGAAGAGAGAGGAGAGAGAAAGGGAGGTGGGTGGGTAGGGGTGAACTGAGATGGGTTGGAAAAAGACCAAAATAACCCGCACGTGGAAAACCACATGCAAGTTAACGTCAATTTAGAAATTACAATGGATGGGAGGTGGGGAACTAGGACAAGTGACAACCTTGAATACTAAAGTGATACAAAGCTTAATATGTGTGGCAAACTGGGATTTGCTGGCAACCTTGACGAAAAAAATTGTATTTTGGCCTTGAAACTAAAAGGCTATCAAACAAACGGTTAGTTTCCTCCGGTATCTTGAAATTGAACACATACACATACTTTCCAAATGAGTAGATCCCATTTGAGATATTAATTCGTCAATGGAGTCCTATTTTTTTACAATTTATCTCATCAATATACGATAGGTCAGGTCAAGATGGCCTCTTTAACAGGAAATAATCGTGCGATTGTTTTTCCTAACTTTTTGCGATTCCAAATTTGCATTCTTATATTTGAAGTTCATGCCCTATGATATCTCAAACTTGAAGTTGAAGCCATAATATAAGCACACATACATTATGAATTCATGCGGAATGGAACTGCTTAATGCTAGAAGAATTGGCAACAAAATTTGATTGGAGACTTTATTTTCATACATCTATTTCAAAGCATGAATATGGAGTGCCAATCCTAATATTAGAAGAACTAAACGAAGAAAGAAATATATCTAGGGATTGCTAGTGCTTGAGCCGGCACTTCATAAGTCTTACGTTCAATTCATTCTCTAACCGTCAAACCCCTTTGCATCCAATTAGAAGGAAGAAATAGTACTCACACATGTAAGACACACATATACACACACACACCATCAGTTTCTACAACTTTCACATTCCAAAAATCAGTGGCGGATTCAGAAATAATAATGATTGGTGTCCAAAATTTTAACTACTCTTTCCGTCCTAAAATATATGATGTTTTAGGGCTTTTCACACAAACCAAGGAAACATATTGTAAAGACTAAACTGCCTCTATCCAAACATTAATGAGGTTTCTTAATATTTGCCCAAAGAGCCAAACACATGTTACGAAGCCAATAAATATGGATAGAATTTGAGAAAAAAAAGGAAAAATTATTTGAAAATTACAAAGTGTTATCTGTTTTGGAACAAAAATTTTTCCCAAAACGTCATATATTTTAGGACGAAGTGAGTATTACATAAAAAAAATTAGAAATTACAATTTATCTTTTATGCGTTTTCATACGTTGAAAACGCATAATTACATCATCATCACCAACATTCATTAACATATCTTTTTCGATATAACATACAAGAGAATCATTTAAAAATTAATCGGACATTCGATTTCGTAAATCCGTCTTGATAATATTTTTTATAGAGAATTTGGGAGGGGTCCAATAATTTTTTTGAAGAGATCCAATTGTCAAATATCACAAACCTACTCTCAAATTTTTTTTATTGGACGGTGACCATGGACACCCCTAGTTCCTATGTGATCCGCCGGTGCCAAAAATACCCCTTTATATTTTTTACTTTTTAAAAAACTACAAACACGGCCTTCCCAAGTAGATAATTTTTTTGACATCGTGCCCGATCAACTCAAAATGGTACACACATCAACATCCTTTTCCAAGGTCCCGTGGAGCCCTTATAGAAATATAAAAACAAAAATTATAATGACTATGCTAGAAAATTGAACCCATAATCTCAAGGTCCATATACAAGTAGACATGCCCATCTCGTTCGTGGTTCACGGTTCGAACTGCGGACCGAACCCAACCTTCAATTGAGCCGAAACCGGTGATTTACTTAAGGTTCGTATATTTCAAATTTGGTGAACCGTTGGTTTCGAAATAGTGAACCGGTGAACTGCCGGTTCCAACAGCTAAAATTCAAAAAAAAAAAAAAAAGGCTAGCTGATGGATGGCCCAGATTTGGTAAAGAGGCAGAACGGTCACAAGTCCGTTTTTTTGCTATTTTTATGAATTTTTTTGTTTTGTTTTTTTCCTTTTTTCCTAACATATAAATACTCACACTTCTTCTACAATTTTTTTCCCACTTTTAATCTCTCAAATTCTCTCAAAACTCTTGATCTCTCAACTCTCAATTCTCCAACTCTTTAAATATCAAGATATTACTCTTCAATTATTTAGTAAGTTTACTAATTTATTTTTATTAATTAATGTTTATTTAGTAAATTATATTAATTACGCTTTTAGTACTCTCCAATATTTATTAAGTACTATAATTTATGATAATGATATTTTTAATTATCTATATTATTATCAAGCCCTATTATTTTTGTTATTAATTATTAACTTTAATATTAAAGTACGCTAATATTTAATAATTTTATTTTAATATTATACTTACTAGTTATTAATTATTTTTTAATTACTACATTTTAAATTATATATGTTTACTAGTTACTATTGTAACTAGTACTCTTGTCCGTGCTGATGGCATGACGTAAATTTAAGAATTTATCAATAAATAACGGTGTCAGTATGAGCGTGATTAATGTATGAGCCGAATATGATAAGAATAAATTAATAAATGCATATTTCCTTTTACATATGAGCCAAAATACAAAATATCTTTTGATGCCACGGGGATGAATTTGACTATGTCCAAAATGGGTACCATCTTCCTTTTAAATTAAGTTTGGTAATTACAATCCAAAACCTGCTAACTCACCTAACACAATTTGAAAATTACCTGACTTAACTTGAGTCGTTACGTTTTTTGGCAAAAAAACTTAGCGGGTCAATTTGGGTCGGGTTAAAGTGAGTCGAACCCGTTATCCATTTGGACCCGTTATTTTTTTGCTATATAAATATACGTTTTTTGATGGAAAATTACGGGTCGAAACGGATCGACCCGTTCTGACCCATTACCCATTTCAATCCGTCTCGTTTCGACCCAACTCATATCCGATCCAACCCACCCAATTGCTAACCCTATATTAAATGACTCGAGTAACGTTTGTTCTTGTTAAGCACAATAAGCTCAAATTTTATGATGTATTTTCTGTACAACATATGTCTCTTTGGAAAATATTTAGATATTTCTTTACGTTCGTTGTTTTCGTGTACCACTGCATATCATCAAACTAAAAATAGTATACATATTGAAAATCTTTAAGACAAAATCTAGTAACTTATCAATGAATAATGAAACTGTAAAATAAATTCTGAAAACTAATGTAATAGAATGGTCTATAGAAAAAGTGTATTAGGTGGGTTAGTGAAAAGATTTTATTGATAAGGAAGAGAGAGAAAGAGATTGAGATTGAAAGAGAAAATGACTGAGGAGATAAAAAAATGTGGATAAAAACGGTTTAGGAAGAGAGAGAAAGAGATAGAGAAAGAGATGGAGAAACAGAATGAGGAGTGAATTTTGTAGAGATAAAAACGTGATAGAAATGGTTGAGATCAGGTTAAATCATGGCCAGTAATTGTGTTTGGTAAAAACCAATCCTAGTCGGTAGTTAGCTTTTCCCAACCGCCTGAGATGAGATTAAATCCTGGTCAATGATTATGTTTGGTAAAAACAAATCCTGGTCGGTAATTAGCTTTTCTTAATTGCCTGAACTGTTTTATATAATAGATTTTTTAGTAGTTATTAATTTATACTATTAACTACATTTTATTACATTATTTTATTACGTTATTTATTATTTTACAAAAAAAAAAGTCTTCTTCTCGATCTGACATGAACAAGGGAAAAGACAAAGTTCCCAAGGAGCTCAAATTCCCAAGTCGAAAAGAGTTGGCCCCGAGGATACTTTTTAGCAAAATTTAGACATGTCAGTTAGTTTAGATTTTAGCAATGACGAATATGCTGTAAACAATCCAATGGGTGATGGGCCGGTAAATCCTCACACCTCGGAAACTAATCCTCGTACTCAAGAGAGTATCACTCAAACCGAAGGCCAATGTGGAACAACAACAAGAGGTCGAACAACGAAACAATCCGATATATTCACGTTGTATTATTCAAAAATGCATCTTGAAGGTAATAATTTCCTAGTAACATGCAACTATTGCAACACACAATTTAGCTTCAAAACTGGAAATGGATACGACATGTATAAAAAACACATAAGGAACAAGCATCCCGACAAGATAAGAATGGAAGAAGGTCAAACACAAATCACAGGAGTTACGGGTTCATAAGGTACATTTTCTCTATTTAAATGTACCGAAGGTATGTATAGAAAACAAATGGTAAATTTGATTTGTGCTAAATGTCTACCGTTTAATTTTTCAAATGATGTTTTATGGGCGAATTTACACAATTGTCATTGAATCCTGTCGGTAAAGAAATTCATAGGAATATGATTACTCGTGACACAAAAATTACTTGTCTTAGAAGGAAAAATACATTAATTACTATGTGTAGAAATTTATTGCAAAAAATTTCAATATTTGTAGATATTTGGAGTGATAAATGACAACAACATGATTATATAACACTTACATGTCATTGGATTGATAACTCATGGATAATGCAAAAACAATTAATTGTATTTAAAGATTTTGATACTGTACTTAATGCAAGTAATATTTCCGCAAAAATACGAATGTTTAAAAAAATATGATTTAGATAAAAAAAATATTTTCAATTTGATTTGATAATGCTTTAAATAATAATGCTAGTTTACCCGAACACATTTCATTTTGTCACTAATTTTTTTCATGTTAGATGCATATGTCATATTTTAAATTTGTGTGTACAAGATGGTTTGAAGATTTTACGTGATGAAATTAAATCAATTATGAACATGATATCAGTTTTGATGAGACAACATAATATTAAAAAATGGGCTAAATTTTGTTGACGATAAAATATGGAACCTAAATAATTTCATTTAGATGTTCCAAATCGATGGAATTCTACCTATGAAATGTTACATGAATTTTATCAATATTGGGAACAATTATATGCATTTTTTCAATCCATAGATTACTCTCTTCCAATATTTCCTCATCAATGTGATATTTGTACAAATTTAAAAATGATTTTGAAAGTTTTTAACGACGCTACCGAACTGTTATCCAATTCTTATTATCCTTCTTCTGTATTAGTTTTAGAACATCGTGCTAAAATTATGGTTATATTTAAACATTTTAAAGATTGTCCAATTTTATGTGAATGTATTGCTAATATGAGAATAAAATGACTAAAATATTTTTTGAACACTCCACCATTGTTTTTAGTAGCTAAAATATCAGATCCTAGAATAGGATAAGATAGTTTATAAGCAATGTTAAAATATTATTATGATAATTTATTCCCCGATGACATTGACTTATTTTCAACTGATCATATTCCAAATCCAATAGGACAAGATGGTTTAGAAGCAATGTTAAAGATAATTTTTATGCACTTTTTAAAGAATATAACACAATTTATGATACTAATATTAGTAATGAAAATATAGGTACTAGTAGTAGTAGTCAACTCAGCGATTACCCTTTTTTTTTGTATAATACAAGAACTCAAAAATGAGCACGAGACGATTAAAATACATTAAAACTTGATTTATATTTATCAACTAATTTCGATCCTATAGAAAATTTTAATATTTTAAAGTTATGGGCGAGAATGACCCAAAATTATCCAGTTCTATCATTAATTGCAAAGGAGGTCCTAGATGTTCCTGCCTCAACCGTCACCGTTGAACATGCATTTAGTGTGTCTGGCTTCATTTTGGATGAACGAAGATCTCAATTGACTTTTGGAGGGCGATTGAGTTAAAGCAACCAATCGGATACAAGACAAAGTAGCTACTTTCTAAGAGGAGGAATGCTTCGATGATGATACATCGATCGGGAACAATTGAACTACATTGCTCGTTTCAGTAAATTAATTATAATTTTTAAATTATAATTTTTTATTTATAGATTGTAAGTTATAATTTTTAGATTATATATTTTTATTTATTGAAAAAAATTGTAACTTAGAGGTAATGTTCATTTGGTTTTAGTTCATTGGTTGTCCCCTCGTTGTAATTTTTTATTATATTAATAAAATTGATCAGGGTAATGTCCCTATCTTTTTGCAAAATATTTTTGTTATTTTACAAAGTATAAAATATTTACACAAAATTAAAATAATGACTTTTTTTCACTTTTAAAAATTCAAAAAATAATTTACATAAAGTTTTAAAGATAGTTTTATAAAAAAATCAAAAAAATAAATCCATTACATCTCAAAAAAGATATATTTAATTTGGTGAGTCGTGGAACCGGTGAACAGTAAATCGTAAAACGGTTCACGGTTTGAATCCAGTTCCCCAATGTACCCTCCAAGAACCCCTGGTTCCAAAACTGTTTGTGCATATTTATATCCAGTATCTTATGCATTAGGTTACAAAGTTAATTGCTCAAATTATCATACATTTACCATATGAATCAAACTCTGAATCCCTAGCTTTTAAACAAGGGTGAAATTCGGGCCGGTCCACTTTATTAAATTTATAATCCTTCCAGTCTTGTTTTTTTTTCAATAAAAAAAAGTCACTTTCCGGGGGGTGGGGGGTAAAATGACTACGACACCCTTAATGAACTGAAAGAGCGCTCGGACGTCACTTACAAGTGAATCGTGATACATCAATTTGTTTTGCATCGCAATTCAATAGTAATATTGGCTAGTCTAAATGCACCGCGATACATCAATGTTTGCACCACGATTCATCAATTTTATTGCATTAATATTTGCAACGCGGTTCCATAGTTTAATTTTCTAGTCTAATTGCACCGTGATTCATCAATTTTATTTCATTAATTTGTGTACCGCGTTTCAATAGTTTAATTTTATAGTCTAATTACACCGCGATTAATCAATTTTATTGCATTAATTTTTGCATTGCCGTTCAATAGTTTAATCTCTTAGTCTAATTGCACCGTGATTCATCAATTTTATTTCATTAATTTTTACACCACAGTTCATCAATTTAATTCGATATTTTTTCACCGCGATACAAAATGTAATGAACCAGACCATGTCTTTTACCTTCTTCTTCCATCTCTTCCGTTGTAAGCCATCTTCTTCTTTCTCCTCCTCCTCCTCCACTTTTGTCCCAATTGAAAAATCCTTCAATCCAGCACAGATCCATTGTAGGTCGATTCCCGTTTCGTTGCGCACAATCACGATTTTCAAACTCAACGGAGCTGGAAAAAGATGATCTGGGCATTTTAGGAATAGTTTTTCAAAAAAAGACTTTAGCGGTTGATGAAAAAGAACGGTGAACTGAAAGGATTATGAACTTCAAAAAGAGGACCTGCCCGTAATTTTCCCTTTAAACAAGCGTTTTATCCATTGGGCCATAAATCAATTGTAATTTTTTTATAACATTATATTACATATTCTGTATAACATTGTAGGATGAAATTCATGCACATCTCTTTTAAAAAGTAGGAATAATTACGGACCGATACCTTTTGTAGATATTATAATCTCTCCAATCCACTTTCTTTTTATTCAATCGATAAAGTGCTTTTTTATATTTTTTTCCAAAACTGTTTGTGACCTCTAAATACTTAGTTCTCTTCACTCTGTCATACACACTCTCTCTCTTCTTCTTCCTCCGCTACTTCTTTCTGTTCTCTGTCTTACACTATCTTTCTCTTATTTCTCCAGCTTTATCTCCATAGTTTTTTTTCCATTGCCGACCTCTTTTCATTTTATTCGACAATCTTTTTCATAACTTTTGATTCCAGCTGAATCACAGAACCCACCACATATCAAATCGAAACTCTCAACGAGATCTACAAAACATATTGGGTTAACCTAAAAGAGTCTTCTTTTAAGGCTAAAAAAATGATGTTTAAGCACTGTTTTAGGCTTCGAAAGTTTTCCGATGCCCAATCTTTACACACGAATTTGGGGGCAGTGTTCAATTTATTAATTCTGACGCCAATTTTGTTAATTTCGATGTCCACCTTTGTTAATATTTGGTGGCAATGTTTAATTTATTCATTCCTACACTAATTTTGTTTATTTCGATGCCTAACTATGTTGATATTTGGTGGCAGTGTTCAATTTTGTCCATTTCAATGCCCAACTTTGTTCATATTTGGTGGCAGTGTTTAATTTATTCATTCCGACGCCAATTTTGTCCATTACGAGGCCCAACTATGTTGATATTTAGTGGCAATGTTCAATTTTGTCAATTTCGATGCCCAACCTTGTTAATATTTGGTGACAGTGTTTAATTTATTTATTCTAACGCCAATTTTGTCTATTACGACGCCCAACTATGTTGATATTTGGTAGTAATGTTCAATTGTGCATTTCAATGCCCAAATTGGGCAGTGACCTTTTGAATTTCGAAGCCCAAATTTTGACAGATTTTCAATTGTGAATTTCTATGTCGGATGTTTTCATTCCGATGCCCAAATTGGGAAGTTGCTTTTTGAATTTCAACGCCCAAATTTTGACAGATTTCAATTGTGCATTTCGATGCCCAATGTTTTCATTATGATGCCCAAATTGAACAATGACTTTTGAATTTCGACGCCCAAATTTTGACAGATTTCAATTGTGCATTTCGATACCTAATGATTTATTAAGATGTCCAAGTTGGGGAGTGACTTTTTGAATTTCGAAGCCCAAATTTTGACAGATTTCAATTGTGCATTTCGATGCCCAATGTTTTCATTTCGATGACTAAATTGGGTAGTGGCTTTTTGAATTTCGACGCCCAAATTTTAACAGATTTCAATTGTGCATTTCGATACCCAATGTTTTCATCCCGATGCCCAAATTTGGGTAGTGGCTTTGTGCACGCTCTGTGTGCGCGTTTGTTGTTCATTAATGGTATCTTTGTTATTTTTCACCAAAAGTGTACTTTAGCGATTGAAAACAAATACATGAGACTTTTTCGGTTATAATATCATCATTGGGGATCGGCCCGGTTATAACCCTAAAAAGTATTCAACTGCTCCAGTTCACTATATTTTTTAAAAAAACCAGAAAAGACAGTTTTAGTGCAAAAATACAATTATACACTTAATGAACCGATTTGCTCCTCATGTATGACATAAGTCAATTTCCTTCTTTATTGATTCATAGAACTCTTCGTTCTATCGGTAATATCTCAGATTATGCTGCAAACTTCTACTAGACTTCTCCTGACTTATGCTCCCTTCCCTCATTGGATGTCCCGTTTTAGCTTTCTTTCTTCCTTTTTTTTGGTAAACATTAGAAGAGTTGTGTTTTAAGTCATTTTAGTAGCTAACACATGTACATTAGTCCTCATAATGTTAGAATATGCCAGAAGACATTGAGCCGTAGAGAGCCATTTTTTATAGTAGACAACTTATTAAAAATATGATGTTCATGACCACTTTGATGGGTCTCAATTTTGAGACAAATATCATTTAGACCAAAGGAAGAATTGAGTATTATAGTGTGCACGTATATGAGCGACTTCCATGTTTGGGTCGACTTCGTATGGAATATAGAATCCATCGTTGATAGCATAGAAAATAGGCATTTTAAAGTATTCTGACAAACCCACAAGTACACCGGATCATGGGCTTAATTGGGTTTTTTTGGATAGAATTATTTTGGTGCCTAAGTTCTACCCGATGCGATGTATCTAAACACCCACTTTGAAGCTTTGTGGCACCCTGATCCTTGGTTAGCTTGATTTGCGTGCCATTATCGCATTTCTTTCTTTGTTGATTTTATGTTTGGTTTGTGAGAGAGTTTAGTTATGTGGGAGAGACCACATTGAGACCAAGACCTTGTTGATACATGTCCCATAGTTGTTGACTTACTAAAGTCACAAGTCGTAACTTGACGTTAGTCGAAATGCAACTCGGTTGAGAGTTTACTTGCGTTATTCGTATTCGTGACCTCGGTAAGGCCCTAGGTCTTTATATGATTGTTATGGACTTGTTTAGATGTGCTAGACTTCAAGTTTGAGTTGTTCCTTAAGTCTATTGATGGTTTGGAAGATTTGGTGATAGCATTCGTCTTTATCGCGTAGTTCGAGATTGAGTTGTGTGATCTTCTTTTTGTTCGGAGTTCTTATTCTCCTAGTTGTTCTTTAACTTCTTAGAAGTATTCTGTAACACCCCGGGTTCTTGCATGATCATTGTGTGCTTGTCTTCATGCATTCTTAACCTTCATAAGTATATTTACTTAGTTTATGTGTGTATTATTGATAGACGTATTTTATACGTCTTTATCGGGTACAATTTATGTGTGTATTATTGATAGACATATTTTATACGTCTTTATCGGGTAATTTTATGATTTAGAAATAGCAATTCCACGAGGCTTTTGGCTACTATTATGTGTTTTTGAGCTATATTGTGAGTTTCAGGGTTTTAGGTGAACTTATGGGATTAATGAGGCTTTTAGTAAAGATTTCGAGGAAGGGTGCAAAGTGCAACATTGGAAAAGAGGCAAAAGGAGCAATCTGGTCACCTTGCGGCCGCAAGCCTGAAAGGCCTTGCCTTCGCAAGGTAGACAGAAAGAAGATCAACCCGTCCAAGACCCTTACGGACGCAAGGTGAAAACACAATACGGCCGCAAGGTCCCTAGAACCGCCTTTACGGGGTCTTTCACCAGTATTGAATCTCCTATTCCCCTTAAACACCCTGGTATAAATAGAAGACGGTAGCCAAAGCCAAGAAACATCCAGAAATTGTTAGGAAACAGTTCTAACATAGATTTAAGTTTATATTACATAATTTAGTCATTGTAATTACAGTTTTGAAGATCGATTCATGTATTCCTTCATCCCGTTGTTTGGTTCATCTTCAAGGATGAACTAACCGTCCATTAATAAAGGAATTGGGAGGTAACTTGTATCGAATCTATTGCTTAATATATTTTTATTCATTCAATTCTTGTTGATCATGATGTTTATCAACCCCTTTATTGTCTAGCTTTGACCAAATGAATAAAATCGCAAGTAATAAAGGCCTAGAGGTGCGGATAGCTGCACGACCAAATGCATATGTCGTACACTGGCTCACCATCATGATAAATTGTACCTATCGATGCACGAAAGTGATAAGTTATGGTCAGGTTCATATATATGACCTAAGTGACAGATAAGATCCATATGTTCTTGTTCTTAGGATATAGAATGGATGAATTATTTGGGAAGGAGACTGAACTATAATTTGACAATCTATATCTATCTTTCGTGAACAAACCCAAGTTATTGAATGATACTATATTTAAATAAGCAATAGAGTAGATGCAAGTGAAATCCTAATCCTAGATTTCCTTCCTCCATACAGATCTTTACAACTGTGATTGCTGCTTAGTTAATTAGATTTACTGCTTTAGTAGAATAAATTAGTTTTAATAAAACAAATAAAACCCCCCTTTAGCTTAAATAGCTACTAATTTACTTGCTGCTAGTATTCTTCTTGTTTCTGTGGTTCAACCCTTGCTACCCAAGCTATTCTGCAATAGTCTTGTTCACTTGCAAGGAATTAATTAAAATAAGACACGATCAATTATAATCATTTATAAGTCATTAGTTGTTATTTTGCTACTTTATTCATACTTTGATTCTATTACATTGTTTAACGTTTTGATTTCTATTAAAGTCTTAATTTAGCATGTTCATGCATTGTAGATCATTCATGAAGTGTTTAACATGTTCATAATCATGTATGTTTATGTGTTTAATCATTGATTCAATTGTTACTTTGATATTGCATGTTTTGTGCTTTGTTTTGAGACTTTCCTAGTGTGTTTCGGGTGATTTTCGGACCCATTTTGAGTGTGGAATCAACCATGGATGTTTGGGTTTGGGTTAGGACTCCTTTGGGTTAAATTTTGAAGCATTTTGGTTTAGGAGGCTAAGCGGTCGCTTGGTGTTTTGTGGCTGAGCGAGCACACATTTTCCAGAAGCAGCCTTAAGATGAAAAAGGACCAAGCAGACTGCTCAGTCCCGATGACTGAGCTAGCACTCCGTCCCCAGACAACAAACCCCTGTTTCGTGATTTTGGATATTTTGATCAATTTACCCCGCTTAAACCCTTCCTAAACACCACTTAAACCTTCCTAAACATCTTGGACTCTATCCTAACATGATTACCTAGTTCTAAGTGTGATTAGAGTGGTTTTAATGAGGGGAAAACTCACTAAAAATCTAATTTTGGGCACCACAAGTGTTGGACGCTTGTCCCACTACCATTTTCACTCCTTATACACCACCAACGCAGCCTTTGCGCCCTCATTTCTCACCCTCCCTCTGTAAAAATGGGATTGGGCTCCCCCATGGTTCCTCCATGAGTTCTCGAAGGTTCCTCCTTGATTTCCATAATTCCCTTTCCTCTATTCTTGAAGCCAAGCCACAGGATTGAAGAGCTTGAAGAGTAGAACACTTCCAACTGATTAGTTTTTCTATTTGGTTTCTAGTTTATGGATTACAAGTAAGTTACTTCTTACCTCTTTGATTTTTGTACTCATTGATCCTAAGGAAAACAAACTCGATGCTATTTGAGGTCAATGAGTACACATATTTGCTTTGTATGCCTTAAACTTGTGATTTGAGCATATGAACTTGTTAGGAGCATATGTAAGATGGTTCCTATGATTGTTGAAGTATATTGTTACTTTTTATCTTGTGTATCTAGGATTGTGAGTATGCTAGAAACAATGTCTACATGATACATGAAAGTGTGATATATGAAAGTATCTTATTAGTGACTTATTTGGAATTGTTGGAAAGTTGTTATGTGTTCTAGCCTTCAATTGGAACTTATGTTGAGGGGGAATCACAATGTAATGCCTTGGGTAGCTTATAACTTAATTAGACTTAGTAATGGACTTAGGTCTAAACTCTAAATAGGTTTATGTTTACGTGGTCTTTAGGTTTAATGGTTTGGGAATCAAGCCCGAATGATTTTGGGAATTTGTTATAAATTTGAATGGGGTGTTAATTTGGGGATTTATGAAATATGTAAATAATGAAATGTAGTATTAAGACTCAACGGAGTCATTATAAGTTCAATAATATGTTAATGAGCCTTGGGTTGAAATCCTACTATGTTTGGGTTTTGGTTGGTTATGATTGTGAGCACCCGAGCATCTTGAATTGTGTCCAATTGAGACACCTACATTATAGAGACTTATTGGGGATTGATTAAGAACGTGCTCGTGAGAGCATGGTGTATTAGAGACTAACCTATGGTCTCGAATATCTTTAAGAGATGATTATTTGAATGAGTTCTCTTTTTAGGGAATTTGGTCGCGTGCACATGAAAGCACTTCGAGGGAGTGACTACGGGGTAGTCTTGATGTTTTTGAGTTTGGTTTTGGGGATGTCGATTATATACGACGATTAAGACTATGGTTGATTCCAGTGTGCTTTTAGTGAAGATTAATTATTAAGTCTTGATTGTGGTCATTATTGGACTATTTTAGTAGTCTTCGGTTTGATTTCGAGTGGAGGACTTGGGTAGACCTCACTTATGGTTTGATAAACTTAGGTGCTATTCTTGATTGAGTTTGTAATTTGAGGAGTATTAGTACCTCAATATGTAGTTCTTGGACTAAACTTGTAAGTTAGTTGAACATGTTGAATATGTGCAAATATGTGCATCGTTAATGGGTTTTGTAGAGCATTATGACCTACTTGATTTGGTGAGTCCGTTCTTGTCGGACTTAGTTCCCTTTCGTTCATACGAGTAAACATCTACTTATGCATTGCATATAAGTATAACTGGTATTATTTGGATTGTTTTTTTATGTCAGGGTGGGACGATGCATAGCCTATACGAATCGTAAGATTTGTATTCGTTATGGATCGCCGTACCTGGGACATTACACACTCCTCCATTGTTGGCCACAGTGGGGAAGTATCCCCTTTGCTGTATCAATACGTGCGCCATTGGCTTGCTATTATACCGAGGCTGTTCTCGGTGCGAGTCGATGTAATCACAGAGTATCGATGGCACGAACCAGTTTATTATTGTGTAATTGCAGGAGCAACACAACGACACTAATTGAGTATCTTCTCTATCCCTTATGTGGCTTGTTATGAACACCTATATGAAAGATGATGCGCTATGTGGTTTATATGAGTTTATGTACTTCAATGACTTGGTACATGTTTATTGTTGGTATATTATTATGATACCATGATTTTTATATATGCTGGTGCATTATGCCATGCCATGCCATGCTATGCCATACAGTTGCATTTAGTAACTTACTGGGTCATTATGACTCATTCCATGTGTTTGTTTTCCTTAGTTTGTGCAGTGAGATCGTTAGTATGTGTTGCGGCTGTGGGTTCATGTACTCTAGCAAGTGGTCTTTCTGGCAATAGTTTGGAGTTATTATTATTGTATTTATCTATCTGGTGAGACACGGATGTAAAGTTATATAAACTTTACTTGGGTAGATTCTGTTAGTATTTATGGTTGTATTATTTTGGGAGCCGACTTGTATGGTCGAGTTGTTGTATTTTATTAGAAGTTATTTCTGTTGTCTTTTCGAGCAAGGTTTTAGCATGCATATTCTGGTAATGTTGTTGTCATCTCTGACAAGCTTAGTCGTAAGATTTGGTTTAGTTGTTTAGTATTCCATTTCTTAATCTTATAGTTGAATTGTCCATCCGGCATGTTATAGTAGTTGAGTTGTTGTTCATCAGGTTGGGATCTTGTTGTTTCATCGGCCTTAGGTTTGCCGATGGTTTGTTGCTCGTGCGCAATGTTGCGTCACACACGTTGTAGAATTGTCGAGAGATAGTTGTCTCTCAGCCTTGTATTCCATGATTTGGAATTGAAGGCTTGGGTTCCACTTATAATTTGCTTCCGCAGGTTTTGGTTTTTATTATTCCGTATCGCTATTATAGCTTTACATTCCTGTTTTGAGTTTGCGGGCTCAACTGTTGACTCACACATTTATGCTTAGCGGGTGCTTAATTGTTAGTCTTTTTAGCTTGTCTTGACGGCACGCCCTTAGGATTTCGCATAGAGATTTAGGTCGGGTCGTTACAAGCTTGGTGTGCTGTTACGGTAAGTAATTATGAACGTACGCAATTACGACAGTAATTATGAACACAATTACGGCCCTAATTTTGTTAAGGTAGCGCATATCAAATATCGTTCATTGCTTGCGGTGGGCTATACATGCGTTACATCTGCATATACACTTGTTTTTCCTCTCTTCTTCACAACTGACTGATTTTCTAGAACAACTTCCCCTTCTAGCCATTGTCTTCATTGATGCTGCGATAAGTAATGGTCAGAAAATTCTTTGTTGACCTCTTTTTGATTTCATTGGTGATTGAAGCGTGATCGAAGAAGACTCGATAAACAGCGCATAAGTTCGGATCTTGAAGGGGTCTTATCCTAGAAGGTTGACAGCCACCTCGATCGTTTCCACCGATAGGTATGAGGGCTTATCTCCTTCAAGGCTAGTCCATACATACGAACAATTCACCTACAGCGATAAGTGTTCTTTCGTTCCTTTGTTTTCCTGGTTTTAGAATTATTGATTTTCTATTTTTGTGTTGCTCTTCAATTTCTATTGTCGGTCTACTTTACCTTTGTTTTTCTGTGCTCGTCATTCTAGAATTTACTTGATTCTGCAAAATTCTTGATTTTTTCCAAATCTTGGTGCACTTATACCAGTCATGATTATGGATTGATTTGAATATTTTTACTAAGTTTATAGCACGCATTTCATTTTAGCCACAAGATATGCACAAGAATATGATGAATAGCCGCCCTGACACGATTGTTGCATTTAATTGTAACTTAGGGTCAATTGCATGTTAGTTAGATCCCTTGGATGTTTCTTATTAATACATCTCAAGCACACTTTTGAACTGTGTCTGCATGTTAGTCTTGATTGCCCCTACCTCTTTTCTAGCGAATGCTTATGTGAAATCCAGTGATGCTAAATCTTCAATTCCAGAACCTTCATGATGGATATGATATTTTATGTGTTTTACTTTCTTAAAAACTGCATGAGTATTTTGGCATTAAGATAGGATATAGGCCATCTTTGGATCGTTTGAGCCTAAATATTTCCCGACCATACTAAAAATTTCCCTAGTGTCTCCTTTGAACTTTATTAAAAGAATGGAGTGTGCTACGCACACATTGAACCCCCATTCAACTTCGTTTCTTTAACCCACATTAACTTAACCCTAAAAGCCTACACACTTTAGCCTACCCTTTGAGAGAGTAGGATGTGGGTGGGGAATTAATTTTATGGGACCATTTTTCAGTTAGAAAAGTTTTCCGAAGACTTATTCTTCCCTGTCGTACCAAAAAAATACGACGACAATTCGACGAAAAATAAAACTGAAGAAGAAGAGTGCAAGAAGATTCAAATGAAAGCATAACTTTCAAGAAAAAGATATGATAGAAAAGTTCTTCTGAAAATGGAACACTAGTTATTTTAGCTTGATATATTGTACAAAACAAGTTTGGGGGAAAAGTCCCCACTTGTGGTCTTTGTAAGTCCTAGCCTAATTGGGAAAAACTTCCTTTTGTTTGGAAGTATTTGTGATTAAGGGTAGTCTTGCTCTCTCACTTTGTAGTCTATTCCCTTTCCATCATATCCCCCAACACCAAGGCCTTACATTACAAGCTTATTAAAGACCTATTGATCTTCTTGCCAATGTTTGTGTTGGTTGATTTGATTGTAATACATGTAAATTGATCCTCACTTCATATATTCACATTATTCGCAAGCTCACCGTGTAAGCATAATCTTAGCTATTGCAAGTAATTAAGACATGAAAACAGTGTATGTCATACATAGGAAGTGCATGGGATGGATGTACAAGTATTTGAAATTCTTGGTGTTCTCTCTTTCTGTGATAGACCGGGTTCGGATGGTAGATCAAATGCTCTGTGTTGCATTAGTTTTATTAAAAATCATGATTTTTTAGAATGAATGTCGTGTTTTGCTAAGTAAAACTGTTTAAGTTAAGATATTCTCTATGACTGGTCATCACACACACACACACACACGGAGAAATTAAGACCGGTAGCAGTTTGAGTATAAGTCAGTTTGTTTTGTAGATAAGTCTGCACATATGTGATGAACATCTTTCTGAGACAACTTGATATGTCATGCCTTTGTGACTTGAGATTGAAACCAAAAAGATTTTTTTTAATTTTGTATTTATTTCTTTTAGAGTAATTTTTACTTGTTTTTGTATTTAATTGTTTTTGTACTTATCTGCATAGTCGAGTCGCTCGTGAGAGTCTCCTTGAGTTTGTGGGTTTCTAGAGGAGTGTAAATAGTGTCACCCTCCAAAAATATTTTCTTAATTTTTTGTATTTTAATTGCTTTTGTATTTATAAGTAATGTTTACTCGTGGACGAGCAAAGTCTAAGTTTGGGGGTATTTGATAGACGTATTTTATACGTTTTTATCAGGTACTTTTATGACTTAGAAATAGCAATTCATCGAGGCTTTTGGTTACTAATATGTGTCTTTGAGCTATATTGTGAGTTTCAGGGTTTTAGGTAAAAGTTTGGGAATTATAAAACTTTTAATGAAGATTTTGAGGAAGGGTGTAAAGTGCAATTATTGAAAAGAAGACATCTAGACACCTTGCGGCCGCATGCCTCCAAGACCTTGCCCCCGTAACGTATCCAGCGTACAGCCCAGCCAGATCAAGACCCTTGCGGACGCAAGATATACACACCTTGCGGCCGTAAGGTACCCATAAACCGCCTTTACGGGTGTTTCACCTGGATTGAACCTCCTCCTTCCCCTAAAATACCTCGATATATATAGAAGACGGTAGCTAAAGCAAAAGGGACGTCCAGAAATAATTAGGAGATGATTCTAACATCGATTTTAGTTTGTAATACATAGTTTAGTAGTTGTAATTATAGTTTTGAAGATTGATTCACGTATTCCTTCATCCCGCTGTTTGGTTCATCTTCAAGGATGAACTAATGTCCATTAATCTAGGAATTGTGAGGTAACTTGTATCAAATCTATTGCTTAATATATTTTTATTCATTCAATCTTTGTTGATCATGATGTTTATGAACCTCTTTACTGTCTAGCTTTGACCAAATGAATGGAATCGTAAGTAGTAAAGACCTAGAGGTGCGGATAGTTGCACGACCAAATGCGTATGTCATACACTGGCTCACCATCGTGATAAATTGATCTTATCGATGCACGAGAGTGATAACTTAGGGTCAGGTTCATATATATGACCTAAGTGACAAATAGGATTCATATGTTCTTGATCTTTGAATATAGATTGGATGAATTATTTAGGATGGAGATTGAATTATAATTTGATAAGCTATATCAATCTTTCGCGAACGAACCCAAGTTATTGATTGATACTTTATACTTAAAAAACAATAGAGTAGATACAAGTGATCATGATGTTATGTGATCCTTGGATTCAGATGGGGTTTAGGCATAAAGAGTGACCCTGTCATCTTATCCTAAAATGTCGTTGCCCAATAAGGCCGAGGCAGAACTTTCTTGGTCGATATGTGTTTCCAAAAAATGCCTTCTCTTTATACTAAGTCCAAAAAATAACTTTTCTTATCTTGCTCGTAACGAGACTCAGATTTTCCCAAGATTCCTAACCGAAGCATCTTCCGTTATGACCAACAATTCATGACTCAGGGAACATAGGATAGGAGATTGCATGGACAAGACTCATGAGTTTGATGGGGAAGGCCCCAGGGTGACTTAATCAATAAGTTTTTCAAGATGGGATATGAAAGCCCCTAGTATAATTAATCGATATGTTTTTATGGATACGAATGTAGAATAACCCCAGAAGTGGACGGAGGGAAAGCCCCTAGGTAGACTTTTCTCTTCTCTCTTTTTTTTTCTTTCTGAAGAGAAAATCAAAGGCATAGGATATGAGGAAGACTACCGAACAAGAAAGAGAGCCGATATTCAGAGTTCATCTTATTGTCGAGTATCACTAGGTTTGGTGGGTTATGGACCCTACTTGGTAATTATCTTTTGATGTTTTTGTGTGTTTTAGCAAAGAGTTCATCTTCAACTCACATCACGTTATAACCGATTGAAGCAGAGTTGTTGATCGCGACTGGTTCAAGGTGTTCTGTTTAAACTTTTGGGGATGAATCAGCTTTGAGGTTTCTGGTTGGAAGGTCTTTTCATGAAATTGGTTTCTGTTTAACAAAGGTGATCAAAAGTTTGATCGTTGGTTGGCTTTTTAGGCTGTGAGTTCTAGATGGACAATTGGCTTTTGGTTTCGAGTATGGTAGGCCTCTTTTTTTTTCGATCCACATCTAAAAAGGTTTATGTGTTGATTTTTCCCAAAAAGCCCCAAACTAGTTTGGGTAAGAGGGAGATGGATAAATGATAGATTTGCTCCAAAGAATTTTTTTTTCTTTCTTTCTCCTTTTTTTTCTTCTCTTTTTTTTCCTTCCCGGAGCATCATCATAGTAGTTGGGGAAATCTCTCCTTTTGGGACAAAGGGATAATCATTCTTGGTGGATATAAAAAGGTGAAACAACTCATAGTTTTGGGAAATTTGATCATGGAGATAGTTGTTTGGTTTGGGGATTTTGGAAGGTCTTAGTATCAGTAGTGGTTTTGGTATATGGTGATCTTGAAAAAGCTTCCAGGTTTTTGGAGGGGTTTTGCTGTATGGTGGAAAGCCCAAGTATGCTACTAACTGCTCGGCCGCAATGGGTCGAAGGCGATTCTGATCAAGACGACTTGCCTGCTTTGGATTTCATGTGTTCTCAAAAGTTTGCGGGTCCATATCTTCTGGATGACTCATTGTTAACTCATGTAGATTTAGGTGTTTTTAAGTGAGTCAATTTATCATCCTTTAGAAGAAAACCTGCCCAAGGATACTCGGAAATAGGTGACCTGGAAAAAGATAGATATATATAAAAATTCTACGAAAACTGACGCTGAGTTGAAAAAGTTGTTTCCTGAAGATTTTATTTGGTAAAAAGAGGTTCACAGGAAAAAGTGTTTTTAGATGCGTATATAAAAAGGTATTCTAGGGTTCTATGAGTCTCAAAGTCTTCCCTCGTCCTTCCCTGAGTGGCCAACAACTTCTTGTACTAAGTTCTGCCCTATCGGAATTCTTTCTCAATGTTGTTCCTTGGGCGATGTTTGATCACTTTTTATCAGAATCAATCACATGTACGGTTTCTCAATGATTTTATCATCGATAAGGTCTTGGATATCATTCCTTAGTGAGAAGCATTTGTCGGTGATATGACCACTGGATTGGTGGTATTCACAGTACTTATTGTGGCTCCATTTGACGGGTAATGGGTTTGGAGGTTTGTAGTTTTCAAGCGGCTGAAGGACTTCTTGTGCTATTAATCCTTGTAATATTAGTGACATTGGACCATGCAATTCATTGTAATGCCTTCTGTTTCCTTTGTAAGGTCCTATGCAACTTCTGTTAGTGCCATTGCTTCCCTCAACAGAATTGGCAGACTTATTCGTCCCATATGACCATGACACATTACTGTATTTACCAGTCGAGATTCTTTCAACAACGTTGACTTCTTCCGTAGATCTTTCCTCTGATTTAGAATAGCAGAATGAACTTGGAGGTGTATGATTTTCTAGGGACCCTCTACGTATATCTTCATCAATACGATTTCCTATTTCAACAATGGTATTGAAATCACTGTAGGGAAGATACCTCATGCGTTCAAGATAAATTGGCTGGAGGTTTTTTATAAACAACCGGGCTGATTCAGATGGATCAGGTCTATCTAAAGTCTGGGCAACTTTCCTCTTCCACCTCGTTGCAAATTCTGCAAAGGTTTCTTTTTCTCTTTGGGTGCACGCCTCAAGATCTCTTTTATTTTCAGAGGTGGTATTGTCTTTGTACCTCTTTAGGTACTCTTCTGCTATTTGGTCTCAAGTGCCCATGATGTTATTATCTGCTAGCATTAACCATTGCTTAGCAGCCCCTATTAAGGTAAGGTGGAAATTGGAGGCCATAGCTTCGAAACTAGCCTCTCTTGACTACATGCCAGTAGAATAAGATTTTAGGTTGGAGATAGGGCATCCAGTCCCATCCAATTTTTCTATGTCGGGCATTTTGAATTTTGATGGTAGTATGGCTAAAGGTTGCAGCGTTAATGCTTGCGTAGAAAATTCTCCTTTGTTTATAACTTTGAGCACCATACTTTTTAGGTTCTCCATGTCTACCTCTATTTTGGTGGGAGGAGGTGCTGGGTTTTGGTATATGTTGGAAGAATTAGGAATAACTGGGTTTATTTCTGGGATTGGCTGAGGTATTTGGTAAGGATATTGAGGAGGTGAGATATTTGCAGCTTCTGCCTGACGACCAAAATCATTGATTGGTAGATAGGTCGTTACTTGTCCCGACTGGGTATAGCTTCTGGGGTCCATATATGAGTTGTTTTGGAGTGGGTTAGTGATGAGAAATGGGAGGCCACTTGGATTTTGGGGTATATTGGTGTTTAGGAAAGGATATGGTGGTTGGTAGGAGAGGGTTGAAAGTTTGGTAATAAGTATTTGGTGAGAAATTAGTGATTGGGGCGCTGGCGGTTGGTGGAAGGTTAGTGTTTGGCTGAGGGTTTTGGTTTGGAGGAGAATGAGAAGTAGATGCTTCTTGAGGGGTTGCAAGGAAAGTGGTTCCCTCAGCATTGGGCTTTGGACTTTGCATGAGATTTGCTATTTGGCTTAGTAAACGATCATTCCGTGCATCCAAATTTTGGTCTAGCCACTGTTCCATAGCCGGAGTTGGAGCGTACCTTAGAGCCCCTATATCAATACCCATGGTAGACTGTTCATTTTCAGCTGCCATTATGCCCAAATATGTATTCTCTGAGCTGATTCTGATTTTTTCTGATCTGACCCCGAAATTTTATGATCTAACCCCTGTGCCTGTATCCCGTATTAAACGACCGATACTGTCTCTGCCTTTCCAAACTCGGGCCAGGTTTCTGAGGAAAAGAGGTTGGAGGTATCAGAAGGGATTAGCTGAAAGCTTTTGGGCTTTGAGTACAGTGTGCCTTTATTATTAATATTTTTTATTATTATTCATTTTCCCTACAATTGATCGGACAAGCACCCGCTTTGTTTTGACAGTCTCAGGACTATTCCTAGAATAGTAGATTCTTTCTCCAGAGTATAGGACCCTCGTATTCTACCTGCCTTTCGACTCCCCAAGATCAGACTGATCTCAGGCGAAGGACCTATATTCTTTCCGGGATCCACCATTCAAATGGTCTAGGTCGAATATCATAGAAATTATTGGTCAGCCCCTGTGCATATATATATATTTTTTTGCTTTTCTCTCTTTTTTTTTTTTGCAACATGGATTGGTCAGTAATTTAAAGATATAAAAACCGATCGGTCAATGAAGTGTCTTGAGAAACTATATGCAATTAACGTTGGCTGATGTAGGGGGTAGGCTGACCATGATGTAGGGTAGCAGTTCAGAATATTTCTACATGCGTGCAAGTGTGTTAGGTATCTAAAAAGCAGTAAAGTTTTTTTTCTTTTCAGATATAAAGCAGTAAATAAAGCAGATATGGTCCGTCTTTCTGTTTTTTGTGGATTTTCTCGGCTTATTTAGTTTGAGTTCGCGAAAGGACGGTGCGAGCAAGCATAACATCCATTCATATCAATAAATAGAAAGAAAAGTGGGAAATCTATCTGTTCTTATTAATTACAAATTGGTCCTAATCCTCAAAATAAAATGACATAATAAAAGAATATTTACATATTTCTGTGCGAAATAAATAAATAAAGTAGAATAATAATAGCAAAATAATAAAATAATAATAAGCCCCCATTTTTTTGTTATCCTGCTCGAAATTCTATATATATTTTTTGAATTTTTTTTTTATATTCACAACGGTATCCGAAACGAAGCTGCTGTAAGTTTATGGTTATTTGCACACACACACACACACACACACACACACACACACACACATATATATATATATATATATATATATATATATATATATATATATATATATATATATATATGCAATATTTAAACTGTTAAAGAAATATAATAAGCATATTTAGTCAAAAAGAAAAAGAAAACTTTTTATTTTTGAAAATGAGTCTAGCCCTCCGTTTTTATTTTCTTTAAAATAAAAAACAACGTTTTCTAGCAGAGTCGCCACTGTGAGTGCCCCGATTTTCGATTTCATCCTCCGCTGCGTGAAAAGTGGGTGGTTTCAAAATAAACCTTTAAGCGCATGGAATACGCCCGACTTCATTGTGGATTCAAAATATTAAAACAGAGTTGCTATCTTTATTTTAAGGAAAAACAAAGAAAAACCAAATGTAACAAGATTTGCAAAGGGTTCGTAGGCTAAGTTACGAGGTGGAAGGGTGTTAGTCACCCAACTCGCCCTTTCAGTCTCAAAATAGTTTTTTTTTTACTAAAATATGCTTTTGTTATATTTATTTAACATATAAAATAAAGCATTTAAATACACATATATGTGTATATGTATTATTACAATACTTGCTACATCCTCATTTCGAGAGTTACAAATATATTATAAAATTTTGGTCATAATCATAACTCTTTTTGGTGCTATTTCCTTATAGAGATTCGGGCAGCACAACTACTTATATTGCTTACATTTTGCTAATCTAAATAACACTTTTATATAATAAAACTTTTAAATGACCTACCTCTTGAAGCGTGAGGGTTTTATCCCGTACCAATTAGCTTCTGGCAGGCTTAAAATGTGCTCGCTCTGTCCTTCAAAGAGAGGGAGTTTTTTTTTTTGCCGCTGTGTTGTTGTGGGGATTCGGGCAGAGTGACTGCTTCCGAAAGTTGTTTTCTGGCCTCGGGAACCAGGCGGAGCAACTGCTTGTTTTTTTGCTGTTGTTTGTTTGCTTGCGGCGGAAATTGGGCAGAGCAACTGTTTGCTTTTCACTGTTTTGGTGTCTGGATTCGGGTAGAGCAACTGGTTGCTTTGAGATTTTTGGACCGGAGGAATATGGTGGAATCCTAGCAGAGTAGCTAGGTTTCACTTTGACCGGCTGGTTTTAGTGTTTTGAGGAGATTTGGCGGAGCTTTGGGGCTAGAAGAGGAAATCTCAGAACGCTCTCGGGAGAACTCATAAACTTCGTAGTGTGTGTGAACTGTGTTAACGATGTGTGAATTTCTGAAGTCGGACACCTCTATTTATAGTTGAGAGTGAGGCTTCCTTCGTGGTTAAGATTTCTCTTTCTGTGCTTCATCGGCTTGTACCGCGCGTTTGAGAGATTGCACCAAAGGCAAACTGCTAGTCTGCTATAGTGCAGAAAGCACTGTTGGGCGCCACCCATGGTGGAGGCTGGCGCGGTGCCTGGTATGGCCATGGGCGGCACAAGGGGGTCTTTTTGGCACTGTTTATGCATCATATTTTTTCTTTTGCACTTTAAACCCAATAACTTGATATTTGCTAGTTTTTTAACAGGTCTTGATATCTCATGTCAATGTTACATACCAGGGGTACGAAATTGAGGTGTCTATACCTGCTGAACTTCAGAAAAGAAGATCTTTAGACTTGCTAAAATTTAATTAACAACTAACTATCACTTTAAACATGCAAGACTTAATTAACTCAACCTATTGAATTTCATTTAGATATATCTATTAGAGTGATCTATATTCAGTAGGTGAGTTTCTATGAATCCTTACTGATTTTTAATTCCCTAAAATCTAATTAATGGATTTAAGTAATTCTAAGTAATTATCTTTCAACATATGTTCTAAGTGATCTATATATATTGTATTTATTTTGCTTTGGTATTCTTTCTCATACTCATATATTTATATTCAATATATGTTCATATTTACTCCACTCCAAAACTGATCGTTTGGTTTTCAAACTTGCTACTGTTTTGGTTTTCTAACACAACTTACGTCTCAACGTGAAATGATTGCAAAAGCAAGACAAATGATGAGGAAAAAAGGTCTTTTGGGCGATTGTACTTTTTTAAGATATTCATTTACATCCATCCTACTTGTAAAATATTCTATTAGGCCACCGAACTATAATTCCGTCAATAAATTTCCCTATTTTTGAGCATATGTTAATTTTTGCTATTAAATGGGTTTTGAAATACATTCTTTACCCCTTTAGTAAACTAATTAGTGTAAACAATTATGGTAATATAATCTTTCGGCCCACCCTACTTTTTAAAAATATTAATATATGCCCCTATACCTATTCAAAACATTTGTATTAAACAACATCCATTTTATTAAAGAAAAAAAAGAAAAAGGAACAGATATAGTTAAACACACAATTCGCATTTGATAATTTTACCACATATAGTGAAAGTTGTATATGCTTCATGTATTACATGAGGAAATTAAAGTGAAGTCTGCATATTTAATAGTTTTTACAGTAGAGTAAACCTTAGAAAATTCAGTAAATTTGTATTGTAAACTAAAACTCACACTTCTTTTCTTAATATTGTGGTATAATTATCAAATACAAATATGCGCTTAGCATTTTCTTTTTTTTAATAAAATATATGTTGTTCAATACAAATATTTTGAAAAAAAGGTGATTGATACGAATATTTTGAAAAATAGGGTGACCTGAGAGATTGTTTTTTTTTTGTTATAATTGTTCACATCAATAAATTTACTAAAGAAGTAAAATAGGTATTTCAAAACCACTTAACAACAAAAATGAGCGGAAGCTCATAAATGGGACGATTTGTTGACGCAATGATAGATTGGTGGCTTAAATAAGTAATTTATGAGTAGGGAGGTCTATATCAATATTTTGAAAAAAATAAGGTGACCCCAAAAAACTTTTACCCACAAATGATCTATAGAAGAAGGTCATACATGTACTTGAAGGAAAAATGTTTAGGGAAAAAAAGTGCAATTAAAAGACAAAAATATTCTTCGTATAGTTTCTTCGTTAATCCACATTCAATACGTTCGTTAGAAGATTGGATGTGTATTGTTACAAAATTGGATGGGGCAGCAAGTAGGGGTGGCAATTGGGTGTTAACGGTTAATTTGGATATTATCCAATAACACCCATTAAGGTTAATAGGTAGTTTTGGATATTATCCAATAACACCCATTAACCTTAATGGGTGTTATTGGATAATATCCAATATTATCCATTAATAAATGGGTATTATCCGGATAATATCCAATAAGGAATATCATTTATTATTTTGAGTATTACTTGCCTACTTATATTATGATTCACTAAGCATAACATACACACACAAACTCACTCAAACACACACACACACATGCCAAAATAACACACACACATGGCAAAAACACACACATGCATACACATACACACAATGATAAGTTAATACCTTAATATTCATAAATCATAATATTTTCACCAACTTTTCACATTTAATAAAAAATTAATGGGCCCCACGTTCAACAATGACCAAGATATTTTCTTAATTTTGATATTTATCTTTTCTTTCCTTTTTTTTACACCTCAAATAAAAAGTGATATTTGCAATGCGACACTATTTTTATCACCTAATATATATAAAGTTGTTAAAATTTTATAATAGTCTTCATAGTTGTGAGATAGAAAATATACGTGTTTATTGATTTGACAATAATAAATGATTATGTAAAAGTAAGAAACAATAAAAAAATCAAATACCTTATTAAAAAATTAAAAATTTATATTCATTATAATTATAAATTATAAATAACAAACAAATATTCTTAATTCAAAATAAATAACAAATACGTTCATAATAATCAATAATTTTTATGATTACTTGTTCATATTTATATTAACTTTCAAATATATATCAAAAAGTGGTCTAGTTTAGTGGTAACAAGCTTTGTTGTAAGGCAATTTGGTTCAGGTTCGAATCTTGGTAAGCTATGTATTTCATTGTTATTATTTTTAAGTAAAGAGCTGGTGGCGGTGGCCGGCGGTGGCCAGCGGTGGGAGGCGCGGTGGTGGGGACATTAGTGGATAAATCCGATAGATAACCGGTTAATTATCCATAATTATCCACTTTGTTAATGGGTGTTAATGGATAATAACCAATAAGTCTTTTATAATGGATATAACAGATCATAAGTTGGATAAATTTTTGCCACTCCTAGCAGCAAGGACCACATTGCACTCAATTACCAAGTACATTGATCAAGTTTGAGATATTATAATGTAGTTAGTCAAATCGGTTACCTACAAATAGTATGATGATTATTTAGATAATTTATGTTTTTTTCTTCAATACTATGGTTTTCATTTCTAAAAAGATAGAAATGAAAAGTACACCAAACGCGAAGTAGTTGTTTAATTGAAAATCAACAAATCATTGTCGTGAAGAACATTGGCAGGAGATTTTCTCGAGTCCTCAACTGTAGTAAGCTTCCTGAACCATGAATGTGGTGGCTTCAGAAATTGGAATAGTACGATGACGGCACCAATGGAGGGGAAGTACTAAACGTGTTACCCATGGGGGCAATGGCTTTGAAGACAAGGGTGGCTGCAAGTATCGGCTTGAGGAAACAACTTCGGGGTAAAACGTTTTCATATAGAATTATGTCATCTCCAATGCTATCCCCCAAATTTGATTCATTTCAGTACCAAACACTATTCTAACTCCAACCCACAACATCAAATCTCACCCCAAATATAATATTCCTTAGCATATTCTATTTTTATTTCTTTTACTATATTTATCAACATGCATATTAGTTTGCTATTAACCTTTTAAATAAAAATTATTAAGATTGCGCAATTAATAATTTTAGTATATTTAAAAGTTTTAAGTTTATAATATTATTTATGTCATTAATAATATTTAAAAATTAGTAATTTTATAATTAAATTGAAGAAAGATAGTTAAATTATTTATATTATCTAATGTTAGATATTTATTAGTTTTTAATACATTTAAGTTAATAATATCACATTATTAATAATTTTGAATATTTAATAATTCATTGAAAATCTATATATACTATAGGTCCCACCAATACCAAATTTGGGGTGGATGAATAATACAACCCCAAATTTGGGTTATAACTATTCACATATCCAAATTTGGTATAGGTTTTGGGGTAGGTTGGAGTTGGAAAAATCCCCAAACCCGTTGGAGATGGTCTTATTGATTAACCGTCTGTCATCTGTAAATTTCTTAGGAGTAATAATTGTTCTTACTTTTTTTTTCATCAATTCCAAAAGAAATTGTTTTATTTTTAAAATTTTCTTTGAAGGAAAATATCTTTACAATTTTACCCTTATTTTTTGACCTACTTTAATCTATATGGTCAACCAAGCAGAATAATTGTTTAAGAACGGAGAGAGTATTTTCTTTGCTCTGGGTAAAAACTTATTTGGTGCCCCAAATTTTAATTAAGTTTTTTGTGAGATTGTCTTACGGATCTTAATTCGCGAGATAAAGTTGCACTCTCTCATAACTCAATCAACCGGTATACAATTGGTTGGGTTAAGAAAATTTATCTTATATAAAATACCCATAAGATCATCATGCCCAAGTTTTTACATTTTAAATTTATTCATTAATAGTTTTAGAAGGTGCTACCCCTCAATCTAAAAAATAAAATATTTTTTTTTGACATCTGCTCCTCTTGAAACAAACGAAAATCCCAAGGGGAAATTTATCTTTTCTCAAGTTTTTAATTGCTTCAATCCTCCCCTTTTTTTTCGACAGATAAAAAAACACTTTTAAAATATTATTTCTAAAATGCCACATGGTCACCTTCCATAGCTCCAGTCAGTATTCTTTCACGGCTCCAACATAATTTTTCTAAATTGTTTGAAAATGACAATTGTTACGACAACGAAACGAGGATCGACCTGCCCAGTTAGGTTGAGCGGGTCGAGGTGGGCAGCACCCCTTTGGGGGGCGGGGGTTCGAGGTCAATGTTCTCGAAAGGTAAACAATTTTTAGAAGAGATAAATGCAGAGGAAGAAAAAGACGGAAGAGATACATATGAAACCAATTTAAATCACAATGCATCGATTTGGTTTTGTGATACATCAATTTGGAGTCCTGATGCTTCGCTATGACATGGAAATAAACCAGTTTGAATCGTGATGCACCGCTTTGAAATGAAAATACATTGGGGGGGGGATTAGTGCATCGCAATGCAAAAATCATGAATCGCGATGTACCCAATCATGCATCGTAATCCAAAATTATGCATCGTGACGCACGAACAGTGGCGAATCTAGGAAAATTCTAAAATGGATTCACCAAAGTTAACTCACGTTGAAAGGTGGGTTACTTTGTAAAATACCATCATTTTATAAGGTGAAAATAAATAACTTTTTTTAAAAATTGGGTTCACTTGCACCCAATTAGGACTACATGGATCCGCCCTTGCGCACGAAGCGATGCTTCAAGGTCGGTCCAGCAGAAATGCCAATAAAGCCTGGGCGTTGGGCCCCCTAAAAATGTGTGATTTTTAGGGTGCCAAAAATATGTGATTTTAGAGTCCCAAAGATTATGGTGAAATTCGAGCCGGTACCATGTGGTGAAATATTAATCGCAAAAGTCCATAATTTTTTTTCAATCGCTAAAGTACACTTTTGGGGATAAAATGACAACGATATCCTTAATGAACAACAAACGCGCGCTCATATTGGGTCTCGCAAAGAAAAAATTGGGCGTCATAATTGTTTTTCAAAACATACACACGTTTCTTTATTTAAACATTTTGCATCGTTGTTAATTTATTAGGCATCGCCTCTTCCAATTTTTATCTATGTTTTATATTGATGCATCGTTTAATAAATAGGCAACGACCCATATTAAATTCAATTATAATTTTTAATAAATATTAACTGTCATTTGGGGTTAACAACCCTACCAACATGTATTTGTGAAGCCTACTTGTGCATTGGGTGGCGTCGTTTTTTTTTATCACACATCACATCATCCTATGATGCCTCGTTGATTTATATTTCTTCATCGTTGGCTTCTATTGGTACGTCGTTGGCTTCGATTGTTACGTTATTGGCTTCGACTGTTGCATCGTATGGTTATAATGTCGCGTCATTATTAAATATTGAGGCAGTATAGTAAGATACGATGTCTGAAACAGACACAATACGCAATGAAATAGAGAAAAAACCAACCTCTTGTGCTTGCTGTCTTTACTTTATACAGACACGAACAAGAAAGAAAGATAGAGATGAAACAGGCACAAATTATATTTATGCCTCGTTGATTTATATTTCTGCATTGTTGGCTTCAATTGTTTGGTCATTGGCTTCGATTGTTGTATCGTTGAATATTAAGATACGATGTCTGAATCAGACACAATACACAAGGAAATAGAGAAAAAACCAACTTGTTGTGCGTGGTGTCTACTATATTTTTATAGTATATTACATTGTAGACAAAACATAAAGTTTGACCAAATCTCTTAATGAGATTGACTGTTATAATATATCCATAATTTACTTCTAATTAGACAATAAGAACCAAGGAGAGAATTAAGGAAATGATGGATCAAGTGCAACAATCAAGGAGAATTGATGGGCTTTGGGAGATGCTCGTAATTATTAATGGCAGATGTCTTGAATTCTTCCTTTTGAAAGGAAAAATGCTGGAAGACCATTTGTTAACTAAAATCAAGGAGATAATTAAAGGAAAGGAAAGATACACTGGAAATAATCTTCTTCTTCTATTATTAATGGCAGATTTGCTCTCAAATGAAGGTAAGGGATAAAAAGTCACAAATGAAGGACAATATTCTCTGTATTTTTATCTTCTTTTTTTTTTTTTGCTTGTGGGGGCATTTTATGACGAAAATTATGAAAATGAACTTATACAGTTGAAAAAAAAGAGGTACCTAAGCGATTAAATATTTTGGAAAGTGAATCGGTCTGCAATTATTCCCAAAAATTATCTAACTTCTTATAATTGAAGCCCCCAACTTATACACCCAATCACCCATTCGACCATTCACCCAACTCGACAACTCCCAACCAGTTTTCTTTTTACATTTTATCAAATTTCTTTCAATTTCTTCAAAGATTCTTGTAATATGATGTTTTAAGTTAGTAAATAGGTATTCCAATATGCATTTTTCTTCAATTTGCTAATTTGGATTTGGACCTTGACCTGGTAATTTGGATCCTTCTTACTAATATGTTTATGTTAGTCTATGTGTTTTGACTTTGGAGGTAGTGGAATTTTTTTTTTGTGAATAATAGTGGAAGTAATTTAGATAATTGGATGATAGTAGGTGCTAGTTTTTTTTTTTTTTTTGGCAAAACACACCTTTGGGCCACTGTACTTTACAAAATGTTGCAATTAGGCCACTGAGACGTCAAAATTTTCGGGATGGCCACTGTACCAGACTTATCTTGCACGTTAACCCCTTTTTTGGATGAACGTTAAATTTGGACGTTAAGTTTGATTAAATATCTATTTTACCCTCGCCTTCTTCATCTTCACTGTGACAAAGTAATCAGATCTGGGTTTTAAAACTCATATATGGGTTTAAAAAATCATTTCCACGCCATTGGGGGAGAAAGATGGGGAAGAAAACACCAAAACCCATTTCCACGCCATGGGTTTTAAGAAAGGCCTTTTTTGTTATGCGATCTAATCATCTTCAAGCTATCTACAAAAATGGAGAACCTTCGTTTCATCTCCTCGGCTGTCACGTAGCTCTTTCCATACCTGTAAAAATGTCAAAAACGAGCTCAAAACAATGAACATATTCAGCTCGATGAATCTACAGACGATTGATTTTCGATCTCGAATTGAATAAAAAGAGAAAATCGAACCTGTGACCGAAGCGAGCAAAGGCGAAAGAGTGACGAGTTTGGCCGATGACTTGAAGAACTGAAGCTTCAAGTTCACGTAGACCGTCCGACACGACTTGCTTGATCGGATTCTCGTCGACAAAAGAGGATCCGGCATGCACTCCGGCGACACAGGCGATCAAAATCAGTAGGAACGACGCCGGCGAGACACGAGCCATTTCTCGTTGACTATCTCTCTTCGTTCTGGAGTCCATTGTTTGGAAGCCCGAGTGTAAGGATATGGTAACTGGTAAGAGGGCTTTGAGTTGGGCTCTTTCCATACCTTGAACTAACAAACCCCATTTTCAGGTACCGGTGAAGCTGGAAAGTTTCGTTTATGAAATGGGTTTCTGTTTGTTCAGTTTCTTGAGAGACGAACGCTGAGTTTGAGTACAACTTTAAACTGGAAACTTCGATTATGAAATGGGTTTTGGTGTTTTCTTCCCCATCTTTCTCCCCCAATGGCGTGGAAATGATTTTTTAAACCCAGATCTGAGTTTTAAAACCCAGATCTGATTACTTTGTCACAGTGAAGATGAAGAAGGCGAGGGTAAAATAGACATTTAATCAAACTTAACGTCCATCCAAAAAAGGGGTTAACGTGCAAGATAAGTTTGGTACAGTGGCCATCCCGAAAATTTTGACGTCTCAGTGGCCTAATTGCAACCTTTTGTAAAGTACATTGGCCCAAAGGTGTGTTTTGCCTTTTTTTTTTGTGTAATAGTGAAATCAGAATTATTTATGTTAGAAAAAACATATGCTACAAAGGAAGGGGCTCGTCCGACATAGCCGGAATTGGGCCTCGAAATTCATAGGGTTGTCCATGTGATGCTTACTGTCTACGTGTTCGGTTCATTAAATGTGTACTCATCCTTTTGTACTAAAATTGCCTTTTCCCGGATAAAAAAAATGGTGGATTGAAACGGTTGAATTTTTTTGAAAAGGGACCGGTCCGACAAGACGAAAATTTGGAGTCCATATTATGCCGAGGTCCAATGCTCCATTGAACATTTGAACTTGTCAGGGCCTATATCCAACACGAACAGATCCAACCAAATCTAAAAAAGAAAAGAAAAGGCAACCAAACAAATCTTAGAATTCTGTTATGCAATTAGTACCGTGCCGTCCTAGCCGGCCATGCCCTTTTCCACGTGTCACTACTATCATTGCGAAATGAAATTACTATAAATAGGCATCCGTTAAGCTTCAACCAAACCATCAAATTAGAAGCAATCAACTATAGAAAAAGAAAGGGCGGAAATTTTTAGAAGTCATTTTCATCAACAAAAAAAAAAAAAAACTAATTTTACGGTAAGAATTTTGAAAAGATGGCTTCTTCACGATCCTGCCTCATCTTGGCAATTCTTGCAGCTTTCACCATTTCCATTTCCGGCAAGGAATTTATGGTTGGTGAAGACAAAGGTTGGAGCCTAAACGTTGATTACCAAGCTTGGGCTGCCGGAAAGGAGTTTGTTGTGGGATAACACTAGGTATGTTAGCTCCCTAACACTATCTTAGTTGTTACTAAAATTTACGTAGACCGTGTAACATATTTCAGAAAAAATAATCTCATAACTTGAGAAGTAATTAATCAGAGAGCTTAAAGCTTTATTGATGCAGTTTTTAGGTACACTACTGGAACCCACAATGTCTTTAAAGTCAATGGAACTGGTTTCCAACAATGCATCAAGCGAGCTCTGGCCGAGGCTCTGACTACCGGGAATGATGTGATTACCCTTGCAACCCCGGGAAGGAAATGGTACATTTGTGGTGTTGCAAAGCATTGCGAGTCAGGCAACATGAAGCTCTTCATTAATGTTGTCCCTCAGTCGCTGTCTCCGGCTCCCAGCCCTGCACCAACATCTGCAGCAAGAAGATTCGCTGAGCCAAGATTCGCTGAGCCAAGTTTCTACGGCTTCATTGCAGCATTATTTGGCATACTTCTGTTGGTCTTAGTTTGAAAAGCATATCGATGTTTATTTCCTTTAACTGTTATTCTTTATTATTTTTTTTGTTTGTGGAATCCATCAAGCCCATACGTTGTATATTTTGACAGTTTGATACAGAATAATAAAGTGAATTGGTAAAGTTTGAGAATTCCCTTTAGGTACATTTTGTTAATAGCTGATTTGAGTGTAACTAAAACATAAACTTCTCAATCTGTAATGATTTTTGAGCTATCCTGCTCATTGGAGTCATTGCCAAATTAAAGACTACCTGACATTGAGCTTGTTGTGCACAACGGAAGACTTTGCAAACAAATTAACATAGTATAGCAAGATCAATCACAAAGAAGAGAGAGATTGGGGCCAACTGACTAATCGAAATTTTATTAGAGCCAACCTTAAAAACGTTCTAGGGATACAACTATATATATGGATACAATAGAAACCCGACAGAGCTGGATTCCTCTTATTGATTCGGTATGTTATCATACCAGGTTGAAGCAGATGTGCAGCCTCTGCTTGTGGCCTTGTTCCAAATTCACTTCTTTGTTTTCTTATTACCACTTTCAATGGAACTGAATATTCTCAAAATTTTATTTATAAGGTGATGCTCCTCAAAAGTTCCTCCTTTCCTTTTAGAGCTTCTTTATCTTTTGTGTCATAAGCATTTCTGTTTCTGGTTTCAATGCCATGTATCTCATCACACCTAACTACCACTAATGTTGGTAACAATCTAATCTCCTTATGCGAACAACCTTTGCCAAATTTACGGCAGACCAAAACACCCAAGGATACTAATTAAGCTTAACTGGGAAGGGTTTAGTGTCAGTAATTTATTTCTACAAGAATAGATATTATTGTAGTTCGACCTACCAAGATCACAACGGAACAACTTTTCTGTGATGCATTGTGAAGACTCGGTTCTTTCTTGGAAAAAAGATTTACAAACCAACAAAGAAACAAAAGGAAAATGATAGCAAAAGCCAGAAAAAAAGGACTTGCAAATTCAAGTTGGCAAGTTTGCATCGTATTGGTATATTTTCAGGCACACTTTCAAATGTGACAGATGTTGTTTTTCTTGAAACAAACAGATGAAATTCTCAAATTTGGATCCATATGCCGAGGTCATGAGCTGATCCATTGAATTTGTCAGACCTAGCTACATCCAATTTGAACAGATCCGATCATTGTGGAGGTGCAAATGGTATATTTGTAGTGTTGCAAAGCATTGTGAGTAAGGCAACACGAAGCTCATAATTATCAGTGTCCCTCAGTCGCTGTCTCCGGCTCAAAGTCAGAGCGTCAACATCTGCTGCTGGAAGATTTGCTGAGCCAAGATTATACAGCTTTATGGCTGCATTAATTGGCACTCTTTTGTTGGTCATGTTTTCAAAAGCATAGCAGTGTTTATTTTCCTTTACAATATTAATTATTTATGATTCTATTGTTTATGGATGTCAAGCCCATATGCTATATCCTTTTGGAAGTTTGATGATAATAAATTGGTTTGCTAAAGTTCGCAAGCGCTCTTGATTTGCATTTTGTTAAGAGTTGGTCTGAGTACACTTCTCTAGTAGCACAACACTCTCAAACAAAAAACATAATCTCTCAAATATATATTGTTTGTGGAGTCTTGTTACATTGCCAAATAAAAGACTATCTGAATCAGGTTGGATGGATTCCTTTGATCGATCTGGTATGCTATTAGAACATGTCGATGCAGATGTGCGACCTCTACTTGTGTCGTTTTGTTCCAAGTTCACTTCTTTGTGTTCTTATTACCATTTTTTCAATGTAACTAAGTATTCTTAAGTAAAATTTCCTTTACAAGGTGACACTCCTCAAAAGTGCTTCAGGTCATATTAGATCAATCTGCTTTTCTTTTGTGCCATAAGCTTTTTCTTCTGGTTTCACTGCACGTTTCACATTGCACCTATCAGACTACAGAATTGACAACCATTTAATCCCCGTATGCAAGAAACTATTGCAAAATATGTTATAATGTAATTAATGTAAGCAATTTTGCTTCTGCAACTATTGCAAAATGTTATAACTTTTTGTGATGTGACGAATATCCCTTTTTGTGAAAACAATTTACAGCTCAGCGAGAAATGATATCAAAAGAGTGCACCAAAAAGAAAGAAAAAGAAATGGTATCAAAGGAAAGACATAACTTGCCAAATTAACCAGGTAAAGCAAGTTGCAGCGTATAAATATACTTTCGGACATGCTTTTAATGTGACAAATCAAATGTTGTTCTGAAACAAACTAATGAAACTCTCAACTTTGGAACCCATACGCCAAAGCGCTGTATTCAGGGGTGGATCTAGGGGTCTGGTGCAGGGCCGTGGCTCTTGAAATTTTTTAAAATTAAAAAAATTTCCCTTATAATTTATTATATATAGAAAAATATAGTCTAGTGGTTTGGCTCTATTGAAATGAAGTACTTGAATTGGTCATGCCAAAAGCCAATTAAATCATGAACTGGCCCTCTCAAAATCATTTCTGGATCTTCCAATGGCGCTACTCATTGAACCGGTCATGCTAAAAGCCAATTTTAACAAATCCAACCAAATAAAGTTTAATTCATTTAATGAATAAAAAAATGCTACCGAAACAAATCTTAGTACTCTGTTGGACTACCAAAACGAATCTTAGGCTCCGTTTGTTTCACGGAAAATGATTTCCGGAAAACGTTTTCCTCATTTTCCGATGTTTGGTAACCTTAGGAAAATGCAGTCAACGTAAAATGTTTTCCGAGTCAACGAAAAATGAAGGCTTCTTTTCCGGAAAATGACTTACGGATTCATTTTCCGTAAGTCATTTTCCAAATGTTCGGACACCCTCCGCCCCCTTTCACAATTGCACATATTTACTTACACACACAATATTCAACTCAACAAATAAATTGTTTAAAAATATAAATGAAGTTTGTGCATACTATTTATAAATTATAATTTTAATAAATGCTTACTACGTTCTAAAATTAATGTCACCTATATTATTTAAGAACATCCTAACCATTATCAAATTTTTTTTTAATTTTAAAACGTTTTTTTCATATCAATTATCAAAAAAATTATTTGTAATTGTGAGATTGAAAAAAAATAGACATTGATTTGACACCACTAATGATTAATTGAGAGTTACTAAAGAAAAATTACTTAAAATTCAACACTATTTTATATTCAATATGTACATTAATATTAGAATATATTTTTTTGTATTTCTTCATATATAGTTTTCCCATAACATTTTCTAGAGACATCCTAAACATTGTATATTTTCTATTTTAAAACGTTTTTTTCTTATCAATTATCAAAAAAATTATTTGTAATTGTGATATTAAAAAAAGATGGACCTTATTAAAAAAAAAAGATGGTCCTTATTGATTTTCTAGGACATCCTAAACATTGTTTAATTTCTATTTTTATTTTTGTATTTATTCATATATTGTTTTCCGTTACATTTTCCGTATGTTTGCCAAACATCCGTAAATGTTTTCTGACATATTTTCAAAAGATTTACCAAACACCTGAAAATGAAATCTTCTGATTTTCCGGAAATCATTTTCCAGAAATCATTTTCTGGAAATGATTTTCCGTGAAACAAACGGAGCCTTAGTACCATGCCGTCCTAGCCGGTTGTGCGTTTTCCAAGTGTCTTATCATCTTTAAATGAAGTTACTATAAATAGCTACACATCTTTCAAACTTCTACCAAGCAACCCAATTAATTAGAAGCCATTAGTCATAAGTAAGAAAAAGAAGAATTTCAAAATGGCTTCTACTCAGTCCTGCATCATCTTTATTGCAATTCTTGCAGCTTTTGCCACTTCTATTTCAGCAACGGAATTTATAGTCGGTGACGGAAAGGGTTGGAGGTTAAACTTTGATTACCAAGCTTGGGCAGCCGGGAAGGAGTTTGTGGTCGGAGATAAACTAGGTTTATTAGCTCTTTGACACTCTTAATGTTAAGTAACCAACTCATCTAAGAGATATACACAGGTGGAGAGATACACAAACATGCCTCACCAAGGGCATCACAAACCAAATAGAGTGACAACATGCACCCATAATATTCCGGGTAACAAATGCAAACGGGATGATTCGAACCCATGACCTTGCCAAACCAGAGCTCTGATACCATGTTAAGTAACCAACTCATCTAAAAGCTTAAACTGTTAGATAGGGGCCCAACAATAGATATCAAGCTTAACACTTGAAAGTTTCGTTAAGGGTTTATTTACAGTGACGTTATATGCGTAAAAAAAAAAAAAAAACTCTTTTAAAACTGTCTACACTTTCGCTTTCTCTTTCGCATAATTCTTGAAAAAGCTAACAAAAATAGATTTCTTGATTTCTTGGTGCAGTTTTCAGATACAAAGTGGGAACTCACAATGTCTTCAAAGTCAATGGAACTGGTTTCCAACAATGTATCAAGCCAGCCCTCACCGAGGCTCTTACCACTGGAAATGACGTTATTACCTTGGCGACACCTGGGAGGAAATGGTATATTTGTGGTGTTGCAAAGCATTGTCAGTTAGGCAGCATGAAGCTCTTCATTAATGTTGTCCCCCAGTCATTTTCTCCAGCTCCCAGTCCGGCACCAACACATGCTGCACAAGGATTTTCCCAGCGAAAATTCTATGGGTTCTGGCTGCATTAATTGGCACTCTTTTGTTTGTCTTAGTTTCAAAAGCATAGCAATGTTTATTTCCCTTGACTATTTGTTCTACATGTTTTGATTGTTTATGGACTTCATTCTCATTAGCTGTATTGTTCTGAAAGTTTTATATGAAATACATAAATTGGACGGCTAAAGCTAGTTTGAGGAATTTCTCTTTGTATGCATTTTTTCAAGAGTTGTGTAAGAGTAAAATATGAATGACCTATTTTAGTTTTGTTTCATCTTTCTTGGTCATAAAGTTTTCGTGGATATTTGGAAACAAAATCTTTAGAGACATTTTTGGAAATAAAATATTTATAATATTTTGGTTTTATTGGTCCTTAAGTTTAGGCGTTTTTGGAAACAAAAATCTTAGGAATATATGCTTATTTTACTCTTACAATCTTCCCCTTTGTAATATGACAAGTGTTGCCACATATACAACATAGACAAACACCTTCAAAACCTGCATATGTTAGTAAAGAACTCCCCCTAAATATGACAATCAGTAGATAGTAATATAACTTGAATATGCAGTAGATCAATAGACAAATAATATCCAGTTTAAGTTTTGAACCACATCCACAGAGCAGAGAATATAGAACAGATTATTACAGACCAAGAGTGTTTAACGTAATCAGCAAAGACAATCACAACACCACCAATTACAAAAAATAGAACCACATCTTCAATGTTCAGGATCTTTAGGTACAGCTTCAGCAGTAGCTGTAGAGGAACCATGAGTAGAAACAATTTGCTCAGGAGCAGAACCAGGAGCAGCACCAACACTTGAATCACCACAATTGGTATCAGAGCCTTCTCTTGACATCACTAAGAGTTGATTCTGGTTGTAGCCGTGATAGATTCTCAATATGAGAATGTTGTTCGTCCACCACCCTTGACTAATGCAAATTATTCTATTTGGAAAGTGAAGATGCGTATCTTCATCAAATCAATTGATGAAAGAGTGTGGCTTGCTGTTCTAAATGGTTGGAGTCCTCCAAAAACGACTGATACTGATGGTGATGTAAAGATCACCAAAGAAGCTGATTGGTCTAATGAAGATAGGAATACTGCTTCTTTCAATTCTAAAGCCTTGTCTGCCATATACAAAGCCTTGGATGCTAACACCTTTAAAGTTATAGCCAATTATGAGTCTGCTAAAGATGTATGGGAGGCCCTTCAAACCCTGTGTGAAGGACCTTGTTGTTTCTCATTTGTATCTTAATTTGCATTTGTTCATTCATTACATTAGGTTCTATGCTTAGTGGCTAATTGGGCCGCGTATCAATTAGCGTGACAACTGTGTATAGAAGTTTGCCTTAGAATAGTTTTTTAGACTTCACATGTTCAGCAGAAGACTTCAGCTGAAGGCTTCATTGGAAGACTTCATACAGCATCCAGCGAACCTATTCAAGAATGACGTGTCCAGTCATTAAGCTTTTAGTGGATTAATTAAATTAAGCCTTTATCAGTTTGAATTTAAATCTAAATCAATCTTCTATCAACACTTGACTTCTCAGACACGCCTGTCCAGTCTTTTCGAAAAACATGAAGACTTTTGCCTCCTAAAAAGTGACAGAGCTAGTGAGCAGACTGACACATACAGTCTATACCAACTATTGCAGGTCTGCAACTCTGATTGCTCACATGCTAGCTGCTGCAACAACTCTCTGCCATCCCCTGCTCAGTATCAGTGAAGACGAAATCTCCAAAGTCAGATCCATGCATTTAATGCATTCAACCTAATAGAGCTGTTACTCTCTTAGTCTTCTCCAACGGTCTCAAGAATGCCCAACTATAAATACTGCTATTAAAGTCTGAAGAAAACACAGCTCTGAATCTTCCCAACAACATCAAACTTCATACATTCAGTGCATTCAAGAGATCATAAACTGATCAACGAAGTCCTCAACAACAGCAAGAAGATCTGCATCAACATTTAATCTTTTGCTTCTTATTGTTGTTTCTTTTACTATTCTTCTGCACATTGAATATTCTGTTTTGTCCAGATATTCAATTCCCAACCCCTAAACACAAGTCAAATATTTTGTACACGATCCATTGGACTTCTTTGTAATAGAACTAGTGGAAAACATAGTGTACATTTAAATCTAAGGTTGACTGCCTTGGTGGTGGACGTAGCACTCTTTATAGTGCGAACCATCTCAAAATACTTGTGTTCCTTCCTTACTATTGCTTACTGCTTTATACTGTTTCATATCTCTTTACTTATCGCTTCAGCTGCAAACTTGAGTATTCAGCAAAGTCTACCGGTAGTGCTTCACCGACAGACTTGAACTGTCTTCCTTACAAGACTTCCACTACTTCAATCTCTTCAATAGATTGTAAGTGCTTGTTTTAGGAATTTATACGAAAAGTTTTAAAGTGTTAATAAGCTATTCAACCCCCCCCCTTCTAGCTTATTATTGTGCCCTTTGGGACTAACAGACCTGCCAGTGTTCGTGCTTCTAAATTAAGATTGTTTACCACACAATTTGAAAACACAAGAATAAATGAATCTGAGGATATCATGTCTTATTATGGTAGGTTTCTTGATATGTCTAACTCTGCTCTTGTTTTGGGTGATTCTATCACTAATGATCGTCTTGTTAGCAAGATGATACGAACTTTTCCTGAAAGGTTTAATGTGAAAATTTGTGCTATTGAGGAAGCACATGATATTGAAAAAATGAGTTTTGAAAGATTGGCTGGTATCCTTCAAAATTTTGAATTAAACCTAAATGATCAAATCAAGCAAAAGGGCAAAGGTGCATCATCTTCTACTCCTCATGTAAAAAACATTGCTTTGTCTTCTGTTGTTAATGTCTCTTCTGATCTACTTGTTTTACAAAAAGAAATTGATGAGTCTGATTTTGGAGAAGATTACATGGCTCTTTTGACTACTAAATTTTAAATTTTTTTGAAAGCCAAGAGCCAAAACATAACTCCATCATCAAGCTCCAAAACCTTTTTTAAGCCTGATTCTGGTAAATTTGCTCCTAAGGAAAATTCTTTTCAAACACCAGAAAAACCTTTTACTAATCCTTTTGCTTCAAAAACTTCTTACAGTGGAAAGAATATTGATTTTGTTCAGTGTAGGGAGTGTCAAGGGTTTGGTCACTATGCAAATCAATGTGCAAATACTTTAAGAAAGAAAGGTTTGAATTTTTCTGCAATGTTGAGTGATAGTGATGAGGAAGATCTAGGAGATCTCATCAATCTCACTGCTGTATACGATTCCGAATCTGATTGTGCAGGTCCTTTGGCCAATGTACCTCTGAATATAGCTTCTTCAGAAACTACATCAGAAGCTACATTGGACAGAAGCTGGGAAGATATTTGCTATTTTAACTCCTCTGTCACAGAAGATGGTGGAGAATCAGAATCAAACTTGCTGGAAGGGTACAAAGAGCTGTATAAGGATTGGGAAAAGGGGGCTCTTCAAGTTACATTGCTTGGAAAGACAAATGATATGCTAAAGAAGGTAAATGAAGAGCAGAACTTTGGCCAATGTACCTCTGAATGTAGCTTCTTCAGAAACTACATCAGAAGCTACATTGGACAGAAGCTGGGAAGATATTTGCTGTTTTAACTCCTCTGTCACAGAAGATGGTGGAGAATCAGAATCAGACTTGTTGGAAGGGTACAAAGAGCTGTATAAGGATTGGGAAAAGAGGGCTATTCAAGTTACATTGCTTGGAAAGACAAATGATATGCTAAAGAAGGTAAATGAAGAGCGAAGGATCACAAGTGTAAGAAAGATGTGGAGATTGAAGAACACAAGGTCATCCAAGCCAATGAAACTGGCTTCTTTGGAGTACTCTAGCCAACAAAAAATGATGATGGAGATGTTAAAATCGAAGAACTCATCCAAGTCCGAATTGGGTTTAGGTCAACCATGATGCTAAGTGGAAAGAAGGTCTAGCCAACAAAAATGGATGATATGTTAAAATCCAATTGGGTTTAGGTCAAAGATGTTTGTTAAAGAAGGTGAATGTATTTCTGAACCAAATCAGCCCACACAAGATTTTCAAAATTCAAACTTCTTTCAAAAACCCAAAACAAGAAAGAAAAATTTTGTGTGCCACTATTGTCATAAGCCTAGTCATATTCAACCATTTTGTTTTCTTCAAAAGGCTATCTATAAGGAAGAAGTAAGGCAAGCTTACTTGGTACGTAATCAGATGCAACATCGAATGCAGCAACCAGTGCAGCATCGAATGTAGCAACCAATGCAGCATCGAATGTAGCAACCAATGCAGCAACATTGGAAGCTACATTCGAAGCTACATCAGAAGGTACATTCTAAGAAACATCAGCCAAAAACTTTCAAAAAGATGTGGGTTCCCAAAGGTAGTGATCGATGTCTTATTTTAATTATTTCCTTGCAAGCGAACAAGACTATTGTAGAATAGTTTTGGGAAGCAAGGGTCGAACCACAGAAACAAGAAGATCACAGATAGTACGATTATTGATAACAAATTATTAAACTAAGGGGGGTTTTATATTTATTTTAATCTAAACTAATTATTATTCTAGTGTATAACTAAATTAGCAGCAATCACAATTTATGAAGATCTTATGGTGGGAGAAAATCTAGGGTTAGGGGTTCACTTGTATCTCCTCTATGCTTATTTTAATAAAATATCATTCAATTGCTTGGGTTCGTTCACGAAATATAGATATAGCCAGTTGAATTACCGTTCAGTCTCCATCTTCAAATAATCCATCAATTCTATATCTTAAGCACAAGAACATATGATCTAACTGTCACTTAGGTCATATATGGAACCTGACCCTAACTTATCACTCTCGTGCATCGATAGGTTCAATTTATTGTGATGGTGAGCCAGTGTACGACATATGCACATTGATCATGCAGTTATCCGCACCTCTAGGCCTTTATTATTCACGATTACATTCATTTGTTCAAAGTGAAATAATAGAGGGATTGATAAACACCACAATCAATAAGAATTGAATGAATAAAAATATAATTAAAGCATAGATTCGATACAAGTTACCTCCCAACTCCTAGATTAATGAGTGATTAGTTCATCCTTGAAGATGAACAGCACATGGAGATGATAGAATACATGAATCGATCTTCAATTCTTGTAATTACAACAACTAACTATGTTATACAACCTAAAATCTATTCTAAAGCTATAGAAAACTACTTTCTAGCCGTCCTAATGCCTTGGCTACCGGCGTCTATTTATACCATGGAGTTGTAGGGGGATTAGATCTCTTGGCCTGTAGTGAAAACCCGAAATTTTTGTGTTCTGACCACCTTGCGGTCGCAAGGTATAAGGCACCTTGCGTCCGCAAGGTCCTTGATTTTCCGGGGCTTGAATTCCTGACTTTCTGCCTACCTTGCGGAGGCAAGGTAGATTACACCTTGCGACCGCAAGGTGTCCAGTCCTGGTTTCTGCTCTTTAATCTTCTATTTACACTTTGGCCCCTTCTTGGAATTTTCACCAAAAAGCCTTATAATTTGCATACTTTCACCTAAAACCCTGAAACTCACAAAATCACTAAAAAACACACATCAGTAGCCAAAAGTCTCGTGGAATCGCTCAATTTAAGTCATAAGAGTATATGAAATCGACGTATAAAATACATCGATCAAATACCCCCAAACTTAAACTTTGCTCGTCCACGAGTAAACAATACTTATAAATACAAAAGCATTTAAACAAAATAAGAAAATCTTTTTGGAGGGTGACACTATTTACACTCCTCTAGAAACCCACAAACTCAAGGAGACTCTAACGAGTGACTCGACTATGCAGATAAATTCAAAAACTAATAAATACAAAAGCAGATAACAATTAAACTAAAAACAAAATAAAATCTTTTTGGTTCAACCTCAAGTCATAATAGCATGGCATAACAAAGCAGTCTCAGTCCGATGCTCACCACATATGTGCAGACTTAGTCACATAAACCAACTGTCTCTTACTTAAAGTGCTACTAGTCTTAATTTCTCCGTGTGTGTGTGATCGCCAGTCTTAGAGAATATCTCAACTAAAACAGTTTTATTAAGCTAAGCACCACATTCATATAAAAATCAGAATTTAATTAGAACAAATGCATCTTAAAGTATGAGATCTACCATCAAAACCTGGTCTATTACAGAAAGAGAGGTCACCAAGGATTTCAAAAACTTATACATCCATCCCATGCACTTCTATGTATGATATACAATGCTCTCCTATCCCAATTACTTGTAATGACTAAGATTATGCTAGCAAAGTTAGCTTTGGCGAATAATATGAAAATGAAGTGTTTGATCAATCTCATATGACTCACTTAGCAAAGAAAACACATACAAGCATTGGCAAGAAGATCATTAGGTCTTTATTAGCTTGTAATGTAAGGCCAAGGTGTTGGGGGATATGAATGAAAGGGATTGGAATTCAAAGTGAGAGAGTAAGATTACCCTTTATCCCTCATACTTCCAAGCAAAATGAAGTTTTCCCTATTTAGGTTAGGACCTGCAAAGACTACAAGTGGGGGGGGGGGGTATTTTCTTTTCTTTTACTTTTCGATTTTCTTCTTCCCCCCCCCAAACTTCCTTTGGGCAATATATCAATCTAAAAATATCTCATCATCTTTTTCAGAAACATTTTTCTAACATATTTTCTTTTGAAAGCTATGCTTTCATTTGAATCTTCTTGCACTCTTCTTCTCCCGTTTCATTTTTCGTCGATCTATATATATATATATATATATATATATATATATATATATATATATATAAATTTTTTTTTTCGACTAACAGGAAGAAAGAAGTCTTCAGAGAACTTGCTTGACTGAAAGATGGTCCTATAAAATTAATTTTCCACCCACATCCTACTTTCTCAAAGGGTCGGCTAAAAGTGTATAGGCTTTTAGGGTTAAGTTAATGTGGGTAATAGAAACAATGGCGAATGGGGGTTTAATGTGTGCTTTGCACACTCCATTCTTTTTAATTAGGGCGGCCAATCTCAAGAAGACGTGTTCTTCTTGTGTCATGTTAGTTTTATCTCTGTTGCCCTATTTATATTATTACCAAGAAATCCTAGTTCTTGTAGGTCAAGTTAAGTCAATCCTGAACCCCTTCGGATTAAAAAACTCACTTACCATAATAATATAACTAGAGTACATGTGAGTGGAAGTAAATAATCGGGTCACGAGCCTAATTGCTTATAGGTGTATTAATTGGAATACTCAATATATAATTGTTGTGCAGCACCGGAAGCACGCAAACAATCAATCAAAAACAAAACAATTGATAGCAAAGAGAATTGAAGAAGAAGAGAGAATTTATGGTCAACGGACTCTTGTATATGTTATTATATCACTTTGAACGTTTTTTAACACGTTAATTTTAGGGTTAAAATTATACTCTTTTCGTTCCAGGTAAAAAGTTCCCGTTTAGTAAAAAAAAAATTAAAAGTGAAATTTTTAGTGGTCAATTAGTAATAAAACTATGTTATTACTCGTGCGATGCACAGTTGGCTTAGTGTTCTTTCTTAAATTTAATTTGGTAGATAGAATCTGCAAGCTATTTAAATGAACCAACAACAGCAAGATGTTCACATAATTAATAGATAAATAAAAAAACATGAGATCATATCGAATCATCAAACCAAAATTTCATGCTAATTTTATAGATAGAATATGCAAGTTATTTCGTAGTGGTTGTTTGTGGTGTTGGTGGAACACGTTTAATCAAATTGGATGAAATTTATTTTAAATTGATCGAGTTTTGGTAAAATAATAAAAATTAAAAAAACTTCTACTATGAGAATTGAGGAGTCATAATCAGATGAAACTTGTTTAAATCAAATGTGATAAAATCTATCCGGTACAAATCGATTTTTTCAGCAAAAATGATAAATAAAAATTTAAAAAGACTATTATTATGAGAATTGAAGAGTTTTAATCAATTGAAATACGTCTAAATCAAATGTGATAAAATCTATCTGTAAAAAAAATTACCAAGAAAATTTGGAGTACTAATCAAGTGAAACACGTTAAAATCAAATGTGATAAAATCTATCTGGCATTAACCGATTTCAACAACAAAAAATGGTAAAAAAAAAAAAAACTTTTATAATGTATAGAGGCACCGGTTTTAAAATCTATCCGATTTTAATTTTTGGTAGAAAATAAAAAAGAATTTATATATATATATATATATATATATATATATATATATATATATATATATATATATATATATATATATATATATATATATATTTAGTACCATATGCATGGTTTCAATAGTTTTTTTTTTCAAATGTTGTTTATAATAAGATAATTTTCTAAACTTGTAATAAGTAATTAAAATTTTTAATTAGAATAATTTGAAAAAACCGAAAAATAAGGTAAATACTCAAAATTGATCATATAGTCATCCATGAGAATTGATCAAACCTATCCGCAAAAAAAAATTACCATAGAAATTTGAAGTCCTAATCAAATGAAACGCGCTTAAATCAAATGGTATAAATTATATCCGGTATTAATCGATTTTGGCAGCACAAAATGGTTATAAAAAAAACTTTTATCATGTATAAAGGGGACACCAGTTTTAATTTTTGGAAGAGATATATATATATATATATATATATATATATATATATATATATATAGTACCGTATGCACATTTTTAATAGTTTTTTTTTGCAAAAGTTGTTTGTAATAAGATGATTTTCTAAATGTAATAAATATTTAGTAAAATTAATTTGAATAATTTGAAAAAAGAAAACTAAAAATAAGGTAAATATTCAAAATTGATCGTATGAATATGTAATTGAAATATTAAATTCTATGAGCACGGGTAAATTCTATCTGCAAAAAAAAAATTACCACGAAAATTTAGAGTCTTAATCAAGTGAAACGCGTCTAAATCAAATGTGACAAAATCTATCTCGTACTAATCGATTTTGGCAGCAAAATATAATTTAAAAAAACGTTTACCATATATAAATGATGCACATGTTTTCAAATCTATCAGGTTTTAATTTTTGGCAGAAAAAGAGAAAAAAAATTACAAATTCACAAGAAGTTGACACGTGGAAGCACATAATCTATTTAAAACTTTAAGCTTTCAACAAAAAGTTGTCATGTGGCAGCAACGACTTCTGTTTTAATAATAATTAATAGATTAGTAATTACTAATTAATAAATATAGATTAGTAGAAAAACAAAATAACATAGAATTATCTCGTTGATAATTTGTATGAATTAAAAATTATGAAAATGAAAAGAGATGGTAATTGAAGAGTTTCAGTCAAATTAAACTTGTATAAATTACATAGGATAAAATCTAATTAAGTTATATTTGAAAAAAAAAATAAAAAAATTCCTAAATCTCTATAATAATTTTGCTCGTAAAATTATATCATAAATACTCCGGTATGTTTTATCTCTTTAAATTAGTTTTAGAAATTTTATTTTATCTAATTAGATTTAGAATTTTTGTCTTAAACTAATCGATTTTAAAAAAAGGAAAAAACTTTTACCATTTCAAAGGTGACACATTGCAGAACAGAATCTCTTAAAAACTTTTAGCTTTCACAAAAAGTTGCCACGTGGCAGCAGCGGCTTCTGTTTTAGTAATAGTTATAAATATATGATATTTTATGTCTTAATTTTTAAAAGTGAACTTTTTAAATGAAATATCTCAAAATAGAATAGTGGACTATTTGTTTGGAATGGAGGGAGTATCTATTATACAATAGAGCTCAGTCTCATAAAGAATGGCTAAGATTGATTATTTTACTTTATATCAAACGGCTGAGATTGCATATTTATACTTATATCAAACGGTTGTAATTTATTCCACCTGGCACATGTGTCCCACTGAATCAGGACTGTCAAGAAGATTTCTAATCTAATCTAAACTATTTTTATCTCATATATAAATCTCATCTAAACTGTTTTTATCTCATATAACTGATTTTAAATAGGTCTCTATTTAATTTACGACTTATTAAATCTACTTATTGGATAGTCGAATTTCAATCTGACGCTTGTAAGATCTTACTTAACAGAGTCCAATATAGATGAATAAGTTAAGTCCTTCATTCTCTTTTGAATAAAATTTTGATAAGAGAAATTGCGTAACGAGAGAATTTGACGATAAATAAATACAATAAAAGACAAAAATTTAGATAAGACAGTTTTGTAGATATCCATAATACAATACATACTTTCTTGTTTTCGTTTACTTGATCCAACACCTTATTTCCCTCAGCTCTTACATGTGCGAATGACTACATTATTATTTTACATTGACTCTTTTACTGAGATTTTACGGTTTTACAGTTAATATTTTACGTTTTTATAGTTTTACAGTTTTATGATTGCGAAAGTTTGTATTTGTATTTTTTTTCTTTTTAATTGTTATCGTAATTAACTTAATCAATTAAATTTTTTTCCGACCCGTAATTTCATATACAAATTAAAAAAACGTAAGTTTTGTAATTTGATTTTTTTAACTGTTATCGTAATTAACTTAAGCAATTTAATTTTTGTCCGACCCATTTTGTCCGGCCGCAATTTCGTATACAAACTTTTAATTAATCCCTCTGTTTCGGACAAAGAGGACCCGTTTGAAAGTCAATTTTTTTAAGAAAAATAATATTTTTAGTAGTTCATTTCCACAGTATATTTTTGTCGGCCCGTTTTGTCCGGCTGCAATTTCGTATACAAATTTTTAATTAATCCCTCTATTCCAGGCAAAGAGGCCCCGTTTGAAAGTCAATTTTTTTTAAGAAAATAATATTTTTAGTATTTCATTTATCAGTATCTGCTTCATTTATTGATAAATTTTCAAATTGGCACCGTGCCATTGGCTGTAATTTATTCCGCCTGGCACATGTGTCCCCCTGAATCAGGATTATCAAGAAGATTCCTAATCTAATCTAAACTGTTTTTATCTCATATATAAATCTCATCTAAACTGTTTTTATCTCAACATAATATAATTGTTTCCTATTAACGTTTTTCTTCCTAAATCTCATCTAAACTGTTTTTATCTTAACCTGATCTAACTGTTTCCTATTCTTCATACGTTTTTATTGCAATCGGCTTTTCTTCCATCCTTTTCAGCTTAGTTTTTTTTTTGTTCTCTTTTTAAACTTTGTACTCCTTCTTTCTTTTTTTTTCCTTCATGTAAAATGGGCTATTAAATTTATTTGATGAAATAGTTATATTCTAGCTTTATATATATATATATATATATATATATATATATTATTTATTATATTGATTTATTTGAATACTAACACCGTCCTATACTGACATCGTCACATACTGGCGTCGTGCCATAGGCACGGGCACAAATCTAGTATAAGATACAATATCAAACCCTAAATACATCAAATAAGGAAATTGAAAAAATCAGACTTGGCATTGACGTTGTCGCCCCATGTACCATGGCATGACCGCTCCGACCCCCGCACGATCGCTCCACGCAATCGGCCCAATAACTGAGAGTTATTCTGGTTTAGAATTTAGATCTTCCTTTGTTTTCCTCTCCCCCCCCCCTATTTTTTCTATGGCAGAACTTTTATGCTCAACGAGCTACTAAGCCAATTGGTAATTGAAGTTGAGGTTCTATTTTCAATGATCATAAGTTTGCATCGTATTCGTATATTTTCAGGCACACTTTCAAATGTGACATATGTCGTTTTTCTTGAAACAAACAGATGAAATTCTCAAATTTGGATCCATATGCCGAGGTCATGAGTTGATCCATTGAATTTGTCAGACCTAGCTACATCCAATTTGAATAGATCCGATCATTGTGGAGGTGCAAATGGTATATTTGTAGTGTTGCAAAGCATTGTGAGTAAGGCAACACGAAGCTCATAATTATCAGTGTCCCTTAGTCGCTATCTCCGGCTTAAAGTCAGAGCGTCAACATCTGCTACTGGAAGATTTGCTGAGCCAAGATTATACAGCTTTATGGCTGCATTAATTGGCACTCTTTTGTTGGTCATGTTTTCATAAGCATAGCAATGTTTATTTTCCTTTACAATGTTAATTATTTATGATTCTATTGTTTATGGACTTCAAGCCCATATGATATATCCTTTTGGATCGAAGTTTGATGATAATAAATTGGTTTGCTAAAGTTCGCAAGCGCTCTTGATTTGCATTTTGTTAAGAGTTGGTCTGAGTACACTTCTCTAGTAGCACAACACTCTCAAACAAAAAACATAATCTCTTAAATCTATATTGTTTGTGGAATCTTGTTACATTGCCAAATAAAAGACTATCTGAATCAGGTTGGATGGATTCCTTTGGTCGATCTGGTATGTTATTAGAACATGTCGATGTAGATGTGCGACCTCTACTTGTGTCGTTTTGTTCCAAGTTCACTTCTTTGTGTTCTTATTACCATTTTTTCAATGTAACTAAGTATTCTTAAGTAAATTTTCCTTAACAAGGTGATACTCCTCAAAAGTCCTTTCGGTCATATTAGATCAATCTGCTTTTCTTTTGTGGCATTATTGATCATAGTGAAGGCATGATGGATGTTCAAGCTAACAGTGTACAACGATGGAATATCAGGAATGATTTGCAGAAGTTGTTTGCATCTGTCAAGCCTTCACGTGTAGATATATGGAGATAACATTACACTTGTTCAGCATGTCTTAGGTAGAGGGGCATAAGAGTATTTTGTACATTCAGTTAGAAGGTCTTTTCTATATTTTTGTAGCCTATAGGTGGTTAGTTTGTTAGATCTAAGATGTATAAAGCTTTCCGTTTCCCTGTTTTGTACATATGAAAACATTCAGAAATGATGAACTCTTTCTTCATCACCAAAATCCAGTTCCTCTTATATTTCAATTTGATCAATCTTAACATGGTATCAGAGCTTTGGATCTAAAGCCTCTTCTCTTTCTGAAAATTTGTTTCAACCCTCTTTCTGGAAACAATTTTTTTTTCCGATTCTTTTCTGAAAGTTCTCCTTATCAATTTGGTAAATTCATCTTGAGATTTTCTCTTTTGTGAGTTCGAAATTCAACAATGGCGAACGGTGAGACTGAGGAGCCTACTGTTGTGAATAACAACAAAGCACCAGTAAGAAATCAAGGAACCAGTTCAATTGAAATTGCTATAGGCTCCAACATGCATCCATTGTTTATTCATAATAACGACCATGCTGGAGTGGTTTTGATCTCCACCAAACTCACTGGAACTGACAACTATAGTGCGTGGTCCAGATCAATGCAGATTTCGTTATCTGCTAAAAATAAGTCATCCTTGATAAATGGTACCTTCCCTATCCCTGAACTTAATTCTGCTTTATATCCTCTTTGAGCCCGTGCCAATGATATGGTGATATCCTGGATTTTTAATGTTATTTCTGAGGATATTAGCAATAGCCTACGTTTTGTTTCTTCAGAATGTGTTGTATGGAATGAGTTGAAAGAACAATATTCGAATATAGATGGCCATAGGGCATTTCAATTGGAAAAGGATTTACATAGATTAGAACAGAGAGACAATTCTGTAGAGAATTACTATCACAAAATGAAAGGTTTTTGGGATGAGAGCATTGCCTTAGATACTATTATCGCTGCTCATGTAACAACCGCTGGTGGGGCAGTTAAAGCACAGGAATCTCGAGAGCAGAGAAAGAAGTTAATGCAATTTTTGATGGGGTTGCATGATAGTTATACTAATATTAGAGGCCAAATCTTAAGAATGAAGCCTCTTCCTAGTATAGGAGAAGCTTATTATATGGTCAAACAAGAGGAGTCGTTTAGGGTTGTATATATATACCTGAGTACAATGTTATTGCAACTTCTGTCAATCATTATGCAGTTAATATCAATCAAACATGTGCTGAATCATATCAGAGAATAAAACTGTGGCAACAAGTTTTAAATAATCTAATCATGCTGGTAATAAGGGTGGCTAAGTTAAACCTCCTTTCAAGAAAGGAATTTACTGCAATTACTGTAATAGGGAGGGTCTCATTAAGAATGATTGTTTCAAACCGAATGGTTTTCCTATTGGGCATCCTGCTTACTCTCTGAACAATAATAAGCAACCAAACAAGTTTGAAAGTACCAGGGTTCACAATAATCAGAATGCTAGTGGTGGAGCAAAAGCTATGCAAGTGCAGGCTAAGAATGGAAATGATGCTAGTTCCCAGGATGATATCAATATGTTAAAGGCTCAACTCAATCAAGTATTGGATATGCTAAAGGAAAAACATCATCCAGAGGACCACATTGCAGCTATGGCCTTTTGCTCAAATGTTCATTTTGCAGGTACAGGTATTTCCACTTGCTGTTATGAAAATTGTGTAGCATTTGTTCATAATAATTTGAATGCTTGGGTATTGGATTCAGGGGCCACATACCACATTTGTATATCCTTTTCTCTAATGCATTCTTTTGTTGCACTTCCTAAGCCTATTGTTTTGTCTCTCCCTAATGGCACTAGTGCCACTGTTACTCACAAAGGTTCAGTAAATCTTTCCACAGATCTTACTCTACATAATGTTCTGTATGTTCCCAGCTTTAGGTTCAACCTTTTATCCATTCCTACAGTTCTTTCCCAATCCACTCATACTGTTTATTTCACTAAAAACACATGTGTCTTCCAGGACCAGCTGAAGAGAACCATTGCCACTGGTAGTCTACATGGAGGTCTATTCATTCTTCAAGGCTCCAGTAACTACCATTCTGTTACATCTGTTGTTCCTGGGAAATTTGCTGCACATACCACTTCATCTTCTGAACTTTGGCACAAAAGACTTGGCCACCCCTCATTGTCTACTTTGAAGAGAATCCCACAACTGACTCATGTTTTTAAATCCAGTTCCAAAGAGAACACAGATTGTATAGAGTTTTGTAATGTTTGCCCTCTTGCTAAGCAACACAAATTATCTTTCTCTGATAGTATTTCTCAAAGTAAACACTGTTTTGAATTATTGCATATTGATCTTTGGGGTCCATATAGAATTTCTACCATGAATGGATGTAAATATTTCCTCACTATTGTGGATGATTTTTCTAGATGTGTTTGGACTTATTTGCTCCCAACCAAGTTACATGTATTCAAAACATTCCAGACCTTCATTGCTTACGTCAATACTCATTTTCACACAACTATTGAAACCATTAGAACAGACATTGGGTCAGAATTTTTTAACCAAGAACTGACCCCTTTCCTTGCTAGCCTTGGGATCACTCACCAATCTTCATGTCCTTACACACCACAGCAGAATGGTGTAGTTGAGAGAAAACACAAACAGTTACTTGAAATGGCCAGAGCACTTAGGTTTCAAGCTGGCCTTCCTAGACATTTCTGGGGCTATTGTTTACTTGCAGCCACACACCTCATCAATAGAATACCAACTAAAGCAACTGAGTTTAAGATACCATTTGAAATACTTTTCCAGACCAAAGTTGATTATTCTTCCTTAAAATCATTTGGTTGTCTCTGTTATTCATCTGTCCATGATTCAGACAAGTTTGCTTCAAGGGCCATTCCATCTATGTTTTTAGGTTATCCATCTGGCCAAAAGGGTTACCTCTTATATAACCTGGTAACAAAGAAACTCTTTGTCAGCAGGCATGTGGTTTTTCATGAACATATCTATCCTTTTATTGACCATACTTGCACACCCATTACCCAATCTACATCCAATCCTTTAACCTGGACAGTTGATGATCCAGAGCCTATAATTCCCACACCTACTAGTTCTTCATCTCATTTGCCAGACTTACATCAAGATGTCCCTCCAATACCAGTTACAGATCCCATTCCTCACATTCCAGTTGCAGATCCCATTCCTCTTCTTAGAAGGTCACAAAGGATTAAAATCCCTTCTGTCAAACTTAAGGATTTTGTTCAGCATTTTGCTAATTCCACCACTTCCAAACATAATCTTCAGTCCTCCATTCACTATGACCAGTTTGATTCAAGTCATCTTCATTTTGTTAATGCATTAGACTCTAATATGGAACCTAGCTCTTATACTCAAGCAATCAAACATGCTCACTGGATTGATGCTATGACAAAAGAATTAACAGCTTTGGAAACTAACCATACTTGGCAACTTGTTCCTTTGCCTCATGGTAAGAAAGTTATTGGTTGCAAATGGGTGTATAAGGTTAAGTATCATGCTAATGGTACTATTGAAAGGTATAAAGCCAGGCTTGTGGCCAAAGGATATACTCAATCAGAAGGTATTGACTATCAAGAAACATTTTCTCTAGTTGCCAAAATGGTTTCTGTCAGATCTCTCCTTAGTATTGCAGCTGCTAAAGGTTGGGATGTCCATCAGTTGGATGTTAATAATGCATTTCTACATGGTGACTTAGAGGAGGAGGTGTATATGGCTTTGCCACAAGGCTATACTAAATTTCAGAACTCCAACTTAGTTTGCAAACTTCAAAAATCTCTTTATGGCTTAAAGCAAGCTTCAAGACAATGGTTTGCAAAGTTGACTGAGGCTCTTCTTCATCTTGGCTTCACACAATCACATGCAGATTACTCTATGTTTACACATTCCCAGGGTTCTTCATTCACTGTTGCTTTGGTTTATGTGGATGACATTATTATTACTGGTAATGATCTACCTACCATTGATAATTTGAAGACTATTTTGGATGTTCAATTTAGTATCAAGAATCTTGGTTTCATTAAATATTATTTGGGGATAGAAATTACCAGGTCATCTGAGGGATTCCACTTGAGCCAACAAAAGTATGCCTTAGATCTCATTGCTTGTGCAAATTTGATCAATGCCAAACCCTTAACTATTCCCTTAGACCCTAATACCAAGCTGTTGGCTTCTGATGGGAATCCTCTTACAGATCCTTCCATGTATAGACAATTAGTGGGTAAACTGTTATACCTCACAGTGACAAGACCTGATGTGTCTTTTGTTGCTCATGTGTTAAGGCAATTTGTCCATTCACCTACTTCTGTTCATCTACAAGCTTTGTATAAGGTTATAAGATACATCAAGGCTTGCCCTGGTCAAGGAATTCTTCTTTCTTCATCCAATAATCTAAAGCTTACTGCTTATTGTGATAGTGATTGGGCAGGAGATCCCAATGATAGAAAATCTGTTTCTGTCTATTATTTGTTTCTTGGTTCTTCTTTGCTCTCTTGGTTAGCTAAGAAACAATCTGTCACAACCAGATCTTCTGCAGAGGCTGAATATCGAGCTTTGGCAACTGTGAGTAGTGAGATTATTTGGATACAAGCCTTACTTCATGATCTCTAGGTTGATGTTCCTTTACCAGTGCCTGTTTACTGTGATAGTTCAGCAGCAATTGCTATTGCCTCCAACCCTGTCTACCATGCCCGTACAAAGCATATTGAGCTTGACTGCTTCTTTGTCCGTGAGAAGGTTCAACAGGGTTTGCTCAAGCCCCAATACATTCCAACTAAGTTTCAGATTGCAGACATTTTCACAAAATCCCTTGGAAAGGTTGCTCATTGGTTTCTACTGAACAAGCTTCAAGTGCTCAATTTTTCTCCACTTTCAGCTTGTGGGAGGGGTATTGATCATAGTGAAGGCATGATGGATGTTCAAGCTAACAGTGTACAACGATGGAATATCAGGAATGATTTGCAGAAGCTGTTTGCATCTGTCAAGCCTTCACGTGTAGATATATGGAGATAACATTACACTTGTTCAGCATGTCTTAGGTAGAGGGGCATAAAAGTATTTTGTACATTCAGTTAGAAGGTCTTTTCTGTATTTTTATAGCCTATAGGTGGTTAGTTTGTTAGATCTAAGATGTATAAAGCTTTCCGTTTCCCTGTTTTGTACATATGAAAACATTCAGAAATGATGAACTCTTTCTTCATCACCAAAATCCAGTTCCTCTTATATTTCAATTTGATCAATCTTAACAGGCATAAGCTTTTTCTTCTGGTTTCACTGCACGTTTCACATTGCACCTATCAGACCACAGAATTGACAACCATTTAATCCTCGTATGCAAGAAACTATTGCAAAATATGTAATAATGTAATTAATGTAAGCAATTTTGCTTCTGCAACTATTGCAAAATGTTATAACTTTTTGTGATGCAACGAATATCCCTTTTTGTGAAAACAATTTACAGCTCAACGAGAAATGATATCAAAAGAGAGCACCAAAAAGAAAGAAAAAGAAATGGTATCAAAAGAAAGACATAACTTGCCAAATTAACCAGGTAAAGCAAGTTGCAGCGTATAAATATACTTTCGGACATGCTTTTAATATGACAAATCAAATGTTGTTCTGAAACAAACTAATGAAACTCTCAACTTTGGAACCCATACGCCAAAGCGTTGTATTCAAGGGTGGATCTAGGGGTCTGGCGCAGGGCCGTTGCTCTTGAAATTTTTTTAAATTAAAAAAATTTCCCTTATAATTTATTATATATAGAAAATTATAGTCTAGTGGTTTGGCTCTATTGAAATGAAGTACTTGAACCGGTCATGCCAAAAGCCAATTAAATCATGAACTGGCCCTCTCAAAATCATTTCTGGATCTTCCAATGGCGCTACTCATTGAACTGGTCATGCTAAAAGCCAATTTTAACAAATCCAACCAAATAAAGTTTAATTCATTTAATGAATAAAAAAATGCTACCGAAACAAATATTAGTACTCTGCTGGACTACCAAAACGAATCTTAGTACCATGCCGTCCTAGCCGGTTGTGCGTTTTCCAAGTGTCTTATCATCTTTAAATGAAGTTACTATAAATAGCTACACATCTTTCAAACTTCCACCAAGCAACCCAATTAATTAGAAGCCATTAGAGCATCCACAACGGTGGATTCTTAGACAATTCCTAATGAGGATGGGGAATTCCCACCATTGTGTTGAATTCTTGGACAATTCTTGAACAAGAATTCATCTCTCAAATTCCTGATTAATAATTAGAGAGAGGAGGAGAGAGAGAGACTTGCATGGCAGAGGTGAAGGTCACAGCATGGCTAGAAGGAGCGCATGGCTCTGCGCGCGTGCAAGGGTCATCTTTACCACCTTGTTCATTTTTGACATTATGACCATTTGGGTATTTCAGTTTAAATATATTTTTTAAACATAAAAAATAATTAAAAACAAAAAAATATTTCCAGTCAAGAAAACAAAAATATAAGTTAGTAAAATAAAAATAATTTATGGAACAAATCACTATAAAAATAAAAGTTCTATCAACAAAACAATAATTATTTAATGCGAAGGTTAGTAAAATAAAATAATTTACAAAACAAAATTTTAAACAATTTCTTAAAAATATATATGGTTAGTAAAATTATTTGATGAAACAAAAATAAATATATATATATAGACACACACACATATATGCAAAACACAAAATTTATTTATATTGCATATTTGAATATTCAATATATTAATAAAAATTATAAACGAAATAATTTATTTATATTGCATATTTGAATATTCAATATATTAATAAAAATTATAAACGAATTAATTTATTTATATTGCATATACGTATTAATTAATTTATTTGTAAAGTATAAAAATAAAAAGTAGTGTAAATAAAGTGAATGATGTGGTAGTGGGAACTTTAGAAGAAAATTACCAAGCTTGGGCAGCATAAGTAAGAAAAAGAAGAATTTCAAAATGGCTTCTACTCAGTCCTGCATCATCTTTATTGCAATTCTTGCAGCTTTTGCCACTTCTATTTCAGCAACGGAATTTATAGTCGGTGACGGAAAGGGTTGGAGGTTAAACTTTGATTACCAAGCTTGGGCAGCCGGGAAGGAGTTTGTGGTCGGAGATAAACTAGGTTTGTTAGCTCTTTGACACTCTTAATGTTAAGTAATCAGCTCATCTAAAAGCTTAAGCTCCAACAATGGATATCAAGTTTAACACTCCCCTCACGTGTGACCCATCCACACGTAGAGAGATACACAAACATGCCTCACCAAGGGCATCACAAACCAAATAGAGTGACAACATGCACCGATAATATTCCGGGTAACAAATGCAAACGAGATGATTCGAACCCATGACCTTGTCAAAGCTCGATCTGTGTTAAATGTAACAACTCATCTAAAAGCTTAAGCTGTTAGATAGGGACCCAACAATGGATATCAAGCTTAACACTTGAAAGTTTCGTTAAGGGTTTATTTACAGTGACGTTATATGCGTAAAAAAAAAAAAAAAACTCTTTTTTAAAACTGTCTACACTTTCGCTTTCTCTTTCGCATAATTCTTGAAAAAGCTAACAAAAATAGATTTCTTGATTTCTTGGTTCAGTTTTCAGATACAAAGTGGGAACTCACAATGTCTTCAAAGTCAATGGAACTGGTTTCCAACAATGTATCAAGCCAGCCCTCACCGAGGCTCTTACCACTGGAAATGACGTTATTACCTTGGCGACACCTGGGAGGAAATGGTATATTTGTGGTGTTGCAAAGCATTGTCAGTTAGGCAGCATGAAGCTCTTCATTAATGTTGTCCCCCAGTCATTTTCTCCAGCTCCCAGTCCGGCACCAACACATGCTGCACAAGGATTTTCCCAGCGAAAATTCTATGGGTTCTGGCTGCATTAATTGGCACTCTTTTGTTTGTCTTAGTTTCAAAAGCATAGCAATGTTTATTTCCCTTGACTATTTGTTCTACATGTTTTGATTGTTTATGGACTTCATTCTCATTAGCTGTATTGTTCTGAAAGTTTTATACTCCCTCCGTCCCTAAATTATTATCCTCCTTTCCTTTTTCGTCCGTCCCAAAATAATTGTCCAGTTTGAAACTTACCTTTTTAGAACATCACTTTTACCACTTTACCCTTACTTTTTCACCTACTTTAATTATGGGCCACATACAAATGAGCTTTAAAGAAAACTACACATTAAACCAATATAAATAATCAAGTTAATTGTTTTTTCTTAAACTGTACGCCGGGTCAACTAAGACGATTATTTAGGGACGGAGGGAGTATGAAATACATAAATTGGACGGCTAAAGCTAGTTTGAGGAATTTTCTTTGTATGCATTTTTTCAAGAGTTGCTTCGAGTATAATTACCAAGTAGCACAACACCCTCAAACTAAGTCATAACTTCTCAATACATATCAATTTTGGAGCCATCCTACTCATTGCGAAATATAAACAAATTGAATCAGGTTGGATTCCTAATTCGATCCATCTACTATATATGTGATTAGAACAGGTCGATGCAGATGTGTAGCCTCTGCTTGTATCATTCTTCACATAATCCTTTGTTATCATTCTTGTACCATGTTCAATGGCAATATTCTCGAATACAACAATATTTTCTTTATATATAACGCAACGCTCCTCAAAAACTATTTCTTCAATTCATTTTAGAGCTTTCTTTCTTTTTTGTTCCATAAGCATTTTTTTCTGATTCCGATGACATGCATGTTTCACATCACACCTATGAGGCAACTAGTAGTGTTGTCAATGATCTAATCTCCGTTTGCATGCAACTTTTTCCAAATGCATTGATGAGCCAAACATTTCCATTTGAAGTAGGGCATCCCAATCATGATACTAAACTTTACTCGCAAGCAGTGGCGGATCCAAACATTTCCATTTGAAGTAGGGCATCCCAACTTTCGACACGATTTTCTGAAGGGTTCGCTGTCTAATGGCAAAGTTAATAGTAGAGTTGTGTTCAATTCCATGAGAACATCGAAATTGTATATTTCTTCGTCTAAAGTGGTGTTTGGATGAAGAAGAATTTAAGGTTTCAAGTATAGTGTTGTAGCTGGTTAAAAAAAAAAAAACCAAACCTGAGTTGCCATTTTGAAAAAAATAACAAAATTGTGACTAGTTATATGCACATCCCTTTCTATGCAGGAATACATAAGATTATGTAGGATGCATGAAAAGACCGATCTGTAAGACACTCTCACAGGAGACCTACTCTTATTTCTATGAGAATATATGGATAATGTTGTGGTTCGACCTATAACCTCCTAGATCACAATGGAACAACTTTATGTGATGCGAAGATCGCCCTTTCTTAGAACACAATAGTTTGTAGCTCAACAAGAAATGATATCAAAAGAGGGCACCAATCAAGAAAGAAAAGGAAAATGGTATCAAAATCAATACAATGACTTACAAAATCAATGTGGCAAGTTAATTTGCAGTGTGTAGCTAGCAAGGTATATTTTTGGACAAACTTTCTAAGTGAAAAATGTTGTTTCTCTTGAAACAAACAATCGAAAATCTCAAGTTTGGAATCAAAATGCCAAGGTGTAGACACCCCAATTTCGTACCCCTGGTATGTAACTGACATAAAGTATCAAGAACTGTTAAAACTTAACAAATGTCAAGTTTCAGAAGTCAAAAATGCGAAAGAAAAAGCAGGATGCGCGAAACAGTGAACTGCAGGGGAGAAAAGTGTCAAAATTTGAAACTTCAAAAAGCATTTGGTGCCCCCCTAGGGCTGCTTGGTGCCGCACCAAGCTTATGCTTGGCCGCACCAAGCATGTCTCCATGCTTTCTCTCACGATCAAAATAGTACAAGTCTTCAAGCGCGCGGTACAAGTTGTTGATGCACGGAGAAAAATTCAATAATTCCAGCGATGTCCTTCAGCTTCAGTATAAATAGAAGGCCCGGCCTCTCATTTTGCTCGTTCAATTTACGCGAAGGTTTTTATTCTGCGATCCTTCGTTCTTCAGTTAAAAATAGTACGAGAGGTGCGAGATAGGTGAGTGGAGGCCCCTAAAATCTCCAAACCCCATCCAAACTCTGCCAAACCAAAAACCCATAGGTTATAAGTGATCCATAGCCTAGTTGTTAGGTATCCACCTTAAAACCTCATTCCAAAAATCCCAAAATAAGTCGTTACTCTGCCCGGGTAACGAGCTAAAAAAGTCAAAACTTAAGTCTAGGTTCCGCCCAACTGAAAAGGCCAAAACCTACCCAAATAAAGGCTGTCACTGCAGAGTTGACTAGCCCCGACCTCAAAACCTCAATCAAATCCGGTTCAAATCGGTTCAACTCCGGTCAGTTCAATTCAAAACAAAAAAGACTCCCTCTCCCGCAGAGGACAGAGCGAGCACACCACCGCTCTAAAAGGTAATACCTTTAAGGGCGTATTTTTATTTCATTTGTATTTTTTTCCTTTTATTTATTTTCAAAAAGTTGTATTTTAAATCCGGCACAATGTAGTCAATATAAGCCGTTGTGCTGCCCCGATTAGATTAGGAAAAATTATGTAAAAGAGCCGTTATAATGGCCAAATATTCTTAAATGTGTTTGTAATTATTGGAAGGAGGCGGTGCGAGTCAGTAAATAATGTAGCCACGAATGTATCATTTAATTTTCCCTTGTCAAAATAAGACCTTATTTATTTGCTAGATTAATATAATAATGAGCATATTTCTTGTCAAAATAAGACCGAAAGAGCGAGTTGGGTGCCTAGCACCTTGGGTGCCTAATATAACTGAGCATAACTTAGCCCCGAACCCGTTTTCTAAAATCTACGGTTTTCTCTTCTGGTTTTCCTTTATTTTTGCCTTAAAATAAAGGTGGCGACTCTAAAACTTTCGGATCCGGTGGGGCCTCGCAACATTCCCTCTTTGCACTTTCTGTTCTCCCAAAAAGGGAGATCACGGGAATGGAGGGTGATGTATTCCCATATCTGGTATCCCTAAACAAGGGATAACTTGATGCGGGAAACCCATAGCTCCCATAGCGATCTGATTGGGCCATAAGGCCATTTTAATAAATCCATAAGTGGGGCGTCGCAATATCTTTTCTTGCACTTCTCTATTATCCTGACGGAAAAAGGGAGAATGAGAATGGAAAGGTAATGCATTCCCATATCTGTTATCCACGAAATAAGGGATAACGACATGAGAAACCTTTAGTTCCCATTTTGGATACAAAATCCACTCAAGGCAACAGAGGCACATTCCAACGTGCTAATATAGGCGACTCCTCTCGCACTTTGGATTTCGTCTTCCCTAAACAAGGGAGGGTGGAGCGAGGCGGTGGTGTGTCCCGCATCCGCGTCGCACCCTAAACAAGGGCGCGGGGCGCGGGAGCACATCCCGGGAACCTCACAGTGGCGACTCTGCTGGGGAGTTGTTTTATTTTTAAAATGGAGGGCTAGACTCATAAAATAAAACCTTTTTTGGCTTTTCTTTGTTTTTGGCTGCAATATGCTCGTTATATTAATTTACGCATTTCAATAAAGTGTTCCCATTACGGTAGTGGCTATATTTGTGGATATGATCCTCCATCGGCGTGATCTCGTTCAGATATACATTGTTACAGGCATGTTCGAGAGTATTAAAAAAAAAAAGTCAATCAAATCAAAAAAAAAAAATCGAAAATTCAAAAAAAAATATATATATATATAAGGCGGTCTAAGTATATTGGCTGGAAACTCCATTGATACCCTTAAAGCATTCTGAATAGAGTGTGGTATCGCCGGAGCATACAACGCCGCGTACCTGGCCGACCAAAAATTTTCAAACACTGTTATATATATATATATATATGATATATATGTAATGTTTCTTTTTATTTCAAAACAAAAAAAAAAAAAAAAAAAAATTTGGGGCTTTACTTAGGCTCTATTCTCTTTCATTTATTTCTTTCGTTCATTTTTCTTTTCACTTTATTCTGTAAATCTGTATATTTGTACATCTCTGCATTCATTATGTCATTTTATTTTGGGGGCATAGGACCAAAATTTGTAATTAATAGGGATAGATAGTTTCCCCACTTTTCTTTCTATTTCTTAATGTGATGTGCTTGCTTGCTCGCGCTCAAACTAAAAAAGCCGAGAAAATCCACACAAGCGACAAAGAAGACAGCCAAATTTGTTTTATTTTCTATATACGTAAAATAAATAAAGATTTTCTTGCTTTCTAGATACCGCACACGTGCACGCATGTAAATATATTCGAGCGTGTTACCTACACCATGGCGGCCTACCCCTGCATAAGCCAACGTTAGAATGCATATAGTTTTTCGGGACACTTCACGGAGACCGGTTTTGCATCTTTGAATTGTGGGTCGGCCTGTCAAAAAAAAAAATCAAAAAAAAAATCAAATCAGAAAAATATATATGTCAAAAAAAAAAATGCGCAAGTTCGAAAAAAATAATAAGTGCGCACAAAAAAAATAATATAGACAATAAATAACAAACAGGGGCTGACTTATAATTCTCAGATGCTCGACCTAGACCATTTCGGATGGTGGATCCTGAAAAGAGTATAGGCCCTTCGCTGGGACGATCCGATCTGGGAGTCGAAAGCGAGGTGGAATACGTTGGTCCTATACTGCGGAGAAAGAATCCACTATTCGAGGGAAAAGTCCCGAGGCTGTCAAAATAAAGCAGTGCTTATCAGGTCAATTGTAGGGAACATGAAAATAATAATAAAATACTAATAAAAAGGCACGCTTCCAAACCCAATAGCCTTGACGATACCTCCAAAACCCATTTTCCTCGAAACACGGCCCGAATTTGGAAAGGCAAGAATAGTATCTTGGCCGATTGATACGGAAAGTAAGTGCGTAAATCAAAACAGAGGTATCAATATCGAATAAGGGCGATCGCCACAAATCCGAGCGGTATGGCAAAAAAATGAGCAATCCCCCAAGAAGCATCAACCTTCCATGTTCCTCCAAATCCAATTTCCCAGCCAAACACCAACCCACCCAAATGTCTATTATTACAAAAAATTTAACCCTTTTCATCACACCCTCCTTATCCTACCCGAATCCTTATCCAACCCAACATCCCTATGCCCAAAATCCTTATCCACAATCAAAATCCTTATCCAATCAATATCCATATCCATCAATATCCTATCCACCCAATATCCTATCCCAATATCCATATCCAATCAATATCCATATCCAAAAATATCCATATCCAAAATCCTTATCCAATCCAAAATCCATATCCTAATTTATCCAACCCAATACCCATATCAATCCTTATCCCAAAATCCACGGTCCACACCGAACCTTGACGGAAAATAACCCGGCTTTCCTAAATCCGGCCAACATATACCAAAACCCAACTTTCCGTCCAAATTGGAGGCGACATCGAAGATGTGAAAACCATGTTGCTTAAAGCTCTAAACCGAAGTTTCTAATGAAAATTTGGGGGACTTCACGGGTATGATATAAAGGCACGATGAGGCTCCTGTTGAGTTTGGGTCTACTTCTAATAAACCTCTGCAGAACTAGTATACTACGACCGGCCCACTTTTGGCGCCCGCAGATCTGGTGGACTACTTTGGATATATTACCCCTATTCCTTTCCTTAGCCTTACGGATTTGGTCATCTACCAATCCGCTCCCTAAAATTGAGTACCCCTATTCCTTTCCCTAGCCTTACGGATTTGGTCATCTACCAATCCGCTCCCTACAATTGAGGATCTCAAACCCCAGGTCCTCAATAATGTAATAAACCCTGTACGATGTGCTTTTAATAATAATCTAAACGTCTTTGCTTATTTCTTAGTTGCACCTGCATTAAAAGACACATTAAATAATTAAAATAATGAGTCATTTAAAAGGACCCAAAAGATAAAAATTTTGCTTGAGCTTGTAAAGTCAGTAGAGCCAGAGACATCATCAACAAAGCGAAGGCGATCCACCATCAATGGGGGACAAGGAAATCAAAAGAAGTCGAAAATCGACAACTACTGCAAGGATAACACTCATGGGTCTCATCGAAGAATTCGTGGACATGCTTGCCTGGTCCTATGAAGATGTGTCGAGGGTAGACCCAGCCATAACCAAACACCGGACCCTCATACGTCCGGATGCTCAGCCAATCAGACAAAAGCTCCACCGCATCAAGTCAGAATGGTCACTACAAGTTGAAAAAAAAAAAAATAAATAACGTAAAAAAAAAAAAAAAAGAAAAAGAAAAAAAAAAAAAAAAATACCCGATCTGGCTGTCCAAAAATAGTGACCATTCCCAAATCCAACAACAACATGCTAGGCTATAGTCAAATCAAAAGCAGCAGGAGACCAAGAAAAGACCTCATCCCTTGGGGGACCTACTGCTATCATGTCATGCCGGCTAAAAAAATCTTTGGGGCTACTTATCAAAGGTCTGCTACCCCTCTTCCACGATGTGTATATTGTCAAAAGATCCGGTCAGGAGATGTCGTACTCCCCACAAGCCAAGAAAGAAGACCTTGTTCAGCCTCCAATCTCAACAAGTTCAAAAGGTATGGTGCTCGATCCACTCTATCCAACAAGTGCTTCCCTCTCCAGCCCGCTAGGCTGAAAACCCGAAAGGGCGGTCTAGGCAAAAGTTAGGGCAAAAGAAAAAAAAAAAGCCCGCTAGGCTGAAAACCCGAAAGGGCGGCCTAGGCAAAAGTTAGGGCATTCAAAAAAAATGAAAAATAAAAAGGAGAAATAAGGGCTCGCTAGGCTGAAAACCCGAAAGGGCGGCCTAGGCAAAAATTAGAGCATAAAAAAAAAAAAAGAAATAAAGGCTCGCTAGGTTGAAAACCCGAAAGGGCGGCCTAGGCAAAAGTTAGAGCCAAACAAATAAAAAATATATATCAGGAGAATAAGGAGAGGGAAGACACTCTTTGAAACCTCGGCATCCTATCTCCAGTCTTCGGCATGCAAAGAGGCTCGACTGACAGAAGAAAAAGAAAAACCACGACATAAGCTCACAATAAAATACTAAAATATAATATTACGGGTCCTAAGGTGCAACTTAGGAATAATTGCAAAAGAAATTTAGATTATGCATTAATGGCATTTGTACATATCTATTATTGCCTGTACCCCTTTTGTTTTCCCCAGAAACAATCCTTTTCTTGCAGCCATAGCCCCGAGCGGTCCATCAGTGCCTGCGGCGTCCACCGAGCCGGGCCCATATACTCCTTCTGCGAGGCGCAGAAGAAGCTCTAGACTCATCAGCATGAGAGCCACCAGATGTGTCTCCCTCTTCATCATCAGCATCTCCATTCTCTTGGGCCGCCGTACCACTCGGGCCCGCTCCATCAGTTCTGAAACCAGCACCCCATAAAGGTGGGGGAAGAGGGGCAGCCATCTCTTGTTCCCAAGGGTTGTCTGCTCGCTTGCCAAGCTTAGCCGCGGGAGTTCACGACCGCCTCTGAGCCGCACTGCCCGAGGGGAGGATCCGGCATTTCCTGTTCCCATGGGTTGGGCTGTTGACCAACGTCACTCACTCTGCGGGAAGTATTACTGGGACCCGCAGCATCCGACCCAGGGGCTGTCTGGGCATCGAGACCATGAACCCGTCTGAATTCCGCTTCTAAAGCCTGAGGGACAACCAATCCTGAGCTGTCAATGTCCTCGCCCACTTCCAGCAGGCGAACATCTACTCCATTTGTTATATGATGGCCCAAGATATTTCTCAAATCACGCCGAATAGGGCGAGATAGCCCCTCAGCAGCAACCATAACCCAGGCCAGATACCCAAGGGATAGAAACATATAGTCTGAATATGGGTGTGCCGCCTCCAGCCTTTGAGCATCCCTGCTCCACATGTCCTGAATGGTGGGACCCAAACGGTCATTAGTAAGATCTCTTCCCATATAAATAGGACGGGAGGTATCTGGAATGATCTGCTCTCTCCCGAATTGCCGCAAGATCCGGTCAGGTTGATAAAAGGAAGTTCTATAAAGACCCAGCATCACCACTTGGCTGTATTCCTCGGAACGACGAAGGAAGAACCGGATCCCCCAGTGACGGACAACCCAGACTATATCCAGCGAGCCCCGATGATAAAAATGACGGGTCCAATCAGTATCGGAGTAATTAGTCTGGGGGAAGTGCACCCGCATCCCATAAAAAGAAGGATCATAAGTAGCTCCGAAAGGCACGGGAGCCTGGATCCAAAGAAAGTGCTCCTCCAACCACATATGGATCAAAATAGGACTGCCAGTAGGGAATAACTCATTCCCAGCAGCAAAAGCAGTCAAGCCTGCAAGAGTCTCCGCCAAAACCACCGGGACGATGTTTAACCGGCGATCCCGAGCCTGCAACACTAAATCTACAACCCGCACGTCTACCAATCCAGGCAGGCCGACTATTAAATATCTCCCCACTAGGCAGAGAAAAAGCGCCGTTAATCTACACCGCTGATGATCCAAGTCATCTTCGACATATGCTGTGAAGGTTTCAGGAAGAGCCATCAAGTTAAAAAATTCCCCGTTAATAAAACTTGGAGTAGCCCGGCGGGTAGTACGGAAGAGCTCCCTAATGGCCATGTACGGACGCCTTCTGTAGGCGGGTACTGCGATCTGGTGAGTAGGTGCCATTCCAAGCATAGCACAGAACTCCTCAAAGGTGGGACACATTTCGTTCATACCAAAATTAAATAAGTGCTCCGAAGGAGACCAAAACCTGGCAGCTCCCCTCAGCATGTCCCAGTTGATTATGACATTTCGCCAGGATAAAAGGCACCTGAACCCGAAGAGATGCTCAAACAAATCCCTTTCATCAGACCGCAAAGAAAGGAGCCAGAAATCAAGAGCATTTTCATAAATTTCAATTTCCAGAGCAGTTGGAATACGGGCAGCCATTTATCAAGAGATGCGAAAATTGATAGCTTCTGAATATGGTGGCTGAATAAAGGCTATAGCAAGCAATGGCAGAGACGGGAAAGTTAGAAAGAAAGAAGGAACTGAATGGGCAAGGAACTGAGCTCATTTCTGTCACAATTTATACCGCAAACGGAGAAAACAAACAATTCTGCGCACAGTGCCCAAATAGTGACGAAAATAGTATCCGAATAGGAAAACCATGGTGCCACCAAGAAGCCTCTTGGTGCCGCACCATGGTCCTCATTGGTGGCACCGAAAATGTCCACTGTGCAATGAAATTTCCACCTGGTATCCTGGTTTAATGCTCCGACAATTCACTGCTCCTGTGTCTGATCGTGGGAAGAAAAGAAAACCTATAAAGAAGGCTACGACCACGGATTCAACAGGCAATGCACCAAGGATTCGGCCACTTTTCCCATTCCAATATCACTCAAAAAAGCCCGCTCTTATCCAAAGGTGTATTCTCAAAAATCCCTTTCTTCAAAATACAGCGTGCCATTACATTTTAGATGTTTGGTATAGTTTTATTTTCTGTGTGAATTTATTTTTGCATGTGTAACATATTGCATTATATACATTATATTGCATTATTTCATAATATTTGTACAGATTTCTTTTACAGAAAAAAGTATATATACAAAAAAAAAAAAAAAAAAAATGCAAAAGAAAAAAAAAAGAAAAAGATACTAATGTTCGCAGGAACTCAAAGCTAATGTGCTCGGGACGGCTGGCTTCTGGGAAAACCACCACCCATGACCCAGGGACCCGCTGCGCCACCGATCCTCGACCTCTCGCCCCGGACCCATCATCATCATCATTATCATCATCATCATCGTCATCTCGACGTCCGGACCGCCGAGAGCCGCCCTCGCGAACCTAAAAAAAAACACAACAACAGGGTAAGTTCTCTACCCTTATCTCCTTCTCTGTATAGTCCTTTAAATAAACAATGAACATATCACATGTTTTATACTTCATTTTTTTACAATAAATTTTTTTTAAAAAAAATATAATAATAATAATTAAAAAAAAACATCTTGTTCATAAAAAAAAAAAAAATCTTGTTCATAAAAAAAAAAAAAATCTTGTTCATAAAAAATCTTGTTCATAATAAAAAGAAAAAAATTTTTTAAATAATCACATACTATTTTCATACATGTGCATAAATTTACATGTAAATAAACATCATTCTTTTCAAAATCCATAAAAAAAAAATTCATAAAAAAAAAAAAAAAAAAAAACAAGCAATTCATATATGTAATTAATTTTGCATCTTAACGTACATATTATAACTGCATTTGTCATGTGCATAATAAAATGTGAAAAATTCATGCATCATCTCATACGTGTTCTACATTGCATCTGCATCAAATAAAATAATTCATGCATTCATATTTTGCATTCCATCTGTCCAATAAACTGCCATAGAGGTACGACAAAGAGAAGGTAAAGTATCACCAATCAGCAAAATAAATATCTTTGTGGTATTTACTATACCCCTGCAAAGATTTGCATGCTTGGAAAATAAATCTAAGGGCATGAAAAATATCTGTTTTGTCATGTTTTTATCCGAAAATATGCCCGAAAAGCGTTTCGGAAAAATTAAATTTATACTCCGAATATTCCGTTTCGCCATTCTATTGCATGCAAAAATGTGATTTAGTGTAAAACATGCATCATATAGCCTCATTTGCATTTAGAACATAAATCATGCATAGTAGGGTCAAATAGTGACCACTATTTCAAATCATGCATCGCAAAAATAAATCACATAAATTACATGCATTATCACTCAATTACATCATTTAGGCATAAATAGGACATGCACATGCATCATTAATAAAGTCGTGGAATGCTTCAAAAAGTACCAAACAAAGGCCAAAATCTAGAGATTAGAAGTATATCCAAACAAAAAACAAAAAAACAAACAAACAAAAAAAACAAACAAAAAAAAAGTATCATTCTTTACGTAAATAAACACTTGTCATTTTTTTTAAATATGTAAATATACATGAACAAAATTTACATGTAAATAAACATTTGATTTCATTAAAAAATTGTATATATTGTACATATATACCATATTCTTTTACATTCCTCCAAGAAAAAAAAAAGAAAATAAACAAAAATAAAAAATCGAGAGGGGAAGATGT
>CM028378.1:111707313-111910508 GCA_013146195.2 Codonopsis lanceolata | reverse complement strand
TGGCATGTAAGACCGAGCCGTGTATTTGACTTTCTCGTGTTGCATGCTTTGTTGTTAATGCGTTGAGTGATCGTCTTAGCATGTTAGCACTTAACTAGGTCTCATTGGAGTCTTAGTACCTTGCATATATGACTTATAATGTTCATCTTGATCATAGTATGCTTGGTTGAAAGTTTAGAAGCTTTGTTGCTTCGAGTCTTAGGGTTTCGTGTTTGCCTTCGTTTCTTGTATTGTTTGTGTTTCATCTTGCGAGGTGTTCATTTGAGTTCTAGACCAAGTGTACTAGTATTTCTCATGCTTGCACAATCATTATTCATGGACTTGTTGCATTTGGAAATAAGATGACCAACTTATTACTTCTCAGATTCAGTCCGGGCGAACTTCGGGAAAATTCTGGTACCAATCTACCAAAGAGAATTTTCTAAAAATTTAGTATGTTTTCCTAAATATGTTAGGATACTCCCTGTAAATATGGTATTTTTCCAAGGTGTATAAGTACCTCATTTAGGTCTTGACTTACGGCTGTGCCAGATTTATGTTTTCAGGAAATCAGCTTCTGTACTTGAAGTTGTAGTAGCCATATTTTGATTAATATAAGTCCAAATTGAGTAATTTAAAATTCTAAACTATAGTTTAAAGAGTCTAGTTTCATAAAAATCAATAATCACCTCATTTTGAGGTGTGAGCTATTTTTGGTAGATTTTACAAGATTACTTGTCTGTTTTCGAATACGGTTTTGTGAGTTTTGAGTGGGTTTTGGCTATTGACCCTTGAGCCCTTGCCCTGGCCGACCTGGAGACTCAGCCCCCTTTGTTGACTCTTCAACAACCCCTTTGAGCCCTTTGATCATTCCTTATCAATGGTCACCCTTCCTTGGCCAATTAGAAGCAAGATAATCACCATCACTTGGATTGGGGGGTTTGAGGGGAAGTATTTAAACCAAATGTTCAGCCTTTCAGCCATTGTTGATAAACAACAAGCTGAACTTCAGAGACTTAGCTCAAATTTCGTCCATGGAGGTCACACCAACTTGAAAGACCATTTCCCGGAGATCCGGTGGTCCGATCGACGAACCGAGACCGCCAAATCGAAGCCCTCAACCTCCTCTACAACAATCCTTGCTCTAATCAACCTTTCCTCCATTAATCTTAGGACTAAGGTACGTTGAGAAATCCCTGATATTTTCATGTTCAATAAAGTAACATGACCCCTTCATTATAGTTGTTCTATTGATGATTATGAACACTTTTTGTGAAGAAGAAACCACCAATTCAACCTATAAAATATGTGTAGGATTTTATGAATTCTTATTGAAGTTGTGATTTTGACTTTGTGCAAAGCATGAATGTTGTTTATAATGAGCTTAGGAACAACTCTTGTGAAAGATTATGTTTCAATTCAAGGTTTAACGAAATCTCCGATTCTAGGGTTTGAAACTCGGGATTGTGTTTAAGGCTAGTTTAAGATCATGAACGGCCTAGTTATCGAGTTCTAAATGAAAGGAGAACTTAGGAAAGGGCAATGTGATGCATAGAGTATCAATGCTCAACTTGGTTGAATTTTAGTAAAACTCACCGGAGTTGAAATTAGGGAGTTATTGAACAATACCGACTCCACATTCAATCCCTACGACGTTTGTAGTGCGTTAGACTAATATATTAGCCTACGTGACTTTGGGATGGATTGAAGGGCATGTTTGATATGCGTGATTATAAGACTCAATCGAGTTGTTATGTGATTTATGTGATTGTGTGAAGCAAATGCACAATTGAGAGCATGTTGTAGAATGATGTATCTACTTGACGGGTTGAATTCGCTCTTGTCGAATTCCTACTTGATTCTTTAATGAGTAAAAACACCTACTTGTTGAATAATGAATTTGAGGACTATTCTATGAGAAGATTTGGGTTGGGGCTTTCTTAGTACTCTATACATGGAGTCTACTTGTATAAGTCGCTAGGATGACCATGTTGTTATCTAAGACTCACCGGTATGGTTTGACCTTACGGGTTATTACCGCTCTAGTGTTTCTTAAGTCTTTGACTACCATCGACTTTTGTGTTATTGAATGAGTTACTACTCTAGGAAGAGTTTAGTAAATGGCTTCACGATCCGAGACTAACGGAGTAGTCTTGGATAGTACTTAATGGACTGATGGTTAAGTTGTGACTCTGCTGAATTTCATAAGTGAATATGGAATACTGTGTATATTTTATATTATGACTAAATGCATGATTTCCTACCTTGTCAAGAATTGATTCTTCTATGTGTTTCTATGATATGACTTATGAGCATATTGAATGTATTTGCCTTCGTGCACGATCGTTCTGTTAATGAATTGTGGTGAACTTGGATTCTACTATTAAGTGGAATTATGAATCAAAATTGAACTAAGCTTGATTTCACAATAATCAACTTGGGCTTCCCTTATATAATTGCCTTGGGACTTGAACTTAGATTCCTAAATGGAATGAGAACCTGGCTATGCCTTAAACGAGAACATAGAAAAGAGTCTTGGAACACATATAGTGTTCAAACTCTATTTGGATGGAATTGTAGTAAAGACTCAACTAGTCGAGTTAAGGAACAATTGAACCTTACGAGGATCGTGGTGAGATCCTATGACAATTATATTCCAGTTGACTAGATTACTAGCTTTTGGGACTTGAATTGAATAGAGTGAACAAACTTGGCACTTATGATTTAGAGACTCAAATGAGTTCCTATTGTGGTTTTGTGATTTATGTAACAATGTGCATAATCGTATGAGTTTAGTAGGTCATTATATCTACTTGAGAATTAGCAAGTAAACATCTACTTGTGCATTGCATATAAGTCCAGTTGGCATTACTTGAGTTTTCATGATGATGGTGGGACGATGCATTGTCTTCACGAATTATGGGATTCGTGGTTGCAATGTATCGCCGTACCGGATTCGGGTTTCACACACACCTCCACTAGCTACGGTGGGGAAGTAGCCCCTGTCGTAACCAATTGAGCACATTGGCTAGGGCTATTTTCCTGAGTAGAGAGCTCAGACCCGAGAAGAGAGCTCGGTACTTTGATACCTGAACACGGGTATCACTGGCACGATATGATTAACAGTTGTGATTGCAGGAGCAATTACGACGAAAGTGATTTGGTATCTTCTCTATCATTTATGTGGCTTACTATGGGCACTTATGTGATAACAAAGTGTTAGTTGAACATGAGATCTTATTGACCATGTTTGTATTGGTGATGATATGAGAGATTTGATATGTATATATAGATATATGCATACTTGTATATGAGATATATGAAAGACTTGATGTGTATATATATATATATGCACACTTATGCATGATGATTTTATGGGAGATTTGATATGTATATTTAGAGATATACATACTGATATAGGTGTATATATATAAACATGCACCCTTACACGTGGTAACAGTGTGAATAGCTTGATTCGTATATATAATGATATGTATATTTGCATATGATGTCTTGTGGGAACTACCATCTAATTCATTTGATTTGTGTGTGAACAGGGAATTACACCCTGGTTCATTTGGACGGTTTAGTAAGTATGAAGGAGTGGATATCTTGTGGAGTATCGAAACGATACGACGCCTCTTCACGGGTTTTTCGTCATATATTAAATGACACCTGTTATGTTTATGTTACATAATTATATGTTGCATATATATTGTAGTAGCGTCTTGGGTCATTATGACTCATCCCGTACTTGTTTTTAGTTGCGATGGCGATCGCTGCACCGAGGTCGAGTAGATCATGATCGTAGCGAGCGCTTGGTCGATAGATCGAGGTTAGATCGTGTGGTTCGTGTTTGTAGCAGGCTTTCCCGAGTAGCGGCTTGTGGAGTCTTGTTCCTTTTTAGCATTGTCATTGATTTAATGTACTTTGTTATTCTTGTGAGATCGACATTTTGTAAAGTTAATTAGACTTTACTGTTGGGTAGAATACTTGGGTATTTGTATTGGGTTTTCTTGGGCCGACGTGTTGTGTCGTGCCTTGTTTGTGGTTTTAGTATTTATTTCGATTGTCTCAGAGACGCAGTAGCTTTGGGGAATTTCCTTATTCAAGTTTTTATAGTTGTTGGTTGACCCCGGTATGCTTTAGCCGTTGGGTAATTGTTATATCGGTTGGTTCTATGTTGAAACGCCGGCACAGTGCCTTAGATGGTTTGATTAGCGTCGCAATGTTGCGACGCGAGTTTGGTTTTTCCTCATTTGAGAGATAATGTCTCTCTTGGTTTCATTGTCGTTGGTTTCGAGCTTCATAGCTTGGGACTTCTTTCTTATATTGCTTCCGCTGATTTGATTTTTGAAATACCGTATTTTAGTGCGACGTTATGTTCATGTTTAGAGCGAGTTTGCTCGACTGTTTGACTAGCACTACTGTTTATCAAGTGCTTGTCCTCTTATTAAGTTAGTTCCAGCGGCACGACCTTGGGGTTTCGTGTTGGAATCCGGGTCGGGTCGTTACAGGCCACCATATTTTTCATTCCACCTTTAGTTCGACTTTCGACAGTTCCTCTTCCCGCAGTTCAATTGATGAAGACTTTGTTAGTAGACGAGAGTTTTGAATTAACATTCGATGTATTTATAGATATTTGTAAAATAAAAACTCAATATATTTTGTTTAATGCATTAAGATGTTTATTTGGAAATTGAAAGTTTCATTTGTTATTGGTATTCACAACTACACAATTATGTATTATTGATTCGCTAGGGCCCTTATTCGTTATTTTGCCCCGGGCCTTTGAAATGTCAGGAACGACCCTGTATATATATATATCGTTGTTAAAAAATAGTTTATAAATATATTTTCACCGCGATATATTTGCACTTTATACTGTTCTTTTTTTCTATATCGCGATTCATATTTCATTTTTGTGGCTAAGAATATTCAAACATAGTAGCACATATATCGAGTGTAGAGGTGGACATTTGTGGTCCTTTTCTTTTCTTCTTCCTAAAACAACCCTCACTTTGTTCGTCCTTAAATATCTACTGTCATTTTTTATTTCCTTATTCATAACTATCCTTCTTTCATTTATTTGTTCTTTCTTCCTTCACTCTCTCTTCAAATACAAGTTTGGTTCTACTTTAAGCTAATATGGATCTTGATCTGCATAACTATTGTCCTAGATCTAGGAAAAATATGCTTGGTAGCAATGTGAGAACCCGAAACCTACTTGTATTACTTGTCTTCCATACTTGTTTAACATGATTAGAATATGTTTTTAACATGCTAGTAGTATCCCTAACATGTTTGACTCGATTGCATTCCTTGATCGAACCGTAATTGCCGTATCGAACGCCTATTGCCTTGTATGCTCTAGATTGGCTTGTTCTTGCTCGGGCTTTGATCTTTTGGACTTAGCCAAGACCTTGAGAGACATTTATAATTGTTTTTAGGACCCTTGATACTCATTCTAATGCTTCTTGGAGTTGTACATGCCTTATACGCGTTATACGTGCAAATCTGGACCTGTTTGACCTAACGTATGGCCTGAGGAATCGTTCTACCATGCCAACCGAACATTTTGGGCTTTGTTTGGCCATGATAACCGAACATCATGAAGGATGTTCGGCCTCCACAACCGAACAGTGAAGAAATCCAGCAAAACGGGATTTTTCTGCAACATTGGCTGATTACGATTGTGCCCTTACTAAACCTCTACCATTAGTGACTTAAACCACTTGTATTAGAGTCTAATTAGCCTAATCTAAGCCTAATTAAGATTAATAAACCTATTTCTACCATTCATCATTTGACAAGTGTTCCTCATTAACACTTAAACAAGCTGATTTCTCTACATCAGCTCTACTCTTCATTTCACGATCATTTCTTCTGCTTCGTCTTCTCCGGCCTAGGGCGAGCTTGTGCGTGAGAGTCTTGGTGAGATTGGTGCGTGAGGGGTTGGCTTCCAAGAGATTCAAGACCCGCTTGCGATTCCGAGACCGCCGTTGCGTCGCCGCCGTCGATACGAGCGATTGCCACCGATCAGTTTTTCTTGCTTCGTATTTTGCTTGGCTTGAGGTAAGCTATCAATTTCCCTTAGGTCCATGTTAGAGATAACATGCTACCCCCTCTTGCTTCCCTTCTCTCATGTCTAAATCATGCTCTCCTTGTGTTCTACCATGATATTGATACATTTTAGAGAGTATGAATTTCTGGGAATTATAGACCATGAATGTAAATGTCGTGATTTGGACACTAAGCCTAGAAGTAAAAGTGTTCTACTCTATGTTAGGAATAATTATTATTCTTGGGTCATAGACTTTCGACCATTATTTGGGAAAATGTGATTCTAGGGTTCCATGATTTAGGAACTTGAGTTTATTCTTGGCTATGATTGTTATACGGATTAATGACCTAGATTAATTGATGCGATGACTTAGAAAAGAGTTGGAAATGCAAATAGTGTTTAACTCTATTTGGTTTGAATTATAGAAATGACTCAACGGAGTCGACATTAGTGAGCTATCGAACAATACCGGCTCAATGATCGATCCCTACGACGTTATTACATGCGTTACACTAGAAAACTAATTCTAGACTATTGAAATGAATTGATTGTCATGCTTGTATCTTTATGACATAATAAATGCATACTTGATAATTGATATATTGAGTTCGCTCTTGTCGAGCTCAATCTTGATTGTTTATTGATGAGATTATATACTAATCTTGAACGAGGACGCTCTTGTCGGACTCGTTCCATATTGATTGATTGTTGAGTAAATACTACTTGGCATTGCATAAGTCCAGCTGGCATACTTGTTATCGCACACACGCCTCCACGGCGGGCCACCGTGGGGAAGAGCTCTCCTTGGCCAACCAATACGCGACCATTGAGAATGACTATTGTTTTCCCGAGCATCTCTCGGAGATCGATGTATTATCACAACCATCGATTATCGCACGCTATCGAAAGTGTCTGTTTTGCAGGTCTACGTAGCCGCCCAACTCTATATCCTCATATTATGTGAACTATGTGCAATAATGTGCATCTTAAATAATTGATCTACATGATTGAAATATTGTCTTGCCTAACGTGTTGCATAATGCCATGTCATGCATGATTGATAGCTTACGAGTCTTTATGACTTACCCTTTCCCCTGTACTTTTTTTTAGATCCTAGCAGGTCAGGACCTCCCTGCTGAGGATCGCAGTGCTCGTATACTTAGTTCTCTTTTGTTCAGGCTCTTGCAGTCGAAGAGGTGGTTTTAGAAGTCCTCTTATCTTCTTTTGTATTTTGCAAGGACGATGGGTATAAGCTAGTCATCTAGACTATGCTTGGGATTGTATAGACTTGTACTCGTGTATTCCTGTAGCTACTGGTAGTATTAACTCTTGTAGTACTTACTTCTCTTTTGATGCCGGCAATTGTACTAGCCGTGCCTTGTATATCTTGTTAGTGTTCACTACGTATAGACTTCCGCTGAGCATCCCATTAGCTCTTATTTATTTCCTTGTCGTATTAACTGCTTAGCTTGGGTTCCGGCTGTAGTGTCGCCGAAGACTTGGAATTATTGCTTAAACTGTTTATCAGGTGAAATGATTTTGAAAATGCCGACCTTTTGTGTCGAGTTCTCTTGCGACTGAAATGTTGCGTCACGTCAGTTTTAAAAATAAAATATTTTGTGTCCTTGCATGTTCTTCCCTTCTTGTATTGTCTTGTTTGGCGCTCCGGTCCGCGGTTCCATCTCGGGTCCGGGGTCGGGGTCGCCACAAGCAATCTTAATTCGTGCATCGAAATTAAAACATTTGTCAAGTACTTCCATAATAAAAGTTGCATTCCCTTCTTCCTTCATCTTTTATAATCTTGATTTAAGAACTGTCTTTTGGCTTCCAACCCATTTGAGTTCTGACTTTGGTTTACCAGAGAATCAACGAAAAAGAAGGAACTTGATAATAACCAACGGTTTGAAGGGAGCTATTGATGTTATGAAACATATGTATAAGTAATTGGTTTGAAAAATAAGATTGGTTTGTAATAGATATGTATAGACAATTGTTGTTTGTGGTACTTTATTCTCTATAGTGGTTTGTAATTAACTTGGTATTTGATATTAAATATGTTTGCAAATTTGACATCAATAATCTGTCATTGTGTAATTTTTTTCAATTAATTTTACATTTTTTTTAATTTATCGCAGTGTATATTTCATTTTATTAGGGAGACTTTACATATTGTTGCACCATGATTCCCTTTTTAATACATTGCGGTACAAGGTTTATAATAAAGGAAATGAAAAATTCATTAAAAATAGTTGGATCGCGGTTGACAAATATGTTCATTGTGATTCATATAAATATGTTCACAAATCTACCGGCGTGAATGTCGAGTGCCAACATTAAATATAAGTGCATAAATGAAGTAAAATTTGTCAACACGTAAGTCAAGAACCAGCATTAAAGAAAAGTACATAAATGAGGCAAAATCTATCAACACGTATTTCTAGAGCCAGCATTAAAGAAAGATATAACGTGAAAGTCTGTGGTACTTTTCTTTTTGGCTTAAATAGTAATTTGGTCACCCTACTTTCACACTTTTTTCGTTAAGCTCACTGTACTATTTTTTTTCAATTTAGTGACTATACTTGACTAATCAAGCCAATAAGGTGGGGATCATTTTGTTAGTTAGATTGACGGAAATATTTGAAATGACCAAAATGCCCTTACTAATGTTAAGGGTTTTCAGTTTAAAATGTTAATAGTTAAGGGGTCAAACTAAAAGATCAAACCCAATCCAATAATATAATGAATTTAAATGGGTTACCCAACTTAACCTAATAAATTTCGCGGGTTAAGTTGGGTTAAACCTCTACAAATAGTAAGTCCCTGCTCTGTCGGATTTGCCCATAAGGAAAGACAAGATTTTTTATTTGAGAAGCACTAGAACAAGGAAACATAAGTTTCAATCCTTTTAGCATGGATCTTTGTAGCAAGCAAGCTATGCTTTCATTCATACATGTAAGCCTTTACTCCTTTTATCCCAAGATTTTGAATCCACCATAGAGTAATCAAAAATTGGAAAGCCTCTACTCGGCCCATCACTCAGACTGCTATGAAGCCTACTCAAAGTAAGCACTTTTACAAGGGTGACCAATCAAAAACAAATATGAAATCATAAAAGGTTTTTTCCCTGATTAAACCCAACAAAAAAAAGAATGGAAATTGATACGTTACAGTAATAGAGTCTGCAAATTCGCGTCTCCCCAAAACCCCACAATGTGTCGAAGGGAGCCTCAGGATTCTGACTCCAAGCACCACTGTTCCAAGTTCGATCGAGAGAACCCATGTACTTTCCTCTCTCTGCAATCTAATTTTTTATTCGATTTGCTATCTACAATCAAATTTTTATTCCCCTCTCTCTATCTTTCCATTGAAACTCAAATATGGTGTTGTTCATGTGACAACTAAGTTCTTCTTTTCCAGCTTTTTGGCCTTTTGAAATTCCTTCCATTTCCTGTTGTGGGCTTGATTGTTAATTTTTATGTTGATGTTCATGTGAAATCTCAAGGTTGAAGATGAAGTTTCAATGTATTAAGGGCATAAAATGCAAAAAGACTCAATTGTGTTTAGTAGGGGCATTTTTGGGTTTTAATTTTTTTTAAAGTTTTCCATCCAAAAAGCTGAATGGAGTGATAAACGTGAAAATGAAATGAAGTATAGTGATTAAATTGAGAAAAAAAGTATAATGAGCATAACGAAAAAAAAATGCAAGTAGGGCGACCAAATTGCTATTTATGCCTTTCTTTTTCTCTTCCTAAAACAACCCTCCTGATTTTTCGTCCTTAAATAGCTAGCTTATGTCATCTCTTTTATCTTTCTTTATAACTAAAAACTATCCTTCCTTCATTTGATCATTCCTTCTTCCTTATTTCGTTGCTTTAGTTATGTTGTTTCCTTTCTCTTTCACTTCAAAGCCAACTTAGGTTCTACATTCATCTAATATGTATCTTGATCTGGATAAATATGGTTCTAGATCCAACAATCTTAATTTGTGCATCATAATTATAACATATGTGGAGAAGGTCATTCTCCTCTCGAGCATCGGATGCATATTAAAAAATAAATTACATTTGAGCTCTCTTTGTTATGTAGGAGATACAAGAACTAGATGGAACCGGTCTCTCTTTCAACCCAATCATTTGAGTTGCTCCTTCTTTACAAACACTACCCTACTCTACTTAAAAACCCCAATATGAAAGGAAAAAACTTCATTTTCTTCAAGGGTGTGCCGGGTCAAAGAGGACAATGAGATTGTAATAGACATTTTTTGTTTGTACTAGTTTATTCTTTGTATTTGTTTGTAATTCAGTTTGTATTTTGGCAATAAAATATGCTTCATTATTAATTATATATAGCGGTGTAAATTTTCTTATTTGGTAGTAGTATTTAATTTTTTGATATATCTGTTTACAAAAAATGAATGTTAGACAGTAATTCACTCGGTAAACACAAACAAATTATGCACTGCGGTACAAACATGATAACAATGTATATTGTCCTTTGCACCGCGGTATATATTTTCATTTTACATATTTTTGCACCGTGATTTCCTTTTTTTAATATATCACGATTCAAAGTTTATAATAAAGGAAATGGAAAATTCATTACAAATAGTTGCACCGTGGTTGACAAATATATTCACCGTGCTACTAAAATGATGACAATGTATATTCGCCTTTACACATCGGTGTATGTGTTTACTTATTAACTATACACCATTTTATATTGTAGTGCACCATTTTATATATCGCGGTGAATAACCTATTCATAACCTATTGAAATTACTTGCCATCTTAATTCACAACCACATGTCCACAACATTACTTAACATCTTTTAATATATCGCTGTGCAAATTTAAAATAACTAGCTATTGAAATTACTTGCCATAGAACAACAACAAGGCAAACAAACATTTCTGTAAGCACTTGAGCAAAAAAAAAAAATTTTTTTTTTACACAACCATGATTTCAAAGTTGATAGTAAATTAGTCATCTATAACTATTTGTAAATCATTCAACTTTTTGCAGTTGTTCTTAAACTTGATATTTGCAATCTTTTGAGAATTTCTTTTCCCTGTGTAAATCTGTTTAGCTTTTTGTTTGTTTGTTTGTTTGTGTGTGTGTTTTTTTTTTCTTGAGGTCTTTGACCCTCATTTGATGTAGGGATGGAGCCTTCAATAACTGCACATATAGGATCATGGATATGTTTTGAGTTTGGAGTAGGTGTTGGAGAAGTAGAAGCAACAACAATAGTTGGTATTAGATCAACAAATATTGCAGGAGCATTAGATGTTGAAGTAGGCTTCAGTGTATGCACATATTCGAGAGCTTCATATAAAAGAGCATCTAAGAGAGTTGTCGTTTTAGAGGTAGAAAGTTATTGAGCCTCTTTAGGAACTCAATTGGCCGGAGGGGGTTGACTCGATGGCTCTTCTTGAGCTTCAGTTTTTGTTGAAGGAATAAATTGTTTCTCCTTCTGAACTGGAGAGTGTGTAGGAGAAGGAGTAAAAGGAGGTGGACTACTCTTCCGCTTTCTGGAACCTTTTGGGAGAGAGGAGTGGCCTTACACTTTTTCAATTTTTGTTTTTCTTCCTTTTTTTCGTGTCAGTTGCCTTTGTTTGAGTCATAAAGGCCTGCAAAGTCATAGAAAAATTTAAAAAAAATGAGTAAAATACTATACATATCAACAAAAGAAAAAATTATATATTTACATGATTCACCACTGAAGAAAAATTTTGATTCTTTCCATTTCTTGTTGAGTTCAGACAAATCTCATTTCACAAAACTTAGGATGTAATTTTTTGTGGATTGGTTTCAAGATTTGGGTTCTCCTACATAGCCACTACTGCACATTGTAAAATAAACAAGTAATTTTGTATATAAATTTAATAATAGTATCAAACTTATTGAAATTTATCGACAGTAGCAACACGCATCTTTGTACCCAGCCACTGTTTGTTGTTTCAAAAGTTTCAATCAAAACATCCACTATGTGTTTGGACCAATTGTAGTTTGACAACGCTCCTCCATCCATTACGCTATGATACCAAAATCACATACTGGGTCCTCATTTAATCAACTACATTCTGCTGGGAAATACGATGGTCGACTACGAACATTTTCAAGAATCAAGTCTGAAATTATACCACACCCCATTATTTTTGAATAATATATCAAATCAATCGTATTGACATAACAACTAGGGGCGAGCTTGGTCCGGTTCGGTCCAGTTTTTTGGAGAAAAAAAAAGAGAAAACCGGAACCAGACCTATAGTCTGGTTCTCAAAAAATTTAGAACTGGAACCAACCCAATATGTATGACAACCAAAACATTGGTCCGATCCAGAACCAATCAAAGATGTATGAGAACTAGGACCGGACCAATACTATGATTTTTTACTTTTTAACTGTTTAATACAAATACATAATAAAAATTTTAAGACTGAAACTTCATAAAAAAATTTAAAAAAACCTTTGATAAAAGTACATTCAAAAATTAAAAATGTCGAACTCATAAACTCATAGTTTAACAAACTTGTGGAAACAAAATAATAAAATAGTACCAATTAAAAAGTAGAACAAAGAAAGTATTAGGAATTGATATATATACTTATATAATAATATTATATATATATATATATATTATATTATATTATATATATATATATATATATTATATTATATATATATATATATATATATATATAATAATATAAAAAATAAATAAATAAACAACATATTGGGTCGGTTTGGTCCGCTTCCGTGTATTTTTAGTTCGAGAACCGGGACCAACCCAAATGTCCAATTTTATGAAAATTCAGATCCATGACCAAACCAAAGTATTGGTCCGGTCCAATTTTGATTGGTTCGGTCCGGTTCCGAAAAAATCTTGCGCACCACTAATAACAACTGTATTCAAGGTTACACTTGTATACTCTTACAGTCTTGTCAACTGTTGAAATAGTTCCCTTTATAAACCAACTACAACCATCATTACTTTTTTTTTTTTTGCAAACAACACTAATCCTCTCTTTATTGTTCTTAAAAAAAATATTCAAATTCAATCTTGAAAGAATACTTTATAAGTTCTCAACGAAATTCATACACTCCCCATTTGAAAATTTGTCCAACACCAGTAATAAGTGATGTTCAACCAGCAGTTAAAAAGTCTTTTTCAGATTGATTAGGACATATATCATAACATGGAACACTATCATCATCACTATCAACACATGAAGAATTGATAATGTTTTGATAAGATGTAGATGTATCGCGATTCAAATAAGTTGAACTGTTATTACAATTTATTGAATCACGGTGCAAAATTGATAAATCGGCTCTATGACAATCTGCTAAAGCCCTAACGTCACAAGAAACAGAATCCCCAAGTAAACCTACTATGTTCAATCCAAAACTCAAATCATTTTGATTTTCAACAACATCTATTGATATAATACTACTTGACAAAACTTTGGCCAAGAACACCATGTTTACGCAATCCTCGTAATTCGTCAAACAACAATTCATGTGAGATCCAACATAATATTTCATGGACAAATTTGAAAATTTTAACATTAGAATATTTACTTGTTAACAATTGAATAACATCACCAATGACAAAATTTTCAGTAAGTTTAGAAACAATCGTATCTCATCTAAATTTAACCAATAACATAATGAGTTTTTCCATTGAATAAGAGGGTGAATTAGAATGGGGAAGAAACAATGATTTACAGAAAAGATAATAAAATTTGGAATACATCAATGCCCATTAAATTTGAAGTATATGTTTTGAGCCGTGATATATAAAACTATACACTGTGATTCAGGCAGCTAGTTATCCGTTAAGCATTGTTTAAGGGTAACACATTCATTTCTCTCCAAAAAGCGACTTGCGAACCACGGTTCACGGGGCTAGTCATCCGTTAAGCGTTCATTAAGGGTAACATAGTAATTTCTCTCCCAAAAGTGACTTTTTGGTTGAAAATAAAAACAAGAGACGGAGCAATTAAATTATTGCGAAAGGGACCCGAAATTTTTCCCTTTTTTTAGGCATCATAATTTGGTGAGTGCTTATTTCCTAGGCCCAGAAAAATCTCCACATAGCCATAATGAGCTATACTATAGTTGTGGTGACCCGACCTAGACCCGCGGGTCGGACCGCCCAAATAGGAGGGAGACAAGTAAACACATAAACATGCAAGGACTCAATTTAAGAAAACTACGTGACGCACTATTGGAGACGTAACACACCTCGGCACCAAAAGGCTGGAACTTTTAAAACTTTTCAAACCTAATATAACATTTAAGCAATTAAACCAAGTCATCGGTGACACTACATTACGGAACCCAAGCTAGCAGTTTATGGACAAGAATTAAATAAGAGCTAATAGGATGCTCAGCGGAAGACTTATACGTAGTGAACTAATTAACACGATAACCAAAGCTCGGCTTACACATTGCCGGCATAAAAGGGATTACAAGTACTACAAGTAGTTAACTAAAATAAACAAGTACAAGTTCTAGCACATTCCCAAGCATAGTCTAAATGACTTGCTTTAAAACCCGTCGTCCTTGCAAAATACAAAAAGAAAGGAAGAGGACATCTAAACCACCTCTTCAACTGCAACGGCGGACAAAAAGAGGAACAAGGGAACACGAACACCGCAAGCCTCAACGAGAAGGAGCCTGCTTTGCTAAGATCTAAAGCAGTAAAGGGGAATGGGTAAGTCATAAAGACTTGTAAGCTATCAATCATGCATGTCATGGCAATATGCAACATACAAGGCAAGATATCATCACATAATCATATAGAACATATATCCAAGATGCACATTGTTTCATATAGGTGCTTATAATTAAATCACATAGGATAAGGATATATGGAGAGCCGGGCCGCTACGTAGTTCTTGCATTAGGTGTCGGATGATTGTGAGTATATCGACCTTCCGAGGAGATGCCCGGGATAGACACACCAATGATGCTCTAATGGTTACAGCAAAGGGGCTACTTCCCCAATGTGGCCACAGTGGAGGCGTGTGTGTACAGGGACATGTATGCCAGCTAGACTCATGCAAATGCCAAGTAGTGTTTACTTAACAAATTCTCAAGTAGTGAACGAAGTCGACAAGAGCGATCTCGTTCATGACAAGTAATTATTCTCATCAATAATCAAGTAGGATTGAGTTCGACAAGAGCGAACTCAACATGTCAAATAGGCATTCTATTATATGACATCTAAAATCAAGCATGGTAATCAATCCAAATTCAAGAGTCTAGAATTATTATTCTTAGTGAAACGTATTTAGAACGTCGTAGGGATTGATTATTGAGCCGGTATTGTTCAATGACTCACTAAAATGGACTCCGTTGAGTCGTCTCTATAAATTCATCAAATAAAGTTTAAACGCTAAATGCATTCTAAACCCTTTTCTAAGTTCTCGTATAGGATAGACTAGGCCATCAATCCAAATAATAACCATAGTCAATAATTATCATCAATTCATAATTTATGGAACCTTAGAATCATGATTTCTAAAAGTTGTTAAAACTCAATGGTCCAAGAACAATAGTTATTCCTAAGGAGGCATAAAACACTTTTAATTTTAGGCTTAGGATCAAATCAATAGGATGAACAATTCAAAATTTATGGAACCCTAGAATTACAATTTCTAAGAGTTGTCAAAAGTCATTAGTCCAAGAACAATAGTTATTCTAAATGAGGCATAGAACAATTTTAATTCTAGGCTTAGGACTAAATCAACAAGATGAACACATCATTCAAAAATCTCATAAACTCAAATCATCATCAACATGGCATAGACATGGTAGGAGCATGGGAATCATAAGAAGAGGGGGACATGGCATTTCTAGCATACATCCTAAGGGGAATCAATAGCTTACCTTACACCAAATAAAAAGATGAAATGAACACAAACTAATCGGATGGAATCGTGCTCCTTGTCGATAGCTTCATTTTGGTGGTCTCGGTTTAGCAATCGGAGTTTTGAGAGCTCAAGTTATGGAAGAAACACACACTAATCTCCCCTCACCATTCACACCAAAAGCTTGGGAAGAGAGAGATAGAGAATTTTCAGATATGGTGGGTTTAATGGCTGATCACAAATTGGGAGGTTTATATGTGACATGCAAATGTAGGTGGAACTCCACATGTCACAAGGAGAATGCATGGAAATCCACTTGTCAAGTGGAGGTTGAATGAGGTTAGTCTTAATCCAACTTACTTAGGGTCTAATAGGATGGTTTAGGGTCAATTAGGATGGGGGTTCAAGGGATTAATTGGTCACAATTCAGATTGCAAGAGAAAAATCCCATAAGTGCAAAACAGGAGCATGCGGTCGCATCATGCAAGGACCATGCGAGCGCATGGTCCTATTCCCAGCACACCTTCATTTTTTCAATGCTCTCAACACTGTTTCGCGAGCCAACGACCCAAAAACGATGCGAGCGCGTGGTTTAGCCTTCAAACATGGTCTAAACATGTCCTAAATGGTCCCAAACTCATGGGCAACCATTCTAAGGTCTAACCCTAACTCAAAACAAGTCGGAAACACACCCGAACAACATCCAAAACAAGTTAAAACAAGGCTTGAATCATGCGACGAATGGCCAACGAATCAAACACGAATCAAACACAAATCAAACTAGAATAACTTGGGCATGAACAAGGCTTGTTTAAACATGGTTATGACCTGAATACATGGCCTAGAACTCAATGAACATCTCGCAAGATGAAATACAAGCAATACGAGCAACAAGGGAAATCGCTAAGACCCAAACGAAGCAACAAAGCTTCTAAACTTCCAACCAAGCCTACTATGATCAAGATGAGTGTTTAAGTCATAGATGAAAGGTAATAGAACTCCAACAAGACTTGGTTAAGTGATAACATTCTAAGGCGAACACTCAAAGCACAAACGGCAAGGTATGCAATGCATAGAAGACATTCAAGCGACTATGGACGTAACAACTCTAATGCAAGCATGACATGAACAATATGAAATCTCTAACATGTTAAGACATACATTAAGCATATTATAATGATGTTATAAAAGTAATGGGTTTGGGTTCTCACAATAGTAGTGGCACATGTTGCTGTAAAATAAGCCTCAAATAATTTGAGAGTGGGTTATACTATTATAGGGGCACATGTTGAGTTCATGGAGCCCAAGACAATGACAAAGAAGTGAAGTGTTATGGTGATGACTGATGAGTGTTCGTCTTCTCTTTTTATTTTATTTTTCCTGAATGCCAATTGTACAAAACAAATAATGTTAATGTCAAATGTGAAGAGTCAAGTTTATACTATGTAAGTTGCAAACATAATTTATGAAAGTGACTAATTAAGTGAAATATTTTAAAATAGTATAATGGAATTTTTGCTTGAAGCGAAGGGAGTAACAAATACTTAATTTTACTACACAAAATGAGTGATATCTACATCATGAGCTCTCTGAAAAAAATCTTCTCTCTAAAAATCTCAAGAACCATAAAAGAGTGAGAGGGAAAGGGGTTTACCCTTTTATAGGTAGGATTCTCAAGTTTTGGGGGGAAAGTAGACTCCCAAATGGCCATCCTAAGGACGGATGGCGTCACCCTTAGCACGTGCACATTAAATGCGCCGCTTCGGAAACCACGCCCCATCAAATCACGATGCCTCTTAACGGCTCGCGTGCCTCCACGCCTATTCGCCCTATTGCACTCTCAACGGCAAGCTTCCTCAGCACGCTCCAACTGTATTCTATTGAGGTTCCAGAATCTTTTTCAAACTTGCCTTCTAAACCCTCCGTATTTTTCTCAAAAGAATTCACAAGTGTTGGAGCCTGGAACAAGAGCAACATCATCCAGTACATACGCTCCCCGCTCCGAGCATGAATACTCGCCAGACAAGGAGCTAGGGGCCACTGATGTGCCCGGCCCAAGACGGGTCACGAGCGTCCATCACGTGCCAGTCACGTGCTCAACCGTCATGTGACCCACCGACTTAGCGGGTAGAACTAGCAAGATATCGAGCAATGAGTAATACAACTCTCGTCTAAACCTGATCGAGCACAGGCCTTGCCTGCCCGACCAGGGGCCAGGCCCGGATTTATACTTGTCTTCGACAAACCTGTATCATATAACCGGGGAGAGCCTTGCTCGCCCAGGCACGTATCGAGTAGGGAGCCTTCGAAACTTGTTCTCCAAGACAAGTCAAAGGTTTCCTTACCCGAGTAGGACATTTGTCATATCTGCTCCTATATTCACGCGGTTAGCCGCCTATCATGCCTGAAATCAATGGATTTTCTCCTAATCCTACACAATAACCAAGGCAGTGAATCCTAGACAGATTCAATGACATTAGGGGTCTATAAATATCCCTCCATACGCCCTATACAAGGTACATACTCTTTCTTGAACATAGAACCTCTGTCAAATTGTTTTTTGACTCTCTCACACGATATTTACTCTCACGTTGGAGTGGTTTCGTGAGGCCAAGCCTTGCACTTCTACTAAGGTGTTTTCGTGATCTTAATCAGGTTCAAGGAAGCATATCAAGCCCATATATCCTACCCATCACACGGACGGCCCAAGCTGCATTTTTGTCACATCAAAACCCAAGGGGTCAAATATAATTATTATTTATTCACATGTCATTTGTATAAAAATTGGGGGTCAAAATGTTTCTTTTTACTTAATCTTTAACCTTTTGGTAACTGCCCCCCCCCCCTCCCCCCCCTCATCTTTCCCTCTTGTCTCTAACTAATTCATCCCATGTTGGGGAGCAGATGGCTATAGGACTTCACAATCTTTAGACAACAAAATTTTACAGGTCATGGATAATATTGAGAACGGGATGGCTCGGTTACCCTAGCAAACAGGCCATCATGGATGTACAATGCAACCACATTGCAAAACGATCCCATTCATGGGCAATGCGAGTGTATCGATAAAAGAGAAATCCGAAGCAAGGTTCTGTCTTCAGAGTGGCCGCATTCAGGACTTGAATGTGACCGCACCCGATGGTAATGTGGTCACATCGCGTAGGGCGATGCAGTCACATCTGTGCAGCATATTTGTTTGCAGGTTTCTTTATTTAGGCAGTTTAGGGTTTGGTATTGTATTCGTATATAATTGTAACCCTAGAACGTGTATAAAGGTTGGCTTAATTAAATTTTGATAGTCCATTGGCCCTATTCTTTCTCTATTCTCGTTGATTGATCTTGGATTACTCTGTTAATTGTTTGCAAAGTCTTCCGTTGTGCACAACATGTAAGATGCGACAAGTGGATCTAAGTTATATTTGTTCTGATAGGTGCTGTCAATCTTCATCTACGGCGTCATTTTCTCTGTTTTGTCTTCTACTGCTTTCCCTTACCGACAAATCTTTTATTTCTCGTTGGGAATAGATGCACATGCACACCATGAGGGGGGGTTGTTAAAATAAAATCTCGAGTTTCAATTGACTCCCACCTCTGCTTAGGTTAAAACATGATTTCTTATTTTTTTGAGTTGTTTCCGGGCGCGAAGGGATGGCTATGAACAAGATTGGTTTTCTCGACAGGGATTTGCTTGCGGCGCTAGCAAGTGAGGTCTTCGAAACATGTTCGCTAGCAGCCAAGACAACTGGTAATTGGCTAGGGCTCGACGCCTTCATGCTCTAATCAAATATGGGTTCTGCTAGTGGCTTTTTGAATTTATGATCATCTGAGTTTTTGAATTCACCTGATTCTTGAAATTTAAATGTTGAGACTGTTGTGAAATTGGGACACCCACTTACCTCAAACCGCATTGAGAAAAGTTAAGGAAAATCAAAAATTGGGGGAATTACGGTTTGAATTTTAAAAAGTACATCGAGAGCATAAGTTGGGTCTTCTTATTGATGATGATGATGATGATGATGATGATGAATGACATGAATATAAAGGATTTAAATAAATTACAGAAGTCATGGGTGTGGCGGTCATTTGTTATACTCTCTCTATCTTGGAAATAACATCTTCCTTTCATTTTTCGTCCGTTCTAAAATAATTGTCATCTTTCAAAACTTTCCTTTTAAAAAAATAATTTTACCATTTTACCATTACTTTTTCTAAGTACTTTAATTGTGACCACATGTTCATGGACATTAAAGAAAAATACACATTTCACCAATATTTATAATTCAGTCAATTATTTTTTATTAAACGGTGTGTCAGATCAAATAAGATAATAATTTGAAAACGGAAGGAGTATATTTTTGTTGTTGTCTGAGCTCGATTTTGGGGGGCAGGGATCATTGATTGTTTGGGTGTGATCCAAAAATATTCCAGAATATGGAAAGTTGTTGAAATTTGGATCGAGTATAGGCTTTATCTCTATTTTTCAATGGCAAAAACTGAAAATTAGGCATAAGATTGTGGAATTTTTGGTCTTTTTGCATCTTTTTAGTTAGTCAAGCGTGTTTCTGTTGAAAATATAAAGGCCCAATCAATGTAAGCCCATTTGGGCTCATTACTTAGTTAGCCCATTAGTTTGTTTTAGATATAAATAGTGATGTAATAGTTTATTTTGAGTAGAGAATCAATTCAATAATAATTCAATATCAATTTCTCCTCTCTCTTGCCTTATTGCCGTGACTGCGTCTTCTCTTCTTTCTCTCACCTCCGGCCACCACCGTTAATGGTGGTGGTCCGGCTACCCTTCAATACATCCCATCCAATTACCAAAAATTAACATGGTATCAGAGCCAGAGAACCCTTTGAGTTCCTGGATTATTTCCTGAGATTCAAGACCCTAAATTCAATCGCGAACGGCGATGAGGGAGCAAAATTGCCCACATTCCGGGTCCTTCATTGATCTGCGTATCTGTCCCTCAAAACTTCTAAATTCCCCAATGTCGCCTCTTCGATTCGAAGGAGCTTATCCGGCGATCCCTCACAACCATTTTCGGTATAAGCCCAACTCTCATGGAGAGGCAGAGGAGTTTCTCCATCAAACACACCAGATTCTTGGTATTTTCTTTGACTGTTTCTTTCTCAATATTCCTTCTAATCTTCTTCTCCTTCTGGGTTATTCGGGCAACCTATTCAGTAAATCCAGAAACCCATTTTCAGTTGGGAGAGCCTTCCCTCAATTTGGGTCTCAAACCCTTAATTACCTGCACTTACAAGTTTCAAAGAACAATTTCACAATGATGAAGTAAGAAGTGGGATCCCGACCACTCATTTTGGCGTACCCGTGAATGCATCCGAGATTGCCAAGATTTCAAGATTTAAGAAAGAGAAAACCCTCACAATTTCCAAGAAACAGAATCGTTCTCCTCTAACAATTTTGCGATAAATCCCCAATTCGCCCAAACGCCGACTTGCCATTACCAATGGTGGCACCGGCCGATCACGCCAAGAATCACTCTTATTGATATGAATCTACGGCCTCCCGGCTTCTCCATGAAATCTACTTGCGAAGTCACGTTGAAACCACAAAGAAAACAGTATTCCCTTCTTCTGACATATGAGGCCTAACACTGGATCATATCAATCTTCATTCTTCGATTCCGGACGATTACACGTTCACTTTCTTGATCACTTCTTGTTCACACCAAATGTCAGAACTACTTGGAATGATTGTTCATGGGGTGGTGATGAAAAATGGGTGTTTGTCGAATTTATACGTGGGCAATTCGATGATTAATTTGTATTCTGTTTTTGGTAAAATGGACTATGCCTGCAAACTGTTTGAAGAAATGTTGGAGAGAGATGTGTTCGTGGACTAGCAGTGCGTGGTACGCGGCTTGGGGAGATGGATCGAGCAGCCCGCAAAATGTTTGATATGATGCATGTGCACAATGAAGTGTCTTGGCGCTATTATTTCGCTTTCTTTGGAGGCCAAAGGTATATTGAGGCCCTTCAATGTTTTCATGATATGTTAAGCAATGATGATAATGTGAAGCCTAGTGAGGCTGTTCTTGTTTGTGCCTTATCTGCTACTCATTCTTGGGTGCTATTTCCAGCTCATGGCCAACATCACAGACAGTATCAAGTTCGTCCCTCAATCAATGTCTTATGCAAAGTCAGTATCAAAATGTGGTCAATGTTGTTTCCACAGCCACATATTTTCAATTCCATGTTCTTGTGTTGATGACATCAATCTCGATCGAAAATTGATCGAGAAACTTCTTAAAACCTCTTCTTATCATAATATGTTCGCAATACCCAGTTCATCAATCAAATAATCAACTGAAGGCGGCTCCGAATCGGAGCCGATCATCTACAATCAAATCATTGCAATCAAATCTTCTTGTTCAAGAACTCAATAACAGTTCATCTGAATTGTAAATGCGAATGCCAGGGCACAAACAGTGGTTTCAAATATTACAATGACATCAACTGATCAATGAAATAAAAATCCCTTTCTTCTTAGTTTGTGCTTGGTTCCTCAAGATTTCTGAAGAAACACTCAAGAAATTCAAGATTTCTCATGGAAATTCTTAATCGATTATCTCACTGCCCTCTCCGATTTTTGTTAGCATTCTTCGGAGAATTCATTGCCGGCCAGCACAATTTTATGGTTGGTCAAGTTTCTACAATCTGATTCTTTGGAAAATGTTTCATCCGAGTTTCTTTCTCTCAAATTATCAAGGTTAAGAGACTCAATTACTCTTCTCATTGCCTTCTACTGGATGTTCTTGTTTGAACTTCATTGATTTGACTAAAGTCAAATGTTGACTTGGTTTTCATATCATTGTGTGGTCGGTGTCCGATTCACATTATTGGATTAAGGATGTAATCTTTATGAACAGAAAAGTTCGTTTTGGATACTCCTTCATCTACTAGCCATTGATCGAGTAAGCTTTTCGGGGATTGACTCTTGTTTGGGCTTCTCTACATCTACTACAAGTGTTCGGGGTGATCCGTTTTGTGGGCTCCGATCAACTTGCTCTTCATCTACTACAAGTGTTCGAGGTGATCCGTTTTTGGGCTTCGATCAACTTGATTGACATCTTGATAAAGATTGTTACTATCCATTTGCCGTATAGACCCATTTGCCGTAAAGGCCCATTTGCCGTATAGGCTCATTTGATTTGTATTGGCCCAAGAGGCCCAGCCCGTTGAGGCTCACTTGTTTGCATTTCTCCAACTCGATCATTTCACAATAGTTGCATGTTCGAGTTGAGGGGGTGTGTTTAAAATATAAAGGCCCAATCAATGTAAGCCCATTTGGGCCCATTACTTAGTTAGCCCATTAGTTTGTTTTAGATATAAATAGTGATGTAATAGTTTTATTTTGAGTAGAGAATCAATTCAATAATAATTCAATATCAATTTCTCCTCTCTTGCCTTATTGCCGTGACTGCGTCTTCTCTTCTTTCTCTCACCTCCGGCCACCACCGTTAATGGTGGTGGTCCGGCTACCCTTCAATACATCCCATCCAATTACCAAAAATTAACAGTTTCAAAATTTTCAAAATTGTTATCCTATTTTGCCCCTTAATTTAACAGCTGAGTGTAACCCCGTCAACAAATGGGCTCGATTGTAGCATAACTTTTGTACAATGTCAAGAATAACAATTTCAAACTTTCGATGATCATATTGCAAGTTTTTAAAAATTGATGACCGATTTACCTTTAATAATTAATTCCATCTCATTTAATTGGCAAGTTTAACCGTCACATCTCACTCATATTGTATTATTGTCCAAAAACGTTAATGAAAAACATGAAGTGTTCCTGTATAACGAGAAACCATAGAGAGATAAGGTAGTCATAGCCCATAGGAACATGATAATTTTTTTTCTAATAATCTATTCGTTTTACATAAAAAATCATATTTGAAAATTCTAATAATATATATATATATATATATATATAACTTGTATTAGAGTTTGTTATAATTATAATAATATTTTAGCGTAATTAATAAATTAATATTAAATATAGAATATAAAATTGAAATGTTATGGAATTCTTAGAAAAGATTCTTTGAAAGTGAATCATTGTGTACCGAGTGAGTGGAAGGTGGGAGTATATTTTCAAGAAAGACGGCTCGTTTGAGGGGTTGAAGGAAATAAATTGATTCCAAAACTTCAATCTATTCTCTCTTTTAGCTCTATGCAGAGACAAGGTTAACCAAGACAGCTATGAGTATGACAAGGTTTATTTTGGACTTACTTGTAAGTTAGCCCAACCTCCCTCAAAATCAAGGCCCACAAACAACATGGCGTCTTCGGCCATTTGTTTTTAAAGTTCCACCACACGTAACAAACTTTGCATCCAAGCCTTAAACATCCAAATCATCTATCCCATAAAAAAGATGCATCCAAGCCTTCGGTCTATATCTAGTTGGTTAGGCTTCAACCTTTACTCAATTGAATTGGAAGGAAACTATCTTATAGTCTGTAATACTAATTGATCAGCTCTTTGAGACTCAACTTGAGTGTGTAAGGACTTTTGTACTCCCTCTGTTCCGAGTAAAAAGAGTCTTCGTTTAAAAATCAATTTTTTTAAAGAAAATGCAGTAGCTCTCATTAGTAATAAAATGACACTTTTATACCTTAATTTTTTAAAATAAACTTTTTAAGTCAAATATTCAAAAATAAAATTATTGACTCTTTGCACGGAATAAAGAGATTATTAACTAGGGTATATCTAAATCATGTGGAATTACGTACAAAAATATAATAAAAACAGAATGGATGCGTGGTGTATCAAGAGATAAAGAAGTACTACACATGGTGGTGGCTAAAAGTTTAGACAATGACAAAGAAATTTGATATAGATTATCTAGTTCCTTGTGGTTGTCAATAAAAGGGATGAGGACTTTTGGCAAATTTTATAATATACATAATGTAGGTTTGGATTTTAACCAAAGTATTCCACATTTCTTCTCACATTTACAATTTAATAATTTTTTAGTGAACGAATACCCCTAACAAACAAGGAAGATTCTTGCTACTATAGGCATCAACAAAAAGTAAAATGATTGGGCAATGAAGGTTAGGGAACTGAGAGAGGGTAATAATGGAATTTGATAATGGGACCTAGAGAGATTCTGGCTTTTTTGGGTGGGTGGGGAATGGGATTCCTTCGATTTTACAAACTAATAATCTGGTCTTATATTTTCGGTTTCTTCTCCAATGCCACTCAAATCCCAACCATTCACAAAATAAGTTCCCCCTATTTTACCAATAATTATTAAAGATATAAGTAACTTTATATAATTAATTTTTTATCCACTCGGCGGTGAAGAATTTTTTTTTATACAAGCGGTTTTCAGAATACGACACGTTGCTAGAGATATTATATTGAAAATAGGAAGAGTTGATATTTAACTCCTTTTGAAAGAAGTCGAAATAATATATATATTTTCTTTTTCACTTTAGAAATCTCTCTTACGTTTACCAAATTACAACTTCAAGACAATGTTTGAGCTTTAATATTGATGGAATACTAGATTGATTAATTGTTGCTCGTACCCTATAAATAAAATACTAATACATATTTATCCCATTTCGACAAAGAGTTCCCATTTAAAAGTTATTTAAAAAAATGAAACATTTATTAACAATTTGGAAATAAAATGATATTTTTATGCCTTAATTTGTGAAAGTGAAACATCAAAAAATGAAATAATAAACTATTGTCCGATACGGAGTGAATAAATAAAAAAGTCGTGTTTTCTATAATTCTCTACAACTTTTTTCTTTCATATTAGCCTTTCTATGTTCCAATTAAAAAGATGCATTTTGATATTTTCATTTTTCTAGTCCATTTAGCCACTTTTTAAGTTGATATTTAATGTACCGTATATTTTTATTTAATCTGAGAAAATAAAGCCATAATATATGTAAACTACTTTAAAAATACTATAAACATGTGTTTTAAATGCTTTGAAAAAGCACGCTCTTGTCAAATTTTCATTCGAACTAACCTCTTGGTTAGTGGTGGTAAATTTTTCCGACGTCTATATATCCCCACCCACTAAAATATATGTATGGACACACTTGAATTTTAATTTGGGCACAAATGAACATGTCCACTCAAACCACTAAATTTTATGAACATAATATGAGCTTAGATGGACACCCACATTAATTAACAAAGAAATAATTTCAATATGACTCATACCCAAACAAAATCTCATCTAGCTGCATCTGCCTCCTTCATACCTAATAAAAGAAGTTCACCATTCACTGGTAGCCAATATGTCCCTTTCACCTGCAGCGAAACCCCACATTGTTTCGAAATTCTGTTCTTAATTATAATTTTGAATAACTTGGTCATATTAGACTTATTTTAGTAATTACACCACTTATAAATTATTTTTTTGTAATTGTTGTATTTATTTGATAATTACATGTTAATGGATAAATAGGCGCCTATACATATTTAGTGTCTATTCATATATTCTCATGTTATTAAATAAACACTTACTTACCTGTCCATCTGAGCCCGTCACCCATATAGGCACGCCAAAACCCATCCATTTATCACCTCTACTATGGTTTGATTACAAAATAAAATAAAAGTGTACTTTCTTGATTGGGCCGGAGACAGTGCATACTAAAAAATAATTACTTCATTCATCCCCAAATAATCTGCTATGTTATTTACTAGTACTAGTAATGTATTTTATTTTGTCACTAGTGATGCACTCGTGCGTTGCATGGTTTGTACATTTGTGTAAAATCATATAAACAATTTAAGTTTAATAATATATCATAAAAAACTTTTAAACGATAAAAAAATTAATAAACAATAAAATTCAAGATAGAAAAATGACATAAATTTGAAAAAATTATTATAAATTTTGGAATACTTCTTTATACACAACATTTGTCGTTGAATATGTACGACTATTACAACTACGACTATGAGTATCGCTTATCAAAATTCGAAGACCGCTATGATTAGTAACTCTAGACAAAGCAACATATAATTGTCCATGACTAAAAACATGTTTTTTCAAAAGAAGTCTTACGTTAGACAGTGACTGGCCCTGACTTTTATTTATAGACATTGCATAAGACACCATCAATGAAAATTGTCTTCTCTGGAATTTGAATGGAATTTTATGATTAGATGGTGTCAGTGATATTCTTGGAATCAAAACAGCACCACCAGAATGTCCTTTTGAAATAACTCTACCTTCTAAAACATGATTTCTCAGTCTGGTAATATTGTAATAATTAACCTCGTGCCATTATATAGCCCAAGGGAATGGTCAATGTTACGAAGCAACATTACTGGAGTTCCAACCTTCAAATTCAACTCATGATTTGAGATTCTAGAACCTGAAATTTCGTTTAAAAATTCAGGAGTATGTATATCATTTAATAGATCAACGTTTCTATCAGAATGACACGGAGAATCTGAGCTTAAAATGCAGTCTTCCTTTAGCAGTATTCTTCGATATCATGTAATCATTTATTGCATTAATCACATCAAGAGTCGGAGCTAGAATAGCTCTCTCTTCCAAAAATGATGAGTCGTCAGCTTCCAAATGAAGGATAAGCACTTTGTACAATTGCAGCAATTGGATCATCGTATTCCTTAATCAACAGCTGATCGGGAATAACAACAGAATCACCATCATCATTTTGGTAGAGAACTTGGGAAAAAAAAAAGTGGATTAAAGCTACTCTTCTAAATAATTTTTGGTAAGAAACAATCTCTCTCTTCTTTTTTGATTTGATCCACAATTAGAGCATTTAATTAATTTAAGATTAAAATAGTTGATTTAAGTGATAGGTTCATTGAATTGGTGTTGAAAAACAAGTTTGAGAGTCTTGATTAAGCTTATATGAGAACAGTTTTGAAGGTAAAAGCCACTTTGTCTTTCTTCATTTTTATTTAGTCCGAAGTCTTGATTAAACTTCACATTTTGATTTAAGTGATAGGTTAGATATTTTTATTTTAGATTAAGTTTTGTTGGGTTTCGTTAAGTCTCTAAGCAATTTTTTCTTTCGATTTAGTCATGACCTTTGTAAAAGTTTGAAGGAGGATGAGCAACTCCAATGGTATCTCCTTTCCCTCACTTTGGGGGTTTTAAGCCCTCCAATCGAACCCCAAACCCTTTACCAAATTTGGGGTTCCACTGTTTATATTCCCAAATTTGGTATTGCTGTGGGGGGACCTATTGTATAAATTACTTTTTAATTATTTATTAAATCTCAAAATTAATTATAATATGATATTTTTTATTTAAATGTATTAAAAATTAATAAATATCAAATATTATATACTATAAATATTTAATAAATAAATAATAATATTATTGTGTATTTTAAATTATTGAAAATTATTAATTCAACAATTTATAATTAATTAACATTTTTTCAATTATTTGTATATATTATATACAAATAAATAAATTATTATACTAATTAGAGAATACCAATTTCACATTTAAACTAAAAAAATGCATACGTATTAAAATTATTAGAACATTTATAAACTTAAAAGTTCATACATATAACACATACAACTTAAAAATAAAAATGCATACCTATTAAAAATAAAAAAAATAGAATGTAAATAATATTATAAACATATACTCCATCCGTCCCGAATAAATGTTCATACTCTCTATTTTGAGATGTCCCAACTAATGTTCCTAAAGACTTTTGGTGTACAAATTTTCAACCATTTTTTCAAATATATCCCTTCATTTAATACTATCATTATTGCACATCCTATAGAGAGAGTGAGTATAAGAGCATCACCAATGCAACCGTTGATTTGATCATACGTGGCTGTGAGTAATTCACACCCTCAATTATATGTGTCATTTTTTCTCTCTTCATTCACATTCAATCAAAATGGATCTCTCAAATATAAATGAGGATGTAATCTTATGTGGCATGCATCCAACCACTAAAATAATATTTGACAAAAAAAAAAAAAAAGATAACAACCAACAGGAAGAGTTTTAAAAAAAATATAATGATTACTATGATGTATCTATACCCTCAAATAAAATGTGAAAACTTCACATTGATATTCACAATGAGAACAAATTTGGTTGTCACATCACATCCATATTTGAATTTGAGAGGTTTTTTCTCAAAATGGTGTAAATCCTAAGTGACATCAAATTTCTTTGACATCCACATTAATATTGGAGATGCTCTAATGGGTCTGTAATTAATGAGAAAGAGATTTTGTGTAATGAATATTATTGTCACAACATATTTTACAACTCATTATTAATTACATTTCTTATATGGGACGAAGGGATTAACTATTAAATATACTAAAATGATTTTTTTTATTTTTATTTTTTTCTCCTAAGGGGGGCATGGGAAGGGATCGAACTTAAGACTTCACACTTGTGAAGCCTCATGTCTACCACTGGGCCACCCTCTTAGGGGCTACTAAAATGATTAATTGTGCAATTTTAATAATAATTATTTAAAAGGTTAATAGCCAATTAATATATATATTGATAAATAAAGTAAAAAATAGAATATGTTAAGGAATATTTGATTTATAGTGAGATTTTGGATTGTGGATTAGAGTTAGAATAATATTTGTTGTTAAAATTAACCAAATTTAGGGTACAATCCGATCAAATTTGGGATGCATTGTTAGAGATGGTCTAATGAAACCTAACAATTGGTTTCACAAATTGATGAAGTCACATACGGTAGAACGAAGCTATTGCTTGGTTTGGATGTTGGTGATAAATATGTTGGTTTAGCAGTTTCAGATTTTGATTATAAAATTGCGTCAACCTTATGGTATATTCGGATACCCCAATTTCATTATTTGAAATTTTAATTGAATCCTCTAAAATCAATTTGGTTCTTTGGGAAGACAATTAAAATTTTGAAATGTGCGCAGTTCTCCCACTATCATGTGTTCCTTTTTTTTAAATTCAAAATTGTGGTATTATTATAAGTTTTAGTACTGGTGGCTAGTGCTGTTACATCAAATCTATTTAGATTTTCATATCATTAGATCATATGTGTTTTTTTTCTAATTAATGACATGCAAAATTCGAATAATTATCAACTTAATCATCTAACGACTCTAACACTAAAAGTCATAATAATATGACAAGGTTAAGTTCATAATATCATTTGCTTAAGTTTTATAGAATTTGGGCATTTGGAATTGCAATTCAATTTAAATTCAAAATTTTAACTGTCTTTCAAAATAATGAAATTGGTTTTGGAGACTCTAATTCCAAACAATAGAATTGGGGTAGATGGAGACTAACCACACCCCAAAATCCACTCACTACACATTGCTTCTTGCAATAAGGTGTTGTACTTTATATTACATGAAATTTAGTGTAAAGAATGAGTTATATGAGACATTGTTAACCCAATAGGATTAATAAACTTGTTTCATATTTATAGGTGGTATTAATAAAGACGAGTTATTCGAATAAAGTCATTATCCACTCACTATTAATACCAAGGGGGAGGGTGGTATTATTAGCGTCTTAACTAAAAAAAATTGGGATTAACATTTGTAATCTCAAAACTACCCCGATATACAAGTGATGATTAATAGCGAGGGAACTAATAGTACTGTGATTACTGATTAATAATATTACTTATCTTTATCCGACTACCAAATAAGCCCTTAATGTATGATTAACATTTAACCCCACAAACATAGCTAAGGGTGCCGAGTTTTGAAATGGAGGTAAATAAATATTTGAATTGGAGGGAGTATTTGAAGAGATTGTGCGCAGTTCTCCCGCTATCATGAAACTAAAATTTACAAATTACAACAATTTGCTAGTAAACTGAACTTTATGAACGAGATCAAAATTCGAAAATTCAAAATTGTTAATAGTATTGAAGATGATAAGGCATTGATCATGCTATCATTTAAATTTTAAAGACGCCTCATACAACATTTATTTTTTAACATTTTTAATAAAACATTAGATTAGTTTACATATTTTGACAGCACGTGCCACGTGAGGTCATCTCCAATTTCAGAGATTTTAGAATTTAAATTAATTGTACAGTAATAATTTGCATGTCAACTTCGTTTGTTTCAACAAGAAATAATTTAAAACAATTAATTTATTTTGACTTTTTCATGCTTCCGTAATTGTCATCTCTCTAATCCAAATCTTCTTATCACTTGCCCCAACTCTTCAATTTTCTTACAAATTTAGCAACTTTTCCAGGTTATTATGGACTTACCACTGTCCCAAAATAATGGTATATTTTAATAATATATAAATATCGTAAAAACTTATCCATCCTCATTTAAACTCGTTTCTTATACTTAAATTGTATTAATATTTTTTTGTTTTCATTCAACAACCCTCTTTTAACATTATTTAAATTTAATTTAAGCATAGTAAATAAGATTAGTTTTACAAAAATATGGATAAATGTTTCTTACAATCCTAAAATAACATTTATTTTGAGAGAAAAATTTTACTAAAATATCATTTATTTTGAGATGAATGCCGTAGCCATTTACGATAAATTTGACCTTGTAAATATTCTTCTTATTAAGGGCCGATGAGCATATCTAGATCAACTAAGTCCGAGTATTGGAAATGTGGAATTGTGTTGTTATACATGACGGAAGCAAATTACAAACAATCACATAGTATAGCTAGATCAATCAAAGAGAATAGAGAGAAAGATTTGAGTCAATGAATTATTGAAAATTTAAATTATTGTCAATCTTGTACACGTTACAGGGTTACAATTATACTACTTCATCTTCTGAGACTTCCTGCCAAAGTAACGTGGTTGCGTGACGTGACCGCTTAAAGTATTGGGAGTCCTCCGAAAATCGATGTGGTCACCTTGTCCCGAGTGATGCGATCGCTTTGTCCAAACATAATGCGATCGCCTTCGTGTGATAAACCCACAAGTCTATACCGCGGGAGGCTACGCCTCCATACCCTTTGAAATCCAACCAAATCTTACACACGTGTTTATCCATTGGTTGAGTGATCGAGTCATACTGTTCACAACATATGTGTTAAAAATAATTTATCTTGACTATCATAATTATTAAAGTTAAAAGAAAATATAAGGGTATAATGTTAAAAATAGAGTAGTATTTTTTTTAAATGTTTAGAAATTAAATAAGTAATTTTTTTGGGGAGGATCGAAAAAAGAAAGCAGGGAATAGTATTTTTAAATGAGGTCCAAAGGCTCATTCTAATTTTTTTGAATTTTGAGTTTAAAAATTACTACTGTTTTTAGTTTGTTGTACTACTACATCGGTATATCCTTCCAAACTTGTTTATTTCATAAACATTAGTAGTATAAATTTCAAATTGAATATATAATTTTTAGAGAGAGAAAATTAGAGAGAGAGAGAGAGAAATTCCCTCCTACCCTCCGTCCTTCCTCTGTCCTCAGCACTTCTCCAGCACGAACCTTGTACTGTCCGTCCACCGCTACCCCCACCGGCGACGGCGGCAATCCAACCATGCTCGAACCATGACCCAAACCCGGAATCCCAATTCCCATCCCGACGACCCCACCACCACCACCGGCCGGACTGGAGTCACAACCGCCATGAGAGTCATAGTACCCTTACAAGGCGTAGTACAAGGCCGAGGCGGCTTGGTGTTAGGCTCAGTCATACCCTGTGCTCTTTTCTACTTCTTCCAACTCTACCTCAAGCGAAAAAATCGGTCTCCCTCCACCGCCCCCAAAACGCCGCCGTCCTCGTCGTCTCAGGTTCCGGAAATCTCGCATGGGTTGCAGAGGGTACAGTCACGGTCGATTCTTTCTTCACGGGGAACAAGTGGGGCAGCTCAAGTTTCTTCTAGAGCCAATTCGGTTGTTAAACATGGGGATAATCCGTATTATGTTGGGTTGAAGCGGGCTAAGGAGGATCCATTTGATGAGTCGGCTAACCCGGATGGTGTTATTCAGCTTGGATTGGCTGAAAACAAGGTGAGTGTTCTTTCTATTGGTTACTATTTAATAATGATTATTGGGGCATTGCTGTTTTGTTAAATTTAGTTAGTTATTGACAAACTAGCTTACGCTGATGATGAGAAAAATGGAGGGAGTATTTTATTTATTTAGAAAAAAACAAGGCATAACTTTTGGAAACTATACTAAAATTAACTAAATTTTGCATCAAAAATACATTTGTAAATTAATCATATTGACCAAAAGAGTCAAATTGTACATGTGTTTTTGGGACGGAGGGAGAGGTGTCATGAACACCTACATCTATGTATCTAACATGTGTGTATGTGTGTGTCGTTTGGTAAATATACGCTACTCCCTCACTTGTTTAGAAACTGTCATGTTTTACCAGGCAAACAGATTAAGAAAAGTTGACATTATCATAAATATTGGTACGTTATATATTCCTCCGTCCCTAAATTATTGTCTTGTTTGAAGTTTAACGTGACACACATATTAGAAGAAAAAAAACAGATGACTTAATTATTAATATTAGTATAATATATAGTTTACTTTAAAACACACATGCATGTTATCCATAATTAAAGCATGAATAAAAGTAAAGGTAAAATGGTAAAAACAAATATTGTTTTCATAAAAGGAAAACTTTACAAATGAAACAATTTTTTTAGATGGGCAAAAAAGAAAAGTTCGACTATAATTTAGGCACACCGTTGAAGCCCATGTGCAAGTGGAGCCCACACTACTAGTAAATATTATACTCCCTCCGTTTCACCCAAAAAGTTCACGTTTGAAAAGTCAAATTATTAATAAAATACATTAACGTCATTAAAGTTAGTTATAATTACAAATATATTTAAAATACAAGCAATGTGATTACAACACAAGTGGATAGTAAAGATGAAATGTTATAAAAATTGTAAGCATAATTTTTCAAAGTAGACTCGTAATGTGAAACACCCAAAATATTATGATGGCTCTTTGCCAGGAACGGAGAGAGTAAGCAACTACCTGAAAAGGAAAGATTAGAAAATTCACAATTTTTTTTGTAACGGGCAAAACAAGAAAGATTAACTCTTATTTAGGAAGGGCGGGAGTAACATCGATTGGTTGAGCATAAGCATGTAAATTTTGTCGCTGGATAAATGGTTAGCATATGTTATCTGGGCATGACCATGTTAAATTTGGATGTGTATTGTGTGTATGTTTGTGTCTAGGGATGTCGGATGAATGATTACATAGATTGGTTATGCATGTGTGTGGGATGAATGGTACAATGTACATAGATTAATTCTGCATAACAATGTGATTTTGTGTGTTTGTGTGTGGATAAAATGGTACACATATTGGTTGGGCATACACATGTAAATTTGTGTATCTATGGACAAATAGTTGCATAGATTGGTTTAGGGCAGGCATGTAAAGCTGCGTGTGAGCGTGCATGTGTGCACTTTTCTGTGGATTGGGTACATAGATTTTTTAGGCACGAACGTGTCTGTGTGGGGGGTGGCGGGATAAATGGTTATGTAGATTGGATTTGAAGCAGTATGTAAATGTGTTTGTTTGTGTCCGTGTGAATACATTGATGCAGAGATTAGTTTTTGTGTGTGTTGATTGATGAAAATTGGGGTTTTGTTGATTATAGTTGTGTTTGGATTTGGTTCAAGATTGGCTCGTGGAAAACTTGAAGGATTTGATTGTTGGCCAGGATTTGAGAATAAGCAGAATCGCTACTTACCAGCCATCCGATGGATTGATGGAATTGAAAGTGGTAAATGCTCTCTGTAAATTCTCTCTTTCATTGGATTTAAGTTTGTTTCAGTAACTGTGTTGATTTTCCTTTTTTCTGATATATAACTTCTTTGTTCATAAAAATTATTTACCCTTAAATCTTGTGTTTTGTCACTTATATTGGCTTATTTGGTGTAGAATTTTCTTTCAGTATAATCCGTTGCACACTAAAAGTTATCTCGAGGCTAGAGCCCAAAGTCAATTAGGCATTCAAATAGATCTTACATTAGACATTCAAATATATCTTACATATTGTCAACGGATCTCATCTCATGTTTAATTGGTGTTTTAGATAATCATTCATGAATCATTAATGAAAGTAGCTTGTGCAAGACTTAAGCTTTCATAGAAAATTTGCTACACACTCCCCTTAGTAATATCTGACTCTACATAAAGTGGATGTACTTTGAAGGTATTCATAGTGGGTTATTTTTGGGTACTGTGCGAGTTAGATTCTGCATAGTATTTTTTTCATGTTATAAACCCATTATGTTTCTTATCCCTCTACAAGCAATGCAACCATCTATTTGCGCAAACCTCAACAACTCTTATACAATTTAAAATGATAAGAATCTAAACTTTTCGTCTAAATTTCTCATCTCAATCTAGGTGGGAAACATGTGATGGGTTAAATGGTGACATGATTACATCACCTTTTAGGTGATGTCATATCTAACCAATTACATGTTTGCCACTTAAATTGGGATGAAAAAATTGAAAAAAAATATTTGGATACCTATCACTACTCTTTCTTGGTAGTTATAATTGACCTCAATAGCCTCAACTCAAGGCAGCCTTTCTCCACATGGGATGGGATAGTGAAATTTTCACTACTCTGATTGGTCCAATGCAAGATCATCGGTCAAGCCACGCTACATCATACTTAATTCCCCTCCCTCTAGCAGGCTTTAATATTGATATCATCATGCTCCCTAATTGCAACTTTGAATGTTGCACATTATTCAGGCACTAATGTAGTTCACCTACACTACTAAACTTGATGATGTGAGCAGTACTACGACGTACACGTCCAAACCATATACCTTAAAATTATATAAAAGTACCAGGTTTGAAAGTGACATTACAGGAACTTCATTCATGAGATGTGTTTTCCAGCTCTAACAATCAAAATGATTTCCCTTTGTGGGACACCTTTTCTTACCCAATGTTTTGTGTATTTAACATAATTTATGCTGGGTCATGTTCACTTTTCATGGCATGAGTGGGCATGTTTTTTGTACCAATTTAAACTCATATGAGATTTTCATGCAGGCTACTATTGTCTTTGTCCCTTTCATTTGAGGGTTTTGTTTTATTTTGATTTATTTTGTTACTTTTTTTTCCAATTTTTGTTTTTACCTTTTTGGAACTTGAATTGGGTTCTTCGAATGCTAAGTTAGATGCTGGAACTCTATCCATGGGGAAGTTTAACAGAAATATATGCCACCAAGTTATGAAATCATTCTTCGATGCAAAGTTGGATATATACCAAGTTGTGAACAGGTTTGGGTAGTAAGAAGTATGATTTCATAACTTGGCCAACAACAGGAATACATATTTTTGTTTCTCATAATCTGGAAGTGGCATATCGCCTTGAATTGATTTTCATTCTGTGGCTCTTATGCTGATCTCCTTAGTACTGCAGGCAGTTGCTGGATTCATGTCACAGGTCCTGGAAAGATCTATCTCCTTCAACCCATCGCAGATTGTTTTAACATCTGGAGCAACCCCTGCAATCGAGATGCTCACCTTCTGCCTTGCTGACCCTGGAAATGCATTTCTTGTTCCCTCACCATATTACCCTGAGTAAGGCCCTTTCTATCTGGTCATTTACCAAACAAGTCCATTTTGAACTCTAATTATTGGCCTGTGTTAAAATTGACTCGTTCAATTCTAAAGTAGGGCATTAGTTTTATTGGCTGCTCTGCAACACTCTTGGTAATTGTTTATTACGTCTATACTTGTCAAACAAAAAAGTTCAATACAACTATAAACTGAACTGAAAACCCAATATGCAGTCTTGATAGGGATGTTAAATGGCGAACTGGGGTGGAGATAATACCTGTTCCCTGCCGTAGTGCCGATGAATTCAGCTTAAATATTACTGCCCTCGACCGGGCATTCAACCAGGCAAAAAAACGTGGCCTCAAAGTTCGTGGGGTTATAATTTCTAACCCATCAAATCCAGTAGGCAATTTGCACAACCGGGAAGCACTTTACAACCTTTTGGACTTTGCCACTGAGAAAAACATTCACATCATCTCTAACGAAATACTAGCTGGCTCCACTTATGGAAGTGAAGATTTTGTCAGCATGGCCAAAATTGTCGATTCAGAAGAAGCCGAGCGAAACAGAGTTCATATAGTTTACGGTCTTTCGAAAGATCTTTCTCTTCCTGGTTTTCGGGTAGGGGTTGTCTATTCCTTCAATGAGAATGTCCTGGCCGCTGCTAAAAAGTTGGCAAGATTCTCATCCGTTTCAGCTCCAACCCAGAGATTGCTTATCTCAATGCTCTCGGATTCAAAATTTGTACAAAAATTAGTCTGTACAAATCGAGAAAGGCTTCAGAGAATGTATAATCAATTTGCAGGTGGCTTGAAGGAATTGGGTATACGGTGCTTCAAGAGCAGTGGGGGTTTCTACTGTTGGGCTGATATGAGTGGACTAATCCGCTCATACAATGAGAAAGGGGAGCTCGATCTTTGGGAAAAGTTGTTGAATATATCAAAAATCAATGTAACTGCCGGGTCTTCCTGTCATTGTATAGAACCTGGGTGGTTCAGGTTTTGTTTTACTTCGCTAAGTGAAAAGGACATTCCTATAGTTATGGAACGTATTAGGAAAGTCACTGAAACCTTTGGAAATGCCATTGCTCCATCGTAATTTAGCTGAAGAATCAGGTCAAACAGGTAAGTTTGGTAGGAAAAATTCTTATCAGGCTCCCAAATTGCAGGCCTCGTCGCAAAAATGAAATGGACTGGAAACTGAAGCACGCAGTAAGGGTGTTTGGAAGCCGAAAAATGGTTTACAGGGTGGAACCCTTGAGTGATCTCAAGGGCTGCCATATTTTCTTCAGTCAGAGCTGCTTATTTTGGTATGGGCAGATAGCTTCTTTTTCCAGTACGAGCACATAAATCATCGAGCTTCTCATTTTCTGGTACGGGCACATAAATCCTCCTCTTGCTCGAAAATTTGTCAATGTTGTCTTGACTCAAGTTGTGAAGATTGTAGTCTGTAGATGACCTTTTTTTTTCTCCTAAGCAAAAAAAAGAAAGCAAGAAGTAGATACAAATGCTCAATGAAATGCAGTGTTCAAATGTATGTTATGCAGATACCTACAGCTATATATAGACAATTCTATTTATTATAGTAATCAATTCTTTAATTTCCAGTCTCTCATGCTTCCGAAAATCCTGAAAATAATATTTTGAATGTTTGAAATATATTTTTAAAAATGTTAAGGGAATAGCATATGGAAAAAAAGTGACACCAATATATGTTACTTTTTTCTTTTTGGGTAAATAGTTTATTGTTCTATTTTTGGATGTTTCATTTAAAGAATTTATTTTCAAAATAAGACAAAAAGTAAAAAGTAAAAAGGAATTTAATTGCATGGTAAATAATCCCTTGAGTACGTAGGGTGCCCTTGAATGTGGAAAGAGGAAAAGGCCATTTTAGTACTTGTTTGTTTCTAGCCAAAATGTTAATCATTGGGCTGCAAGTCAATGCCGTCTTTCTTAAAGAGATACTAAATATTGAAATAACGAAATTACCATTCTACCCTTTACCTACTATTAAAAAATAAAATAAAAAAACTATTTCTTTATCATTTAGAAAAATCTTGTAAATGCTCAAAAGAAATCAAACAAAAGCAAGACACTTGTAACGTTGTCCCTTGCTGCGTTTTTATTTGAGATGAAAGAAGAATCATGAATGAATTTTATTGAACAAATTACAACAAACAATTGATAATGCAAAACTCAAAAATGAATACAAAAGAATTTCTTTAATTCTTGAGGTTCTTGCTCTAAACTGACTATTATATCCTATTCTTACCTGAGGAGCTAAATGACCGGTTTTGTAGTGCCAAGTTCCACCCCTACACTAAGATTCCACCCCTGACCTGATGGACTCAAGGACCTGAACAACCTCGGCCATGCTTGGTCTTCTCAAAGGCATTTCAGATGTACAAATCAATCCCAGTTTCATGACTTGAACCAGTTCGTTTTCTGCAAAACCTCGCAAACTTCTATCAAAGCAATCCGAGGCATTTCCCCTCTCTATCAAAATCCGAACATATTCACACAAAACTACAACCTCGTTTCCTCCTGGACTTTCCACTGGCCTCCTCCCTGTAACAAGCTCCAACAAGATTACACCAAAACTATAAACATCACATTTGTCCGTCAGTCTCATACTTTGAGCCAACTCGGGCGCAATGTACCCTACTGCATTGTGAAATTTCGTCAAACCATAATTATCGAGCAAGGGAAGTAACTTCACTAACCCATAATCAGACAACTTGGCTTCATATCTCTCATTCACCAAGATATTTGTAGACTTAATGTTGAGATGAAGAATTTGAGGTTTACAGTCATGGTGGAGGTATGCGAGTGCCCTGGCTGTCCCTAGAGCAATCTTAAACCTCCGTGGCCAATTCAATTCAATATTTCCAACATCAGAACTAGTACCGGGATAACTTAGCCCGTGTAGATTATCATAAAGATTTCCATTTGGAACAAACTCAGATAAAATTAACTGCATGCTAGTTGACCAATAAAAACCCTGAAAAGCAACAAGATTTGGGTGTTGAAGATTTCCTAACCGTCCGATTTCTTGTTCGAATTCATCTTGGCTTCTTATCCTCCCCATAGTCTCAAGCTTCTTTACTGCAATTGAAATGCCACCTTCAAATTCTGTTTTGTAGACTGTTCCAATGGATCCACCACCAATCAGGCACTCTTTGTCAAGTAACGCCTTGGTGCCAGCCTCCCAGTCCTCATACTTTGAGGGCAATGTTTTGCTGAAAAGAACCAACTTTCCAATAATGACATTTGAGTCTGATGAAGCTAGTGGGGTGCTCTCTACAACCACTGACGCATCATCTCTTCTTCTTCTTCTTCGAGCCCTTGTGTTAATGATGGTTATGACAAAGACGCCCATGAGAATCACTGAAGCAGCAACAATTGCAATAATGGTGGAAACACTCAGCTTTCTAGTTTTTCCTGCCCGGGGTGTCGTACCATTGCTCGAGCAAGATGTATCCAGGGGAGCACCGCATAGGCCCAAGTTACCAGTAAAAGCTGAAAAACCGAATTGCTGGATGTTTGAAGGAATAGTACCGGAGAGAGTGTTGTAAGAGAGGTTAAAATGAGTTAAGTTTGACAAACTCCCTAAAGAAAATGGGATTGACCCAGACAAGGAATTTTCTGAGAGATCTAACGTTTGTATTCTAGACAAATTTCCTAGGGTTGAAGGTATGGTTCCATTGAGGTGGTTTCTGTGTAGGTCGAGAATTCTAAGGTTTGACATGTTGTAAAGGGTTTGTGGGATGTCTCCCTCCAAATTATTTCCAGAAACGTCCCTGCATAAACATTTTCACAAAGAATTTTAAGTTCAACTCAAAGCAATGTGAATGTTCAACTCTGATTACATAAGGTACAACTGCTTAAATTATCAGAAGGTAATAACAAAAAATTGTTAGTGGACTCACAGTTCTAGAAGAAACCTGCAATGGCTTATCTCATCAGGGATTTCACCAACAAGGTTGAGATTGTGCAAATCAAGAACTAGAAGCACTTCAATCCTCCCAAACTCTGGTGGAATTATCCCGTTTATCGAATTATTCCCCAATCGAATCACAGAAAGCCTCTGTAAATTCGAAATCTCAACTGGAACACTCCCATTCAGCCTGTTAAACCCCACGTTCAAAACCTTCAAGCCATTGCATTGTTCAATAATGGTCAATGGGATCTCCCCGGTGAACTCATTACTTGAAACATCGAAAATCTCCAATGCCTCGCTGCAAGTTTCGATTTCTGGAATCTCTCCCACGAACTCATTATTGGAAACGTTGAAATAAGAAAGATTTCCCGATCCAAGAACCTCAAATGGAGCAAACCCTGTAAAGGAATTGCTACCAAGATCCAAAAGCTCTAAATTTTCACAACCCAAAAGCTGTTCTTGAACACTTCCTGTCAACACATTGCTCCTCAATGACAAGTAAACTAATCCAGGAGGGTCACAAATTTGTGAAGGAAATCCACCACTCAATCCATTGAATGAGAAATCCACCCCTTCGAGATTTGAGCAATTGGTGATTGACAAAGGAATTGAGCCAGAAAGATTGTTCCTGGCTAGAGAAATGAACTTCATTTTCTCACAATTCCGAAACAAATTCAATGGGATTCCCCCTTTATACCCATTGTTTGACAAATCAAGAAACCTAATATTGGGCAAATTCCCTAAAAATTCAGGAATTGACCCAGACAATGCATTGGAACTCAAATTAATCTTCCACAATGTGTCAATTCCCCCAAACTCCAAGGGAATGTTTCCGGTAAATCGATTCCCGAAAAGGGTCAAAATCCTCAAAGATTTCAACTCTGATAACTCTGGAATCAAGATTCCACCCAAACTAGTATTCCACAACAGAATTTTATACACATTTCCCAAAGAATTGCAAAACACACCGCTGTAATCTAGGCAAGGGCTCCCGTTTGGATCCCATGAAGTCAAGCTATTGTATGGGTCACTGGTGATGTTACCCTTGAATTCAAGCAAGATCTCCTTCTCAGTCACGGGAAAGACGGCCGGAAAGTGAAATGCCAACAAGACAACAATGGCGGTGGGGAAGTAGTGGAGTACACTAGTCATGGTCAAGAATCCGCCGGCCGGCCGCCGGCGGCATTATACATGCTGGATCAGATTGTAAAAAGCTATGATCTTTGCTTCTGCATGGAAATGGGGTTTGATTATGAGACAGATGGAGCCCAAATTGGAGGAAAGGAGTGGCATTTAAGTGGGGGAATTGAAGTGGGTTTTAGTTGATTGAGCTAGATTTTAAGTTTCTTGGAAGTTTGTGACTTGTGTATGAATCAAGATTGAAGAAATAAAATCCCTAAAATCAATGGTGAAATGGGTTTTAGAGAGAGAAAGAGTGGATGTGAAATTGCAGTAGAATGGGAATGGGGAACGGGAATGAGATTACTTGGCCGTGGCTTGGCTGGAAAGGAAGGGGTAGCAGGTGGAAATTCGTAATTTTTTATGAACTGCTCAGACTAATGGCACAAATGTTCTTCTTCTTCTCTCTCTCCATATAAACGGTTGTCTCCACGTGCTCTAGTCATCTTCCTCTCTCTTCTTTCAACTCTGTTTCTCTCTCTCTCTCAATATCTATTATTTACGTACCGTACTAGTGTGCTAAAGTAATGAATAAATTAACAAACAAAACAAAAGAAGAACCCATTTTGTTTCCCTCTCTCCTCGGATGTTTTGACAGATTGTTAACTTTCCGTTACTAGATTTTCTCAATATTTTTTTAACCGTTCGAAATCGCTATTTAACTTATGTTTTTGAACAATTTTAAGATCAAACTTAGCACTCGATCGAATAAGGAATCTTCCATTATGAGTTTCTCTATTTTTTCTAAGTTTCGTTAACATCGCATGCACCACGTTATTTGATGAAGTGATCTACCGTCCATCCAAGGTTATATAAACCCAAAATGATGAGTATGTGATTGATGTTGAATCACTTTAATATTAATATATATTTATATGTATTTTTAGAAGAAATCAACAATTGTGAAACGAAAGATTCAAGGTCCACTCTTGATCCATGAATTTGATATTACACATCTCAAATTGTGTGTATAATTGGCGTGTACTATGTAACAGTAATAAATGAATTAGCAAACAAAGTAAAAGGAGCCATTTTGTTCATCAATAATTTAATTTAGTTAACAAATAAAAGAAGAAGACAATTTTTGTCGTTAGAAATGGAAAGATGTGGTTGTACAGCATTTATTCCGTCCACCAACCAAGCCAGCGGTGTGAGGGGGGAGATTGGTCCAATTTAATGAACTTTCTTCGACTCAATTCAATTTACTCCATCCACTATTCCACTCTATTTGATTCTCTCTTCATCCGTTTCTAACAAAACTTTCTTTTAAAAAGTCAATTTTTTAAAAAAATAATATTCTTAGTAACTAATTATTGATAAAATAATATTTTTATACCTAAATTTTTAAAAATAAATTTTTAAATAAAACATTTTAAATTAGAATAGTTGACTCTTTGTCCACGGAACATATATATTTCTTTCATTTTGGGTAAAGAATTCCCATTTAAAAATCAAACTATTTAAGAAAATAACATTTTTAGTAACACGTCAGTAATAAAATGACACATTATGCATTAATTTTTGAAAATAAAATTTTAAGTATAATATTCAAAAATAAAATAGTTGACCATTTGTCCGAAATAAAAAGAACATATGATAGTGACTTTAGAAAGACTTTGGATTTAATTATATTACTCCAATATGTAACGGACCCACTTGTCATTGCAAGTACTCCATCCGTTTCAAAATAATTATCGTTTTAGCAAATTACACAAACAGATTAAGGAAACTTATAAAAACATTGATATACATTTATTTAAATTCATTTAATATAGTTAAGTTGAACTAGTATTTTCTCTTTCTTTTTAACAATCTCTTCTCTAACATTATTTAATTTGAAAATAATAAATAAATATAATTTTGATAAAATATGAATAAATATTTCTTAAAATCACACTTATTTTAAAGAAAAAAATACTTTACCAAAACGGTATTTATTTTGAAAGCGAGAGTAGGAGTATATGTTATCTTTGTGATTAATGGCAGCAAGATTCGAAAGTAATGGATTTTGATAAGACTATCATTGAATGTAATTTATTTGGGAATATATGTTAAAGCTGACTGACATTATAATTTAAAAGCTTGGTTTCATTGTACTAAACATAGTTGTAAAAGAAATAAATAAAATATCTTAACAAGAAAATTGAAAGATATTTTAAACATTTTGTTATTTACTCTGTGTGATTGCAAATTGCAATTGGTGGATGGTGAAGATGGGGACAGTCTTCTTTTTGGCTCATCTCTTCAGTGAAACTTCCCTTTCCTTTCCTTTTTGTTTTTTACTCTCTCTTCCACAAGAGCATCCCCATTATGCAATATTTTTATATTTTTTTAGTTGGATCATTATCACCTATATATTTTTATCTTTACTCATTTAAAAATATATCTTCTTACATATTTTTATACAAAAAATATTAAATTTAACACTAACTCACATAAATACAACTCCCCCCCCCCCACACACACACCCCAAGAGGCAGTCGGCCCCCTTTCTCCCCAAAGCCATCTTCTTATTTAAGAAGGAATAATTTTCTCTCTCCTATTTGCAAAATAGGAAGATAAACAATGGGAGAAAATTGGACATCTTCCTAATTGGAAGATGATTAAAATCATACAATGGCGATACCCTAAGTTTGACTAGAGAATCATTTGTCAATAAATTACCTTATTAAATTATCAATAAATCATTTTACATGATTGTACTTTGTAAGGGCAAAATAGACATGACTTATTTTGGTCTTGTTCTCACATTTCTTGGTCCTAAAGTTTTAGTGGATATTTGGAAACAAAATCTTTAGATGCATTTTTTGGAAACAAAATATTTATAAGATATTTTGTTTTCTTGGTCCTAAAGTTTAGGAGTAATTATGGAAACAAAATCTTAGTAATATTCCTTCCTAAACCGTGTCTCAAGAGTCCATGTTCAGATGGTAATAGAATATAGTAATTATGGTAGTTTATTTAATTATTAATTATAATCATTTTCCATATTGGAGTTTGTTTTTTTTTTTTTTTTTTTTTATGTTTAGGTCTCCTTGTGGTATAAATATGGGTCTTGGGCAGCGGCTGAAGATACACGCATAGATAGAGAATAGAAGAGCATAGTAGAGAACAGAAAATTCAGAGATTAAGAAGTTGTTCACAGTTCCAGTTTGTTGCTGAATTTGAATGAAGCTCCGAATGTAGCTTCATCACGAGCTACATTGGGAACTACATTAAAGCTGTTGGAATTGTTTGTCTTCCTAGTGATTCTAGGAAGTTGATTTGTTTCTTCCCACGTTTTCTTTACCTGTTTTCTGTGGGTTTTGCTCTCCAAGATTTGTTGTCTTGTAAAAGTGTTTGTTTGGTGATTTTATATTCTTTTTATAAAACAAATCATATTATTTAGTGAAATCTTTTTGGCCATGAGGCTAGATCTAAAAGTATAGACTTGTAGATTGTTTGAAATCGTTTGCACTTATTTCATGCTTTAAAAGTAAAGTCTTCCGTTGTTTTTTTGTCCAATGCACCTTCCATTGTAGCTACGATAGAATACATTGGGAAGCTGCGTTATAATTACTTACTATTGTTCTTTCACACCTTGTGACCTGAAAGTTGTGTTATACATTGCTTCCTCCATTTTTAAATAATCGTCATCTTTAACTCGGTATATTGTTTAAAAAAGTAATTAATTGTATTATAAATATTTGAATAATGTGTGATTTCTTTTAATGTCCTTAAATATGTAAACATAATTAAAATATGTAGAAAAAAATAAGAATAAAGTGAAAAAAAATGTTTTTCTAAAAATAAAAATCTTTAAAAAATAATTATTTTGGAACGTATAGAAAAAGGAAATGATAGAAAATTATTTAAAAACGAAGGTAGTTAGTAAAATCAAAAAATTATTTGGATTAGGTAACTGTTCCCACTAGGCATTAATTATCACTTGGTGTCTAGAAAATGACCTACAAGCTGTATTCAGTGGGGTTGTCCAAATATTAATGATGAGAATTGGACAATCCAATATATATATATATATATATATGTATATATCCCTAAAATAGTTTTAAAATTGATTTGGCACCCAAATTAAAAAATTAATTAATTTTACTATAAATATTAGAGTGATGTGTATTTTTAAAGATACTCATATGAGAGTGGGTACATGAGTTAAAAATCTAGGGTAAATGATAGAATGAATTCGAAAAAAAAAGAAAAATTATAAGTAGACAATTTTTTTTAAACAACTTAAAAACGAAATGTTTTTTTTAAAGAACATATATAGTATATATAAGTAAATGCATTTGTGGATTTATTGCTTAAAATCTTCTTCAGCTGTATGGTAGCTTCAAATCTATTACACCCAACAATAAATTAAATGTTCTAAGTCCAATTAGGATGACAACGAGTTTACAATGTGGATTTGATCTCCTCTAACGTAGATAATTAACATCCTCAATTAAATTACATGCGTTAATTTTCATCTTTTCATTCAATATTCAATTAAAAAAAACATCTCCAATATAATTATAAATTTGATTTTAAGCGGTATAGGCCCCATCATTGAAATGAAATTCGAAAAATAAAAAAAATAAATGACAACTAGTGAGAAGTGTTTTTTTTTTTAAATAAAAATGTTAACTATGATGTATTTACATTCTCAAGTAGAATGTGAAAAAATGACAGTCTTATCGAAAATGTAAAAAAAAACACTAAAATTGTTTGATATGTCATATCCTCAATCCTCATCGACAACATCATTAAAGAGTTTTTTTTTTTTAAAGAAGATATAAATATTATTTCCTTCGTTCCGGGTAAAGAGTTTCTGTTTGAAATTCAAACTTTTTAAGAAAATGACATTTGTAGTAGCTCATTAATAATAAAATAATACTTTTATGTCTTAATTTTTTTAAGTAGATTTTCTTAATGAAATATTTTAAAATAAAATAGTGGACTCTTTGCCTCAAACACGGGGAGCAAGTGACATTCAATTATTTTCCACAATTGCATGTGCATCGGTGATCCTCTTAGTTTGAGTTCCTTGGGCAAACCATCAATCCACAAAGTTGCGAGTTGTATTTTCAATTACCTTAGGATTATACCAACGATTATCGTTTTGTTTTGGTGATGAATGAATTACCCGAATATATATGACTACATGTTGTTTATTGATGGCAGGCATAGTTTCGATTGATAAGAGGAAGAGTGTGGTAAATGATCGATAAACTTTAGAACTCAAATGTTTTAGAATTTATGTTGAAAATTTGTGTCTCAAATTTCCCTGGAATGTATTCAGAATGGAATTGAATTTGTCTCACTGGGTTGTGGATTTGTCAAGCTCCTAAATAAAGACATGTACTATCATTGTGTGGGATCTGGAACTCCCTTAGTGTAGATTATAGTTTGTTGCCACTGTTCTGGCCATAAATATAGTGAAGATATGAATTGGTCATCAAATTTTGTAATACTCTTGTTTGGGTCTCTTTGTATTTGTAAGTCCATAAATGTTTGCCAGTTTCTAAATCAAAACTTATGTTTTTAAAATTCTTATATTTTAATTTTTTGTGTTTTTAAGTTGCGGCGTAACAAATTGGAGAATCCCCATACCAACAAGTCAACTCACACACGGGGGATATGCTGATCATCTTATTTTCAATCAATTATATTCGGTTTATTTTTAACACTCAAATATTGCTTAGGACTACTCATAAGTCATTGTAACCAACATTATAGCTTAAGCAGTATGTCTATTAGACATCAATTATAAATCACTATCAGCCACAAGAAAATGAACCGATATATATACATGCTACCACGCTAGGAAGTACACTTGAAGTTCACGACTAGTGATGTGAAGATGAGGATAAAGATGAAGATGAATATGAAATGCGAATGGGCTTCTGAAATTATCCAATATCAACATCAACATCAACGTCACGTAAGACTTTGGGAGAATTTCAGGCTAGTCCACTTTATACAATATTTAATTCCAAAAGTCATCATTTTTTTTTTCTAATTTAACCGCTAAAGGACATTTTTATGGCAAAATGACGAGTATACCTTTAATGAAATTGAATCAGGCAGGCACTGCATCGCAATTCCAAGTTGATGCATCCCAATCACAATTTGTGCATTGGAAATCCAGTTCGTGCATCAGAAAATAAAAATTGTGCATCATAAATTCGATTAGGCACACGCTGCATCACAAATCCAAAATTGTGCGTCAGAATTTTATGCCTAGGGGGATACAGTTGGTGCATCGCAAATCCACAATTTTGCATCGGGATTTTCTTTTATATTCTAATTCCATATTGTGCATCGCAAATCTGAAATTGTGCATCGAAATTTTTGCTAGAAGGTCCAATTGATGCATCACAAATCCAAAAATTTGAATCGCAAATAATTGTGCAAACATAGCGATGCAATGAGGTTCAAAATCGATGCATTGGTGTTCAAAATTGATGCATCGCGTTCCAAGGATATCCAATTTCTCTAGTTTCTAACCATATTCATCAACTAAGCAATCATACATCTATAGAGTCTATCTCTCATGTTCTCCTCCCACGTATTCCCCCTCCCTTTCATTTACAAAACTGGTGAAAGTGGTTGAATTCGGTCGCCAAAGTCTGGCGAAGGCATCGTAAATGGCAGGATGGTTGGAAAAAGGATGCGGTCTGTGGCAGATGACAGACTTTTTCCTGGATCTCGTAAGAAATTCAATTAGGATAAACTTGCTCATCTGTCCTTATCGGATGTAGTTGTGGGTATTTTAGGAAGAATTTAACAAATGTGGACTTTAACAGTTTAAAAAAAAGTAGTACCGAGGCTTTTAAGAATTTAGGGAAAGGGGCCAGCATACTTTTTTATGGACACCATACAAACTTGCTAGGAAGCCTATTGTTCATGTAAGAAACATAACCAGGGATCAATAATCAATAATTTTATGTACACCCTAAACGTTGCACCCTAAAAACACTAAACGTCGTACCCATTTAAAAGCTAAATTACAAAAGTACCCTTATGAAAAAATAACATTTATTTCTTTCACTCCTTTTTAAAGGGGTGGCAATGACTGGCACGACACGATAGCATGAACCAGCACGACACGATTATAAAACATGATTACAGAGACAAATGACACGATAAGCCCAGCACGACACGAAAGACACGAAATTGTTAATACATTCAAAATAATATGTAATACTATATTTATGATCAAATAAGATATATAATATCAAAAAACGATAATGAGGCACGAACACGACACGATAGTACAAATTGTCATCCCTACCTTTTTTCACCAGTTTCAACAATAGACCTTCCCATTATCAAATTTTACACTTCAATGAATTTTATTCCTGACGACAATGTGAATCCTAACGACAATGTGAATCCTGACGACAATAAATATAGTGAACCCGGACAACAATGATCATGTAAATTCTTTAGCTCCCCCCTTTTTTATCACTTTCAACAATAAACTCTCACAATATCAAATTTTACTCTTCAATGGATTCTAATCCTGTCGACAATGGGAATCCCAACGACAATGTGAATCCCAACAACAATCCTCATAATGTTCAAAATAAAGTGAAACCGAACAACAATGATCATATAGATTCTTATTTTACGATATTTTCAACATTTTTTTTTATTTTTTTGTTATTTTATAGTCTAAATACATAGATGAAAATCAGAATGATTGATTTGCTTTAAGTCGCCAGGGTCCAGCGACTTGTCCTCAAACAAGTCGCCAGGGTCGAAAGACTTACATCTTACAAGTCCATTAACCCTAGCGATTTACTGCAATTTAAGTCCAAATCACATTTCAACTCTCCCGTATATAACTCGAAATGCACCATCGATTTGATAGTTTTGAAAACCTTAGTGAAGTTGCCAGGGTACCTGGACTTAAAATTATTAAGTCCACTAGGGTTTTGGACTTAAAACATTGTAAGTCTAACTGGTCCGACGACTTTCCTAAAAACCTTAATGTAGCAACCAAGGTATGTGAACTTAAAATCATTAAGTCCATTAGGGTTTTAGACTTGAAACATTGCAAGTCTAACTGGTCCGGCGATTTTCAATCATTTAAGCTTACGTTGCCTGGCGACTTAAGCTAAAATTAGCCAAAAAATATATTTTTTAATTTTTTTCTTTTAGATTATTTCTGACACTAATTTTTATTTATTTACAGGATTATCAGTTTCCAAATCAGTAGCAATTTCCAGATGTCTTGAATTTTTTCAAAACTAATAAAATATTTCAAGATCGAAATGAGGCAGAAGCTTGGGTTAGAGCTACCTGACATAGGGAGAAAAATGTGTTTTTTGTTAAGAGACACAAAGTACATAATGATGGATCACGTAAAATATGGCTTGCTTGTGAGATAGGTGGCAATTATAGATACGATGGTGATTGTGATGAGAAGAATAGAAAAAAGACTACAAAAAAATATGATTGTAAGTTTGATGTTTATTTAGTGGAAAAATTATTTATTGGGTGGAAAGTGAATGTTAGTACATCGAAGAATGCACACAACCATTCACTAGCTAAAACTAATCAGTGGCATACATCTGCAATAAAGTTAACGTCGGCAGAGATTGATAGGATGTCTCAGCTACACAGTGCAAACGTGAAGCCGAAGCAGATATTGAATGAGCTGAAGAAAGAAAACCCCGGAAAAATGTAACAAATGGTATGGTATCTGCAGATAATTATTGAGAAACAACAAATGGTTGTAATAACAAATATGATGTGGGCAAGGGTCTTATCTTCAATCAATTAACCAAGCTTTCTGAGCTCGAAAGATGTCATAGAATTTTAGGTAACAGATAAGTCGCTAGGCTAAATGGAGTAAACATGTACAGAGTCGACTAAGGTTTAGGACTTAGACGGGTGTAAGTCTAAATACCTTAGCAACTTGAACAAAAAAAACAATCCAACTGTATTGCTGTCTGGGAGAGAAATCGAGGTTAAAGTCGATTAGGGTTTGAGACTTACACAAGTACAAGTCCAAAGAGCCTAACGACTTGAAGAAATAAACAATGTACCTTGTCTTGAGCGTCGCTCGTTGCCGGTAGAAATTGGGGTCGTTGTTTCCTGTTGAAGAAGAAGGGTAGTGTGAGACACTTGTTGCTGCCTGAAGATGTGATTGCTAATTTGTATAGGGAGGGGAGTGTTTAGAAAATAATTGAAAAATTATAGGTTATTTTGTTTTAAGGGGAGTAAGAGTGTAATTGTAATATGACCATTTAAAATAGTGCGATGTTTAATAAATGGGTGTGATTTTTAGTGTCACATAATTTTATGTTTAAAACAATTTATTAAGTAAAACAAAGAAGACTATTTTCTTTCAGAGTAAAGTTTTCGTTCATCGGCGGAGTAGACAAGCGGCCCTTCAGCCCTTGGATCATGATGACACATATAATCACAGTTTACGTCTTGATTTTTTTAATTCTGGTTGGCCATAATCATATTCCAAAGATTAATTGTGTAAAAAAAGATTCAATATCACCGGTGGATAAAAATTTAATTATTTACATCAAATCGACAATCCCTTTAGATATCTTGGCGAGCTTTGCTAATGACCACTCATCATACATTCATACCATGCGCCCTAGTCTAGTGTGCCATTACCATCTTGAGTCCTATAGTAATTGTTTGGGAATTGTACAACATGGCATTGATGATGATGTATGCCAGGCTCAGGCATGACATTAATTATTCATCTTCTTGCAATTTAAAAGTAATACGCAAACGAGAAGTCTAATAATTAAGTGATATATTAATATTACTATAATTGATCATAATTAGAAAAATACTTAAATACAAACAATGTGTTTACGTCACAAATGGAAAATAAAGTTAAAATGTTATAAAAATTATAAACATAGTTTTTTAAAATAAACTTTTAAAATGAAACATATCAACATAGTATTATGGTCTCTTTAACTAGAAAGTATGGAATACTACAATTAATGAAATACTTCACCCAAATGATTCATATTTGAAAAGTTTAATTATTAAAGAATATTTAACTAATATTAAAATTTGTCATAATTATAAAAATATTTGAGTATAATTACTATATTAATATCAAATGAGAAAATTAAATTTGAAATGTTATATAAATAATAAACATATTTTTTTGAAAATAAGTTTTGAAAATAAACATCCCAAAATAATATAATCTACTATTTACCGAAAATCGATAAAGTACTATAAAAAATTAAGTTAACCTCAATGCAACCATTAAAGGCATTGGAAGCTATGTAGGAAAGGGTGTACATCAAACAATGTGCTGAAAGTTAAAATGAACAACAATCTAATGCATTGGATGCATGGATTGGTAACCACTCCCATTCCATCCTTCGGTTCTTATAAGAAAAGTCTAATTATGAAAGAATATATGACTAACATTAAAGTTTATTATATAATTACAAAAATATTTGAATATAATTAATATGTTAATAACAAATATAAATATGAAGTTGAAATATAATGGAGATTATAAATTATCCCTAAGGGGGTGGCCCAGTTGTAGAATTGGGACTTTAAAAAATGTGATGTCTTAAGTTCGATCACTTCACATGTTTCCTTATTAGAAAGGTCTACAAATAATAATAATAATAAATAAATAAATGAAAAAATAGAGATGATAAACATAATTTTTTGAAAGTATACTATTAGGATGAAACATACCAAAATAGTATAATAGACAGTGAGATGCAGTTGATAGACATTGTATAAATCACTTCCATTCCCAAATTTAACATCATAAATTTAGAGGGATTCAGCATCCATTTTCCTTCCACTGTCTCACTCTACCAGCAGGTTTAAGTAATCAGTAACAAGGCAACATGCCCACTACACATCAAGGAGAAACATTACCAACAGTTTTGTAACTTCTTCGAAACGCGGCTCAATCATGTGAATCATGAAATTCGAATATATATACAACTAACAAATTATCAACATCATCAGTCAGCGAGAGAGAGCAAAGACAACCAAACAAAGATTAGCACCTTTTCTTTTTACATGTATCAATTTTGCTTAGTTCTTCGTCTCGACTATCTCTGCCTCCCTTTTATGAGGATTTAGAAATCGACCTCCTTCAGAAGGGCATCTACAAATAAAACCCTTCGCCTGGTACATTGTGGTCATATGTGCAAATCTGAACCGGCTTGTAAGACAATAAACCCCTGCCTCTCAACCCAGACCAAAAAATATATAAATACAGAAGCTTAGTGCAGTAGCAGTTGCTCCTCATCCTTCTGCAGTTCACCGAGCCTTCTTTTTGCATAAACTGTGACAAGCACAGTCGTAGACACAGTTGCACAAAAACCAAGTACCGTGAAAATGATCTGTGGCGCTGAAAGCGAGTGTTTATCGTGCGAAGCATCAGCCAAAGTTCGAATCATAATACCACTGGAAAGAAATAAGACAAATCAAGAGAATATCAGTGATGCAGTTGGATACACACCATCTTCTTCTTCTTCTTTCCAACCTAACAAGTAGAGAACAGCATTCAGCAACTAGAAGCATAATCTAAATCTGGCTATCTACTTGAACTGCTGACACTCGTATGCTAGAACCTAGCACCCTTAAAGATTATGAATAAACAAGCAATACTAACGGATAGAAGGTAAAATAAGTCGTAAGTCATTTCTGACAGTGGTCACAGTGTAATCCTGCTCTCCCACCAGAAGAAATCTCAACATTGCATCTACCCCCATAAAGTCAATCACCATGGACCCACAAACTTCCCAAGCAAATTTGTGATATTCCTCCACCACCACAAGTTCTGACGAGACTCACCTCAAATAAACATGCAAAGGCTTGCCATTTAAATCGGAGAGCCTAAAATACAAGAGCCACAAGAGTTAAATGAGTGTCACTTGATAGTTCATCTTCACACCAAGCTATACTAATAAACACACAGTGAGTCGTGAGTTTCGAGAACCAATTTAGTACTGGTGATTGAAAAAACCAGTTTAGAAGGAAGTAAGAATGTGTCACCCTCCAGACAGCACATCACCACGGAGGCCATCACGGATTTGTGGTACCAGAACCGTGCAAAGAATAAGCCTAGGTAGTCGGCATTCTGCGACTGCAAACTCTCTTCCACTGTAGCAAGGACTTCATTTCACCCAAAGCACCCATGTTAACAAGGCATGAAATAGACATGGGTGTGGCACACTCGCACCTACACTCAACAGTGGGTGAATGTATTGTACAGAGATGCACTTCCTACAATAGCCGTTGCTTCCTATATATTTACCCCTACAACTTTAAGCAGTATGAAACTGGTATCCTTTACATTTCTTAAGCAGGACCACCAGACCATGCCATAGAGACTATATGCCCTCTTCAAACTGCCCCAAGGTGTACAGAGCAAATCATTGTATCATGCAACACCCGAATAGATATGATCCCCTCAGACAAACGATGCTTCCTATGAATTTAGCTACACTGCAGAAACCCTCACTATAAGCGGTATGAAATTAGTATCCTTTAGGAAGGTCAAATAAGAAGATATTAGTATCTAAATAATTGGTTTAGATGGCTTGTTTGGGTCCTAGCGCCTGAACCGGGGTGTTTAAATAGATGGATTGTGTAATGTGCAATTCATGCTCGATATTCTGTACCAATATTAAGAGAACATGTGGATTCATGAAGGTTTGATTCTTCAATAGACAACATTGTACACTTAACTGAAAAGCTTCATTAGTTTCCCTATGTAATAGGCCTTGATCTAGTAAAGTGAAGGACCCCAATCAAAAAAAGAAAACTCAGCACCAAATCATGACTGACAAAATAGCTCAGAGGATCCCTTCAGCTGTAGGAGACCTAAACTGTTGCCTAATGCAGAGAAAGTAAATCAAACAGAAAAAACTGAAAAGATTCAATGAAAAAAGTTTGCAGTTCAATCTAACAGTGCAACATTGCTACATGTGGAAGAATTTGGCAGGCATGGAATTCCTAGCACTAACGGGGTTAAATGGTCAAACTTTTATTTATTAATCAGGTCCAGGAAGATCCTCCAATGGTTCAATATTGGTGGCTCCTGAGAAATTAATAAAATATTTATATTTCAAGGAGGCACACACATAATCTAGCTGTCAATAAAAAGCCAGGTCATCGGGAAAAGTAGGTTAATGTCTTCCATTTTCAATTTTGCTTTTAGAGTAAAACATACATTATGTGAATAAACTATAAAGAATGCTAAGACACCTCGATCCATAAGGATGAAAAAATTCCATAAGCTTAAGTATTGTGTAAATATCTCACTTCATAATTTCTGGACATCTTAATTTTTCACCTCATGACACCATGATGTGTCAGCTTCAATTTGGTAATTATCATTCTATACTACAAGGTTTTAGGTACTAGCCTCAAGCATGGGTCTGTCTAGGAATCTAGATTTCAACATCTTCACGGCAATGAGTTAACAAGAAATGTTATATTGCTAAAAATTAATCTCTTGTTATTAGTAGGTTACCGAAAGTTTCAGTATGGAATAGCATATTTGCGTGTATAAATCATTAAATAACATCATATCATGTAAGTTACCACATCCACCACCTTGGATCCATGCTATTAGTGAGCAACAATTATTTTGTATCCTTTTCAAATTATATATATATATATATATATAGAGAGAGAGAGAGAGAGAGAGAGGTGCATAAGTTGCACTTTAAGCAAATTCGAGTGATTGACTAAGCTATGAAATTTGACCATTGAGCAACAATTAGTCAATTAATACCTACCTTAACATGCATTTTAATGTAATATACAACATTACAGTGGCTATTCATCATAAAACAACTCTCCGTTCCAAATCGCTTGAAGTCAAATTTTATAATATAGCAATGCAGCGATATTGCAAGAAACTCATACTGGTACAAAGATATTGAGCAAATGATCCTAATTGAAAGTTCATATTAAGTATAAATGGTATATCGATATGATATTTAAACACACGCAATCAAACAGTATTTCAATACATACGCATGTATATGCACAAAAACGTAACAATAGAAGTCAAGGGAGAGAGATCTCTTACGTGTAGATTGCGACAAAAATTTCCGGCAGCATCCCAACCAACGTCCCCAGCAAGTATGGACCATATTTCACATTTGTCGCCACGGCACAATAGTTGTACACAACATATGGAAATGGGGAAATCCTTAATAACGTGACAGCCCGAAACTGATTAAACCAACCTCCTTCACCAGCTAATCTTAAGATGGAAGCTTTCTTTGGATACCTTTCTAGCCATCCCTATGAAGGAAACAAAAAGAGTTCGATTTGAATAAGCACCCAACAAAATAAAGTCCTCTTCTAATCAAAATTGGAAACTTACTTGAATTTTGTGATAAAAGAGGGAACCAAGGAAATATGGAAGTGATACACCAATTGTCACTCCACCAATGATCATCAAAAATCCAAAACCGTAACCAAAAGTCATTCCTGCCACCCACATGGAAGGAGTAGATGGCAGAAGTATGGTAGGGAATAACGCCACTGAAGCAACTATTAGAATTGCTAAAACTGGTGTGCTGAATGTTGACCTCTCCCAATTTATCACAGGGATAACTTCCTATAACAAAAGAAGAAATCAGCCAAGAAACACACGGGCAATGTTCCTCCAGAATCCAAAAAAAAATGATAAAAATTGCTATAAAAATCAATTTAAAAACCAAACGAAAATACATTACATAATCTTACTTCAAAATGAGAATCCATGTGAATTGGGATTATAATACATTTTTAACAATGAGGGAGTGAAAGTGAGAGTTGTGGAGAGTTGTGAGTGATGGAGAGAGAATGTGTTGTAAAGAGAGAGTGAGAGAGAAGAAATGGCTGAAGGGGGGGGGGTGTTTTAATTGGAGTGATGGTAGTAAAGTATGCAATCACAAGTTACAAGGAATGCAAGACTTTTCTACTTCTTCAGTGAATACTGTTGACACTTGACAAGATGATAAAATCTTAACATGTAGAATACAGCAAAGAATGGTGTGACAAGATTAATTGTCATCCTGCTGTTACATAAAATTTCCTCAGGGCCATAATATAAAATATATGTATCAACCCACGGAGGTGATAAAGGGGGACAGATTTGCAACCACTGCCTCTAATGAGGAGCTCTAAATAAAATATAAATTGGGGGCTAGAGTTCAAGATAATGATGTTTAACTTTGGTCAGTATCTTTGGTCAAACACAGATAAAGTTATTTGAAAAACAACTTGAAATTGAGCTCAGCCAAAAAGTTATTGAATACAAACATAGCAATGAATCATCATATATATATTCAAATATCCTGTCATTCCATCAGCTAGTCCATCCCTCCTTTTTGAATAAACTGTAAACATAACCATAGCAGCTCAATATACAAAATCATTAGAAGCCTAGAATTGCTGGTTCATTATTATCTGAATCATTGTCTAGATATGTACCAGTTCTTCCTCTGATCCCACTAAACCATCTTCCCCTTCCACCATATACCCATAAACTTAATCAGCTTCATAAAAGTATAATTCTAAAATTTAAATGCCTTGCCTTGGCCATATTAACCAGGTAATCAAATAAAGCAAAATGCATGCAATCCCCCCCCCCAATATCCATTGGAAAATCGAATGCTTGACCTAATTATACATCCTCCACTACAAACTATAAGACAACCGAAGCTCAAGCTTTTACCAGAGATTTTAGAAAGATGAACACCCAACAAAGAAGAACATTTCAAATACACCAAAATTAGTAATCCACAAATCACACAACCAAATTGTTCTCATTTTAATAGAAACTACATGCAATTTCCATCAATTGCTTGCTGATCAAACAATATAATCATACCTTATCCATTAAAAATGGGCCAATCCAAACAAAGAAACAAGCCCCCAAAACCGCGAAAAACGCCCCCAAAAGCAACAACTTTGCCCACCACCAAACCGACAACCACACACTACTACAACTCCCCCCACCAGAAGCCGCCGCATCTGCCGAAGAAATTTCCGGCGACTCACTATCATCGACACTTCTACCAACAACACGAAACCCCTCCGATTCCATCAGAACAACGTAATCACCTTTGGACTCCTCCTCAATCCCTAGCTTATTCTTCGTTGCCGTCGTCACCAGATCATCATTTTCCTCATACGTCATTACCATCCAATCAACAACAGAAAAATTACCGTCCGGCGAACCCTAATTTGAGGGTTCAAATTAGAACGTTAGAACTTTTTTCCTTCTCTGTCTCTCTAACTTTTTTCCATCCTTCCTCCCTTTACTTCTCTCTCTAAAAATAGGAACAGAGCAAACCCTAGAGAGAGATGAAATTCACGAAATGTGACAATGGAGGACTGAGAGGGAGAAATAGAGAAATCGTGGTATTGAAAGAGAAGTAGTGAGGGATAATTTCACAGGCAAATGAAAAATCCAAAACGAACGGAAATGGAAGACGAAGGGGAGCAATCAGTCAGAGCGAGCGGTGTTTATTTATTTGATTAATTATATTAGTACAAAAGTTGTTGACAATTTGCAGTTAGACCCATTGTGGTTGGGTTTGTTTTTTATGACATCTATGAGATCGATTGATACACAAAATGACCCCCACCCCATCCCCGGTAGTACTTTATATATTTATAATTGGGTAGGATCACAAAAACAGTAAAGCTTTTCGTATCAAGTTTTAACGTAACTATATTCTCATTGATCAAACTCAAAAACTATGGTTAAGTTAGAACATCTTTTTATCGACTGATTTACGCACTTTGTGGTTGTACTAGAATATATATATATATATGGTCTTGTGATGTCTAACAAAACGTTCATTCAAGGCGGTGTTGAAGGGTGATCATCAATTCACGGACTTGTGAGTTATATTAGTAGGCAAAATGCATACTAATATACTATACGATGTTTAGAAGGGTACTTGCATATTGCAACACAACATTTAACGATGATCACATACCTAGAACTATAAGCTAATTATCTAGTTAATAAAGTGCATACTCTTTCTGTTTCATTATTTTATTTGGAATGTTCCACCCAAAAAAATTTACTTAGAATTATGTTTTTGACCTTCATAACCCTTTAATTGTGCCATTTACATGCAATTAAAGTATCTTGAATTTACTTAGAATTATGTTTTTGACCTTCATAACCTTTTAATTGGACCATTTACATGAAATTAAAGTATCATGTATATGCTCAAATATTGTAATTAACCAAATCTAAGTATATTAAGTTTATTTGAACTGTTATATTTGTCAAACGTTTGATTATAAACGGAGGGGAAGTATTAACGAATCCTATATTCATATGGAGGTGATCTATATCTAACTACAGGGATGTTGCTGAAACTATGCAAAAGTAGACTGCTTGGATTGGATAATTATAACAGTGTATATCTTAGCGGGTAAAATGACAAAATTAGGCGTGAAAAGACGACGTCGTTAGGGTTAACATATACAATACTGTATATACGATACGTGGCATGAAGTGAGGGCAGTTGAGGACTTGAGGTAATGGATTTTTGCTTTTTGCTTTATGTCGTTACTTCACCGCCACGCGTGATAACGTGGAGTGTCGACTTTTTACGTTGGTAGCCGAAGGTTTCGATATGTTGCTTGGCTGTGACATAGCGCTGAATGAATGGCTGTGACATAGCACTGAATGAACAGTGAACACAGCCGTCAAAGCAATCTCATTGGTTGTTCAAATTGTCGGTATTTACGACTGTATATTCCAATATTAAAGGAAATTTAGCTTTAACAAACATAACTTTCAGTTTTATCTATGAAGTGTTAAATGTATACGCATTTCCTAAAATGTGAATGCACTGCTCTATCTATTCCTAAACAATCCTCATATTTGATTGGACAAACAGATTAAAAATAATAATTGACAATTATAAGTATAACTTCATCCGTCTTAAAATTATTATCTTATTTTTATTTTTCGTCGATCTCAAAATAATTGTTTTGTTTAAAATTTTATTTTTTAGGACAACATATTTACTACTTTACCATTATTTTTTCATTATATTTTAATTATATATCACATACACATGAGCTTTAAACTTTAAAGTAAACTAAACATCAAATTAATATTAATAATTCAGTCAAATATGTTTTCTTAAATCGTGCGCCAAGTCAGCTCAAACGATAATTTTGAGACGGAGGAAGTAGTATAGTGTGTAACTTATTTTAAACTTCTTATGCATGTGGCCATTGTTAAAGTAATAAAAGTATGTGTAAAGTAATAAAATAGTATTCCTAAATAAAAATTTAGAAATAAGACAATTTTTTAAAATAGACATAAAAGAAAAATAGGGAAATTATTTATTATTTAGAAACGGAGATAACACTTTTTTTTATCAAGATTATAGTAATTTTACACCTCTTCTAGCCAAATTTTACTCTCCTCGCCCTTAATTGAGTATTCTATTTTGGTAAAATTTAAAAAAAATACCGTCTTACTAATATTTTACATAAGATAGATTTTTCTGATCAGACCCATCGTGTGTAGGTGAGGTGAATTAAGCTGTGAGAAATAGGACTTTGTGTTACGAATTAGGGTCTGTTATACGGTTTCATATAAGAGACATACTATTCTATTGTTATACAAAATTACTAAGTTTTTTAAAAATAAAACGTTTTTTTAGACATTTTCCCTAAGAGGGCATGAGAAATGATCGAAGCTGAGACATCACATTTTGTAAATCTCTAACTCTACCACTAGGCCACCCTTTAAGGTCTAGTTACTAACTTCACCAAGGCTACCTTACAATAATATAGTGTTCAGACTAAGGACATTGAATAGGTTTTCTGTAAGACCGTCTTACTGATCATATTTTATAAGACAGAGTCTCATTATCTTACAACTCATCACATCAACACATGGTGAGTCCGGTCAGGGGATCCCTTTTACAGAATATACATATAAGACGGTATTTCCTAAATTTTTGCCAATTACATTTAAAGATACTAACAAAATAACCTAAAAATCAACTTTATAAATATATAGAAAGCTAAAAGGGGTCATTCAATATTTTGAAACAAAAGAAATACTTTTGATGTACATATATTGAATTTGAATATTCAATGCACTTCTAAGACGATTATCATTCATATGAGGTCAGGAACATTATAGAGTCGTTAAAATGGGTTGGTCCCGTTCAGCTCCAACCAACTAACTAAAAAGAGTGGTCGGGTTGGGTAGGTAGTATAAGGACCTATAAAAATATGGGTTATATGGGTTGGACCTATACGTGTCACGAGTTGATGTTGGTTGAGGTGGGCTAACCCACAAGTTGGCTTAGGAAATTAGGTTTTAGTCTTTTAGAGTAATTTAATAAACTAATATCAGACAAAAAAAAACCCTCACAATCGAAAGCCCCTTTGGATTTTGAGCCAGTGTCATCTTCATCTTAATGTATCTTCAGTTTTTGCTTCTTCTTCTTCATAGAATCAAGCTTCAATCTTGTCTTGTACTCTTCTCCTATTCTCTCTCTATTCTTACCGTCTCACACCACAGACCCTCTCGCTCTCAGAGTCTCAGCCCCCCTCTCTCTTTGTCTCTCTCTCTCGCATCAATCAATCGACACGACGGCACCTCAGGCGACAATAATAGTACACGTGTATTAACTGAAGAGTCAAATGTTCTTGAGATTATTGATGAGGAGGAAAATTATATGAATGAATGATTAATTGTGATTTGCAAGAAACTTTGTTATTTTTATAATTATGAGACTTTGTATTAATTTTTTTGATAAATTATGGCATACTTTGTGTTAGTTTTTTAATGATAATTTGCAAAAAGCTTGGTATTATATTATTATTTATTTATTTTTAAAAATGTGTGAAAAAAAATTGGTGACCTGACTACAAACCATGTTGGGTTAAGTTGGATTCATATTTTCATGACCCGCCACCTACCTTGGTGGGTCAACCACCCTGCCCCACTAATTAAATTGTGGGTTTTTATGACCCGTAAATTGACCCAACCACCATATAAGTAACATTGAGGAAGTAAAGTTTTAAGAAAGCAAAAGTATATACATTTAACCAAAGTTAGTAACAAAAAGGGGGACTAGTACAGTAGTATGTAGTAATTTATTGTTCTATCCATTCTGATAAAAAAAATTTGTTTTTCTATTTTTATCAACATACTTGTGTCCACTTTCTAAACTTTGATTGAATTTATTATTTTTGTTTGTTACTAAATCTATAACTATTACTAAAACAGAAGTCGCTATCGCCACATGACGACTTTCTGTTTAAAGCTAAAAGTTTTTAAAAAATTTAGTGTTGCCACATGTTACCTTTGAAATAGTAAAAAATCAAAATTAATTAGTTTAAGATAAAAATAAAAAATCTAATTAGATAAGATAAAAATCCTAAAATTGATTTGATAAGATAGATTTAGGATATGGTTTAACGAGTACATTAATGATAGAGATTTAGAATTTTATTTTTATATATTTTTAAATATCATTTAATTAAACTAGATTTTATCCTATGTAATTTATACAAGTTAATTAAATTATTACTAAAACAGAAGCCGCTACTGCCACATGACTGCTTTCTGTTTAAAGCTAAAAGTTTTAAAGGAATTTAATGTTGCCACGTGTTACCTTCGAAATAGTAAAAAAATCAAAATTAATTAGTTTAAGATAAAAATAAAAATCTAATTAGATAAGATAAAAATCCTAAAATTGATTTGATAAGATAGATTTAGGATATGATTTAACGAGTACATTAATGATAGAGATTTAGGATTTTATTTTTATATTTTTTTTAAATATCGTTTAATTAAACTAGATTTTATCCTATGTAATTTATACAAGTTAATTAAACTATTACTAAAACAGAAGCCGCTACTGCCACGTGGCGGCTTTCTGCTTAAAGCTAAAAGTTTTAAAGGAATTTAGTGTTGCCACGTGTCACCTTCGAAATGGTAAAAAAAATCAAAATTAATTAGTTTAACATAAAAATCAAAATTCTAATTGGATAAGATAAAAATCCTAAAATTGATTTGATAAGATAGATTTAGGATATGGCGCCACGTGTCATCTTCGAAATGGTAAAAAAAATCAAAATTAATTAGTTTAACATAAAAATCAAAAATCTAATTAGATAAGATAAAAATCCTAAAAGTGATTTGATAAGATAGATTTAGGATATGGTTTAACGAGTACATTAATGATAGAGATTTAGGATTTTATTTTTATATTTTTTTTAAATATCGTTTAATTAAACTAGATTTTATCCTATGTAATTTATACAAGTTAATTAAATCTATTAATTATAACTAAAACAGAAACCAATACTGCCACGTGGCGGCTTTCTGTAAAATATAAAAAAATTTAAAAAAATTATGTGATGCCACGTGTCACCCTCTTATAAATTGTAGTTTTTTTATTTTACTCATAAAAGTTTTATCACATTTGATTTTGTTATAAGTTTGATATTATCACAATTGATTTCAAAGTTTTAGAGATAAAAAGTTAGTTTTTATCACATTTGATTTTATCACAATTGTTGCGGATAGATTTTATCAAATTTGAAATAGTAAAAGATTTTTACTTTAATTAAATGTTAAATGTTGCTGCCACGTGTCATTTTTGAAATGATAAAGTTTTTTTTTTTTCAAAATCGATTAGTTTAAGATAAAAATTCTAATTCTAATTAGATATGATAAAATTACTAAAACTAATTTGATAAGATAAAACTGATTTAGGATATAGTTTTACGAGAAAATTTATGATAGAGATTTAGGATTTTCGTATTATTTTTTTTCAAATATCGCTTAATTAAACTAGATTTTATCATATATAATTTATCAAGTTTAATTTGACTAAAACTCTTCTATTTCCATCTTTTTTATTTTTATAATTTTTAATTTATACAAATTATCCACGGGATGATTCTATACTATTTGTTATTCTACTAATCTATATTTATTAATTATTAATTACTAATATATTAATTATCTATCAACTATTATTAAAATAGAAGTCGTTGTTACCACATGACGACTTTTTGTTGTACGCTTAAAGTTTTAAAAGAATTATATGCTTCCACGTGTCACCTTCTATACAAGTTTATAATTTTTTTCCTATCAAAAATTAAAACCGAATAAATTTTAAAACTGGTGCCTCCTTTATATATGGTAATTTTTTTTTACCATTTTTTATTGCCATAATCAGTTAATATCGGATATATTTTATAACATTTGATTTAAACATGTTTCACTTTATTAGAACTCCAATTTTATGGTAATTTTTTTGAGGATATATTTTATCAATTCTCATAGATTTTAATCTTTCAATTACATGACTATATGATCAATTTTGAATATTTACCTTATTTTTTGTTTTTTTCTTCAAATTATTCTAATTAAAAAATTTAAATATTTATTACAAGTTTAGAAAATCATCTTATTATAAACAAGTTTTGCAAATAAAACAAAAATTATTAAAACCATGCATATGGTACTAAATATATCTATATAATTTTTTTTTCATGGTAAATTTTTTTTTATTTGCGGATAGATTTTATCACATTTGATTTTTTTATTAAAACCATGCATATGGTACTAAATTTTTTTTGTTTTTTATTTGCGGATAGATTTTAATTTTTATTATTTTACCAAAACTTGGTCAATTTAAAATAGATTTTATCCAATTTTATTAAACGTTTTCCACCATGACCACAAACAACTACTACGAAATAGCTTGCAAATTAAATCTACAAAATTTGCATGGATTTTCGGTTTGATGATTCAGTGTGATCTCACCTTTTTTTTATTTATTAATTATGTGGACATCTTGCTATTGTTGGTTCATTCAAATAGCATACAAATTCTATCTACAAAATTAAATTTCATAAGCAATACTAAGTCAACCGTGCATCGCACGGGTAATAACCTAGTTATTACTAAAACAGAAGCCGCTACTGCCACATGACGGCTTTCTGTTTAAAGCTAAATGTTTTAAAGGAATTTAGTGTTGCCACGTGTCACCTTCGAAATGGTAAAAAAATCAAAATTAATTAGTTTAACATAAAAATAAAAAATCTAATTAGATAAGATAAAAATCCTAAAATTGATTTGATAAGATAGATTTAGGATATGGTTTAACGAGTACATTAACGATAGAGATTTAGGATTTTGTTTTTATATTTTTTTAATATCGTTTAATTAAACTAGATTTTATCCTATGTAATTTATACAAGTTAATTAAACTATTACTAAAACAAAAGACGCTACTGCCATGTGGCGGCTTTCTGTTTAAAGCTAAAAGTTTTAAAGGAATTTAGTGTTGCCACATGTCACCTTTGAAATGGTAAAAAAAATCAAAATTAATTAGTTTAAGATAAAAATAAAAAATCTAATTAGATAAGATAAAAATCTTAAAATTGATTTGATAAGATAGATTTAGGATATGGTTTAACGAGTACATTAATAATAGAGATTTAGGATTTTGTTTATATTTTTTTAAAATATCGTTTAATTAAACTAAATTTTATCATATGTAATTTATACATGTTTAATTTGATGAAGGAAAACATCAAGTCATGAAACTGCTATATAATTTAGGATGAAGAAAAACTGCTATTCAATTTCAAGTATCATCTACCGGATATATTTTTATCACATTTGATTTAGACAAGTTTCAGTTTGTAGAAGTTTTTTAATTTTTATTATTTTACCAAAACTCGGTCAATTTAAAATAGATTTTATCCAATTTGATTAAACATGTTCCACCAAAATTACAAACAACCACTGCAAAATACTTCTCATCCATCATACACCTCCTTGATGAGTCTATCTTTATGGTACTTCCCCTCCCCTCGCTAAGAATATTTGTTCGATTTTATAATTCATATAAATTTTCTGTTTAATGATTCAGTGTGATCTCACGATTTTTTTAAAATTTATTAATTATGTGAACATCTGGCTGTTGTTGGTTCACTCAAATAATTTGCATATATTATCTACAAAATTATGTTTCAGAAACAACATTAAATCAGCCGTGCATCGCATGGGTAATAACCTAGTTTAGTAATAAAAAGGGGATAATTTGTTTTTCTACTTTCTATAATATCAGAAGGATTTGACTAATATATGTGACTTGAGATACTTCTTAAGAACTTAAATACTACTAGTAAATTTTGTATCGATAAGAAGATGACCATCAGTATTAGTTTCCATGTTGTTGGAGCAGTTTTCAAAGTATATTAATTAATAGGTGCTTAAAATGTGTTTTAAAGAAACATGTTAGCTTTGCTCATATCAAAATAAAATTTATTTTATTTAACTCTTTTTCATCCCCAAAACATTTACTCTTTTAGTTTCACACAAAAAAACCACACATTTTTGAAACATCTTAACATAATGTGTCACGCTTGAAATTACGTGCAATTCTTGTGATGTTATAGTTGTACATTTAATAGAAAAGTTTGGTGCACTGATTACTCTTCAACTAAATATAGTTTGTCGTGTGTGTTTAAAAATATAAGTGCAATAATATTACGAGTTCAAACTTGTGTTATTTCTACGAATTTTAATATTATAACTGTTAGATGGTTAAGCTGATGATGATTTGTAATATTTATGTCATTATTTGTGATGTTATTTTTTATTTCCTAAATCTAACCCCCCCCCCTAATTAAAGCCTCTCCAACGAGATTCGATTTTGGGATCAACAACAAGAGGAGTAGTGAGTATTCTAACCAGTAAAATAAGCACTAGTGCATCGAGGTAGAGGTGTGTAAATAGGGGTGACAAAATTTTATCTGAGCCTGCCGCCCATCGTTACCACTACTGTATGCTCTTTACTTAAAAATAATAATAAATATATACAAAACTGTCTATTAACAGATTCAAACTTGGATCAAGTTACTTTGTACCAAAGCGTGCTACAACTAGGCTAGACTATCTTTTGTAATTTATTTCAAAGTTTAATATAAATATAAACAAGTAATCATATAAATTGTTGATTATTATGAATTATTATTTTGGTTTGGATTAAGAATATTTGGTTGTTATTTATAATTATAATGAATATAAGTATTTAATTTTTTAATAAGGTATTTGACTTTTTATTTTTTATTACTTTTACATAATCATTTATTAGTGTGAAATCAATAAGCACATATCTTTTATATCCCACAATTATGAATATTATTATAGAATTTTGATAACTTCATATATATATATATATATATATAAATTGAAAACCTAAGGGCAAATCAAATGGTACGGGTCAAAACCAAATTTTGATACCTATGTAGGAGTATTATGTTCTCCAATGGTTAAAATAAAATGTATCAAAATTAGGTGTGGTACTAGAGAATGTACCAAATTTGGTACATTCCCTAGTACCACACCAAATTTTAATACCCTTCATTTTGACCATATATTTATGTCATAATATGTGTTGGTAAATTATTGTATAATAATATTTTAATTTTGTTTTTATATTATGATATGAGTTGGATATAATTTTTTCAAAATTGTTATTATATTAAATTTTGATACATATGATTGGAGATGATTATTTGATACTCATAAATAGTAACCAATAGGTGTTAAGATTTGGTTTTGATACCTATAGACAAGTACCACCATTGGACTTGCTCTAAGAGCATGTATAACAAAGCTCCCCATTTAGGGAGCTTAAGCTCCCTTTTTTTCTTTTTTTATTACAAAAATGCATTAAGCTCCCCACTTAATCTCCCCAACAAAAATATCCTTTCAAAAATGCACAAACTCCAACACTTTTCATACCCCAATATATTTATCTCCATTAAAATTAAACATTTTACTTATATCAACAAATAAAATAGCTAAAAACTTCAAAAAATCATTTAAAAAAATTTGGGTGTCCAAATGAAACAAACCAAGTTTCTATTTGTAGGGTAAAAATGCGTACTTTAATTCAAGAAAAAAAAATATTGCTGAAAATTTGTGAAGAAAAACGATGGTGAAAAAGAAATTTGGTCCACTACATTTGCTCCACGCGGAAAGAGGCGTGGCAGGAAGGGCAGCACTCTTCAGGGTCTTGTGACTCTTGTCAAATGAAAATTTCCAAACAACCAAGTTTTGTGTGAAATTGTTGTTGACCTACGTCATTTCGGTTGAATTTCTTTACTGAAGCAGTGAAGCGTGAGAGTTTCTTTGGCTCTTGAATTGTCTTTTGCTTATCCAAGCACCCATCAAGAACCCTTGTTATTTTGATGAATCTCACATAATTTCTCAAACAAGGCAAACACCCTTATTGTAAGTGGTCTAATCATGGCTTTCGGCCTATTTATATATTAGGTGATAAAAATAGTGTAGCACATTACACACGCCACTTTTTATTTAAGGAGTAAAAAATAAAATAAAAGATAAAGTCAAAATTAAAATTAAAAGAGTATCTAGGTCGTTGTTGAAAGTGAGACCTATAAAATTTTATTAAAGGTGAAAATTTTGTGAAAATATTGTGAACATTTAGTTATTAACTTAGTATTGTGTGTGTGTTTGCGTATGTGTGCGTGCGTGTGTGTGTGTGTGTGTGTTTTGGCGTGTGTGTGTGTATGTTGTGATTAGTGAATAATAATATATGTAAGTGAGTAGGGCTGATGATTGGATGAGTTGAGTCGGGTCGAAACGAGTCGTGACTTGTTATGACATAAAATTAAACGAGTCGAAATGGTTGGATCCATTTCAACCCCCATTTTCCATAAAAACTACATTTATATAGCAAAAAAATAACGGGTCGAAATGAGTAACATGTTCGACCTACTTTAACCTGACTCAAATCGGTTCGTTGATTTTTTTGGGTCAAAATGGGTAAGCCGTTTCTACCCAAAAAAAAGGACGGGTACTTTTCAAGCCAAATTAAGTGTGTTAACGAGTTTTGGATTGTAATTACATGGCATATAGGTGAGTAATACCCAAAATAATAAATGATATTATTTATTGGGTATTATCCGGATAATATTCATTTATTAATAGATAGAATTAAATATTATTCAATAACACTCATTAAGATTAATTAATGTTATTGGATAATATAAAAAATACTCATTAATTATATTGATGGATAATAATTATATTGATGGATAATAATTTTATCCAAACTTAAACACCCATTTACTAAACCCTGTGTAAACGTGGTGGACCAATTCTAGTCAGCTTGAGGTGATTGGTCCCTTGGTTTTTAGTATTTTGTTCATTACAATTATTATCATAGATTCTGTGACAGAAAGGGTTAGGTGAAAATAACTCCTCAATATTTCCGACAAACCAAGTTCTATGGGCCGCACCCGCATGGGCGGTTGGGTTGGGTGGCCTTTCAACTAGAATAAATAATAGTAATTTTGAAAAAGCATATTCTATTGATTTGTCATTACTCATTCTGCAGCACGATTAATTATCTAATCTTAATTGTGTTATTGCAAGTACACTATGATTATACTCCTCTAGTCCTTTGAGATTAGTTGTACCGAGTATATTATTAAATAATTAATAGAAAAAAAATAATGAGAGCAATTGGATGAAATTGTTTAATGATGATTTGAATAAAATAGTAACATCTAAATGCAAAATTTTCTGTTTCACCCTGTCTCACAACTTATTGAATTTAAACACTTACACATGTTTTTACTATTTAATAATTGTACAAGAACACACATAATACTAAAATTTAATGAAACATAGAATGTAACACATAACTGGATAGTAGATTTCAATCTGTATCATCCATAAGCATTGCAAATACACATTTACATCAATTATGACATAAATAGACTCGTAAGGTATTGAGCTTGTATTTGGTTAGGGTGCCCTTCCACCAAATATTGAGATTTCGTTTATTATATATTACTCTTAATTTAGAGGTTCTGGCATTAGTAAAAATATAGTGGATCTCCGATCAGAAGAACAATCTTTCTAAATGGTGTACTCCCTCTGTTTCGGGCAATGTCTACTATTTCATTTTATAATGTTTCACTTCACTACAAGAAAATTGGGTATTTGCGACGGCCAAAAACCGTCCCAAATACTGTCAAAACCGTCACAAAAGGTATTTGAGACGGAATTGGGACGGTTCTGGCTCCCTCCCAAATACAAGGGTGCCAAATACATTTGTCTCGGGCCAAAACTGTCCCAAAAAGTATTTGGCACGGCAAAGGTGACGGTTGGACATGGTGGTGCCATTTAACAAACATTTGGGATGATTTTTGATGAAACGTCGCAAATAGTATTTGACATGGTTTTGATGTCGTCCCAAATAGTATTTTGGCACGGTTGTGTTGCCCTCCCAAATAGTAATCGGCACGGTTTTGGTTGCCCTCCCAAATAGTATTGGGGATGGTTGGTGTGCTATCCCAAAAAGGTTTTGGCACGGTTAGGTTTGCCCTCCCAATAGTAATTGGTACCGTTTTGTTGCCCTCCCAAATAGTATTTGGGACGGTTTTGTTTGGTCTCCCACGTAGTATTTGGCACGGTTGATGCTATCCCAAATACCATTTGTGACCGATTATTTTTGTATTTGATATCGTTTTAATATGAGATGATCACCATTTTTTTTTCAAGTTTTTAATTATTATGCCAACCATTTGTTGGAGTCAAATATATGCCAATTATCAAATGAAAAACAATTACATTTTATAGAAATGAATTAAAGTCATAACACAAACTAATTATATAGATATGTTTCTAATAGGTACCCAATTAGCCAAAAGCATAACCTAAAAAACATTCAAAATTACATAAAAGTACAATAAAAAAAAAGATTGTATATAGATCAACTACCCTTCAAAAACTAAAGTTAATTTCAATAAGTGTCCTTCCTATACAAAAGTGTCTATTGAAATAGACAGATCAAGTCGTCCATCATTGAAATAGCTAGCTCAAGTCGTCCATCGGCGAGTTGGTCCGAGCCTACAACAAAAAATATATAATTAGCACGATATGTAACCTCATTATTTGCTTTCATCTAATTATAATAGAGACCAATTATATTCAATTACACAAAACACCAAGTAAATACAATTACACAACATAAACACCAAGTAAAGACAATTATTTGGGAGAAATATCTTTCGGAAAATGACCTGTTCAATTCAAATCCCTTTAATAGGTCCCCTATTAATTACACACTTTTTAACACCCACACACGCTATCACCCTGTCATCTACGTATACAACTCTATATATTTTGTTGCATGCATGGCAAATATATAGGTGTAGTATATGTGTGTGTATCTAATACTGACATAAAGAGATAGAGAGAGAGAGAGAGAGAGATAGAGAGTACATATACATTAATAAGGGTCTTGGTTCGGCAATGGGGCTGTTAAGAAGGTGGTTACGGGAATGGGGCTGGGTATTAATAAGGGTCTTGGTTCGGCAATAGAGACCAATAGGATACAAGGCAGTGTGGGCTTCACAAATAGTTGGGTTCGTGGCAGGCTTGGAAAAGAGAGCAGGCTGTGGGCTTGGAAGAAAAGGTTTTGCATAGGGTTTGCATGGTTCGGTATGTATGAGAGCACTATGAAGGTTATCCGTGTGCGTGAAGCTAAGAAGGAGGGAAACATCAATACAACGGGATGAAGACTCTTCCTATTAAAGTTCTAGTTTAAGTTTACTTGTTTAAAATAAAGGTCCTTAAAGGATTATAGATTAGCTTCTTTACTTTCCTAGATAGATTAGATGTTTGCTGTTAGTTTCTTTAAAGGGTTATCCGTGTGTGAATGGTACAGGTTTCACTGGCGCTTCATGAAGTTCTGCTAACCTGATCGAATTTTGAGACACAATATAGAGAGCCCATGCCATTTATCAGATCACTCAAGTACACTACAGTACAGGGAACTTATTATGAATAAATACATTTTACTGAGCTTATGTCCAGGGAACTTGGCATGGGATTATGGCATATAGCTCGCTTGGTTGTAATCTGTTAGGTCGGCCTTGGCAATTTGATGGATATGTGGTTCATGATGATAGACAGAATTCCTATGTGGTAAAAAAGAATGGTAGGATGTTCGAGCTAAAACCTTCACCGCCTACAAAAATTGATCAGCCTTCGCAATCTACCATTCAAATTGTTTCTATCGCGAGTCTCAGCTGTAGAACAAATAGGGTGGGCAGCAGGTTAGGGATTGTCAAGACGCAAGCTGAACAACAAGGACAAGACATGGAACTCCATACAAGTAACATGATTTTGATCTCTTCAACTTAGAATTTTCCGTACAAAAAATTTGGGTTAAATCCCAATCAGTATGTGGTAATTAGCATGGAAGAAGCTGGGCATTGGGTGGAGTTTTCAAACTATCTTGCCTTGCTCATGACACACAACGAAGAAACGATTTTAGAAGATAGAAAAAATGGAACAATTTTGGAAGATGGCGGAGTTTGAGATTGTGATAACGTAAGGAGAACAACAAGACCGAGATATAAAAAAAGAAAAAAAAGTTGGAAATTTTGAGACAAATATTGTTTGAAAAACTCTTTCAGTCCAATATTTTTCTTATGAGGGGCTGGGATTTAGACTCAATCAATTCATGTTACTAAGCACGAAAGAAGCTACAGGCTGGACTAAATTTCTCATCAAGTTCACCTTGTGCTGTAATCACAAAGGTAAATTAGAGGAAAACGAGGGGATACAGAAAATTCAGCAAGTGTTCTTAAGGTGGGCAATATGCAAGGCTAAAACTGTGGGTTGTGAGTTAATGTGGGTCGAAGAGCTGCTGGAAATTGCAAGATCAAGGGGCAGCACATTGGGGCTCGAATTGGTATAGGAAGATTACAAGGAAGTCATAAAATTGCAAAAGCCATGAATGTTTTGACAATTGAACTACCAAACACACTGAAGCAGGTCTCATCCTAATACATATGGGGATGCCCAATATTCCTAATTGGAAAGAAGTCATAATGAAGTTGTTGGAGAAGGAGGATACAGGTTGGATTGATAAGACAACAGGGCTGGAATTTCAAGGTAGGAGGGCTGGACCATTAGTTGGCAATATTATAAGTTGGACAGAATTTTCACTTGCCTTTTACTTGTTCATGAGACAAAAGGAAAGTATCATACGGGGCTATTACAAACAAAGACATAAAGTTCAGGACTATTGTGGTTCGAAAAGGACATCATGGGACTGTTTTAACAAGCAACAGAGATGCAAAGTCGAAAAAGGAAGCGGCAACGGGTATCACAAGAGTTAGAGTCATGCTAGTCCTTTCCAATGCACTCATGGATGCATTTTCACTTCTCTTTCAAAGACACTAGAAAAGATACATGTCTCATTTCTCGCTCACTTTTTATTAAAAGGAGGTTTAACAAATTATTTAAGCCAAAGCATTTAAGTACAACAACAAAACAATGGTGCACACCCATCAAGCGAGGGCACCCCAACAAAGCATTTACGTACAACAAAAAAACAATGGTGCACACCCATCAAGTGAGGGCACCCTAACAAGCATTTTAGTTATGTAGCTTACCTCTGCTCGAATATTAACGTATGAAGTCCTCCCGGTCCTGTGTGGGAACTCGAGTTGCTTACGATTTGCAGAATTACATTCAGCTTCAGCCTAAAATACAAATCATATTCACATCACATAAGCTTATACATTATATAAGCTTGAGTACATCAGCCATGCAAAGACCTGAATTGGATGTACCTATAGTACTTGAGGAAGCATTTAGCCTTTGCTAGTACTGTAATATTGTGGGCAAAGAACTTTCCATAACCATCATGTTCTGACATACTGAACAAGTGAGAATGCTTTGGTACTTGAGTTTTTCGTTTTATTGTTTTAGACTACTTTGTTTCCCATGATGACAGTTAAGGACAAAAAGAATGTAACTCCAAGGAAATATAAATCAAATAAAGGAGGGAAATAGCAGGAAAAACTTTATTATAATCTTGAAAATATTGAAAACAACAAGTGTTGGCATATAATGAAGAATCATATAAAGGAACAAAGGATAAGGAGATCACAAGACATACTCAATAGAACACACACACACACACACACATAGAGAGATAAATGATAGCAAGCCAAATTGTATCTCTTGTATGTCCTTTTTTTGCCTCTTAGTTTGCTTACTCTTTTAAGAATCGACACAAGTAGTTCTTTTCCAAAAAATTCAAGCAGGGCTATCTGTGGTGATTGGTTTTACACTTGCACATTTTTCAGGAAGCAAACTTGCATTTGGCATAGTGCGACACTCTTCAGTGTCCTGTATACGTTGGTCTGCATGATTTTGTCTGCAATATTAGAGACCTAGCATGTGTTTGGGGTCAATTTTGCATTGGATTCTCAATTGATAAAAAATTTCATTAAACATGTAGCAATTAGTGAGAGATACCATAGTATGTTAGACAATTCAGCTACGTATTCTTTGTCTTGAGATCTGAATGGATTCTATTTTTTTTGATAACTTAAACCATTTGATAGCTACAATCTAATACCTGAAAGGTTGCTAAAAATAGACTATTATGATTTGCTGAGGAATAGGATGCAAAAGAAAGACAACCGCCACTCTACGGAGTCCTCCGAAGAGCTACAGGACCAAGGAACTCACGACTCAGCTGGACAGATCTGACGAGATACATAGTTTGGCAAGACTTCACCATTCACTAAGAATTGGCTAGGAGATACAAAAGTATAATACAAAAACTGATTTGTTATTTAGAAGCAAAACTCATCTCCCTTCAAGTCCTAATGCATCTTGGTATTTATAAGACTTCTTGGAACAACCCTCCAAGCATAAGTGACCAATTTCCCAAAAAAACAACAACTATTTTTTACTGGAACATTGAATCTTAAACATGATTTATGTACTGGGTTACCTTAAGAACCCCAAAAGACTCATAGAAAACAAATAACTAGCACAGAACAGCTAACTGTGACATGTCTTGGTAAAATGGCCAGAACTTTCTCTAGAGAGCCCCAAATCAGGAACCGTTTTTTGGACTAGAAAGTACTTCTAGATCTTTCCAACCATACCAGTCTTCGAATTATTTTGCTTCATTTCAGTATGTCTAGCCCATCTTATGGTCAAAACGAATGAGTCTCCGAAACTACTTGAGCGATCACAGTTTTTGGTTCCAAAACCAGCTCCAAAATCTCTCTAAATCAACCTATTTTCAAAAGGGTTCAATCCCAACATAAATTAGGTATACAAAGTTTGAATTAGGGAAATAAATGGACCAAAATGAAGAACATTTGATATGTCAAAACGTATGGCAAAAATTGCTAAAACTTAATGTTGTCCAAGAACTAAGCAGAATTATGCCAAACTCCAATTAAATATGGTACTGATCCATGAGGCCAAAAATTACAAATAAGATACCATTGGAAAGATCTAAGAGTCAGCTTTCTAACAAAACAAACAGAATTCGATTCCGCTAACTCTACAGAAAGTTATGACACTTCTAGTAACAAGTGTCCAAACAGTACATTAAGAGTTAAAAGGATTTCAACAGAAATTCACTCTTTGAACACACTTCTTTTTGGTCAAATCTGGAACTAAAGCATCAGTTAGTAAAGGCATGTATGACCATATTGACCGACCCAATAATTATCATGAATCTTGGGCTCCCTTGTTTATTATACTCGCAATCCTTGTCCACATAATGTCTCTAGTGAACCACATAGTCCAATCTAAGGTAACAAAAATTAACGAGTAAATCTATTTCAATCTATATAATTTGCCAAAGCAGAAACAAAACTCAGCAAAACACTTTGTCACAACTCACAAAGATAAACATGCCTTCAAGTCTATACAGACTAGGAATTGCAATAATTTAGTTAACTCCATCATTTCTTGGAGTACTTGTTTTTCTTTAATTTGATTCTGTAAGTTAAAAAAAAAATCTAGTTGAAGGTAGAGCTCAGCCTAAAAAAATGTTGGGTCCCAAAAATGCTCTACAACTTGGGGACTTTGGCTGTACATATCTTTTCCATGTGCTATACATATTGTTTTAGTTTACAAAAAAATGAAATGAAAGTCAGAAAAAAAAAGATAGGCTTTTAAGGACTTTCGACTGCTTGAATAAGCTAATAATAGAGACACATGTGAAACTTATGCCTTATGCCTAACTAACTATTTTGGTCTCAGGATTCAGCCTTATGCCTAACTATTTGAGAAGGCACTTGCTAAATATGATAGAGACACATGCCAAACTTACCAGAATTCACCCTCCCCGATATGTATTTCAAATTTGTTCGTCTATTCCAAAACACAATTCATTTCATCCCAGATCATAGAATTGTGCATACAACCACGAAAATCAAAGTGCCAAAAAAGAAGCTAAGGCTATGAAAGGGGCCATCTGCAAGTAAATTTTTGTAGTGGCATTCGACTAAACGAATATCATTTGGGCGCGACTTCTCTAAAATAAGTTCTTGAAAATGTTGGGGGGAAGGGAATACCAATAAAAAGAGGGAGATGCATGAGAGGAAGGAAGACATAGACCAAGACTACCCCAATGGATCTAGACAACTTTTGTTTGACATGGATATGTAAAGAGCCTGGAGTCTAGGCACTTCGTTTTGTTTTGGAAACTTCTCGTGGTACGCTAGATTTCTAAAGCAAATGAGTTGATGTTTTGAATAGGACTTGGATCCTAATAACGCTTTGCTCATTTGAGATTCTGACGAGCTAGATTCAATGATTACTTCACTCATTTTTACTGTCCCTAATCGAATTCAGGTAGAAAAAAACCTATATTTTCGATCAAATCGAACAGAAGCAGAAGCGATAGATTTCAAATATCAAGTTTAGATAACATAAAATATGCAAATTAATATTTAACTGAAGGAAGGAAATAGAAACATACCTCTCATGACAATTTTATTTTACTTCGTTCATAACTTTCAAATCTTCAAAGATCGTAGACATCACAGTCTTTCGATTCGTTCCTTCCAATCAACATTCGTGTGTGGGCACTTAAATAATATTACCAAGTTCCTAACTTAGTTTTCCTAAGATATTTTCAACACATGAAAACTTAGGGGCAAATCTCATCAATGGTCCTTCGACTATAGGCCGGTCACAATAATAGTCTCTTAACAATTTTTTGTCAAATTTGGGTCCTACGAGTATTGAAGTTTTATAGCAGTAGTCCTTTTGATGGATGTCGTTAGCGAATTGCTAATAGAAAGTCAAACTTTTTACGAAAATGACACTTTTAGTAGCCCGTTGTAATAAAATAACACTTTTATTCATAAAATTTTGAAAGTTAACTCTTTAAGTAAAATATATCAAAATAAAATAGTACTCATTGCCAAAAACAGAGAGAATAGTAATTATATAAATATAATAAATATCTTATTTTTTTAATTCTCAATACAGTCAAAATTGTATAATATCAAATATTTCTAAGAATATATAAGAGGGAAAGAGATAAAGAGAGGGTAAAAAGACTAAAAGTAATGAAATAGCCCCTCATATGACATGTACATGCCAATTACGAGTAGTTTTTTTCTCGACCAGGGGCAACATGGGAAAAATAGCGACACTAGTTATGGAAAGACACAAAACGTAGGATTAGGTGAAAATTTAGGGGTGAAAATCGTTATTTGGCCAAAAAGAAAAAAAAAAGTCACAGTAGTACTTATGCATGCGTTGACTACTTGAATTGAGCTAAGAAAAAACATTCTGTCTTTTACAGTCTGAAAATCGCTTTCAGAGCCAATTTCACTGTTGTTTGTCAACGCAATCATGGAATTCCTTTCCAGCAGCAGTCAATTCCTTCAGCCGATCCATCATCCACGCTCTTCCCCTCCAATCCATCTTCTCAAAAATCTTCGGAGGAAACTCATTTTATCTCTCCCCTCAAAATGCTCCCTTTCCTCCCCAGGTACACACACGCACGCACAGAGTGTAAGTTTTCTAATGGGTTTGTGCTAATTCGGTTTGTTTGCAGGATTGCGTGGACCAAGGTCCCCAAGTCATGTAGACCCAATTTCTATAGGTAACTTTTTGTTTCTATCACTGTTGATTGGAGATATGTAAATATATGGTTTCGAATTTCGTTTTGATGCTGTTTTTGGGTATGTTTTGATCAATTGAAGGTGGTGGGGGTTCAAGATTAATATTCAGCCGACGTGTTTCGGAGAAGTTTTCGGACTGGGTTGACCCGGATCAGTCTCAGTCCCCAAATTATGCTCCAGAATCTACCCAGGTGTTATTTCTTTTTAGTTTTAATTTAGTTTTTCATTTAATGAAATAACAGCACTTGTAGATTAATAAGTAGGATCATTTTACTTGAACGTATATTGATATATATTCCCTTGGTTCCACTCACTCGAAGAGTCCAAAACAAGTCCACCTTTCTAAGTCAAACGCGTCAATAATTAAAGTTTTTTTTTTTTTGGGTAAATTTATAGCCCGACCCTTTTTTAAAGTTGTTAACCCCAAAAGCCCACGTTATTTTTTTCAACAGCAAAAAATCATTTTTCGAAATATTGTTTCAAAAATGCTATCGTCTTCTTCGACCGGATCGACCTGCCCAGTCAGGTCGCGAGGGATGCGCCCTTTGTGGGGGTTCGGAGGCAACGCCCCGAAAGATAAACGAGTTTTTTGATTCATGAAATATAAAATTATAATGGATCTGTGTTGGGTTGAAGGATTTTTTAATTGGGACGAAGACGGAGAAAGAAGAAGGCTTACGATAGAGGAGATGGAAGAAGGTGGAAGACGTAAATTGGTTATTTATGCTTTTGTATTGCGGTGCAAAAATGAATTAGATAATATTTTTGCATTGCGATTCAAAGTTTAATTTCCTAGTTTATTTTTGAACCGCGGTTCATAAATTTTATTGCATTAATATTTGCACTGCGGTTCAAAGTTTAATTTCCTAGTATATTTTTGAGTCGCGGTTCATAAATTTCATTGCATTAATTTTTGCACCGCGGTTCAAAGTTTAATTTCCTAGTCTATTTTTGAATTGCGATTCATAAATTCCATTGCATTAATTTTTGCACCGTAGTTTAATGTTTAATTTCCTAGTCTATTTTTGAATCGCAGTTCATAAATTTCATTGAATTAATTTTTGCACCGCGGTTCAATAGTTGAATTTCATAGTCTAATTGCACCGCGGTTCATAAATTTAACCCGATATTTTTGAACCGCAATACAAAAATGTTGCACGCCTCAGGCTCATTAAGGGTATCACAGTCATTTCGCTCTCAAAAGTGTTATTTTTCGGTTGAAAAAAACATTGGACTAGAGGGGTTATAAACTTTAAAAAGTGGACCGGCTCGCAATTTTATCTATTTTTTGAGCCATATATACCTCTAATTTTAAGGGGTAAATTTAGGATGGTCCACTTTAATAAATTTTCAATCACAGTACCTTGTTTTTTTTTAACTGGAAAAAGTCATTTTTTAGGGCAAAAAGTCTACGATGCCCTTAATGAGCCTCAAGCGCGCTTCGGATCACTCACTCAAATGCATCGTGTTGCATCAATTTAAATTGCATCAATTTTTGTACCACGAGGCATCAATTAATTACTTAATCCAATTTTGCATCGCGCTGCATCAATTTTTGCACCGCGATGCATCAATTTTAATTACTTAATCTAATATTGCATCGCGGTGTAAAATCATAATGAACCAGACCTCATGTCCTCCACCTTCTTCTTCCTTCTCCTCCGTCGTAAGCCTTATTCTTCCTCCTCCGCTTTTGTCCCTACAGAAAAATCCTCCAACACAACACATGTCTATTACAGTTTCGTATTTAATAAATCAGAAAAATCGTTTACCTTTCGAGGGCATTGTCTCCGAACCCTTACGAAGGGGCGCTGCCCCTTTGATTCCTGCAACTTGACCGGAGCTGTGAAAGAAGACGATCCGGACATTTTAGGAATAATATTTCGAAAACGGACTTTAGCTGTTGAAAAAAAGAATGGGGGACTGTAGCGAAAAAAATATACAGGAAAAGGTACTAGATAGCAATTTCTCGTAATTTTAAAAATTAGATAATGATGTGCCCGACCCAAATTCGGTTACGGGGAAAGCACATGCAACTGTCATGATCTCAGAAATAGGAGCCATGCGCAAGCAACGTATATGCCGGGCAAGGTGTCCTGCCAACAAATATACTCAATCCCTGACTAAGCCTGGTCGGACCAAGGCCTTACCTGTCCGAGGGGGGCCATGCCCAGGGGACATCGACAAGACTGTGAGCAAGTATAGCTTGCTCGGCAGGGCCACCCTCATCTCGGCAAGCATGGCAACCATCGAGCAACTAAAAGTATTAGTATATCCTTTATATTGCACCAAAATTACTTCTTTTCGGGGAAAGGGGTATAATTGAATCAGAAGCCACTTCTAAAAGATGTTTCCTCAAAAATGATTTGACTTCTATATCCAAGTAGCTCAGATTGTTCATATTATTTGCGCTTTATGTGTTACACATGGATGTAATGTGTATATGTGTATTTCTGGGAAGGAAACGGCTCAAGTTATATGGGTTTGTCTAACTTTAGGCTTTCTGATGTACGGAGTCACCCATATTTATTGTCTATTTGTCTAGTTTCAGATGCCTGAGCAGAAGGAGGCTTCTTTTCTGGAGATTTTGAAGAGTGCAAATTCGATACTGCCTCAAGTAGTCCTTGCTAGTACACTTTTGGCTATTATCTATCCACCTTCTTTCACGTGGTTTACCAGCAGGTTGTTAAATAAATATTAAATGATTAGACAAAAGAAGTTAATATCTGCTTATTTCTTATTTCGTGTTATATTTTTTTTTGAGTGCAATTAACAAGGAATTGAGATCCTGCTTTAAATACTTTTTCTCATTTTTCTCTATCAAAGTATAGTTCACAATATATCAATGATATCATATGCATACTTGGATTCGTAAATGCCTGATACTTTGCTTAATTGCTTCAATCATTATCCGATGCTTGTTGATTCCTTGATAATGATTAAAACCGAAGTTGGAGGTATTGCTGAGGGTTCTACTTTCATAACTACAGGACCAATATGTTTTTTTATTGCCTTCAATGGGGCAAAAGATATAGTTATTTGCATGGACTTAGACACTGATAGCTAGTGAATTCAAGTTTAAGCTTATGCTTTGCCAATACCCGTACGAGGCTCCCACCCTACGGCTTGTGAAAGAGTCTAATGTATGCGGTCTTAATGCATGCACAGATGCTCTTTCCGTGGGACGTACTCATTGATCAAACTTATGGACCGAAGAGAATTGAGAAGCAAAATGAGACTTTTATTGTTTTGATAGGTGAGTGTGACCCCTTGTTGGTATGGAGACTGGAACCAAGGACCTCAAGGTTTTTGCGTGAGTGCCTTTCCCATTCAATGGTTGTTTGTATAATTTGTAACCTTTCTGACCAAATGGATATCCAAGAAATAATGACTTGATTGCTTTCGGAGCAAAGTTATCTGTGGAGCCGTGAGATGCATAGCAGAGGCTTCCAAAGTCTTTTAAATGGTTGTAATCGGGAAGTTTTCTATATAACATGTGATATAGAATTTTGAATTGTTTAGCACTTGTTGGCAATAGGTTGACAATATGTGTGGCTGCTAGTAAACAATGGCCCCAAAAAGAATTTGGAAGCCTCGAGTGCAATCTAAGCTCTAGAGATGATCATTAAGTGTTGGTGTTTACTCTCCACAACTCCATTTTGTTGGGGAGTCCCAACACTGGAGCTTTGATGAAGAATGCTTAAAGAAGCAAGGAAAGGTGGGACTTCATGATTGAACAATTATGCATCAGATCAATTGAGATACATATGTGGTCAGTGGCCCCTGGATCACTACCCAAGCATTTAGACTATGAACTGAAGCTGTCATAGAAATAGAGTTAGATGAAATCATACCTGCAACAGCCCCCTGTGCTCCATTCATGACCAGTAGATTTAGATGATCATTTGAGAGTCTTTTTGTTCCCCTGCTGTAAGAGACTCATGACTTGTGTCAATTGATTCTGCAACTGCTCAAGGTTGATCTAAGAATTCATGACCTTGTCTCCTTCATTGACATTAACACTCCCTTTGCATTACTTGCGTAGCCTCGTGACTCACTTCCCTTTAGAATTAGAGTAGGTCTCGTGTGTGAGCGTCTTATGGATCTTAATTCGTAGGACGGATCCCCACTCTCTCATTGCTCAGCCACCAACACACGGTGGGTCGTGTTAGGGAGATCCGTCTTACAGAAAATATATGTATTCCGTAAGATAGTCTTTCCTAAGTTTTTGCCTTAGAATTACCAGTTCTCCCTTTAAAACTTGCTTTCTTGTTGTGAATAGGATGATCAGGTGGAAAACCATGCAACTTGAAACAATCATTTTTAGCTTGTCGTTACTTGTTCAAATCTGATCTTGAATTTGTTAAATGAAGCTGACTTAATATTTGGGCTTATTTGTAACAAATTGCTTTCCAGTGTGCAAAACAATATGATGTGAATCAAATCCGAATTACAGGTACTATGCCCCAGCTTTAGGTTTTTTGATGTTCGCAGTAGGAGTTAATTCAAGTGAAAAAGATTTTATTGAAGCATTCAACAGGCCAACAGCTATTATTGCTGGTTATGTTGGCCAATTCATTCTGAAGCCCCTCCTTGGATATCTATTTGGCACAATCTCAATGACAGTATTTGGCCTTCCAACTTCCCTAGGTAAGGGTCTTTAACTCTTTATCTTGTCCCTTTTGAGGGATTGGCATATGTATACTAAATTTTCTTAAATATTTGAATCAGGTGCTGGAATCATGTTGGCTTCTTGTGTTAGTGGAGCCCAGCTCTCAAATTATGCAACTTTTCTTACTGACCCGTCAATGGCTCCTCTAAGCATTGTGATGACATCAGTGTCTACTGCTAGTGCTGTTTTTGTCACCCCATTGTTGTCCCTTTTGCTTATTGGGAAGAGGTTACCCGTTGATGTAAAAGGAATGGTGTCCAGTATTCTGCAGATTGTAGTTTCACCCATTGCTGCTGGTTTACTTCTGAACAGGTAATCATAATTATTACTCCCTCCATTCCTAAAAACGAGTCATGTTTGACTTAGGATAGAAGATTTAATTGACTCTATTATAAATATTATGTTGTGTGTTTTCTTAGGATGCCCATGTGAAGTGTGGGATCCATCAACTAAAGTAGGAAGGAAATCAAGAGTAAAATGGTAAAAGTAACATCCCAAGAAAGAAAGATTAGAAAGCGGACTCTTTTTTGGGAACGGGCTAAAAGTAAAGATAAACTCTTGCTTAGGGACGGAGGAGTATTTTTTGTTGTCGTAAAGGGGGGTGGGTTGTGATTGAACCTGAGAGAACCCACTTTTTGTGGAGCCCCACGTATTCCTAGCCACCCGTAGGGTTATGAATAGTAATTAAAAGTTCAAAACTTACATTTGTATTTTGTTGCATCCACAGGTTCTTTCCAAAAGTTTGTAATACTATTCGACCATTTTTGCCACCACTGTCTGTGCTCGTGACTTCTCTCTGCGTTGGAGCTCCACTTGCTATTAACATACAGTCTGTTCTATCCCCTTACGGCTTATCAGTTTTGGTGCTTGTTATCGCATTTCATTTGTCAGCATTTGTTTCCGGGTATGTCCTTGCTGGATTTGTCTTTCAGAAGGCTCCTGATGTGAAACCGCTTCAAAGAACACTCTCTTACGAGACAGGTTCTTACCTTTCTACACTTCCATCCTAATTAGGCCAGATAAACATGTTCACTTCATTTATTTTCTTATATACCTCTTGAGGGGGCATGGGAAGGATAAAGTCTGTGATGTCACACTTAGTAAAGTCCAGGCTGATCCTTGGGGCACCAGTTGAACAAGCTGTTGGATCTACATTAACCTTTTCTCTGCTCTTTTAGGTATGCAGAGCAGTCTGCTGGCTCTTGCACTTGCAAATAAATTCTTTCAAGACCCGCTAGTGGGTGTGCCTCCCGCCATATCTGTAAGTTGACTGTTTGACCACATAGAAAAGGAAAACAACAAAGGGAAGTCGACGTGGTGGCCTCTCCATACATTTGGTGCTGATCGTTTTACTGGTTGCGCGCAGGTTGTAATCATGTCGTTAATGGGATTTTCTCTTGTGATGTTATGGACCAAAAAGAAAGAGGCGTTGGTGTGATTGTGATGAAGCGGAGCTCCTGCAGTTTACCGGTTCTACCAACAAGGATTTTCTTGCGTCCCTTCATCAGCCGTTCAAGTGTGCATGGGACTTGCATTAGTTTAACGAAGAAACTCAGAACGGGATTTTCCAGTGGTCTGGAGAAAAGAAGGGATGGAAACATTCAAAGGCAGTATATTGTGGTTAAATAATCATATTTAATTATTAGTGCTCTTCAAAAAAACTATAAAATGACATCGGCAAGTGAAATATTTTTTAAGCACAAAATTCTATTACTAAAATAAAATGTAAGATTAAATATAAATGCCTATATCAACCAATGAACTCTAACTTCAACCGGTAATGCTCACTCTTCTTGAAGGAGATATCGTTTTTTCAAGTCTCACGAGGTTGAGACTTCAAGCCTCATCAAATGTATTACTCCTTCCGTTTTGAACAAACATTTCCTATTTAAAAATCAATATTTTTGTTAAAAAACTAACATTTCAAAAGTGCCCTTATATACACTGCGTCTAAAATTCGTAATAGGGTAACACGTGGGTCTCAAAAGCGAACAACCGTCTGAGCCGAACTATAGAAATACGATGATCTACAATTTTACTATTTTTTTTAGATCACCGAATTTCTATAGTTCTTTACTTTACTTTTTTGAACCGCGATGTAAAAACTAATGCAATAAAATTGATGAATTGCGGTACAATTAGACTAGACAATTAAACTATTGAATCGCAGTGCAAAAATTAATGCAATAAGGCTCCGTTTGTTTCACGAAAAATGATTTCTGGAAAACGTTTTCCTTATTTTTCGATGTTTGGTAACATTAGGAAAATGTAGTTGACGTAAAATATTTTTCGAGTCAACGGAGAATCAAACCTTCTTTTCTGGAATGCTCGAGCACCCTTATGCACCCCTTCCACAATTACACATATTTACATACACGCATAATATTGTACTCAACAAATAAATTGTTTAGAAATATAAATGAAGTTTGTTCACATTATTTATAAATTATAATTTTAATAAATATTCATAATGTCCTAAAATAAGTGTCCACTATATTATTTATTAGTCTATGTCATATAGATAAATTTATTTCTAAAAGAACACAATAGCTAAGATTCTCAAGAGAAGCCAGTGTAGTTTCCAATGTAGCTTCTGATGTAGCTACAATGGAAGTCACAATGGTCAAAAATAACAAAACAGCGGAAGACGAATAACTCAGACAGCAAATTGATCAGAACACAAAAGTTTCCCAAACAATCTACAAGCATATACTTGTAGATCTAGCCCCATGGATAAAAAGATTTCACTAAAAGGAAGAATTGTTTTACAAAAAGAATGTGAAATCACCAAACAAAACACTCTCACAAGACAACAAGTCTTGGAGAGCAAAAACCCTACAGAAAACATGTATAACAAACGTGGGAAGAAACAAATAACTTCTTAAAATCTAGCAGGAAGACTAAAACAGCATCAACCCTCGATGTAGTTCCTAATGCTGTAACATTGGAAGCTACAATGAAAATATGTCCAACGTCTGGGACAAAAACTGCTTTTGAAACTTCTGATTTTCTGCTCTCAGCTTTCAGCTCTCTCACTATGCATCCTTCTCTCCATATTCCTTCCAGCCGTGGCCATGTCGCTTATTTATAATGTAGAGGAACCCTACACACAATAAATAATCCAACTCCAAGTAGAACAAGGATTAGAGTTTGAAATAACAACTACTTACCATATCTCTAAGATTTTATTACCATGTAGCCAAGGATTCTAGATACATGGTTTAGGAAGGATTTTTGACTAAATTTTGTTTCCAAAATAATGTCTATCCTTTAGGACCAAGGAAACCATAATCTAATTAAAGATTTAGTTATCAAAACTGTCAAACTTGTCTAATTTGTATTTACCAAGAAAAGGGGAAACAAAAAACTAAAATAGGTATGACCTATTTTACCCTTACAATCACCCCCTTTGTTGAGCCTTTCTGGTCAAATATCATGACAAGTGTTGCCATTTTCAAAACAGTTGTTCAACCTCCATTTGTTAGTAAAGACACACCCCCTGAATGTATCACATGCAAACAAGATATTATCAATGAGAATATAGAGCAGACAAGCAAGCATAAAATATCCCAAAGCAGTTAAGTAAACCACAAATCAGAATAGCTTATTACAGACCATAAAGAAGTTCAGAGAAGAAAATATTGTGTTCGATTACAAACAGGAATAAGACATCAACTCTCTTCTTGAACAGCTTCTTCAGAAGCATCAGCAGCAGCAGGTTCAGAGTCATGTGTAGGAGCAGCAGCAGCAGGAACACTTGGAAGATGCTCACCCCCTATTTGGCCAGAATGCAGGGCAAGCCAAGAAATATACTGAGCAGCCAAGGTCTGTAAAAGAGCAGTCTGATTGGAAAGGATGGCTAGCTGGGAGTTAACCATATCAAGCTGTGCAGAGATGAAAGAGACAGAAATGGGAGCACAAGGACCAGCTGAAATAAACAGAGATAGAGCAGCTGTTGCAGCTGCATTGGTTGCAACATTGGGAATGATAGGGACAGTAGGCTGAGTGGATGAAGGACCAGGAGTAGAAGCAGAAGGATCAGAGGAGATAGGAGGGTAAGGATAAGCCAAGGGTAAATTAAGAACCCTGTCCCCTTTGAGAAGTTTTATAGAGATATGGAGAGGCTCTAGGATAGGTGTGAGTCTAGTACCAGCTGCAGGAGAAAATCCTTGTGAAACCAACACTTTATAAATGAGGGAAGGGAATATAAGGGACCTTTTATCTCCCTCTGATTCTGCAAGGGAGATGATCTTCCTAAAAGCAAAATCCCCATAATCAAAAGGTCTACCAGTCCCAACCTGATACAGAACCTTTGCATGTTTTTCAGTTAAAGTATTTGAATTTGTGGTGGGGGCCCAATTCGCATAGCAAATCTTGTGTATAAGGGCATATAATGAAGAAAGTTGGGAAGTGCTGATATTGGACCGCTTTCCAGGCCATTTTTTCACTACTCCCCCAGTGAGTTCTTGTGCACAAATATGCAAATCAGACAACATGGAAAAAGACCCAATTTCAGGAGTGCCATACAATTGATTGATGAGGGAAGAAGAAAAATTATACCATTTACCTCTAACAAAAACTTTTTCAAACCTAGGGTCAGAAACTGAGGATATCTTCTTCTCAAGATTAGCATAGAATTCATAGATGAGGTCCCTAAAATAAGGTGAAGCAGAAGATAGGGTGCCTAAGAGTCCCCTATCAGTGAATAACTGGTTCAAGTTTTGCTCAATTAATTCAGTAGAGGGGATTAGTCTTTCATCAACAATTTTTCTGGAAGTATTATAACGGAGGGAAGCAGCTTTGGAAAGAAAACGAACAGAGAAGGGTTTACCAATGGCAGCAGTGGAGGAAGCAGAGGGCAATGTAGCTTTGGATGTAGCTACATTGCTCATTGCAGCCCTTCGTCTGGTGAAACGGATGGGAGGTTCATCACTCTAAGAGATGTCTTCCGGAGTGTCTTCCTTTCGGACAAAATCCTTGTCAGAGCTGTCGTCAAACTCTGATGAACTTGGGGTTTTGACAGGAGAAAGAGGTGAGACAGCAGGTGCTTGTGATGAAGCTTGAGGAGTGGCATTCTTCATGTGAACCAAAAAATCTGCCAAGGTACGCTGTTCGTCTGAAAAACTTATGTCAGTGTTGGAGACGGAAGGAGAAGCAGATAAATCCTCAGAAGACCTCTTGGCAAGAGAAGGGGAGTCAGGTTGGAAGACAACCCTCGGAGAGGGAATCGGGTAATCTTCATCACCCACGTCAGCTGGAGCAGGAATGGAGGTGGTTGAGTCAATCGGAGGAGCAGGGGCTTGACTTGCCGGAGCAGACACATTTACGGCAACAAAATCCTCATCATCAGAGTCACTTGCAACGGGCACAGCTTCTTTAAATTGACCAGGAGATACTTTTAGTTTCTTTGCTCGTTCAACCTCAGCAGTGCTTGGATTCTCAAAATTACTCGGAATACCTCTCAATCGTTTGGATTTGCGTGAGCTAGGGTTCCCAATTTGGGGAAAACCCAATAAGTCACCAGGATTCTCCACGTCGATCGCATTGCCTTTCTCCCCAAGTAATATAACTGTAAGGAGTTCGGGGAGAGGTTTGGCAATGACAATGGCTGATTCAGGGTTTTCTGGAGACGAAATGGGGGTTGATATAGCTTCAGAAGTTGTAGCAATGGAAGCTACATTAGATGATGGGTTCTGCTCAAAGGTCTCTGAAGCAGTGGACGATGATGAAGCCATGGATTGATCTTTAGAGGGTTTCAGAGAGAGACGATGAAGAGAGACTTGAGAGAGTAGCAAGCTTCGGCAGCACTCCTTTTGGAATAGATGAGCAGGAAAGGTTTGGAGAGTATTATGGAACCAGCCACCTGAAACACACTAATAACAACCACTTAATTGCATTAGCCGTTAGTACCACAAGATTATGGAATAGGAGGGGCTGTTTGTGACACAACTAACCAGATTTTGATTTTTGAAGATAAATCAAATGTTGACCAAATCACATTCAAGAGAGATAGAAAATCTGAATATGTCAAGAGAAATAGGTGGTGAGTTAAGAGTGAGTGAAAAACAACCAATCTCATTTTTGAATCTTTGAATTTCAAAATTATCAAGGATTTTGAACACATCACTTAATTAACCATAATTGTATCAACACAAACTTTCAATAGCAAGTATAACCTTGATCAAGAGCTCATAGGACCCTGCACAGATTTGGACAACCACATAAATTATCAACATGGAATACATGGGTAATTGCTTTGCACTATATGGAGATAGAACAAGAAGGTCAATAGGCTGATATGATCAAAACAGATTATGTCCTAAAAATTATGCCTAACATATGCCGAGAACAGAATAGGCAAAAGGAAACCAATGCAGTCACACACAAGTGATAAATGTCTAGATCATCTGAATGTAGTTCCCAATGTAGCTGCATTGGGAGATGCATTCGCCAAAGTTGTGATTTTATGTACACTTTCTCATCTTTTGTTTACTAAATCAGCACTCAACTCCCACAAATTCCATAGGTACTTTATTTCCCTAGGAGAATAGCTCTACTTTATTTCAAGCATATTCACAACATGCCACTAGGAACCTTTCACACTATTTACCAAGGGAAGCCACTTTGCTTTTTGATCAACCCATGAACTCCAAGGATTCATAGTCCCAAAAGAAAGGTGCCACAACCTTGTTCATAGGTAGCTCTTTTCCGTTAGGTAGCTTTCACACTTTTTCTATTAAGGGAATTCAATTTTCGCAAGATCAACCCATGAGAACCTAAGTTCCATAGTACCAATATAAATTGCTATATCCATATATTTCAAAAGGTAGCTCTTTCCTTTGTGGGCTTATGAATTTTCAATTACAAAAACATTTTTGGGAGAGAGTGAAGAGAATCATAACAAAGAAATCACAACAGATTTTGAATGAAAATCCAGGACAGCAAACAAGGGTACTAAAACATAGGAGATGAAACTAGTGTGCCCCCCTAAAAACTCAATGCAAGATGCCTAAATTTTTTTTAAGTGAAGGATCACATGGCACACATACCGAGAGATTTTCTAAGATTTATAAATCTCTCAAAATCTAGACTCTTAGTGAAAATATCAGCCAATTGATTTTCAGTTCCTACATGTTCAATGCAAATAATACTTTGTTCAACCAAGTCTCTAATAAAATGGTGTCTTATATCAATGTGCTTAGTTCTAGAGTGTTGAACAGGATTCTATGCTATACTTATAGCACTGGTGTTGTCACAGTACATGGTTAATACATTGCTGTGTAAGCCATAATCCTTGATCATTTGGTTCATCCATAAAAGTTGTGTACACCTACTACTAGCAGCAACGTATTCAGATTCAACTGTGGATAGGGCTACACAATTTTGTTTTTTGCTAAACCAAGAGATCAAATTGTTTCCCAAATAAAAACAACCACCTGAAGTACTCCTCATGTCATCAACACTACCAACCCAATCAGCATCACTAAAACCAACAAGATTGGTATTAGTGTGTTTTGTGTACCACAAACCCATAGCACAAGTCTCACCAACATATCTAATAATTCTTTTGACGGCTTTCAAATAAGAGACTTTAGGGTTTGCTTGATATCTAGCACACAAACACACACTATACATGATGTCTGGACGGGTGGCAGTCAAATACAATAGACTTCCTATCATGCTTCTATACAATATATCATCAACACTTTCAGATTTTTCATATTTGCAAAGTTTGTTGGATGTACCCATAGGGGTTTTCTTTTGTTTTCCATTCTCAAGACTGAATTTCTTCACCAAGTTAAGAGCATACTTGGCTTGAGATATGAATATCCTTTCATGCAACTGTTTTATCTGAATTCCTAAGAAGAAAGTCAATTCTCCTACCATACTCATCTCAAAGGTGGAAGTCATACAATTCACAAATTCTTTTTCCAAGGACTTGGAGGTGGACCCAAACACAATATCATTAACATATATCTGTGCAATCAAAATGTGTTTATCTTGTTTTTGAATAAATAGAGTTTTGTCCACCTCTCCCCTTTTAAACCCATTTTTCAAAAGATGGTCTGTAAGTCTCCCATACCAAGCTCTAGGAGCTTGTTTGAGTCCATACAAGACCCTTTTTAGTTTAAAAACATGATTGGGTTTATGGGGATCCTCAAAACCTTTTGGTTGTTCCACAAAAACTTCCTCTTCAAGAATATCATTTAAAAAAGCACTCTTCACATCCATTTGTTGAAGAGTAATATCAAAAAAGTATACAATGGCAAGAAGCAGACGTATGGACTGGACTCAATGCGGGCAACAGGAACAAAGGTTTCATCAAAATCCACCCCCTCAACCTGTGTGTACCCTTGAGCCACAAGTCTAGCTTTATTTCTTATTATTTTCTCCCACTTCATTTGATTTGTTTTTGAAAATCCATTTAGTTCCAATAACATTCATGGAAGTGGGTCTAGGAACAAGTACCAAACATCATTTTTAGCAAATTGATCAAGTTCTTCTTGCATGGCATTTATCCAACACTCATCTTTTAGAGCTTCATGCACATTTTTAGGTTCAATGTAAGACACAAAACATGAGGTATGGATTTCTTCATACTCAAGAGTAGACAAGCAAGCAAGTTTTCTATAGTCTACCTTACTTTTTCTTCTCGTTGACACCCCATCATATACATTACCTATGACTTGTGAAGTGGGATGCACTTTCTGAATTTTGCTAGGAATGTCATGCCCATGATCAAGCTGGTGAATCTCGCTTGTTCGTAACTTTCATCGCTAAGTTCCTGACCAATGTAGCTTCTGATGTAGCTACATCCGGAACTACATTCGGAGTCACATTCTGAATCACATCCACTAAACTTCCAGGATATGCAGGTTCTGTTTGATCAGTTGCAGGTTCACTGATTTCAGATGCAGGTTCTGAAGATTGTGTTAATGAACCGTGATCTCCAAAGTCAAGTATACATGAAACATCATCCTCAATGGTTTTGTGGCCAAGATCCGTTAGATCATCAAACACAATATTCATAGTGTTGAATCTTGTATGAAATTAAATTTGCTTTAAATCATTCCACTTGATTGTCAGCCAAGAACTTAAAAATATTTTGGTCAGCTTGCAATTATTTGTCAGTTATTCATTTCATCTGACCATAACGATTTTAGTGTCAGCTTGTTTTCCTTATTTGATTGAACTAATCCTTGTACTGACACTTTCTCACTTTATGTTTTTGGTAGATATTCTGCTAGATATTCTTTCCCAGGATCTTTTGTGATCTTGTATCTGCCACACACATTTTCAAATTCAAAATGTGTTCCTAACGGGTTACTCTTGAAGTTCATCTATAAATACCCACTGGAAGCATTTTTTTTTTGAAGAACACAGAAGTCTGAAGCCTCATACTTTCAAGAAATTCTCTGCGTTTTAGTCTTCTTAAAAACCATAGCTAGATAATCCTTCATGTATAATTCTTTCTAGTTATTGTTTAGGCAAACACTGAGTGATCCCTTTTCATATCTTTTGAAATCAGTCAGTTTTTGTCTCACGAGTTTGATTGTTTCTCAATCATTCTCCATAAACACCGATCTTTTGTTGTACACTGATCCATTAGAGATCAAATAGATTTTTAATAAAAGTAGTGCACTTCAAAAATCCAAGTCTGACTAACTTGGTAGTGGACGTAGCAGTTTATCTGTGAACCACTTCAACCGATTTGTCAGCCATTACTCATACTCTTGCAAACTGACATAACACTTAAGAAGTTTTTCAACTGATTAAGTGTCAGCCAGTTAATAACAATTGTTTGCTTAGTTGTTCAGATAAATTGTTTCTCACTTTATTCTCTGTATACAGTGATCTATGTTATAAGCCAACCTTTTTTTAAAACAGTTGTGTCAGCCAGCTGACCAAATTTTCATTAGCTCAAGGGATTTTAAAAATATCAGCCAGCTGACCAATATCAGCTGCTGACAAAACAATTTTCCGCTGCCAACTTTACAAATTTTACAAATCAACCCTCAAAGTTTTAAAAAGGCTATTCACCCCCTCTAGCCTTGTTTGTTGCCTACTGGACTTACACATAGACTCCGTGATAGTTTTAGTCCTAAGATTAAAGACTCTATATGCACGACTATTAGTGGAGTAACCCATGAAAACACACTTGTCACTTTTTAAATCAAATTTAGAAAGATGAAATCTATCATTGAGAAGATAGCACACACACACCCAAAAACATGAAAATATTTTAAGGTTGGTTTCTTTCCTAGCAAGATTTCATAAGGTGTCATGGTGCTATCTGGTCTCAAGAAGACCCTATTTCCTATATGACAAGCTGTGTTCAAAGCTTCAGCCCAAAATATTTTTTTCCAAATTCTTAGAGCTCTACATGACTCTAGCCATCTCTTGAAGTGTCCTATTCTTTCTTTCTGCCACTCCATTTTTTTGTGGAGTTTTAGGAGCAGAAAATTCATGGGATATGCCATTTGAGGCACAATAGCTAGAAAAGGAGGAATTTTCATATTTCGTGCCATGATCTGATCTAATTCTAATAAGCTTTAGATCATTCAAGTTCATAACACGGGTGTACCATATTTTAAAAGTCTCAAAAGTCTCAGATTTTTCTCTCAAGAAAATTACCCATGTGTATCTAGAAAAATCATCAACACAAACAAAAGGTGTACTTTTTCTTCCCTAGACTTTCTACTTCAATAGGACCCATGAGATTTGTGTGAATCATCTAAAGGCACCTAGATGTAGAACACTGAGATATGGGAAGGTGAGAAGCCTTGATTTGCTTACCTTTCTGACAGGGTCCACATACCTTTGTGCAGTTCTTATCCAAGCTTGGCAATCCTTTTACTGCATCATGTTTCACAAGCTCATGGAGCTTACGAAAACTCATATGTCCTAGTTTTTGATGCCAAAGATTAGTGATATCAAGACTAGCTTTGTGACATGTTTGACCATTGTTGAACATATAGCAATTGTCAAATGATCTAGTACCTGTCAGAAGACACTTGTTAGTTTGATCAAAAACCTCACAAGAATTTTTATCAAACCTTACTTGAAGGTCATCATCACATAACTGACTTATGCTGATCAAGTTGGTCTTGAGTCCTTCCACATGATAGACATTGGTGAGATTTGGAAGACCATCAACATTCAAGGTTCCTTTGCCAACTATCTTACCTTTGGCTCCTCCTCCATAAGTTACAGATCCACCATTGACACTAACATAGTCCTTCAAATTCTCAATAGAGCCTGTCATATGTCTAGAACAACCACTATCGAGGTACCATGACCCATCTATGTGAGATTTCAAAGATGTGAAGGTTACATTACATTGTTCATCATCAGACCATTTTGCACCAGGGCATATGTCAAAGGGCTCACAGTATTTGGATTTACCTTTCTTATCACTGCCTTTAGGAACCCACATTTGTTTAAAGGTTTTAGGTTGCTGTTTCTGTGAATGTGACTTCTGATGTAGCTTCGAATGTGACTTCCAATGTTGCTGCATTGGATGCTGCATTGGTTGTTGCATTCGATGCTGCATCTGATTTTTAACCAAGAAGGTCTGCCTTACCTCTTCCTCATAGATAGCCTTTTTAAGAAAACATAATGATCGAATATGACCAGACTTATGACAAAAATGACACACATAATTTTTCTTTCTTGATTTGGGTTTTTCAAAGAAATTAGGAGTTTGAAAATTTTGTGTGGTCTGTTTAGGTTCAGAAGTACCTTCACCTTCTCTAAAAAACATCTTTGGTACAAAACCAATTCCAGACTTACCAGCCTTACCAGATTTCAGCATTTCATCCATTTTTTGCTGACTTGAGTTCTATTTAGCCATGGTCTCATTGGCTTGGATGAACTTCTCTTTCAGTTCTTTAATCTCCGCATCTTTCTTACTTAGCAAACTCTCCAGCCTTGTGATACACTCCTTCTGTTCTTCATTTGCCTTTTTTAGCAAGTCGTTTACCTTTCCAAACAATGTAACTTGATGAGCTCGCTTCTCCCAATCCTTGTAGAGCTCTTTGTATCCTTCCAGCAGGTCTGACTCTGATTCTCCACCGTTTTCTGTGATAGAGGAATTAAAGCAGCAGAGGTCTTCCATGTTTCTGTCCATTACATCTTCTGATGTAGCTACATCCAAAGCTACATTGGGCAGAGGACCTACACAATAAGTTTCAGAATTGTATACAGCTGTGAGGGTGATGAGATCTCCTGGATCTTCACCATCACTATCACTCAAAGTTGCTGAAAAGTTTAAACCCTTTTTCCTTAAGGTATTTGCACATTGATTTGCATAATGACCATATCCTTGACACTCCCTACATTGAATGGAATCAATATTCTTCTCATTGTAAAAGGATTTTGAAGCAAAATGATTTGTGAAGGGTTTTTCTGGTGTTTGAAAAGAATTTTTCTTAGGAGCAAATTTACAAGAATCAGGCTTGAAAGTGTTTTTGGAGTTTGATGATGGACTTCTATTTTGACTCTTGGCCTTCAATTTTTTTTTAAATTTAGTAGTCAAAAGAGCTATGGACTCTTCTCCAAAATCAGACTCATCAATATCACTTTGTATATCAAGCAAGTCAGAAGAGACATCAATAGCAGTAGGCATAGCAATGTTTTTCACAATAGGAGTAGAAGATGATGTCCCTTTGCCTTTTTGTTTGATTTGATCATTAAGGTTTAATTCAAAGTTTTGAAGGATACCAGCCAATCTTTCAAAACTCATTTTGTCAATATCATGTGCTTCCTCTATAGCACATATTTCGACATTAAACCTTTTAGGCAGAGTTCGCATCATCTTGCTAACAAGACGATCATTGGTGATAGGATCACCCAAAGCAAGAGCAGAGTTAGACATATCAAGAAGCTTACCATAATATGACATGATATCCTCAGATTCATTCATTCTTGTGTTTTCAAACTGTGTGGTGAACAATCTTAATTTAGAAGCATGAACACTGGCAGGTCCTTCACACATGGTCTGAAGGGCCTCCCAAACATCTTTAGCGGACTCATAGTTGGCTATAACCCTAAAGGTGTTAGCATCTAGGGCTTTGTATATGGCAGACAAGGCTTTAGAATTAAAAGAAGCAGTATTCCTATCTTCATTAGACCAATCAGATTCTTTAGTAATCTTAACATCACCATCAGAATCAGTTGTTTTAGGAGGATTCCAACCATTCAGAACAGCAAGCCACGCTCTTTCATCAATTGATTTGATGAAGATACGCATCTTGACTTTCCAAATAAAATAATTTGCATTTGTCAAGTTTGAGGACGAACAACATTCTCATACTGAGAATCCATCACGGCTATTACCAGAATCAACTCTTAGTGATGTCAAGAGACTGCTCTGATACCAATTGAAAGAACACAATAGCTAAGATTCTCAAGAGAAGCCAATGTAGTTTCCAATGTAGCTTCTGATGTAGCTACAATGGAAGTCACAATGGTCAAAAATAACAAAACAGCGGAAGACAAATAACTCAGACAGCAAATCAGAACACAAAAGTTTCCCAAAAAATCTACAAGCCTATGCTTGTAGATCTAGCCTCATGGCTAAAAAGATTTCACTAAAAGGAAGAATTGTTTTACAAAAAGAATGTGAAATCACCAAACAAAACACTCTCACAAGACAACAAGTCTTGGAGAGCAAAAACCCTACAGAAAACAGGTATAACAAACGTGAGAAGAAACAAATAACTTCCTAAAAGCAGGAAGACTAAAACATCATCAACCCTCGATGTAGTTCCTAATGCTGTAACATTGGAAGCTACAATGAAAATCTGTTCAGCGTCTGGGACAAAAACTGCTTCTGGAACTTTTGATTTTCTGCTCTCAGCTTTCAGCTCTCTCACTATGTATCCTTCTCTCCATATTCCTTCCAGCCATGGCCATGTCGCTTATTTATAATGTAGAGGAACCCTACGCACAATAAATAATCCAGCTCTAAGTAGAACAAGGATTAGAGTTTGAAATAACAACTACTTACCATATCTCTAAGATTTTATTACCATGTAGCCAAGGATTCTAGATACACGGTTTAGGAAAGATTTTTGACTAGATTTTGTTTCCAAAATAATGCCTATCCTTTAGGACCAAGGAAATCATAATCTAATTAAAGATTTAGTTACCAAAAATGTCAAACTTGTCTAATTTGTATTTACCAAGAAAAGGGGAAACAAAAAAACTAAAATAGGCATGACTTATTTTACCTTTACAATTTCTCCATGTATCATTATTTATTGAAATATTTATTTATTATGTATTGTTTGTTTATTTATAGCAATGCATTATAAAACCTTAGAATAAATATGTTATTCTTAAATATCACTAGTCGAGTATTATTATTAATAAAGACTAATAATACACGAAGACCAGTATGTGTTGAGACTCATATAGTTGATATCAGTCTACACATGTGTGCGTGTTAAGTGTAACGTGTACTTGATTGATCTGTATGAGAATGCTGCGTGGATCGTTACGTGAGTATCATAAGGGATTCTCATAGTGATAAATGCGTCCGTTGTCATTTGACTTGAAATTGTTATGTACGCTAGATGAGTAGTCGTATATTTTGATATCGATAAACGTCGTTCTGTAACGAAGTGATTATAAAGTCGGATATTGGATATGTCACGAATCATACTGAGTGATATGAACGATGTGGATAGAATTTGTCCCTCCTACATAACATGATTATAATATTTATGGATCCCTTAATGAGTGAGACTTAAGTAAATGTATGACCATTCCAAAATAAATCAATATGAGATATTGAGTTTATTTATTATATATAAGTTTAATCTTAATGCAGTGAAGAAAATTGACAAAGAAAAATCGAAACCAATACCTCGTCCTAATTCTAAACCACTAGTTATTTAGCATGTGCTCTACATGAGTACAATGTGAGATATATGTATTTTTTGTAATAATAATATAACTTTTGGACATTATAATTAGATTGTTAATCTCTTCCATGGTTATAATATTTTTTTTTCTATTATTACTAATATTAAACGATTTTTTACCTAAATACTTTTAAAATTAATATAATTTTCTAACTAACGTGATATACATATTTTGTATTAGTAATAATAGTAAAAATCTTTGATCTAAAGAATTTTAAAATTAATATCTAACTTGATAATAATATTAGAAGTCTTTGTGTTAAAAACTTATAAAATCATAATTCATTTTTAAATAATGTGGGACATTAGTTTCGATTTATATTGGTAATGAAAGTTTAAGTCTTTTATCTAAAGACTTTTAAAACCAACACTACATTCTAACCATGTGGTATACATATTTTCTATTAGTAATAATAGTAGTAGATAAAAGACTTTTTATCCAACATTCATTTCTAAACAATGCGAGATACATATTTTCTATTGGTAATAACATAAAAATGATTTTATCTAATGACTTTTATAACCAATACTCATTTCTAAATAATGTGAGATACAATTCTTTGTAACTAATGTGAAATCCATCATCTAAAAAGTTTTTAAATCAATATCACTTTTTCTAACTATTGTGAAATACTTATTTTCTATTGTTAATAATGGTAAACTTTTGAAATCAGTATCACTCTCTAACCAATGTAGGATACATTTCATGATTTAGTAATAATAGTAGAAGTCTTTTATCTTAAAAAAAAAATTATAACCAACATCTATTTCTAAATAATGTGGGATACATCTATTCTATTATATTGATGATAAAACTAAAAGTCTTTTATCTAAAAACTTTTAAAACCAACATCATTTTTTAACAAATGTAGGATATATCTTCTATTAGTAATAATAGTAAAAGGTTTTTTTTTAATCTAAAATTAAAATCAACATCACTTTCCTAACCAATGTGAGATATACATCTTCTAGTGGATCTCTTTGTAACCAATACAATATACATTATTTAAAAACATTTTAAACTAATATCACTTTCCTAACCAGTGTGAAATGCATATTTCTTCTATTAGTATTAAACATTTTATAAAAACACTTTTAATACCTACGCCACTCTCTAACCAATGTGGAATACATTTCATCATTTGGTAATAATAGTAGAAGTTTTTTATCTAAAAAAATATAAGGTTTAAATCTCAATTTGGTCACCCTACTTTCGGCCAAAAGTCATTAAGCTCACTCTACTTTTTTTTTTCCTCAATTTAATCACTCTACTTGGTTTCGACATTCATTAAGGTCACTTAAGTCATTTTTGTCCGTTATGTTGGATGGAAATCATTGAAAAGACCAAAATACCCTTATTAAGTTGAAGGATTTTACTCTCAATGTTAAAAGTTGAGGGTTCAAACTAAAAAATAAATCTCTCAATGTGACATTAATCAGCCCCAAACGGCAAACAGTGCCGGCATCTCCATTTTCACGTCCAGAAAAAAAATCAAGTGCTGCCCAAGCTCTCTCTCTCTCACCTTTCACCCATCTACATCTCTCTGCTCCATCTTGTTCTCACACCGCCCCAGACCCGGCGAATCTCCATTACTGACCCCTTTCTGAATTCCCACAATCCAGCTCCTTCTCTAAATACCCAAACCCCAGCGACCTTCATCTTCTCCGGCGAATCATCGTTCAAGCAGTCCAGAGCCGGACCCAATCTCTCTTCCTCAGTTCGCCTCCTTCTCTAGCGAGTTTTCTCCAGCCGCGTTCTCCATCATCGCCTGCCATCCAGTTCTGATGCCCTCCCAAATCAAACGCCTTAAACTTGATTTTGCCGATACTAAGCTCCTCCGATGTCGGATGTTGGGTAGGTTGATGTTGAACTAATCTCTGAAAATCTAATCAAAATCAATCAACCGATCCAAATATTAGTTTTAGTAGTTAGTTTATTCGTGATTGATTTAAACTCGATTGGCAAAGTAGTGTAGAGATTTGATCGAGAAAACGGTACCTCGTCTTTGAGCATGTGAAGCAAGGTGGTTTTGCCGGCGTTATCGAGGCCGAGGAACAAGATCTTGGCCTCTTTCTTCCATAAACTAAGAGAGGCTAACACGCCGTAGAACCAATCAAGGAGAAACATGATTTAGAGAGAGAATGGAATTCGAGAATTGGGAATTGCAATTCCAACAGATTTGGAATTAGGCACAGTGTTGCTAGTGAAGTTATGGGTTGTCTAATTAATGTGATAATTCATTCCTTGGTTCACGTGCTTAGCCTATTCCGGATCCAATTGTATTGCACTAATGAAAATGAAGGGTATTTTTGGATTTTCATAATTTTTTTAAGGTTTCCAACAAAATAATTGGACGGAGTGATGAACTTGATATTTATATCCAAGTAGAGTGATTAAATTGAGGAAAAAAAAATAGAGTGAGCTTAATGACTTTTGACCGAAAGTAGGGTGACCAAATTGATATTTAAACCAAAATATAAAACCAATATCTCTTTCTATATAATGAGATACATCTATTCTCTTCTCTTTTATTGATGATAAAAGTAGAAGTTTTTTATTTATTTAAAGACTCTTAAAATAAATATCACTTTTTAACCAATGTAAGATTTATCTCTTTTATTGGTAATAATAGTCATTTAAAACCAACATTAATTTATAACAAATGTGTGATATATATATATATATATATATATATATATATATATATATATATATATATATATATATATATCATCTAAAATAATTTAAAATCAATTTCTTTTTTAACCAATGTAAGATATACATCTTCTATTGGTAATAATGGTAGAAATTTTTTTTATCAAAAGACTTTGAAAACCAACATCATTTTCTAATCAATGTATGATACATATCTTCAATTGGAAATTAATACTATTATTTTTAAAACAATATCAATTTCTAACCAATCTGGGATACATCTCTTCTATTGGTAATAATAATAAATATTTTGTAACCAATGTGATATACATTTCTTGTAAAAGTGAAAGTCTTTAGTTTAAAGACTTTAAAATCTAACATGTTCTTTTTAAACAATGTGCTATACATATCTTTTATTGGTAATAATTTAAAATAAACATAATTTTCTAACCAATGTGAAATATGCATCTTCTATTGGTAATAATGATTGAAGTTTTTTATCAAATGATTTTGAAAATCAACATCACTTTCCAACTAATGTATGATACATCTCTTTTATTGGTACTTAATAATAATATTTTTAAAACCAACATCAATTTCTAACCAATGTGGGATACATTTCTTTTATTGTTGAAAAATTAGTGTTTTTAGTGAAAGAAATAATGCAGTTTGAGGCACGAATTTCTTTATATATCATTTATTTGTTGACGAAAATAATTGCGCGAATGTGTTCTGCTCGGTGAGAGCATCGAAATGACATATGTATTTGTCCAAATCGAGTTTTGGATGAATAAGATATCAAGATTTAAAGTATAATACTTGTTAAAAAATAATGTTTTTAGTGAAAGAAATTGTACAACTTGAGGCACAAATTTCTTTACGTATCATTTGTTTGTTGGCAAAAGTAATTGTGTAAATGTGTTCTACTCGGCAAGAGAATCAAAATGATATATTTATTTGTTCAAATCAAGTTTTAGATGAATAAGATATGAAGCCTTAAAGTATGGTGTTAGAAGTGTGTCATTAGAAATAATGTCTCACCTTGAAGATTTTTATCTCACATTGATTAGAAGTAATGTTACTTGTAAAAGTTTATAAATATAAGCTTTCTACTATTGACAATAGAAGAAGTTATATACACTAATACTAATATCCCTTATCATATTGATTATTATTATTATATATTACTAGATCTTCATGCCCGTGCCTATGACACGGTGCAAGTATATCTGATTTCTTCAATTGATGTTTTATAAGGAATGACTGTTCAGAAGATTAATCGCAGAGTTGACTTTGAAATGTAAAGATAAAAATATAGGGAAAAAAATAGGTGATTGCTTATAATATTAATTGTAAGGGGTGACTTGTAATAAGGAAAGAAAAAATAGGAAGTTAAAAATGGATAACTACCCACACATGTGAAAGTGAGAGTGAATTTCAACCGTTAATTTTTTTAAAGATAATTTAATATCAACATCTGAATAGCCCTAGTCGATTACCTAGCTGTTTTATAATAGATTATTAGTTAATGACTAAAAAACCAAAAGTTTTTAAAGCCTCTACATGAGGTGACACCAACTTTATATATATATATATATATATATATATATATATATATATATATATATATATATATATATATATATATATATATATATATATATATAGGATTAATATAATGTTTGGTCCCTTGATATGTTGAAAAACAATGTTTTGGTTCCCGGACAAAAAAAAAACAATAGAAGTTGGTCCCTGGACATGTCTTTTTGGACCAATTTGCCCCCTCCCACCGTTAGCGTTAGTTTTGCCGTTTGTTTTGTTTTTAATTGACGAGAATACCCTTGGTCGTTGAGTGGATGTATATAACTAAATTCCAGATGTATATCGACAGTTAGATCGAAGCCATAACTGTTTCTCTCCGATACATCGAAGCCCTAACTGTTTCTCTCAGACACATCTTCTTATTCGAGTCTCCATTGTGAATCATTTATCCCACAATTCGTAGCTAGAAAACCCTATTCGGCTCCATTGTGTTCCATGGCTTCGTCATCTATAGGGCAATCGCGTGCCAAAACTCACGAAGATGAAGGTGTTCCATTGTGTGATTGCAAGGTCCCAGCTCCATTGAAGACCTCACGAACTTATAGTAACCCTGGCAAGCCATTCTATGGATGTGGGAATTACAGTGTATGTATATGTATGTTAAATTGAATTTTTTTTACATCTTAAAACATTTGTCGGTGATTCTGTTTGTTTCATATGGTAAGCTATTTTTTTGGTGATTCTGTTTGTTTAAGCCTGGAAATTCTTTATGCAAGCTATTTTATTGACTTTTGTTTTCATCTTGGAAATTTTGTTTGTTATCAGCAGTTCTGTTTGTGACTTGTGACTTCTATTTTGTGTGCAAAGGTTTTGTACAAAGCTTTTGACATATATATTTTTGTTTGTGTTAATGCAGAAAACAGTCAAAGGTTGTGATTTCTTTGAATGGGCAAATGAGAGCCAAGATGTTCTTGAATTGAAAGAGAAGTTAACCAAGGCTGAGATGAAGTTGGAAAAGAAAAAAGACAAGAAAGTGACACTACAAAAGGAAATCAAGAGGCTTGAAAAAGAATTGGTGATGAAAGACATGGAAATTGCTTTGCTCAAATCTCAAGCTAGGAGCAATTGGAGTATTAGGCTATGGGTTGTTGTAATTGTTTTCTTGATTTGTGTATATGTCATTTTAAGTCCAAATGGTACAGTTATGTTGATGATGCCTAGAAAAGGGTGAATATCAATGTAGTATTTTTTTTAGGTTATGTTAGGCTATGGGTTGTACATATCAATAAAGTTTTCATATGTTAGGAGGAAATGGAATGGGTTATTGTGAAAACTATGATCTTTGTTATGAGATTATATGTTTGTTGCAAAACTGTGATCTTTGGAATGTTTGTTGCAAAACTATGATCTATGTTCACCTTAGATACCATATTTATCAATAAATACACATATGTTTATGAATAAGTCCAAAAACACATAGGTTTACTTCAAGTCATAATATATTGCTAACCAAAGGCATATGTTTCACATCCAAAAGCCCCTATCACAAAAGTTTATGAACAAGTACACAAGTCCAAAAGTACTTGTCCATACTGCCTGGGATTTCTATACAACCAGTAATGTACCCACCAAAAAAACATGTCCAAAACTAAGTTACACCCCCAGTAATTATCCTGGTTACATAGTCATGAACTTTTTATACAACCTATCCTAATTAGTGTTCCTTCAAAAGTCAGACTGTTGAGTAGATGAAGGTGGGGCAGTTGTGTTTGATGTTGTTGTGCTTGATGTTGGTTTGATGTTTTGCATCTCGTGGAAATTGATTTGGTCTTTCATTTGGTGGAGCATAAGCATCCAAATTGACAGGCCTAGATGCTCAAGGTGTCTACAAACAAGTACATAGTGCATATCAGTGTTAGTTGACAATTTAGAAATGAAAATGGTAAAGCTGTGTAGTCTAGACAACAATTAAAGCGAACATATCTTAAAAAATGTTTCTCGGTTTGGTGAAACATAGAGTCGAAAAATCATGTTTTGGTTCTACATTGATGGCTTCTGGGCCTTCCTCTTTTCTCTTCTCACTGCGCAGTATCGAGGTGTCTTCTTCCTTCCTTCATTTCTATTTTTTGTATAAACTCTCTCAATTGGGGCTTTTCCTTTCTCGCTTTTAGATTTACATCTTTTTTTTGAAGTATTAGGTGCCTATAAGAAATTAGCATCCAAATTGAGCGAAGCTGTAGAACCAATAATGATATATAACGGTGTTATGTAAAAACAAGATATAGAAAGTTGAATACCTCGGTTTGGACCCCACCGACACTTGCTACACTTTCCTTGGTTCTCTACACCCATTTTTGTTATGACCAACTACATTGCAAATACTACATATCATCTGTTTCCCATACTGACTCAATTTCTGTACACCCTTGGTTGTCTTCTTTGGCTCTTCTTCATGTGGTGCCTTCACTCTTTTCTTCTTTGGCCTCCCTAGCATTGCCTTGTACAATGGAGGCTTCAAGGGATCATCTCCAGATTGTGGCCAGTTGTTTTCACCTGTTATGGGCTCAATACTGTTTGCATATGCCTTTAAAAACTCATCCTTTGTATAACACTTAGGAATATAGTCATCTAAATTCTTACCAATACTCACTAGGCCAGCAATGGCATGACAACATGGGATTCCACTTAAATCCCATGATCTGCAAGTACGTGTCATATTTTGAATGTCAACAACATACCCCCATTTCATGTAGTCCACTTGGAATTTCTTGTTTCCATTATAGGTAGCAGTCCACATCCTAACTTCAGATGTGTATAATTCAATTTTTTTTTCTAATCCTAGGACATATCCTATCCCAATGATTTCTCATCCATTCTCTTCTTTTATGTAGCCTAGTCATCATAGTCATTCTCAAATACTCTAACATATAAATTAGTGGTTTAGACCTAGCTTCCACTAAGGACCCATTGAACCCCTCTGACATATTATTCTCACAGTTATCATATTTAATATCAGTTGAGAATAAATCCTTGCACCACTTACTTGGATTTCCTTGCATCAAATCATTGTAGGCCTTTTCATCAAAAATTTTCAATTTGTCACAGTTGGTGTTGTAGTCCTTCATGTTAGTTGACTTGAAAATTGCCTAGAAATGACTCTTATACTCTGCACCTCTAAATTCTTTTGACCAGTTAGCATGCACATGTCTAGCACATGCCCTATGCTCAGATAAAGGCAGTAGCTCAGCAATAGATATTACAAGTCCCTATTAAATTGAATAATAACAAAATAAGTTAAATAGGGTATGACAAGATATTAAAGTACATGCAATATAATACATATAAAAAAACCATTAAAGGTACCTTCTGTTGATCTGAAATGAGGGTCCATCCCTTACCATCCTCCATTTGCAAGTCATTTATTAGGTGAGAAAGAAACCAACCCCAAGAATTTTTGTTCTCCACTTGCACAACTTCCCAAGCCACTGGAAACATTTGGTCATTCCCATCTCTTCCTACTGCAATTAGCAATTCTCTTTTCATACAGCCTTTTAGGAAACACCCATCCAATCCTAGGACCTTCCTACAACCAGTCAATAGACCCTTCTTTAGGGCATCAAAACACACATAAAACCTCTCGAAATCTGAGGACCATATGTAGGATTGTTCGGGACACAATATACTTCTCTGATCGCCTTCATTAGTCTCCCGAGCTCATTTCTATAATCCCGGATCTTGGCATAGTGTTCCTTCATTGAACCAACAACGGCACCCAATGCCTTTCTTTTATCCTTGAGCAAGTACCCAAGCGACATCCAAGCCATACCTTGTTTCAATCTCCTTCTTCATTTAAAATCTTCCAAGATGGATTATTTTTTATTGTTGTGTAATATGTATTTGCAATCCATTGGGAACTGAGTTGTCTACTCCTCAAATTCTTAGTGCACATATGCTTTGGATTATAGGTTTTTATCTGAAAACTCTTCACTCCTTTTGGTTGACTTCCCCAAATCCTCCATGGGCATACAGTGGAATTCATGCAGACTACACACACTCTCCTTTGATCATTCTTAAAAAATTTGAAGTATATCCCCTTCTCTATTGCATGTGCCCTTATTGCCTCCTTAAACTCAACTGCATTCTTAAATTCCATGCCTATATTGAAGTTGATATCCTTGGGATCAGTGTATGGATTGAATGATCCATATTTTTTCCTTTTTTGCTTCTTCTTCTTGATATCATGTTCACTGCAATCACTACTCAGCTCTGAATCAGTCTCAGCAATGAATGTCTCCCCCAAGGAAATATGCTCATCCTCAGTCATTTCAACAGGAGGTGTACCATGCTCATTCTCAGTCTTTTCAACTGGTTTTTTCCTTTCATTTGTTTTCATATCAATATTTGTCTTTCTAGCATGGGCTACTTCCTCATCACTTGCTTCTATCACATCATTAACAGTGTACTTATAGTCACTTTCTTCTTCTTCTTCACTATCTGCAATATAAGTCTCATCTTCACTAGAATCATCTTCACCATTTACAGCATCCTCACATTCCTGATCATTAACATTTACATCTTCCTAACCATTTACATCATCCTCACATTCCTGACCATTAACATTTATATCTTCTTGACCATTAACATTTACATCATCCTGAACATCATCCTGAACATATACATCATCCCTAGCATGAACATCCCCCTCCTCATGTACATCATCATCAAATATAAAACACTCAGCCACACTTTCTTGTGTACCAGTAAGAAGACCATCACATGGATGACCTTCATCAATTCCATGCTCAACATACATATGTAGATACTTCTCATTCCCTAACATCTCACACATACATATGACTTCCCTATCACTATACATTCTTCTAAGTCAATTATGTAAATCCTGACCTGGAATTACGTACCACAACACACTTGACATTGCTATAGTTCATTAGTTGTTCAATGCCACCCTTTAAAGCAATAAAAGAAATGTAATCTATGTCCATATCTTCTAATAAATCATAAGTCTCCCAATGTATTTCCTATGTTCCCCTTCTTTGACAAAATTACCCCCATGGTAGACTACTATAGTAAAGATGCCCATCCCGCAAAAGAAGATTGGTCCACATAAGGAAACTAACTACACTAAATGGTGGTAGACAAAGCATGAAGATGAAGTTTACTTTTTGTCTCCAACTATCAGTTAATGAACACTTTTCAATTTATCTAGACACTTTTTAAGTTATCTAGACAACAACACTATCAATTAAAAATTTACATAAGCAGACATTTTAAAATATCCACTGCAGTCATTTTAAAATTTCAAGATTCCTTTCTTCTAATTCTCTTTCTTGTTTTTTGTTTGATGATAAATCAGCCCCTCTTATTTTACCTATATAAAGCACAAAGAACCAATCTGCCCTCCAAAGACAATGAATAAACATAATCATTAGATAGGATACATGAACAACAAAATCAGTCAAATTTTCTTCTTAGAGAATGAATTAACCACTTTTAAGGAATGAGCAGGAAGATGCACCCGCATGACAACCTATCAATGGAGTATAATCTGTAATAAAACCTATCAAAGATATAATGGGAAGATTTCGTACCAATTGCCTTCAATCAGCCTCCAGGGACTTCAATTTTTTGGATTTACGTCTTCAATGTCTTCGATTCTTTCAACTTTTCAACGCAATGAAAACAAAACCCTTTTCGTATCGTTGTTGGAGAGGGAGAAAGATAGCCAATTTAGGGTTTAACTGATTTAGGGTCGAACTACTTTTTTGCAATCGACTTTAGGGTTTTACTACTTTTAGGGTCGAACCCCTTCTTAATTTTCCGCTTGTTTAGACCAAGGGCATTCTCGTCAATTAAAAACAAAACAAACGGCAAAACTAATGCTAACGGTGGGAGGGGGCAAATTAATCCAAAAAGACATGTCTAGGGACCAACTTCTATTATATTTTTATCCGGGGACCAAAACATTATTTTTCGACATGTCCAGGAACCAAATTATTATTTAATTCTTTTTTTTACTACGAGTATTAATTAAAAATCGAAAGGTTTCTATAAGCATTGTGGGAGCATGTGCCAATTTCTGCCTTGCCTCTTGATTCTGCCAAATAACTGAAGCAAAAAGATCCAAACCATTTTTGGGGCAAAAGAAAGAAGAAAACCCAAAAGCAATGGCAATAATCATAACCCCTCAAATTCCCCCAAAATCCCGTCCTTCTTCACCTCCTCCAATTACACTACAGAAGTCCAGGTGTTTCCCTGGGAGTGAGAACCAGGAAATTCCTACCCCGAATCCCATTATTTGCAGTATAACTCTTGACCAGAAAAAATCCATGGCAGCTCTCTTGGGGGTTGCTGGGCTTGCTGCGATGTCTACCCTTGTGGGTCCTGCATTTTCTGCTGAATTGCCTATGGTGGGTTCCACTTTCCAACTCGCGGAACCCTCCAATGCACTCTCTTTGCCCACTTGGGCCATTCATGTTTCCAGCGTTGTTGAATGGTACTGACCACAATCTGTGTGTGTGTGTGTGTGTGCGTGTGCGGTTTTATTGATTGGTTTATGATTTCTTTAGTTTTAATATGAAGGATTACAGCAATGGCTTTAGTATGGCAATATGGGGAGAAGTCAGGGTATGAATCTTGGAAGGGGCTCTCGTGGGGCATGGTAACTTTTTTTTTTTTTTGCGTGTTTTCGTTTTCCAACTTTGTTCACTAGCTCAAATATGTTAATTAAACAGCATTTAAAATGTGGTGAGAAATTGTAAGCATTCTTGACATTCAATGATGGGATCAAGAAGTAATAGAAAGACATATTGTATTATTTAGTTTTCTATATATCAAATCTGATTTAATACATCTGGTATATATACAAACCAAGTGGGGAGATTAGGTGCAACAGAATAACTAACTAAACTGTCACTAAATACATAAAGTGCACCCGCTACCCTTCATGAATGAGGAAATAACACTCGCTGCCCCTTTAGTCTCACAGACCTTTTCTGGATCATGACATTGAGGTCCCTTGAACTTTGACTTGCATGTTTGGTGATCCTCTTTTGGATCCACCATCATCTGTGATGTGTATGTTGTATGTTAACATCCCCCCTCAAATTGACAGGCTGAGTGAATATATTGAGGACTGACAATTTGCCAAGTAGATGATAGAAGTGTGGAGAGGGCAAGGCCTTAGTAAACAGGTCTGCAGGTTGTTCAAGAGAGGAAATATATCTGGTTGAGATTAGTCCCTGTTGAATCATCTCTCTAACCAGATGGCAATCTATGTCGATATGTTTTGTTCTCTCATGGAACACAGGATTGGCTGAGATATGAATTGCAGATTGATTATCACAATATAAAGGAGCTGGAAGATCAATGGTGATGTTGAGGTCTTTTAGAAGAGAGATTAGCCATTTGAGCTCACAGCAGGTGTCAGCCATACTTCTATATTCAGCTTCAGCTGAGGACCTACTGACTGTAGGTTGCTTCTTGCATTTCCAGGATACAAGGGACTTGCCTAAGTAGATGCAAAAACGTGAGGATTTTTCGGTGATTGGGCGGGCGCCTATCGAATCACAAGTAGCTTTGTGAGGTTAGATATTGAGGAGGTTGGGAAAAATAGGCCCTGTCCAGGTGTACCTTTGATATATTTTACCAGTCTTAGAGCAGCATGCCATTGATGGTCCATAGGATTAGCCATAAATTGGCTGAGAACTTGGACACTGTAAGAGATGTCAGGTCTTGTGACAGAGAGATAAATGAGTCTGCCAACCAGCCTACTGTAAGTTGTTGGATTTGCCAGAGATGTAGAGGAAGTGATAGCTAGCTTGTGATCCTTTTCAATTGGAGTGAGTGCAGGTTTGGCATTCACCAGGCTACTGTCAGTGATAATTTCCAGAGCATATTTCTTCTGGTGAAGGCATATTCCACTCTTGTTTCTGGCAACTTCAAGTCCAAGGAAATACCTTAGAGGTCCAAGGTCTTTTATAGGGAAAGCAGTCTTCAAGTGAGTTTTGACTTGGTCAATTAGGTCTTCACTGGTGCCTGTAATGAGGAGATCATCTACATAGACAAGTAGGGCTATGAACTGAGAGTTAGTATTAAGGCAGAAAAGAGTGTGATCATTTTGTGTTGCTTGAAGCCAAAGTTGATGAGTGTAGTGGACAATTTCTCAAACCATTGTGCGGGAGCCTGATTTAGGCCATAGAGATTTGGACAGGTTTGCGGTGGAAGAGTTTTCTTGAGGTTGAGTGGGAAGGTATCCAGGAGGGAGATCCATGTATACTTCTTCATGAAGATCTCCATGAAGGAAGGCATTGGATACATCAAGTTGGGAAATGACCCATTGTTTAGCAGCAGCAACAGCCAATAGGACTTTCACAGAAGTCATTTTGGCCACTGGTGAGAATGTTTCAAAGTAGTCAGTTCCTTCAATCTGAGTGTATCCCTTGGCCACAAGTCTGGCCTTGTATTTGTTAATGGAACCATCAGCATTGTATTTGATTCTGAAGGTCCATTTACAGCCTACAGTTTTCTTGTTGGCAGGAAGGGTTTGAAGGGTCCATGTGTTGTTGCTTTCTAGAGCTTTAAGTTCCTCATTTATGGCTTGACACCACAAGGGGTCTTTGATAGCTTGTTGGTAGTTCTTAGGCTCATGAGGGGTAGAGATGTTACTGGAAAAGTTCTTGTATGATGTAGAGACATTGCCATAGTTGCAGAACTTGATGATGGGGTAAGGAGTTGTGCAGTTAGTAGAGGGTTGAGTAAAGTTGGGTGGAAGGTTGGTGTAGTCCTGAAACCTAGTGGGAATAGTTTTGTGCCTTTGGGGCCTAGAGACTAAAGGTGGAACAGAAGCATTAGGGTCATTGGTGATGGGTATTTGATGATCTTCTTGGTCCCCCGTATCTTTGGTCAGTGTGCATTTGGCTTTCCTCTTCAAGGATAGGGTTAGAAGTGTAGGAGGGAAATAGACTATCCTGGGATGACTGTGTAGAGTCTTCTTTAAAGGGGAATATGGACTCATAGAAGATAACATCTCTACTGTAGAGGACTTGGTTAGTGATAGTGTTATAGACTTTGTAGGCTTTCTTGTTGCTAGGATAGCCAATAAAGATGCACTTTTGTGCTCTGGGAGATAACTTGTCTCTATTATGGGAGTGAGTTGAGGCATAGCATAGGCAGCCAAAGGTTTTGAGGTGATTGTAAGTAGGAGGTGAACCAGATAGGGCCTCAATAGGGGTCTTGAATTTTAAAACAGAACTAGGGAGTCTGTTTATTAGGTAGGTGGCAGTGAGGAGGCAGTCTCCCCAAAATTTATTGGGAAGGTTGGCTTGGAATCTTAGGGCTCTGGCAAGTTCAAGGAGGTGTCTGTGCTTCCTCTCAGCTCTTCCATTTTGCTGAGGGGTGTCAACACAGGTACATTGGTGTAGGAGCCCTAGGGAGGCAAGTAGATTGCCAACTCCATCATTGAGAAACTCAGTGCCATTGTCAGTTCTGAGGTGCTTGACAGTGGTTTTGAATTGGTTTTTGATCATGTTGAAGAAGAACTGAAGAATTTGATGGACTTGTGTTTTGGCTTTTAATAGAAAGGTCCATGTAACTCTAGAGTAGTCATCAACTATGGTTAGGAATGATGTGCAGCCATCATAGGTGGCTTTTCTGTAGGGACCCCATACATCACAATGTATGAGGTCAAAAGGATTGGAGCTGTGAGATTCACTTAAGGGGAATGGTTGTCTGGTCTGTCTAGATAGGTGACAGATTTCACAATGGACATTGGGAATGGGATTGAAATGCATGTTAAGAGAGCTGATGTGCTTCATAGATTGTACAGGAGCATGTCCTAGTCTAGTGTGCCACAGATGTAGTTTGTTAATAGGTTTTGTAATAGAAAAAGTATTGCCAAGTTTACAAATGTTTGAGTCAAAAAATTTCTTGCATTCAGAGTATGCAGTCTGCTTGTGATAACTGGATTCTGTTGGGAGTAGTTTGTAAAGACCACCATCAAATCTACCAATCCTCTTGAATGTCTTTTGAGCATGGTCCTGAAGGAAGCATGATGAGGCAGAGAAAGTTAGGCAGATGTTGTTGTCAGTAATGAGTTTGCCTCCTGATATGAGATTACATTGAAATTCAGGAGCTAAATAAACATCTTTGAGAACAATATTACCTGTTAGTGTCACAGTGCCCTTATGAGTTATGGTAGATGATTGACCATTGGGTAAGTGAATTATGGTGTTGACAGTAACAGGATTGGTGAGACATTCAAAGGAGGTTGTGATATGGTGACTGGCACCAGTGTCAATGATCCAGTCAGTGTGTGATGGCTTTGTGTAAGCAAGACAGGAGAACATTGGACTGTAATTAGGATTACCTGACATGTGTTCTTCAGGAGTGTCCATTTGAGCAGCTGCAGAGTTGACACTCTTGGAGTTATTTAGAAGCAACATGAGCTGCTGGAGTTGTCCAGGAGTAAAGCAGTCCATGTTAGTGCTTGGATCATCCTTCTTCTTGTTTCCATGATTTTCTTTGATAGTTTGAGTGATGGCATTGTTGATGGAAGAATTGGTCTTGGCTTTTCCCTTGTTTCTTGGCATTTTGCTAGGATCAGGCTTGGTGCCAAATAATGGATGCCACTCAGGGAATCCATATAGAAAGAAACATTTGTCTTTCTGATGGGAGTCACCATGGCAGTGGTCACAGAATAGTTTTCCCTTGGTAGAGGGGGCTTGGGGTCCTCCTGCAGTTCTTGTTTTGTTGAACCTGTTAGTAGCAACTTTGCCCATAAGTGCAGAGGACATGTTTTCAAAGTTTATAGAGTTACTTTGTGATCTTTGTCCCTCTTCTTGAATGAGCATGGAAACAGCCTTGATCACAGAAGGGAGTGGATACATTCTGAGAATTTGTCCCCTCACATCAGTGTACCTTTCAGACAGCCCCATTAGGAACTGAGTTAGTTTGGTAACCTGATCATGTTCTTCTTGGACATTGATGGCTCCACAGGTGCAATTGCAAGTGCACTTGGGATTTTGAAGCAGGTTTGTGAGTTCATCCCATAGGCCTTTAAACTTGGTGTAGTAGGCATTAATACTTAAGTCTCCTTGGGTGCATAGGGTGATATTTTTCCGGACTTGGAAAACTTTTGGGGCATCACTTTGTGTAAATCTGGTGATGATGTCATCCCATATTTCGTGTGCAGTAGAGAGGTAGACTATGCTTTGTCTGATTTCTGAATTTACAGAGTTTAAGAGCCAAGAAACTACCATACTATTGCATCTTTCCCAAGCACTAATGTACTTGGAGGGGGGAACTGGTTTCTTGTTTAGCCCTTTGACCATGTCAAGTTTATTTTTGGCAGAGAGGGCTGTCGAGATGGAGATTTTCCACTGATTGAAATTGGTATTGGTTAGGGTTTCAGTTACAAGAATCATCCCGGGATGATCGTTGGGATGGAGATAAAGGGGATGACTGGAATTCAATTGAAGGGCAGATTCAGGTAAATCATAAGCATCTGTGGTGGTGCTTGAACTGCCATCTTTCGTGATTTTGGTGGGATCAGTCATCATGAAAGATGGGTAACAGAATACAGATTAAAGAAAGGAGGATAAGAGAGAGGGAGTTACCAATTCGGCATTGATAGAGAATTGTAGGTAGAGGTTGGGATCAACTCAAGCTCTGATACCATGAGAAATTGTAAGCATTCTTGACATTCAATGATGGGATCAAGAAGTAATAGAAAGACGTATTGTATTATTTAGTTTTCTATATATCAAATCTGATTTAATACATCTGGTATATATACAAACCAAGTGGGGAGATTAGGTGCAACAGAATAACTAACTAAACTGTCACTAAATACATAAAGTGCACCCGCTACCCTTCATGAATGAGGAAATAACACTCGCTGCCCCTTTAGTCTCACAGACCTTTTCTGGATCATGACATTGAGGTCCCTTGAACTTTGACTTGCATGTTTGGTGATCCTCTTTTGGATCCACCATCATCTGTGATCTGTATGTTGTATGTTAACATGTGGACTTGACCCTTTTAATTTAGACAGCTTTCTAAACGGATATATGCCCTCAGTTCTACTCAAAGACTCCTACTCTCCGTTTGGAATGTTTGCTAACTGAAATTCTGATAAAGTTCTAACTTTATCCCTCATATATACAATACACAAGTTGGATACAGAAAGAAGTTTTTGTTCTAGTGGATATTTTGTTGGGTAATTCGAACATCTCTCAGATATTTGACATTTCAAATAAAGGTATATATGGTACACTATAGTGGAATTTTGATTTTTCTACCCATTGCTATTATGTCTTGACATTAATTGTCCATCACCTCTGCCAACCAATCATGAACACTTGCATTCAATCCAAATGTGGATTTCTTATGATTTCATTTGTTTGTAGGATGATTGGCTTATTAGCACCATTCTTTTCCGGCTTGCTTATGCCAATTGGAAAGTTGAGGCAAATAAATCCCATTTATTACCCAAGTTTGATATACTAGTTACATGGTTTATGCTTATTCTTACATGCAACTTAATGCTTGTTTAATGAGTTAATTGGTTCAGGTGCCCTTGCTTGGTGGAGCTTTTTGTGCCTGCACATGGCATTTCTTTTATAACGCGGAGTCTCTCGATGTAAGTGCAATTTGGTCATCTTTCCAGTGAAAAAATAGTTGTTGATAATTGTATAGAACCAATATTTCGTAGATTAAGTTTGCTACTAGGATAGTGTTTTCTGCACCAATCATGATGTTGGATTGTGCTTGACTATTGATGGTAGCGATGTAGTGTGGGTTAGCCCACGGCAGGATAAATGGTCACCATTTCTCCTGTTGCTAATATCTTTCGGTTAAATCTAGTCGTCCTTGACTCCTGTCGAACAACTTCGGTACTTTTTTCCTTCTTGTTCTTCTTTCTTTTACTTCTGTTTCTAGGTCTTTATTCCTCTTTCTCGCAACAGTTCCCAGCTTTTCTCAACTTGCCAAACACTTTGTTGTATGGACTCTAAGTTTTCTCCATGGTACCCATATCGACACGACATGACATGGTGTGGGTGTGACACTTGGACACCTAAATTAAGTGTAAAATTGTATTATTTTGGCATGTCAGACACCCGGAACTGCACCCGTATCCAATCCTTGTACCCGAGTCCACGTAATAGGGGCCAAACAGCCCCTTCCAGAAAATAGTGTGGAAATTAATTGACAAGATGTCAAGCCAGGCTTTGGCTATGACACCACTTGATGGGGAAGAAATGGGGATTAGAACAAAAAAATAGAAACAGAGGGAGAAGGATAACCTACCTGGCAAGGGATTGGTAGAAGCACACACAAGGGAACAAGCTTATTTTTCTAAAACTGAAATCCGATTTAAAGGGATGGTTACATCCTGGATTTATTCATAGTCTACCTTACCAACTAAGTAAATACTCATTATAACTACTAAAAACTCAACTAATAAAATAGCGACAAGGTTGATCTAAACCGTCAATCCTAATCTAAATCTTCCAAGGACACTTGCCCATGGACCCAAAAAACTTATTGGGCTACCATGTCCATGGGCTTGGGCTTCCAAAGTTTATCATTTATGCATGTAGCTAATGTGCGTTCTAATGTGTGAAAAAACGCAACGCATGTAAGAATACCCAACCTATCAAGTAAAGTGTACTAAGTACGAGTATCGATCCCATAGAAAATGTACGTAATTTTCACTCCAACTAAGTATCGAAATTGGGCTAACTAATTATATTTGAGCTAAAAGAAAATGAATTAAAAGCTAAAAATATAAAGAAACTAAAAGAAAGCAGTTAAAACTACATTAATGCGAAAATGGTTTGGCTACATCAAATCAAGAAATAAAAGATATGATTGCGATATTTCTAGTCTAGCCGGTGTCTAAATTAATCTCTCTCTACTTTTCTTTAAATTAATCTTTCTCTACTTTTCTTGGTAGTCAGGTGCACACTAATATTGGCTACGGGCTGTCGCTATGTATAGCAAACCTTACTACTACTCAACCTAGCTATGGGCTTATTGCAAACATAACACAGAGGAGAAAATAGTCGCGTGATAGATCAGACACTCAATGAATATCTACGCACGCCTTTCGGTCTCACGCCACATAAACAACTATTATGATTTTCAGAACAATAGGAAAGGCTGGCGCTTCGTATCCTATCATTCTAGTAATTACCTAATGGGTTGCTAAGCTATCAAAAGCATTAAGAGCACACAATAATTACAAGCACATGGGTAATACTTCATAGAGAGATAATCTCTCTATTTTTCTACAAGTTATGATGGTAGCCGAGAACACAAAATTAGTTACTAAGGGCTTTCACTACGTATAACAATCCTAATTTCCCCTACCTCGCGAATGGCTAAGGCGAGGAAATCGCGTGTCAAAGCAAGTTCTCACAATGGCTATCAGTGTGTGTCACAAAACACCAACTATTAAATTGCTCGGTCCAAAATGTAAGGTAGCTCTCATGGATCCTAAATATTTCTAAAATCATTTTATTAATGGCTAATCAATTAAAAGCATTAAATCCACAAAATAATAACCGAGCATGATTGTATGCTAAATTGAGAGAAATTATATTAAAACATTACTTGTGACATAGAAATAATAGTATTCCATAAATCAATTAAGCACAAAACCAATTCCATAATTACAAGCTATTCAATCCTAGAAATTATAACATATATTATAAAATGGAGTTTGGAAGAATTAAACCCATCAATATTCAGATCCAAGGTTGAAATCACTTGCAAAGCTTCATTGACCCTTGATTTGTTGCTCCTAACCTTCAAGGGTGATCAAGTCTTGAGAAAATTGAGAGGTTTTGGGTGAAATGGGGTTGGTTCCCCATTTTGGGACTTGAGTTCCGAAATGGGGGCTTCTATTCTGATTCTAGGGCTACTTTGGGGATTAAAATGGAGAGCATTTGAGTAGGGAGCAAGCAAGGGGCAATTTAGGGAAAAAATTATGAAGTTTAGGGGCTAAAATGGGAGAGAAAAAGAAGTTGGGTCACAGATGATTCAAGGAGGAAGGTGTGACATGGTTGAATCAGGGGGTGACAACACATTAATGAAATCTTTTAGTAATTGCTCCGGTACCCCTTGTCTTCTGAAGTTGTCTGCCGAAATCCTTCCTCGTCTAGGCTTCTTAAATTGGTCCTCCATTTGCTCCGTTAGCCCTCCTTTGCCTTGGGATGCTTGAATGACTTTGACGGGAAGATTTGCAACTCAACTTAAAGCCCGGAATAGTCTCGAACTTCATGCTAAACAACATGAATGTTCGATTAAACCTTGGAAACCTACATTAGAGCACAAATACACAAATAATAATATTTTCAAAGCATAATTAACTCAAAAATAGCACAAAATAAAAGGAACTTCAAGGGAAAATTCGTGGAAATTATGAGCTCATCACGTTGCATCATTTCTCCAAGAAAGGTTATGAATTAAATTACAAAGAGAAGTGATTGTAGTGAATTAGATTCCATTATAAAACGTACTAGTTTTCACTTGGAGATCTACAACGCTAAACTTATGGAATTTAAGTTTTTAGAGGATAATTGACATGACAATGGAATTGAAGAGAAAGAAATTCAAAGAAAACTATCTTTCTAAGTGAGCGACTTTCCAAGAAAGGGATTTGAAAGGAAAGTGAATTTCCATAGGGAATGACTTGTCCAAAAAAGGATCTACAAAATTATGAAGAAGTAATTTAAAGGCTATCACATAAAAAGGGTTTGAACTGTGAATGGTTGTCAGAATGAGTCAAAGCTAATTGTTTTATGAATGAAGGTGGAGCATCTAAACGATTGAAATTGCGGATATGGGGTAAAAATCTGCAGGAGTTTAGTACTTGGAGCCAGAAGTGGGTGAGAATTGAAGATATACCGGAAGCCTTGTAGAGAAAGAGTAATGCAAGGGGATTCTAAAAAAATGTAGCAACTTTTGACTCCTGAACTTATGTTTCAAATATGTGGTTGGGAGGCATCACACTCCTTTCTTGTTGGGCCAAAACTAACCAATCATATAGTTGATGCATCAGGGAGTCAAAGTTGAGACTTTTTTGTTCGCCAAGGAGAAAAGAGAAGTAGGTGTTACCTTCGTATTGGACTTTCTTGAAGCCTTAATCATAGCAACATATTTCTGTATTTGGATAAATTTAAAGTTTCCAAGTGGCTTTTCTGATCAGTGCTATGCGATAAACAAGGGACTAACTGTGTTTCCTTCAAAGTTTGAATGGAAAAAGTTGCTATAGGGGTTTTTTGAAAGATATAGGGGTGCAAGGGTTCATGCCATGATAGGACCTTTTGAAAATGAAAGATCCTTTCATAGTTATCAAAGTAGAGGCTTAGTGGCCCATGATGAAATGTTAACACATAAGGCTCAACAGAAATACTTTGCTCTCTGCTTTAGACTTCAGCTTATACTACTTCTAGGATCTTTCTCGTGAGTCATCATGAAACTTGAGCTCCATCAACTCTCTCTCTCATCCAACAAACATGTATCTGTAATATTCTTCCGCATATTTGAAAAAGCATACTTCTCAAAGAGTCTTTCATGTGAGTAGTAGCACCGATACACTTTTTTTTTGATAAGTAATAAATATATAAAAATCAAAGCGCCAAAACGGAGGCGCAACCATGTACACTAGTTGTATACAACATTATCTACAACATACTGAAACTATTCACTAAATCCCCAAGGGACTGATGCATATTTTCTGCCTCAAACCCCTGATTCCACCAACTATTCAAAGTATGCATCAGTTGTTCCTTTAGTTGATCCAGCGTCCGTTCAACATTGTCGAAGGCTCTACTGTTTCTCTCACCCCAAATTATCCACCAGATTGCGAGAGGAACTGCCTCCCAAAAAGATATCCTCCTCCTGCGAGTTGTAAAAGGCTAACACAATAGGAACTCCTTCACTGATCTATGCATTACCCATTGGATTCTGAACAACCTTAGCATCATATTCCACAGATCCGAAACAGCTTGACAGTGGCGCAAGAGGTAATTCGTACTTTCATTGCACTTCCTACACATATAGCACCAATTAACATAGATCTTTCCTCTCCGCCTGAGATTATCCCCAGTTAGAATGGCCTCACAACACGCCTCCCACGCAAAAAACATCACTCGGGCAGGAGCAAGAGACTTCCAAATACACTTCCAAGGGAAAAGAGGGGCCCTATTTCCTGATATCTGTGCATACAACGACTTAACAGAAAACTCTTTGTTTTTCGAGATTGCCTACATTACCTTATCCTCTCTGCTGATATCTATTTGGAGAGAGTACAATCGCTCCAAAAATAGAATACTATAATCCATTTCCCAATCCTGAAGATTCCTACGAAAAACAGGATTCCAAACCACATTTCCATTAACCACCTGAATCACAGCACTAACCAGAATATCTTGATCAACCACCAGATTGAAAAGATCCGGAAATACATTTCGGAGCTCCTCCTTCCCACACCAAACATCTTTCCAAAATCTGATTTTCGAACCATTGCCTAGGGCAAACGAAATATTCCTCTCGAATGCAGCCCTTCCCTTACAAATCCCTTTCCATACACCGGTACCAAAAGGGCTGTCTATGGCATTAGGAAACCACTCATGCTCTCCTTCCCCATACTTTCCAACCACCACTCTCCTCCACAAGGCATTATGCTCCACCATATATCGCCATAACCACTTCCCAAGAAGCGTTGAATTAAACAAACTTAATTTCTTCAATCCAAGGCCTCCATCCTTAATCCTGAAACACATTGTGTCCCACTTCACCAAGTGATATTTGTGCTCTTCCCCTTGTCCTTCCCAAAGGAAATCTCTTTCAAGCTTCTCTATCTTCTCTCGGATCACGGCAGGCATCACAAAAACTGAAAGAAAATACGTGGGAATACACGAAAAGGCATTCTTCACCAATGTTAACCTACCAGCTTTGGACAACAGTTGTTTCTTCCACCCCGCCAATCGCTGATCCATCTTCTCTATCACTGAATTCCACATGACCTTATTTTTATAAGTAGCATCAATCGGCAACCCCAAGTAGAAGGGAGCTTCGCAGACTCACACCCAAAGACCGAAGCGAAATGTTCAACATCTGCCACAGCTCCTACCGGAAGAATTACACTTTTCTTGATATTAGCTCTCAACCCCGATACCATCTGAAAAAACGAGAGAACTAATCGGAGGTAACCCAACTATTCAATGTCTGCATCACAGACCATAACTTCCGATTCCCTGGACATACCAATCTTGAATCCACTAATGAAGCCACCTGCCACAGCTCTGTCCAACATTCTGCTCAATGCCTCCATAACTAGAATGAAGTGGAAGGGAGAGAGAGGATCCCCCTGTCGCAGACCTTTAGAACTCGGAAAAAATCCTGCGGGTTCCCCATTCACCAACACTGAGAAACGAATCGAGGAAATGCAGAACCGTATGCATTCTATCCATTTTGTACTGAATCTCATCTTCTCTAAAAGATACAGCAGGAAGTCCCAGTTGACATTGTCATAAGCCTTCTCTATATCTAGTTCGCACAAAAGACCCTGATGACCACTTTTTAATCTCGCATCCACGACTTCATTAGCTATAAAGGAAGCGTCGATGATCTGTTTGGCCCCCACGAAAGCATGCTGTGAATCAGAAATTAGCTTACCCACCACCTGCCTCAACCTCAAAGCAAGGACCTTAGCTAACAATTTGTAGAAACTGCCAACCAGACTGATTAGTCTAAAATCCCCTGCAGTTACAGCCCCCATTTTTTTCGGTAACAACGTAATGAAAGTCACACTAAGCTTCTCTCAAAGCACCTGTTAACATGAAAGAATTTAAACACCTCCATTACATCGTCCTTCATCACTTCCAAGCACTGAGCAAAGAACACCATTGTGAATCCATTCGGACCTGGAGCTTTATCCCTGCTCATACCACGCAGTGCAGCTGCCACCTCTTCTTCCGAAAACGGCGCGTCCAAAATTCTTCTATCAACATCTACCAAGGTGTGAAATCTGATTCCTTCCAGCTTCGGACGCCATGCCCCCTCATCTAAGTACAGATCTTCGAAAAAACCTACTAAACCCTCTTTAATATCATGCTTATTTTCCAGCAGAACACCATTGATCGAAATACTTTCAATCTGATTCACTCTTTTATGCAAACTTGCCGTCTTGTGAAAGAATTTAGTGTTTCTATCTCCATCTTTAAGCCATTGAACTCTAGATTTTTGCCTCCACCATCTCAACTAACAGAGACTCTCCCCCCCTTCGCAACTTGCTATGCCGAGCCTCCTCCATCTCATTTAAACCACCACTCCAACCTGCCTTCTCATCCAAAATTCTCACCTCCACCATTACTTGTTTGATTTTGATATCTATCCTCCCAAACACCTCTTTATTCCATAATTTGAGATCCTCTTTGAGCATCTTCAACTTTCTCGCAAGGATAAAATCAGGATTTCCGTAGATCTGATAAGAGCACCATTTAGACCTGACCCAATCCACAAAACTCGGCTCACGCAACCACATATTTTCAAACTTGAGCGGAGATTTACCTTTCTTCAGTCCACCACTCACCAATAAAATAGGCGTATGATCTGACACAATTCTGGGCAGGCAATACTGCGAAGACCCTACCACCATCGTCCCAATCGGCCGAAAGGAGAAATCTATCAATCCTGGAGAATTGGTTCCTGTCGCCGTGTCTGAACCATGTTAATTTACCTCCCCTTAACTGAAGATCCATTAAACCCATATCATCTATAAATTCATTAAAACCAACCATCGCTCGAGAACACACGCTCGCCCCCGATTGTTCACTTGGATTCCTAATTACATTGAAATCTCCCCCAATGCACCACGGCTCAGCCCATCTGTTTCTTATTGACCTCAGTTCATCCCACATATTCTGCCTCTGGTTATCCTCACAAGGACCATAGACTCCCGAAAAAAATCCATCGCTTATCGTTCTCCACTGATTGCAGCAAACAAGAAACTTAAAATGCACCCTTGACCACATCGATCTTAGAGATTACCCTCCTATCCCACATTACCAAAATTCCCCCTGCAGCTCCATTAGCTCCAACAGAAACCCAATCATACCATCTGCTACCCCCTACGCTATTCACTACTCTTCTATCGATAGCTACCATTTTCGTTTCTTGAAGACAAACTAAGTGTGGATTCCATCTCCTAAGAACTGCCTTAATACTCTGTCTCTTTCTCAAACTATTAATACCCCACACATTCCATGAGATAATTCGAATATCCATGAGAACACAATTATTTGTGGGGTCCGTTTCCTCCTGCCCTCCCCTACCACCCTCCCAGACTTATATAATTTCAAACTGGAACACAACTGCTTCAATTCCCTTTTCCCCTTGTCTTTAACATTAGCACTTTGAGCATCTCTTTTACTTTTTGAAGTTCTCCACTGCCTCTCAATATCCAGAAGTAACTCCAAAATTTTATCTTCGAATCCTTCACTGGATACTCCCAAAAACCTACCAAACCCCTTGGCTCTTCTTCTCGCTCATACAGATAGATCCTTATTAGACACACAATCAGAACAGTCCTTACCTTCCCCAGGTCCCTCAGGGGGAATAACAGAAATTGGGGTGCACTTCAGAGGCACCTCCAAATCTACCTCCTTACAAGTAGGCTGCTCACTCCCAACTCCTTCGCCATCAACCCCTTCAAAACCCATCCCCGAGGTCTCCCCAACACCAACTCACCTGTAACTTGGTTCCCTAACCTCGTCGCTATCCCTACGAGCCCATCTGTGCTGAAACCCACTTCCTTCGATGAATCCATTTTCTTTGCATTGGAGCCAATCCCAATAACGTCACCTCTGGTAGCGTCGGACTCCTCCCTCGAGCTGGTAAGGTTGTCCGAACTTGACTTTTCTGTTGACTCGAAGAGTTCGGCTAACATCGCCTCCTCCGTCGTCCACTTCGCTCTATCTTGGCTTTGGACCTGACTCCACTCTTGTCCAAACTCCGAAACGAATGGAGGCTCCGCCCTACCATCCCCCAAAATATCCACTACTAAAACCGGGCCAATAACCTCTTCAGAATTCTGGCTCACTTCTCCAGAATTAGAATACTCGTCCAACTCTCCAGCAGTACTAGGCCGGTGACTAGGCCCATTCAATGGCCCATACGATGGCCCAACATGTTCTCCATCTCTAACGCCTTTTTTATGAATATCTTTCTCTTTCCACAAAACGACATCCTTATCCTTATTCAATTTAAAATTTGAATTCAAAAAAATCTTCTTGCCCTTTCCCGAGACAAACCCCTTACGTAAGTCAGGCGGCTGCCTTTCGATTCCCTCCCTATCACCCACCTTCCACTGCGGCACATGAAAACCACCTTCCTCCATGCCTTCGTTCTTTGACTTTGCTCTTCTTTCGGCTCCTATGAAACCAGAGCTAGCTTTAACCGAAGATTTGAAGAAAGTTGAGAGCTCCGGCCACAGCGGAATCGCATACAACGTCTCCCCTACCCTAATACTCAAAGAGCCCGGTAAGTTCTTGTGAAAGCGTATAAGTATTCTGGCCCAACGCAAATCCCTTCTACTAGCTGTATTATCGTCAACGCAGATGAACCCACCACAAACATCTCCAATATTCCGAAACACTTCATATCCCCACAGCTGTAGCGGCAAGCCTAAAGCCCTTACCCACACCTCCTTCGGTCTCTGATTCTTGGTAACGCCTAGACCACGTGTTCCAAAAATCCAAAAGCAGGGGCTTTTGATCTACAACCCATTTTTTCTTCTTCAAAATCCTGCTTGCTTCCTCCTTCGACGGGAATTCGAAGAGGAAGTAATTGTCCAGCATTTCCACTACTTTGACTCCTCGTGCCATCCTCCATCTCATATCAACCCAACGTTGAATCTCGCCTCTCACAGAACCTGGACAGCCCAAACCACCCACTCTTCCCACCAGACACCTGTTTAAATAAGCCATCGCTTCCTTACAGGTGTTCTCCTCCACCTGAAGTTCTACCCCCTCTGCTCCATCGCCATTACTGCGGCACGAGATTAAGTCCGGCCACTTTGGAATATCTGCTGCTTCTTTATAAGTCTTAGGCCTGCCTTTCTTCAGAGGCACTTGAGTTCCAGCAAATCGACGAAGTTTCTCTGCCACCCACTCCCATCCTGCATCCGCTACGTGTTCCGGAATACAAATCATGCCTGGCTTCCCTGCTCCTCTCACTATAACTCTAAAGAAACGCCCTGCCGCATTCGATTCCTTAGTCACGATGAATTCTCTACTCTTACCCTGCCACTTCTTCCACCACATGGCCCTGGTTGAAGAGAACCTGCTTAGCCTATTGCACATCCTGTCAAACTCAAACCAAGAAAGCACCAACACATGGGATCTACCTCAGCTCCTCTCAACCACCTTGAACTCCATTCCCTCCTTTCCCTGAGTCCTGAATACATCAAAAGATTTCCTACCACACTGAAAGAACGTCTCACCAGACATTAAAGCAACTGTTGTCAGCACCGATACACTTGATTTACCCCGGTTAGTTCCAAGCTTGTCTCCATTGCTCTAACTCGTACTCAACTCAAGAGTGGCATTGTGAGAACTGAGAAGTATTATTAGAGTCTTGGGCTGGGTAGATGATGATATGATATGCCCTAATTTTTGTAGAACCTTTCAATGGTTGTTTAATATACCATGCTGAACCATTGTAAAAAACATAACACACACGAGTGTTGCCTTGACCAAGACTTCTCTTTAGGCTAAGGAAAACATCAAATATGGACTGGCCTAGGTAATTAAAATATGTAGCTTGTAATCAGATAATTCAAAAAACTAATGGAAACATGCACTGGTCACTGGATTGGTAATTGTTAGAGAACAGTTAGGTAAGCCAGAGTCTGTCCGCAATAGCTTGCTGCAAACTTGCAGAGGGCAAGGTAAAAAGCAACATGTTATTTACATGATTTGTATTTAAAATATTTGGGTGACACCTAAAACTACAAAGAAATCACCACATATAGCACTAGTTAAAGCCTGATTCGAAGTTGGAGAAGAAAACAAGTAACTAATTCAAGAACTAGATGAAGTAAAAGAGAGTGTAAGTTTCTTTAGAGGGAGCTGCTATCTCTTGACTCTTGATGACTGTTTAAAAGTGGTCCCATAGTGAATTTGCAGCGAAATTTCTAACTCGATTAATGTTTCACCTTGCACCTTTTTACTTCATTGAACTTCAGTTTTCCCATGAGAGGATTTTTTTTTTCCTTTTCAGAGTATAGTTTGCATAACATACATGGATCCAAAGTAATTTTTCTTATGAAAATTGAGTGGGTGCACATGCCTCAGATTTTCCTTCGTAACTCCGCCTCTTAAAATGTCCAATTAAACAATCATGTTCCTGAATATGCCTTCCATGGGAACTACAACACATGATGTTGTTGGAAATTGTTCTGCAGTTTTCCATTTTCTCCACCAAAGGCGGTTTAGAGAACCATTCCCTCATTCCACTCAAAGGGTCCTTATATGCCTTTTTTGGTCAATTGGCCTTCTATTCATTGATATGATTTTAATTTAATTAATTTTAGATAAATAAACTCTTTACCATAATGTAAATAAATAAACGCAAAATTGGCCCAAAAAATCAAATAGGGACTTTTTGAGTAGAGTGATTCAGGCAGTGGTGTACTCTGAAGCAGGTAAGGTTTGAGTTACATTAAGTCGAAAATACTAGAGATGTCTTAGTTGCTTTCCTAAACTTAAGTATGCGTTACGCTAAAAAGCGAAATATTACTTCTACAAAATTGTTATTCCAGAAGCAACGATGTAAACAACTGTTAGCATATGTTATACTCCCTTGGTCCCAAAATTATCGTCTGGGTTGACTTGACGCATGGTTTAAGAAAACACATTGATTATTAATATTAGTTTGATGTGTAGTTTACTTTAAAGCCCATGTGTATGTGACTCATAATTAAAGTAGGATGAAAAAGTAAGGGTAAAGTGGTAAAAGTGTTGTCTTAAAAAGGAAACTTTCAAATAAGACAATTATTTTTGGACGGACGAAAAAGAAATGCAAGACAATAATTTTGGGATGGAGGGAGTATTGTTTGAGATGTATTTGCCGTTGAAACTGAATATAGAGTTATCATCCTTTTCGTTTTTCAGGTAGAGTTATAGTTTTATCGTATATAATATATATATGTAGCCTATTGGTTAAGTTTGGGCCTGTGGGAAAATACAACCCACAGGTCATGGGTTCTATCCATGCACGCTATATATTCTCCCCCATTTCCATGGTTCCGTTGGCGTGGGACAACTGACAGATACCCAAGGGGTTTTATCAACATAGGTGGTCCGATGTAGCCCTGCTGTAGAAGGAATTCCTCCTTGGACAAGTGGGTCAAAGATTTGTTAATTACTTTACTACCCTTTTTTCTCCTGAGAAATTATCTTTGTTACTAGTAAGGAATTCATTTTTCAATCAAAACGAAAATGCCAGTGACCCCTTCGTGTAACTGTGGTATCCCTTCGTTTGATGGACCTAATCTTACCCAATTCTGTTTATAACTGTTAAGCTTGATATACATTGTTGAGCCCCTATCTAACAGCTTAAGCTTTTAGATGAGTTGGTTACTTAACATGGTATCAGAGCTCTGGTTTGGCAAGGTCGTGGGTTCGAATCATCCCGCTTGCATTTGTTACCCGGAATATTATGAGTGCATGTTGCACTCTGTTTGGTTGTGATGCCATTAGTGAGGCATGTTTGTATATCTCTCCACGTGTGGACGGGTCACACGTGAGGGGGAGTGTTAAGCTTGATATACATTGTTGAGCCCCTATCTAACAGCTTAAGCTTTTAGATGAGTTGGTTACTTAACAATAACCATACATTTTAGAACTTAACCGAGTCCCTAACGTTAGGCATGGAGGAAGTAATGCCATGCTAATTTCATATTTCTTGATGAGTTGCAGGTATTGGTGGCGCTTCAGGCTGCATTGACAGTTATTGGTAACGCCACAATGTGCATTGCTGCGTTCCGTATATACAAGTCATCACAAGAGCACTCGGAGAATATTTGACATTTTGATTCCAACTTTTGGAATTTCCATCTCCTTCTACTTTTGTTCTCTTAGTCAAGGTAGTATGATCGCTGTATCATAGCCAGTGACATAACCTCACCTTTAATTATTGATCCACAGCATTTTAATCGTTATCTTTTTTAAAGGAAAATTCTTTTGCAGGAAGAGTGAATGGGGGTAAGTTTAGGTCAAATTGATGCTGTTATTGATTGTGGAAAAAATCAACTCCAATTCTAAGACTGGTTTGTAATCCTCTTGTCATGTGAAGGTCGGAAAGAGTTTGGTGATTCAACGGTCAAAAGGCCAGATGGGTAAAAAAGCGGCTTATTCTGGCTACTACTGGTGGTGAGTTTGTCAAGCAGGCAGACTGACCTTAATCTCTCTAGGTACATTTTATATATCCTCTATTTGTTTCAAAAGTCTGTGGTAATCATCATAAGATTCCAACATTTGACTCTTTTTTTTATTGTCCTGTGTTTATACATATATGTCAACACTCACCATATAAAGTTGATTGTAAATGATATCTGATCTGTTGTGTGATCAATATTTGAAATTGTTCCAGTTTGAAATTCTGATTTCAGCTTCTTAAGGCCATCGTCATTCCCTCAGTAGTAGTCACAATTTTGTCCAATTTAACCAACCAAACATGATCCTGTTGTAGCACATAACTTTTTCTCTTACGGGCTGAACCCAGATCACCCATGCATACTCATCAGAGTACCATCTTCATGAATTTGGAACAAAACCTCAAAATTTGTAGGTCCTATGCAGTGTCAGTCCAAACTTCATAAACTTGAGTCTAGCACACCTACTGTATATATACATTCTACTGGTATTCAGCTCAGCTACTGAATATCGAAACTTCCTTTTTCATTTTCGACAAAATAAGGTCCTATCTTTTCTACTTTCTCTGTCCCAAAATAATTGAAAGCAAAAGTGAACACTAATTTTGGAAACGGAAGAAAACCCTCGTAATGAGCCATGTAAAGCTCTTATTGATATGGCTTTGATGATTATATATCTCCATTATAAAGCATCTTTTGAAGAAACTTGGATCCAAGGTGAAAAATGAAGACTAGTGATCTTGAAAGCATCTCCTACAAAAACTGTGTAGGTCAATGCATGGGATGGGATGCTCATCCCCAAAATAACTTTAAATTAATGGAGTGAATTCAAACCATATTTATGATCCAGAGGCCGTGGTTTTGACCTTTTCAATGGCCTTAAAGCTCTTGAAATCAATGCTGATTTTTAATTAGTTTTTCAAGACGCTTCATCGTAGCAACCTACCTTTTTATTTTGTTTTAAAAGTAATTAAAGTTATGGAAGTCATGGAACCTCATTTTCTCATAGCTCAACCCACCAACACATGGTGGTTCGGGTAAGAAGGATCCGTCTTATAAAAAATATTCGTAAGACCATTTTCGCTAAGCGTCGGAGAAAACGAACGCATCAATCACAAAGCATTTGGTTGATGCTAACATAATGGATTTTAAGGTGTACTGTAGTACCACATAAAGCTAGTGAACTAGTAAAAAGCAGTCTAGAGCCAAACAGCCTCTTTGGTTTTCGAGGGTGGGAGTGGGAACCTTTTTCTTTTTTGTGATTTTCTTGCCTCACGTGTGAAGAACCTTCATGCCTTCATATTCCAAATATCCAACCATTAGTGGCTCGAGGAGGGTTGACATAAAATCCATCTATATTTCCCATTAGCTATTCTTGAGTAAGGTACAAGTGTTTTTGCACATCGCACAACACTGTTATGCTGAAACTACTGACGATTTAGGCGAAATGGGTAACTCAACTCATGTTCGTGTTCTATGTTCTAGTAGTTGTACAAGTGTTATCGTTTTATTTTATTTTATAGAAACTACTGACTTCTTAATCTATATTTTCCACAACCGTATGCTTTTCTAACATCCTTTATTCATTCTTGGTGCTTGGGTTTTTCTGTTTTGCTTATTTATTCTTCTCAGTACTGCTGTCTGCCTGTCTCAGATCGCTTGCGTTGTTTTGGGTGTCAGTACGTGCTCTGAATGTCACGTAATTCTATTATTTCTAACCAAAGTACTGACTCTGGTACGATCGTACAACGAAGATGATCGTTGATACGATCTTTGGTTGAAATTTGAGTCAAATAACTATAACCAAAGACGTTTTAGTCCCTTGTGATATATAGGTTTGATTTCCAGAACTACGTACTACATAATAGTATCAATGTGGGAAGTGGTAATTATAAGCCAAAGTGCTAACATCAAACTTGGAGACTGGAGAGAACTCCATACTGAGTCACTGACTGAGTTCTTTCTTCATGCAAAGCTCAGAGAGAATATTTACATAAATTACAACTAAATTTCTGACATTATATAAGAACATACCTACATCAGAAACATTCAGAAATGATACAACATAGAAAATTGCGAAAAGAACAAAAACAAAAATAAAAACAAAAAAGGTGAAGAAATACTACCCCTAATAAACTAGAGTACGATGTCTACGTAAGACCGTCTTACCAAGTTTTTGCCAATAAACTAAGGGAACTTCTTCTCAAACTCAGATAATAAAACAAGATTCTCCTGGTGAAGAAGGATAGCTTTCTTCCTTAACTTTTCATTCTCTTTCAAAATACTCATATTCTCCATATACAGCTTCAAGTTGCTCAACTCCAAGTTTTGTTCAATTTGTTCTTTATCACATTTGTTTATCCTGCCATACATAAACCATGTTATCATCTCAAATCAATAAAAGAAAACCGCGTCCATGCATTATATATAAACAGTATTAAAAATAATCATTTTGGGTAAAAATTTCTACCTGTTAATCCTGTGAATACGAACCCGAAATCTCCTTGATCTTATTTTTGGCATAGGAAAATAGAAAGCAGATGATGATCTGTTATGTGTGTTGCAAATACACATTTGGAAAGGAGGAGGAGAAGAAGAAGAAGAAGAAGAAGAAGAAGAAAAAGAAGGAAGAACTGGTTTTGTATTGAATGAGGGGGAACTGGGAGAGAAAAATGAGTTGCTGGATCCTATAAATAGTTGAGTTTGTTACTATCAGGGCTATGTATTACAGTAAGTTATATGCACCCATGTCCATGTGGTATTCTGGCTAGGATAGAGAGAGAGAGAGAGAGAGGGTAATTTCAAGAATGCTAATGATGAGAAGAGGAGTCATGATTACTGAGGGCAGCAGCACCCCAATCCATATCCATGAAGAAAAAGAAGCCTAATAAGAAGGAAAAGGTGGCTAGCTATCTGCCTCATTAATCATTTCTTTCATTGCTTAATACATTGTTTAACATCTTATAAGTTAGCATGCTTAGTTGGTGTCGTATTGTAGTACGTTCTTGGTTAAAATACTGAAATTACCCTTCCATCCTTTTCCATGTTAAATACACAAGAGTTTATATCTAATACTAGGATTTCCATTTGTACCCATAAAATTTTCTTAATTAGTTGGCTTTGCTTACGAGATGAGGTCTTGTCTTCTCTACCATATAGTATACCCCTCCATGTACATCAAACAATATATGATTTATGAATGATGTATGACTCATGTTTAAATTTAAGTTTAAATATGCTTGGTGGTACATGGAGGGGTCCACTATATGATACGACATAGTTCTACTCCATTGCTTACCTTGTTCTCCTTCGGTTCCTATATTATAGTCATTATTCGATCTTTTGAATCAAACTAGGTGTTTTTTAAATGAAAACTTAATACGTACTTTTTAAATTACATCATAGTCAAAATACACACAATTCAAAGTACATTTAAGTGTTATGAATTACTCCTTTCGTTTTTTAATTATCGTTCTTTTTTCATTTTTCGTCTATTCTAAAATAATTATTATTTTTCAAAACTTTATTTTTTAGGAAAACACTTTTTTCATTTTACGTTTACTTTTTTTTTATGTACTTTAATTATAGTAATATATTCAAGGGCATTAAAGGAAATCACACATTTTACTAATATTTATATTATATTTAATTACTTTTTTTTAGATGATGGTGTCTAGTCAAAATACATAATATTTTGAAAACGGAGGGAGTATGTGTTTTGTGATTTGAAAAAGAATATCTATCAAATTTTTATTTAAAAATTACATAATTTGACTCAAAATCAAAACAGTAGAATAATTTAAAAGCAGAGGGAGTATTTCTCAACTTGATTAATGATATAATGTGAATAAATAATTAAGAATGACTACTTTTTAGACCTTTTTACTGTTTGAGAATCATTGATTTAACTTCCTTACTACTGAGATTGCAAATGTCATCTTTGTACTATAAAAATAAGAACATTGGTTGCTATTCTAAAAGTAGCTTAACCATTGTTTTATTTTTCAAATAAAATAAAAACCCAATGCTACCAAATAATTCAATAGCTTTACCTCTTCATTTTTACTCCATTAATTTATCTTTACATCTTATTTATATTGAGAGTGGGGGCTAATTACACCCCACTTAAAAATATTAAACAAATGTCATCAAGTAAAAAGACCTAAAAACCCTTCTATTACACACTAACAATGTTCGGTTCTAGTGTGATGAAATGACTGATGTAGGTTCGCCATGGTGTGATGAAATGGCTCATGGATGTTCGGCCACCATCAAAGGAACACTCTCATTGGAGTTCGACCGTGTGAGATGGTGGCATCATAGACGGATCTGGAGCCGGAAGGAGATGGCAGGAGATCGAGAGATAAAGAAACATGGCTCCAAGTTGATACCTGAATCTGGGGATGGAGCTGTTGGCTCCGATTTGAGATTTACCTTAAATTGGAGGTGGGCAGAGATGAAGAAGACGACTGGATTGAAGTAGGGGCGGCGGCAACGACGACAACTTATTGGAGCGACATCGGAGGGGAAGAGAGAGAGAGAGAGAGAGCGCTTGGACCGCTTGGACTGGAGTTGGCTCCGACTTGACCTGGTAGTAGGTTAGGTGGGACGGAGTTGGCTCCGGATGGACGGAGGTGGGAAGGCTCGATGGAGGGAGGGCATTTGATTGAAGAAGAGAGAAGGGAGAACAGATCGCAGAGGGAGGAAGAGAGATAGATTGCTTAGGTTAGGAAGGGTAGAATGGGTAGTTAGGTGGGGTGTTGAGGGAGATGTGGGAAAGGTGTGGGGTGTATAGAGTAATGTGGTCTAGAAATAGGGAATTAAGGTGTGGTTAGCTTCATTTTTATATTAATAAATATTTTTGTTATTAAATTTTAGAGTTTGTAAAAAATTAATCTGACGTCTAAATAAAGCAAACCAACCCTCTATTTATAGATAAAAATGTGTAATGTCGGTGAAAAATGGCCAAAATTTGAGATTAATTAGTTTTTGTGTCCGCTTGACATGTGTTAACGTGTTGTGATGCACCTTTAGTGTTGTTGTTGTTATTATTATTATTATTAAAAAAATATTATTTGTTAATTAAAAATGGGAGGAGACAATATTATAGACAGAATATAGGAGAGTTTTTGTTTCAATAATAAATGGGAGGAGACAATATTATAGACAGAATATAGGAGAGTTTTATTCAATAAACACATGGTATTTTAAGAATATGAGAAAGTTTTTTATTTAATATTTAAATAAAGAAGAATTGGGTTGATTCACCGCTAGTAGGTGGCTACCCACCTGTACTGGGCCGACGACGACATTGCTTGTGAGTGCCGTCCCTTATTGGCAGACGGATGAGTTCACCCAAAAAAAAATATCTTTTTTTGTTTGTTTGTCAGCAGCAACTAACAATTACAAGAATTTAGAAAATTACCATTATATAGTCATCTCCTTCAATTCGATCATCGTTAAAGAATGATTATTTACTAAAAATGGGAGGAGACAATATTGTTAAGAGTGAAAATATAGGAAAGTTCATTAATTAATGCTTCAAATGTGCAGTATAATCCTTCACTGTTACATCGTTAATGCAATCTGGAACATAAAAAAAAGTAGCAGGACTAGCATATGAGATGGTTGCTCGAGCCAGTGTATATTGAGCAACCATGTTTGCTTGTCCCCCTGCATACACCACATAGACAAATTTCTCATCCTTAAGTACTTCTCGACAACTTGTCACAATGCTTCCAAAATCAGAACTATCGACTACACCACCTATAATTGAAGAACACTTAGCAACCTAAGAGCTTCATCTTCTCTCACCTTCAGAATCCCACTTTGTTTTTCTAACCTGCAAGTAATAAAAACTCCATTGGAATCTCGAAGAACAGCCACAAAACTGATCTTCTTATGCTCACTAAAGACTGTTGCATCAACGTTAAAATTGAATTCCCCACACTCTTGAATTATTCTTAATTAATCCAAATACTAAATATACCCCTTGGATTGCCTATTTTACCCTTTTTGAAATATTTGTTTAAACAACTATATTTTCCCATTCACTCTCTCTTGATCGACACTCTCATTTCAAATCAACGCATGAGCAAGCAAAACTGAAAGTAAGCAGGGAAGAAATCGAAAGCTCAACCTCACTCGCAACAAATCTTTGTTCATGTTTGGTATTGGTTGGCCGAATACCCTAGTAATTTTCGGCAAACCCTAACCGAATGGTCTAGTGATGTTTGACTAATCCTACTCGAATAGAATTAGAATGCTCGGTTGGTGTTGGTCAAACTTTGCTAAGGTGACGACGCGATGCAGCACGTCAGGGAAGATGATTTGGTGACCGATTTTTTTTTTTTTTTGCTTTAGATTGGAATAGAGGGGAGAGGGAGAGGGAGAGGGAGAGAGGGGGGGGGAGAGAGAGTGTGTGAGAGTTGGGGATGTATTTTGAGGTTTGGAATGTAATAAAAAAAAGATTAAATAATTATTTGGTCACTGAAGTATCCACAAAATATGCATTTGGTCCAATTATTTTTTTCGAAATGTGTTTGGTCCTTAAACTAGATTTTTGTTCAGAGATTCCCCCCTCACAGGGTTACCATTAGTTTTACCGTTAATTTTTTTTGGAAATCCCAAATTTGCCCTTGCGTCTTTGGGCATCTTATGAAACCACGGTCGAACAATATCCAGATCTAAATTCATAAAAGATTTAAACTTCTTCTACAAAGGGAAAGAGATTCATCCGATGCTGCCCCCCACTTGTACCTCCACGTAGCTTTTGGCTGGCTCAACAATTGCAATTTCCTTCCTTGCAAGGTCAGGACTGGGCATCATCTGCATCCGAGTCGCTCCTTGAGGAACTCCCTAAATCCGAATCTGAAAACACACACCATCTTCTTCCAATTGGTCACAAACCGATCAAGCTCCCATAGAGTTTATATGTCAAGAGCCTCAATATCAAGCTCGATTTTATCCTCTTCATGCGCCAATTCCTCATTCCTCTTCCTTATGATCTGCACCAATTGCAACATTTTTTCTTGAGGTAAACTTTGCATCCCAAGTCCCAACTTCTGCTTCTCCTCCATACTCATCTCTCTTATTCGGATCCTTCGCCCTAGGCTTTGGCAGCTTATCGATGACAGGCTGCTTCACCACAGCCGGATTCACAGGCTGTGCTCGCATCGGGGACGGTTTTGGGACAGGCGACTGAGCAGAAGGTGGATTCAATGAAGGTGGGTTTGATGGATTCGATGCATTGGAATGATTCTGCTTACTTGATCGTCATCTCTCACAGCTTCGATTGTATACTCCATTATCGAAATCTGGGTCTGGAAGAGGAGATTAATTGGGAAGGAGGGTGACGATTTTGGTGGTAGTAATCGTTGTCTTTTCTTTTGTTGGAGCTCAATGATGCTCCCATTTTTCGATTCAGTAATTGTTAGGGATTAAAAAAGAACGATTCAATTACTTTTCCCTTTTTCTTCCTTTTTAATTTTTTTTTTGAACCATTAACATTACTAATGACAAATTTGGAATTTCATAAAAAAATTGATTGTAACCTTGTGAGGGAGGAATCTCTTAGCAAAAACCGAGTTTAAGGACCAAACACATTTAAAAAAAAGTCACGGGACCAAACACATAATTTATTGATAGTTCAGGGGCCAAATAATTATTTAATCCAATAAAAAATAAGGGGGTCTATTAGAAGGACAAGGGGTAAGAACTAAGAAGGTTTCTTTAATTGATGGCATTTTTTTGTAATAAAAGCAATATGAAATTAGAGTCCGTATGGATACATAGTTTTTGAATTCTATAAATATTCAAATTTCATGAAATTTAAATAATGTGGAATTTGTTTTTAAAATTATATTAATTGTATGGTTTGGATAATGTGTGGAATTCAATTGTAATTCTAGAGTATAGTTAAAATGCAATTTTAATAATATATCACATATTTAGTCTAGTCTAGTTAGTGGTGGTAGTGGTTTGTGATCCCAAATGGCAAAGGTTTGAACTTTGCTAATAGAAAAAAATTTAAAAAAAAAATATATTTTTAAAATAAAATACTCCTTCCGTTTCGGGTAAAGAGTCAACTATTTCATTTTGGGATGTTCCACTTAAACAGTCAACTTTCAAAAATTAAGTTATAAAAGTATCATTTTATTATTAACGGACTACTAAAAGTGTTATTTTCTAAAAAAAAATGATTTTCAAACAAAGACTCTTTATTTATAACGAAGGAAGTAACATATAGTGATGGTGGTTAACAATGGCAATGGATGTCAGAGTTGACGACTGGTGGTGGTGGTGAGAAGTTGTGGTGGTAGTGGTGAAAGAAAGGCGAGTTATCTTTATATAATTGAGTAATTTAGAATTGCAATTCAATTTCAATTTAAAACTTTAATTATGTTTCCAACGACGAATTCCAAGTCAGGTGGTGGCTACCTTTTCTCAGTTTTTCTCTGGCGTGTAGAAAATAAGAAATGATACGAGGTGTATTATTTTGGGTACTTATAATTAGGTAAGTCAGGTGGTGGGCTATCTAGTATGGTGTGTTCTAGTGCTTGTTTTGGAATCATGCTTGTAATAGCCACTGACTTTTAACCGAGAATTTAGCTATGTCACATTTTGTTGTCTTCAATCCACATATGATGTTCCTATCATCCCAAAATTGCCTACTATGAATCCTCGTAAAAACATTTGTACTAAAATCACGTAAAAATAGAGCCTAATGGGTTGGTTTTTAATTGTGCTAACGACATGCTTAGTACCGTGGGAGTAGGACATAAATTGTTGAATAATGTTGTCACTTGCGTGAGGGCAAGTATGGAATGATGTTAAGTTTTTAGCACGTTTTAATTTTTTAATTAGGGAAGATTTGTGTTGATTATATGCTAATCACACTTTATGTGTGGCTTTCTAGAATGGAAGGTGACACACTATTATCCCACTCCCACCTTCCTCAAAACTCTCCCAACTTATGACTCATTATACTTAGTTTGAACACGCACATATATATATATATATATCTAAAAGTCAAACCTTATAATGTTGGAGGGACTGTATAAACCCTTCTCTAAGTCTTCCCATATTTGATGACACATTATACTTTATGACTTATGAGGACCAACTATACATCAAACCACAATTAATGGTATAGTATATCTTGTGTACATTAATGGTCTAGAATTATGTATGTCTATCATATGTGTCTGTATATATATTGTCTATGTATTACTCACTCCGTTTTCAAATAATTATCGAATTTTTTTTTTTGTCTATTCTAAAATAATTATCATTTTTTAAAAATTTTCTTTTAAAAAAAACATTTTTATCATTTTACCTTTATTTTTTCTACTCATTTTAATTATGACCACATGTTTAAAGACATTAAAGAAACTCACATATTACACCAATACTTATAATATAATAAATTATTTTTTCTTAAATAATTTATCGGGTTAAAGATGATAATTATTTGAAAACAAATGAAATATTAATTTATGTATTGTATTTACTTACTCATTGTCTTAAAATAAATGTAAAATATTACCTTTACACGTAATTAAGAAGATGTTAAGTCATCTCACCTTTTCTGCCCATAGTAATTAAGTAGTGTCATGGATATTTTTTTTAAAATAATACTCTTTCTCTTTCCATTCCACTTAAATAGTTCGTATGTGAAAAGTTTAATAAGTTAAAAATATAAATGTGTCATTAGAGTTAATAATAATTATAATATTGATAGAGTATAATCAAAATGTTAATATCAAATATGCAAGATAAAGTTAAAATATTTTGGAGATTATAAATATGATTTTTAAAAGTAGACTGTTTAAGTAAAATATCACAAAATAACATAAAAAACTCTTTACATATAGGAAGTGTATCCAGACAAATATTAATCATTTTTCAAGTGATCAAAACAACTAGAAAAATATGTTCTTATTGAGTATTATTATCTGACATTGGGGTAGAGTTGTAATAAAACTCTCAAGGCTCATGCTAATAAAATATTTGATGTTTATCATAGTTTTAGAAATAATTATTACATTGTAGAATTTTATTAAAGTCATGGACATTATTTAGAAGGCCAATTAGGTGGTCTTACAAACCAATTATACATGTTACTTTATCAATTGGATCATCAATAATGCAAATGTAAATATAGAAAAAATTAAGTGTCATCTGGGATTTTTACACACGTTTTAACCATTTTTTTCTTCATATTCTAGTTAATGTCGTGAATACATTATAAATACCAATTTTTTTTTTAAAAACTAATTTATAAATTTTTTTGTCAAAATTTATTTTAATGATATGACACATAAAATCAAATCCACAATTATTTGAAAGGTCTCTTTTAATTGAATTTGAATAAAAAAAGAAAAAAAATCACATATAATTGAGAATGTTAAGTACCTAATGCCACACAAAATCAAATCCACAATGTTGTTCACCTTTTTGTATTCCTAGTTCTTATCTTGATATGATCACCAGGCTTAGCCGCTTTTATTGCCTAAAATTTCATTGGGAGAAATTCGGAGGGTTTACGTTGATAAATTTTCAACTGTTACAATACCTTATATTTTATTTAATCAGAAAAAAGAAACACTTTTGAGAATGAAAAGACTACGATACCTTTAATGAATCGCAGGCGCTTTACGGATCACTTTCTTAGTGCATCGTGTTGCACTAATTTATGCATCGCGATGTACAGTTTAAATCATCCTATCCAATTATGCATCATGATGCACTTACTTAGTGCATCACGACATCAATTTATGCCTCACGATGCATCAATTTAAATCTCTTAATCCAATTTATGTGACACGATGTACCAACTCAACATCGAATATGCATCAAGTGATGCATTGCACAAAAATATTGCATTGTTTTACAAATCATAATGAACTAGACCTTTATGTCCCTTCCTTCCGGTACACAATCAACAAAAATGATTCAATATTAATGCATCTTTCCAGTATCCCAAATCCAATTCGATTCATCACGATTCTGATTCAAAGTTGATACATCCAGATTCAAAAAAGGTGTCCAATAACAAACAAATTCATATTTAAGCATTTTCATCGAACAATTTGCATGCATAGCAATACAAACACAAAAGTATATCTATTTTGAATCACATACATAAACACAATGAAGAAAAAGAATAAAAACCACAACAACGATAGATGAATAAGTAAGAGAGTGAAAAGTTAGGGTGGTGAAGACACAGTTATGTAGTAAACATTGTTTTTCTTCACCATTCAATTCCTCATTCTCTTTCCTCTTCATTCAAAATCATCATACCTTTTTTTTTTACATTTTTGAATGGATGAATTCAATGACGAGAAAAGAAGAAATTTTTATATCGTTTATGTAATTAAGTATTATTAGAACAATTTAATGATTGATAACGTTTTTTGGTTGAAAAAAATATAAAATACTATGTGATTGAAAATTTTGAAAGAGGGTATGGTCCACAGTTTCTCCTATTTCCTTTGGAAGGCTTGAGATTTGGCAAATTAAAAATCCGGCCGATTGGTAATTGGCTCTCCTTTGACACCACATGTCATGGATACCATGTTTTAAGCATGTGAACTGAAGGTTTATATCTCAATATATACCAATCAAGTTTGTTATTCTAAGAGTAATCATGAGTTACCTCATGCAAACTTGAACTTTGAGCGAAGTGAAAGACTTTCTGTTTGAGCTACGATCTTCGTATGTCACGATCAAAGATCCTGCAAGTCTCTCTTGTCGGATTGATATCACATAGCACGAATATTAATTTTGGTTCACACCGCAAATCCAAGTCTCTTGATGGTTAGGCTAGAAGAAGTATTTGGTGAGATAGAATATAGGAGAGAGAGAGAGAGAGAGAGAGGCGGTCAAGAGGAGGTCTTCTCCTTAGGCGTGCAAACTAGGTTAGAGTTTTATCCCTTTAGTTGCCCTATTTATATTATTGTACAAGAAAACATATTTCTTGTAAGTTAAGTCAATCCTGAACCCCTTTGGATTAGGAAACTAATTAACCTTTAACAATATAAATATATTTCATGTGAGCGGAAGTAAATAATCGGGCCACAAGCCCAATTGTTAACATCTCCCACTCGCACACATGGACTCACCTCTCTTACCACATCGTATCATCAAAACCCGTTAAACACTGCCTCTTCATATTAGAAGTGAAGCGTGCGACATGACGAGAAAGATATGATATAGGGTGGAGCGCTATACCAAATCATCATCTGACCAACATGGAACGTCCTCGTTAGAAAACAAAACTCGTCTATACCCCAGACCATATATATACATCAATTTAAGCATCATCAATCCCTCAAGAGCGGTGCTTAAACCTCAACATGTTTGTGTATCAAGATCAATCTCTTGAACCGTATGTTCAATATGATCGCCATGGCATTGAAACACAAAAATAGAGATGTATATCATACTCTCTTCCTTAGACACTCATATCAATCACTCTTGATTAACTGCTTTCCCAGCAATGCTCCGTATGGCTGTATGTGCATAGCCCATTGGTCGACATGCCAAAGTAGCATCATCAACGTCCAAGTTCATGATATAGTTCTAAATCACATAGGGTATAATCGTGACCTAGATTTGATCACTAGAACTCACACAGTGATGAAGAAGGGATCATTCAATCATTTTCTTAGGTCGCATTATAGTCACATACAGTATGATGTGTATGCTATGGTGGAACTCCCACACAAAGTAGGCATGTCATGTTCAAACGCCACACGAACCTTAGTCTAGTCGCCCTTTGGCATCTAACCTGAGTACTTAAAAGTGGTCACTTTTCTAGTGTTTCTTTTAAGATCTCACATTCGGACTTTTCCTTGGGATATAAAGTCGACCTTTATAAAAGGTCTCATCTTGGCCGTATGCCAAGGCGATAAATGTAATGTCATTTGCGTACCCCCTTCGTAGGTGTTAAAGACTTTTACTATCTCAACTTGCTCGCCCACCTAGCGACAAGGTGAATTACCCGTGTGAGAGGGCCAATTCAATATCCACGACATCTTTTTAATCAAAATATATATGCTATACAATTTCATATTAAAACATCCAATTAACATATAAAAGGAATAGAATGAAAATGCAATTTATTCAAAATGATAATGAAAATAATAATCAAATGTCAACAAAAGTGTTCTCATAATAGATATCAGATCCTACGAAGCCCTAGATCCAACATATGATCCTGAAAGATCTCTCTAGCTAGAGGTTTAGTCATAGGGTCAACCAACATGCTTCTAGTAGGAATATATTCTAGAACAATTTTCTTTTATGCAGCCATGTCTCTAGTGAAATGATACTTGATATTGATGTGTTTCGTTTTCCCATGATACTTGGGGTCTTTAGTGTAACCTAAAGTAGCCATGCTATCATAATCAATGACTACATGACGATCCACATACGTCGTAACATCAAGATGTTGAAGAAAACTCCTCAACTACAGAGCTTCTTGAACCGTAGCTGAGCAAGCCATGTATTCTGACTCCATCGTAGATATGGCGGTGCTAGTCTGTCGCTTGCTACTCCAAGAGATAGCTCCACCACTAAGGAGAAAAGTGTAGCCCGAAGTAGATTTATAACCATCTACATCTCCAGCCCAATCCGCGTCAGTGAAACCTTTCAAACTCAAATCCCCACCTTGGTAACATAAGGTTAAATTTGTGGTTCCCACCAAGTAACGTATAACCATTTTCACTGTCATCCAGTGTTGAGGTCAAGGATTACTTTGAAATCGACTCAACATCCAAACTGTAAAGCATAGGTCAGGCCGAGTACACACCATAGCATACATCAGGCTTCCTACCGCATTCGCATATGGAGTCGTAGACATTCTCTTATTCTCTTCTTCATTCTTAGGGCATTGGTTTGTAATAAGGACACATCCTTTTTCCATTGGAGTGACAACGGGTTTTGAGTTAGTCATGTCAAATCATTCGATAACTTTCTTAATGTAAGTCTTTTTAGACAAACCGAGAAATCTTTTCGAACGATCCCTAATGACATTTACTCCAAGCACATAGCTTTCTTTACCCATGTTTGTCATATCAAAAAGCGCAGACAGCCACTCTTTAATGGCATTTATCATCTCCATATCATTCCCAGCTAGTAGGGTGACATCAACATGTAATGACATAATCAGATCTTTTTCTTGGATTGTTTAACATACACAGTGGTCTTCCTCAATCATCACAAAGCCAATTAAGGTTATCGCTTGATGAAAGCGAATATATCACTGTCTAGTTGATTGTTTGAGACCATAGATGGAACATTTGAGTCGGAACACTTTGCATTCTTGTCCCTTGACTTCAAAACCCTCTGGTTGAGCCATGTAGATCTCTTCATCTAGTTCTCCATTGAGAAAAGCAGTTTTAACATCCATATGATAAAGTTCTAGATCCATGTGCGCTACTATCGCTAGGATTAGGCGAACAGAGGAAAATCTCACCACATGGGAGAATGTCTCCTCATAGTCTAAATCCTCTCTTTGGGTAAAGCCTTTCGCCACAAGACGTGCCTTATATTTGTCGATTGATCCATCTGCTTTTCGCTTGACTTTGAAAACCCATTTGTTTCCAATAGTCTTACGACCTTGCGGAAGATCAACTAACTCCCAAACCTGATTCTTTTTCATAGAGGAAATTTTATCTTCCATTGCAGTCATCAATTCATTGTTTGTAGGTAAAGAAAGAGCTTCTTTGAACGATGTAGGCTCACTAGAATTGTAAGAAGTAGTTAGGAAAGATTCCTCTTCAATCGCGAATCAATGACGAGGTATATTTCCACGTTTACTTCTTCGCTCTAGTATCAGACTCCCACTAGGATCCGTACTCCCACTCGGATGAAGATTACCTTGACTCTCATTGGTGACTTCCATAGGCTCAACCTCATGTTGTACCGTAGGATTAGCTTGAGGCAATTCCCCACCTTCACCAAAAGATGCCATATGTTCTTCTTCCATCTCAAAAAGTTCAAAGTCTTTCCTAACTTCACCTATCTGTGGGAAATCATTCTCAATGAAATCAACTTTGTGCGACTTTGTTTTAGTCATTCCTACGTCAGGTTTTTCACCGTACATAACATAACCCTTTGATGTATCTGAATACCTTATGAAAACACATTTGTTTTCTTTAGGGCCTAGTTTTCCAAACATATTGGAGGTACTACGGACATAACCTGCACAACCCCAAGGATGAAAATGCCCCAATTTAGACTTCTCACCTTTCCAAAGTTCATAAGGGGTTGTGGGAACTGACTTAGAAGGCATTTGGTTAAGTATGTAGGTGATAGTCATTAGTGCATCCCCCAAAACGAAATTGGAAGGTTGGCATGTGCCATCATCGACCTAACCATTTCCAACAATGTTCAATTCCTTCGTTTTGCAACACCATTTTGTTGCGGAGTTCTAGGAATTGTCAACTGTCGGCGTATGCCCTTTTTCTCACACAATTATTTAAATTGATCAGATAAATATTCACATCCCCGGTTAATTCTAATTTTTTTTTAAAGCTTTTATCCTTTTGATTTTTAACCTTTGCGAGAAAACGCTCAAAACATTTTAAGAGCTTCATCGCGGTGAGAAATAAGGTAAACATAACCATAACGTGTGTAGTCATCGATTAAAGTGAGAAAATAGGAAGCTCCATGACGTGCCTTAACATTCATAGGTCCGCAAATATCTAAATGGACTAACTCTAATGGATGTGTGGCTCTTTTTATCTTACCAAAAGTCTTTCGACAAGCGTTTCCTGCCAAACAAGATTCACACAAGGATAGGTTGACTTTGGTGAGAGATCCCAATAGGCCTTCTCTAGCCAACCTAGTCATCCTATCTTTTCCTATATGTCCAAGTCTAGCATGCCATAACTCGGAATTAGAATCATCATAAACCATACAAGAAGAAGAATTAACAGAAGAATTATTAGAATCCAACAAATCTAATTTAAAGAAATTATCTTACAAAAAACCATGTCCCAAAATCGCATCACCAAAATAAATATCCAAGTGATCATCACTAAAACTAAAAGAATATCCATGTCCTAGCAATTGTACTACCGATAAAAGATTATGTTGAATTCTAGGTGCATAAAGAACTTCATGAAGAGTCAACGTGCGTCCATACCGCATTTGAAGTTGGTATGAGCCAACTCCTTTGATTTCAACAGACGAACTGTTTTCTATGAAAATTCTTCTTGTACCCGCAGGAACTTTTCGATAATCTACAAATCCTCCTCGATCCCTCGTCACATATTTGGTTGAGCCCGAGTCTACAATCTACACAGGGAGAGAGTCAACTAATAAAACATGAGAGCAAACATAACTTTCCAAGGAGATAGGATTGAGGGATACCTTCGTGGGCTTAAGAACACAAGTCTGAGCTAAATGACCCAAGGTACCACAGTTGTAGTACTTCTCTTAACAATATTCTTTTTGCCTCTACGACGTTTAGTGATCTTACTTAGTTTTGGTAGATTCTGAGCTTGCATTCCTTTAACTTGTTTCTTACGTTGCTCATATGACTTCCATGGACCCTCAAGGGAAACAAGAGAAAGGTCACAAGTTGCAACACTCATTGTGCGACTCGTATCATAGCACTTAGCCACAAGCTCATCTTTGTGATTTTGAGCTAAGGTAGAATTACCTAACTCTGGTTTAGTCATCATGATATCTAAGTTCTCAAGAACCTTTTGCACATGTAGCAAGCACGTGATTTTTTTTTTTTGCCAAACACTATAGTTTGAGCAACACAATTTATTATCCTTGTTAAGGTCAATGAATACATTCTTAGAAGTCATTTCACAACAATTTGATACAAGAAAAAAGACATAAGTATATATATTTTGATTCACTTTCGTTCTAAAAAATCAATTACTAAATATAATCACATTATAAACGTAAGGAGGGAAAATCCGCGAGGCTCGTAATCACAACCAAAGTATGTACAACGTAAAAAATATTCATAAATTAATAATTTAAACAAAAGAAAGAAGATAGAACAAATCCATCAAACACATATCATGTACATAAATATTTTCACTGCTGAAAATAAAATTATTGAGTCTCGTATAGTCAAAATTGCAATTTTAGAGTTCAAAACGAAAATTAATTATGCTAAAAATAGCTTTAAAATAGTTTAAAATTCACAAAAATTTTAAAAAAATTCAGAACAATCCCAAATAGCCCTAAACAGTCACAGAATGACAAAACAGCCCCTGGATATTATTTTTGAATTTTTTAAAATCAAAAAACAAGTTTTTATACATTGAAAAAACGAAAACAAATATTTCCAGGCTGAATTGACCAAAACAAAGTCCATCATTGGACTCAGAAGGCTAAAATACGTCCAGATGCGCCGGTCGTTTAAAAAACGGAGCTCCACAGACGCCGCACGCGCCATCTGCGCGTATGGGCTTCCTGGGAGGGTTGACATCGCTGATGACGTGGCAGGGCTGACGTCACGCTAACGTTATTGATGACATGGTAGCTGACGTGTCAGGACTAACGTCACGTTAACGCCACTGATGATGCCATCAAAAGTGTGCCATTTGAGTGGGTCCCACTTTGCTGATGTGGCAGGTGACATGGCAGACATGTCACCAGTCAACTGTTTGAACGTTGACTAGTCAATGGTTGACTGGTCTTCCACGCAGCATCTCACGCGCCCAGTCGGAGCGTGTTGTCCACGCGTCGCCTTCCCGAACTCCAATGAGGTCGCGGAGGGTGGCGTTGGATTTGTCTCGTCGAGTACTTTCCAATCGTGTACTTTTTACCCCGAAAGGAGTGCCACAAGAGGCACGTACATCGAGGCCGTGAGTGGGAAAGTTTGGACGCCATTTTTATAACCCGAAAAATCGATTCGTGAACCTGATCCTCGTGCCAACTTTTCGAGGCCGTAAAATGTTCATTTTAAGTCCAAATTAAGCATATAATATATCGTTGGAAAGCCCTCGCGGAGTACTACAAGTACAGACCATAAAACCACGGTTTTACAAAATAAAAACAGGTCAAAACAGCATGCAAAGTTTCAGAAAAATCAATTTTCAACAAAACTAGGGTTTGCGATATTTTGAAAAATACCCAACGAATTTCAACGAGAATTTAGTATGTTGTTCGTCTCGCCATAGGGAACTAAGACATAGAAAATTTTTTTCAAAAATAAAATTGTTTTTCACATGAAATAATAAAACTCATTTGGTTCGTAATCAGGTAAAACTTTTAAACAAACCCAAAAACAAAAGCATGCAATTCATAGCATAACAAAACGAGCAATCAAGATTATAGGCTCTGATACTAATGAAGGTTTATATCACAATATATAACAAAAGCATGCAAGTTCGTTATTCAAGAGTAATCATGAGTTACCTTGTGCGAACTTGAATTTTGAGCGGAGTGGAAGACTTTTTGTTTGAGCTACGAGCTTCGTATGTCACGATCAAAGATCCTGCCAGTCTCTCTCATTGGATTGATATCACGTAACACGGATATCAATTCTGGTTCACACCGTAAATCCAAGCCTCTTGATGATTAGGCTAGATGGAGTATTTGGTGAGATAGAATATAGGAGAGAGAGAGAGAGGGGGGGGTGGCCAAGAGGATGTCTTCTCTTTAGGCGTGCAAACTAGGTTAGAGTTTTATCCCTTTAGTTATCATATTTATATTATTGTACAAGAAAACTTATTTCTTGCAGGTTAAGTTAAGTCAATCCCGAATCCCTTTAGATTAGGAAACTAATTAAGATTTAATAATATAAATATATTTCATGTGAGCGGAAGTAAATAATCGGACCACAAGCCCAATTGCTAACATGAACCATAATCAATCCATGGATCATCAAAATAACCTAAATAGTTATGCGTGTCAATGGATTTGATATTTATCGAATATAGACAAGTCTAAATCCCGATCCAAAATCTTACATTGTCGAACCAATTCAATTGGATAACCCGGTGGATTAAAAATGTGTCAATTTAGATCTGTATCAGTTACAAGTTAACATTACAATTATTTAAGTCCATTTGGCAACAAAATAAGGTTAGAGGGGGTGAATAACATTTTTAAAACTTTAGGAGTCGTTTGAAAAACTTCAAAAGTTGCAGCGGAAAATACAACTTTTGTTTGTAAGCTGATGTGGTGTCAGCTGGTTGAAAAAATTGAGGATTTCTTGCACGCTGATACTATCAGCCTGAAGGAGAAAATTGGTCAGCTAGCTGACACTGTTTGATAGGTTTTCAAAAGATTACAAGTTATAGAGAATGAATTGAAAAACAATTTATAAAACAAGTAAATAACTTATGAAACTGACTAACTGATACTTAAGTAGATTGGAACTTCTTAAGTAACAATTTGTAAGAGCTGATGAGTAAAAGACAAGGCAGTTGAAGTGATTCATAGTATAAATTGTCATGTTCACTACTAAATTGGTCAAACTTAGATTTTTGAAGTGTACTAATATTATTAATAATATAAGTGATAACTAATGGAACAGTGTACAACAAAGATCGGTGTTTAGGGAGTATGATTGAAATTCAATCACACTCGTGGAACAATCAAATGATTCCTTAATGAATAAGAAAGAAGTATGAAATATCTAAACAATGATTGTCAAAACAAAGAACTAGAAATGAATAGAAACCAAGGGTTGTCTAGCTAATGTTTTGGCTGAGGCACTTCAAATGAGAATTCCGCTTGAGAGAGTATGAATGCTTCAGTTGTCTTCAAACTATTGTTTCCAAGGTCTTTATATAGAGTTATTTGAGATTTAAACCGTTGGAGACAAGATTTGAATTTGGAATCCAATCAAATCGGATGAGAGTTTCTTTTTACAAGATCACATAGATCTTGTTCGTAGGATATAAAATATAAGATTTTATCCTAGTACAAACAAGGAAAATATTAGAAATATTATGTTTGAACAAATAGAGAAATAATTAATTTTAAATAATTATTTGTAGAAGTGTCAGCCGAAAGCTATTTCTGAAAGAAGTAGACAACTAAAAAGTTTATGGTTTTAAAAATGATGTTTGCTTAAGTTATCTAATTTAATGGTTTTAAGTAAATCATGAATAATCTAACAGATTAAATATTCAAATCGATCCGAAATAGATTTTTATAGATAAAAAACAATGAGAAATATGAAAAGTAAGAAGACGGAAAGAAAACATTTATACATAATTGTGTATACTATGCATATAATAATAATAATAATAATAAGTAATAATAATAATAATAATAATAATAGTAATAAATATATTATTTTCAAATCAAATTGGGTTGTTAATAGATCGAAAGTATGTAAATACATATCTGATCCTTTAAGTAAATAGATAATCATATTCGGGTTACTAGACCATTATACAAATTCATATCCGAATTTTCAAATCGGATTCGGACCGAAATAAAAATAAATAATTGAAAATAAGGTGATTATGAAAAATCATTTCAATCATCCAGCACGGAAATTGGAATTTGACGTATCTCATTTAAAAATAGTATACTATATACAAAAATGTATATGTATATATATTTATATTTATAATAATAAATATACATTCATGATATATTTTTGTTGAGATAAGTCAATTATTAACTATTAGTAATATTAGTTTTGTAAGGTATATATTTGAAATGATGATAATTTTGATTTTCAAATTTGTTACAAAATTATTTTTTTTTCCAAAATATAGTTGAAAAGATATGTTACATTATTTTTTTATTGCTAACTAAGTTGGAATATAATATGAATTCATTAATTTAAAAGTAATTATATCTTCTCTTTACTAAGATATTTTTTAAAAGAAAAAACTGAGAATTGGGTCAAGTGAGGCTTTTACCTAACAAGTCTAAGTTTGGAAAGTTAAATAATTAATATTATAGTTGATCATAATTATAAAAAAATATTTGAATATAATGAATAAATATAATAATAGGGAGAATCAAATTCAAAGGGATATAATTGAAATATTAAGAAAATCATACATATAATTTTTGAAAGTTAACTTTTTTAACTTCTTGCCTGAAACAAAGTTTGTAACTTCTAATTTCTCATCACGGGAATGAGTAATGAAACGAGAATGGGGGGGGGGGATCATGAGAATGAAAAAAGACAATTTCTAACCCATATGGTCTCATTGCCATCACTAAACCTAATTTACTCGAGGCAAAACGTATTTACAAAAAGTGTATATTATTATTACAAGTTAGAGCTTTTGATATTGACAAATGATATTACGAGTTAGAGTTTGTAATATTACTACAAGTTTTAGCGTTAGAGTCGTTAGATGATTAAGTTGGTGATGATTTAGAAAGTCTGTTTCATTACTTAAAAAAAGTATATTTGATCTAACAGTGTAGATATCTAAATAGATTTAATCAAACATAATACGAGCTCTATAATATCATAGCTCTTTGATATTATTACAAATATTAGTATAGTATCATTGAATCAAATAGATCAAATATGTTTTTTTTAGATAATAACACAGACTTATTCACATATATTAGCGCGTGCCTAAAAGTTAGATGGCATATACCATCTTTGATGAAAATGGCATCATACCTCTGCACCAAATATACTAAGACGTGTTTATTTTTAATTTTTTTTTGTGGTACTAATATCATATTATTGTTTTTCCTTTTTTCATTTTACCCAAATGGTCCATATTTAAAAAGTTTAATAATTAAAAAATATCTAACTAATATTAAAATTGGTCATGATCACAATAAAGCTTGGGCATAATTTTTGAAAGTTAACTATTTTAAATGAAAGATTTCAAATAGTACTGTGGACATTTTACCTTAAAAAAAACTACTCCCTCCATTCATAAATTATCTTCCTAGTTGACCCGACGCATGAATTAAGAAAAAACAATTAACTTGATTATTTATATTGGTTTAATGTGTAGTTTCATTTAAAATCTATGTATATGTGACCCATAATTAAAATATGGTGAAAAGTAAGGATAAAGTAGTAAAAGTGATATTCTAAAAATGTAAGTTTCAAACAGAATAATTATTTTGGAATCGATCAAAAAAAAAAAAGACGATAATTTAGGGAGTTTATTCAAATGGTAGTCAGATTTGCCCTTTAGGCATAAGTTTTGGGTAAAGAATTTCGTTTGAAAGTCAAACTTTTTAAGAAAATGACATTTTTAGTAACGCATTAATAATAAAATAATATTTTTATGCCTTAATTTTTAAAAATATATTCTTTAAATAAAACATTTCAAAATAAAATAGTAAACTCTTTAACTAAAACAAATGAACGGAGTATTTGAAATTCAATGTATACTTTTGGTTTGAATGAAGCACATTATCAATTATATATCAACCACACCAAAAAGAAAAGAGAAAGAAAAAGAGGTTAGATATTTTCATGATGAATTAACTCATTATATATGCAAAGCTAATAATGCGGTGTTGAAGAGTAGCAAAACCACTCAAACCTTCACTTATGCCTTCTTTTACTACTGCAACTACTAGTAGCTACTAGCCTACTACTACTCAATACAAATACAATAATCATCAACTACTAGTCAACCATCAAATGAATCTCTCTCTCTCTCTCCTGCTTCAAGTGTACTGCAAAATGATATGACGTATTTCACATGCATCAATCATGATATGCCATGCATGAGTACCCGGCCCATGCAACAAAGACAGCAATTTCAAGTGTGGTTAAAATCTGCTCAGTTTAGGGTAACATAGAAATTATTGTCTCGAAAATTGAATTATAATCGAAGGTGGTTTATAAGAGTTTATTTGTAATTAATTTATATTTATTGGATCTTGTAAAAAGATTTAATCTTATCCGTTAAATAGTCTCGATCAATAGATTCATAACTATCGTAATATAGATATTGTACAATGGGTCAGATCGCTCCGTGTTGAATCCTTTCTTATCATACGAATGGTTCGGTTAACTTGTGAATAGAGCTGTCAAAATGGGTTGGGCTCGTTGGGTTGGTCCGTCCTGCCACTTAAAAAATGTGGGTTGGGTTGGGAAAATATGAACCCATTAGGAAGTGGGTCAAATGTGTTGAGCCCGTGGCGGGTTGACCCACCATATACTAGTTTCAAATAACCAAGTCATAAGTTTAAAATAATTAGTTTAAATCATTTTCGCTCATAATATAAGATTATTTTTTATATCTGAAATATTAGTAAATGATTTTGAATTCGTTCAAAAAATGTCACTTATAGCAACTAAAGATGTCAGAATAAGGTATATTAACCGCAATATTTATAGAAAGATGATTATAAGAACATACAAAAAGAGTAATGATAAAATAGTTTCTTACTTATATTATTTTCTCATTTTATATTATTAATATTAGAGAAAGTTGTTAGAAAACACTATTAAAAATATAATAGTATAAAATATAATTTTTTTAATGAATTGTGACATTTTTTTGTGTCATTTATGATTATTTTTATTATTTAGATTAATTGGGGAAAAAGTTGGTGGGTTGACCCGCCTAACCCACAACCCAAGATGGATTGGGTTGGGTTGACAATTTCTCGGCCCGCCATATTTCGTAGGTTGGCCCGTCTCGTCTCGCCAAATGACAGGTTATAGCGAGTTGCGGGTTAACCCACCCCACCAACCCACCTTGACAGCTCTACTTGTGAACACTTTCCATTCTACAACCCTTTCTTTAGAAAAGTTAAGACGTAAATCCTGATTTCGAAATTTGGATAAACGTAACCCTAACCCAAACCCCACGCACTTACTTGTGCATCTAACTATGGCCTATTCTATTTGTGAGCAATGCAATTGATTACTATTTGTTATTCAATTGTATCAAGCATCATAATTCATAGCCACTAGCTACCCCAATAAAAACCAAGTATTCCATAATGATCATAATGCCTACTGTGGTTCTAAGTTTTCCTATTTATTCAACTTGTAAATTATGATATTCAATTTAAGTGTTTTTCTTGTACGTACCCTCCATACATGTTTTTAATATTTCTTCCTCTCTTTCCACGTTGACATAATTATTTTTTAGTGCGATAACCAATTGAAACATACATACTCAAGAAACATTATTAAAAATATACTTCTCCTTTATTCCATCAAAATGTTCACTTTGAAAACATTCACTTTATAATTATAATATTTGAGCTTAAATAAGATGTTTATACATAATACTGAAGGATCAATAGTAGCTAGGATTCAAAGAATCTATCAATGTTATTCGTGGTGTAGTTTGTACTGTAACTACACCTAGAGGTGCATTGATCAGAAAATCAAATATGTAAACAACAGAAGACTTTAAACAATTAAAGCAATAATAAATACAAAAGTTTATATATAATACCTACGGAAAGTCAGTTAAAAAGTTATAGACATCCATTTATCCATGAACATGAAACATTCAAAAGAAAGAAAATGGACTACATCATTGAATTTACTAATCTCTCTGCCTTAAAATATGTGTCTTTTTTTTTTTTTATCTTGATCATCAGCAGAAAATATATACTCATTTTGGCACCAAAAGATTAAGTAATTTTATATTATTCCGTATTACGTTTTTTCTTTTGTATGCTGATGTGATTTTTTATTTTTATTCTTAGCCATTTAAATAAAATACGAAAATTATCTAAATAACCAGTGCATTATTCGTAGGTAACTAATTTGACCGACCACATTACGATATCCTAAATGTAATCAATGTATTCAGTAATTTGGTGCGATATGGTCATTGATGTCAACTCTTCATCCAATTTTTTAATGAATCTATTGACGTGGATTAATAGAGGAAATGTACGAAGGGTATTTTTATCTTTCAATTGCATCCCTTTCTTCTCCAAACATTTTTCTTTAAATTCCACTTTTCTAGGTGCAATTGAAAGACAAAAATACCTTTCGTACATTTCTAACGTTAATCCACGTCAATAGGTTCGTTAAAAAATTAGATGAAGCGTTGACGGCAAGGATCACATCATAACCAATTACTGAGTACATTAGTCACATTTTAGATATTTTAACGTAGTTGGCTAAATCGATTATCTATGAATAGTACCATGGTTATTTGAATAATTTTCCAAAATAAAAGAAAAAAATACTAATGAAATAACAAGAGTAAGTAGTTTTATATTGTTTGGTAGTACGTTTTTTCTTTGATGATCTCAATGTTGCTTATGATTCGTAAATCGTAAATGCAATTGGTTTGAGTGAAAAATAAATAAAAAAATCTATGTTGACTATCTCGGTTTTTGACTAAGGGGTATATTTAATACAATACCTATAAAATACTTAATGCATCATTTTTGTTGTAAGTTTACCAATTTACACTTTGTTCAATTTCAAAATTAAATTGAAAATTATAATTAAATGGAAAAAAAGAAGATTGGTGGTGGAGGTGGGTGGGTGGTAGTGGAGGTGGACGAGAGTTGGTTTTTAATTAAATGAAAAAAAAAACTTTTTTTTTTTTTGTGGAGATGGTGGCGGAGGCTGGGCGAGAGGTGGTGGAAGCTGGGCGGGAGGTGGCGGAGGTTGGCGGGAAGTGGCGGACGTTGGGCAGGAGGTGGTGGAGGCTAGGCGGCGGGGAGGTCCAGTGGAAGGGAAGGGAGGGACCGGGTCAAGGGCGTGTGGGTGGGCCGGGGAAGGATTGGGCTCGGCCGCAGAGTGAGGGGCTGGGGAAGGAGGGGGAGGATGGGCTTGGCCAAAGTGGGAGGGGAGGAGGGTGAAGGGGGGGGGGAGGGACTAGGGCTTGACCCGGGCGGTGTGGGAGGCGGGGGTTGGTGGCGGTGGGCGGTGTTGGTCCGGTGTTCAATTTTTTATTTTTTTAATTTGTCAAGGGTAGTATAGTATTTTTACAACAAAAAATGATGTATTAAGTATTTTATAGGTGATGTATTAAGTACCTATGTTTGACTAATTAACCTTTTGTTGCTCATAGCTAGCCTCGGTTGCTAGGTTTTAGCCTCACTGATCACATATGGCTCTTCAGTCTTCCCTATGGTGTGCCTCAACAAAGATCAATCATCAAGGCTCAAGCTACAGAGTAGATGAGTTGATCGAACCTTTGAGAATGCTCATGAAGATGCTAGCTTAAATGATGTCAATTCGCATACGATATTACGATTTAGGGTGATAACTGAGTCGGTACCATGCGGTGGAATTATAACCGCAAAAGTCCATAATTATTTTTTAAACCGCTACAGTGCACTTTTGGAGGGAAAACAATGAAAATGCCCTTAATGAAGGAAAGATGTGCACATAAACCCAATGTCCCAATTTTTGTGTCGGTAAAATTTTTTGGGCGTCGTTATGCAAAAGCCATTGCCAAAAAATTGGGCGTCGCAAAGAAAAAAATTGGTCGTTGCTCAATTTTTTTGGGCGTTTTCAAATTTTTTTGGGCGTCGTTCATCAATTTCAGGCGTGATTTTAAGAAACGATGCCTAATAAATTAACAGTGAGATATTATTATTATTTTTTAAAAAAAATGCCTAATTATTTATATGCCGAGGCATGATTTGATGGAACGATGCCTAATTAAGATTACCCCCGAGACATGATTTGATGGAACGACGCCTAATCAAGTAACACTGATGCAGAATTGTAAAAATAAATTGAAATTTGTCACCATATTAAAGAAACGACGACTAATTAGTAAAACTGAGACATGATTGTAAGGAATGATGCCTAATTAAGTAACACCGAGGCACGATTGGAAAGCATTGATGCCTAATTATTTATATACAGAGGCATGCTTTGAAGGAAAGATGTTTAATTAAGCAACACCGAGACATAATTGAAAATAACGATGACTAATAAACTAAAACCGAGGCATGATTGTAAGGAGCGATGCCTAATTAAGTAATAGCGAGGTATGATTGGAAAAACCGATACCTAATTTTTAAATCATTAAACGTGTGTATTTTTAAACCGAGGTATAATAGAAAAAATTGTGGTTTAATTAAATTACATCGACATTGGATTACAAAATAGTGCCTAATTAAAAACATCGATGCAAAATTGGACACACAGATCATACGCAATGACACTCACATCATAGGCAATGATGCCCAAATTGGATTTGCCTGCAAGTGATTTCTTCAGCTTCTACCCACATGTGATTCCATTTCATTCCATGTGATTCCATTCCTTGTGATTTTAGTACAAACCGAGCACTTTGATTACAAAATTACAATGAGATAAAACACAAATATTCAAGGTCTGCTCCATATGAAATGAAAAGGCGTGGAAATGGAATGGGCACTTTGCTTATAAAATTACAACGAAGATGGAAACAAATACTTAGCCCAATCCTCTTCCGATTGACAGATGAACATATATGATTTTAGGAAGAAAATGCTTCAAAGGGAAAATAAGATCAGGAATGACTATGAGATTTTGGAGAAGAAATGATGGTAGGAGGAGGAGACATTTAAGGAAGGAAATAATGAAAATAGACTTATGTAGTTGAATAAAAAACAAGGTATTTAAACGGTTATAATTCTAAAAAATGGTACTGGCTTGCAATTATTCCTACAATTTACATTGTTATCAAGCCTTAACCACAGTACCACATTCGACCTGGTGCTCCCATGACCATGCTATTTAGGCCTGTCAATTGGGTGGGTTGGGTTGGGTTGGAATGGATAATGGGTTGAAACGAGTCGAAACCTATCAGAACTCAAATGTCAAGCTTCATTGAAAGGCCGAGTTCACGATATTTAGGCTTTTATTTGTATGTTTTCAACCACGATCAACTCATTTCCCTTCCAATTTCAATATTTTCTGAAAAATAGCATAATCTATAACATACTTAATATATATCTTTTCTCAACCATCTACATTATGACCTAGGCTTGTAAGACGGGACGATTTGAGGCCGAGCTTGCGATATTTAGATTTGGCTCGAGTTGATAATTGAGTTGGGTTTTAGGTTTAAACGGACTCAGTCGAACTAGAACTTACTGAACCAAACTAGAGCCAAATTCAAGTAGCTTCACTCAATTTATAGCCTATCTATTTGTATCTTCCCTGGTCAAATGAATTAGGGTAAAATTATGGCCGATCTCTTTTTCAAAGTTTATAACCACTCCAATATCATGTTCTTTTTTTCAACCGCAAAAGACCACTTTTCGAAATATTGTTCTAAAAATGTCAATTGTCTCTTTCAATAGCTTCGACAACATACGTTGAATTCGAAAATCACCATTGTTGGGTAATGAAATAGAAATCGACCTATAATGGATCTGTGTTGGGTTGAAGGATTTTTTTGTTGAGACGAAGGCGGAGAAGGAGAAAGAAGAAACATATCTAGTTTTTTATGATTTTGTATCGCAATGCAAATTGGATTAGATAATATTTTATGTATCACGATTCAAAAATTAATTTATCGTGGTACGTAAAAGTTGATACTGCGGTGCAACTTAGATTAGGTATATGTATCGCTGTTCAAAAATTAATTCATCGCGATACATAAAAGTTTGTACTACGGTGCAATTAGACTAGACAATTAATACTATTGAACCGCAGTACAATAATCAATGCAATAAAATTGATGAACCGCGGTGCAATAGGATTAGGCAATTAAACTATTAAACTACGGTACAAAAATTAATGCAATAAAATTGATGAATCGCGGTGAAATTAGACTATGCAATTAAACTATTGAACATTAGTGCAAAAATTAATGCAATAAAATTAATGAATCGCAGTTCAATAGTCAATGCACCGCGATTCATTTCTGTAGTATGCTTCATGTTCATTAAGAACATCATAGTCTTTTTCATCTCAAAAGTGTCATTTTCCGGTTTGAAAAAAAAAACATGGGATTGTAGTGATTAAAAACTTGGGTGATAATCGGGGCGGATCCTATAGAATGAAAAGTAATTCATTTTTGTTTTCAACCGCTAAAGTACACTTTTGATGATAAAATAATGAATATACAATTAATGAGTAACAAACAGGTGCACAAAAGCTCACGGTCAAATTTCAGCATCTCATAACTAAAGAAATGATGCTTAATTAAATAACACTAATGCATGATTGGAAACAACACCTAATTAAGTAACATCGAAGCATGATTTGAAGGAACGATGCCTAATTAAGTAACACTGAAGCAGGATTGGAAACGATGCCTAATTAAGTAACACTGAGACATGATTGAAAAAATAAATTGAAGTCTGTCCACCATAATCAAGAAACGACGCATAATTAAGTAACACCGAAACATGATTGAAAAAAAAAACCGATGACTAATTAACTAACACCAAGGCATGATTAGAAAAAAAAAAAAATTATTTATATACCGCCGATACAAAAAACAAATTGAAGTCTGCCATCATATTAAAAAAATGACGCCTGATTAAGTAACATCGAGACAAGATTTGAATAAACGACATCTAATTACGTAACACCGAGATATGATTGGAAAAATAAATTGAATGTATGCCATCATATTAAAAAATGACGCCTAATTAAGTAACACCGAGACAATATTTAAATAAACGACATCTAATTACGTAACACCGAGACAGAATTGGAAAAATAAATTGAAGTCTGCCATCATATGAAAGAAACGACGCCTAATTAAGTAACACCGAGACATGATTGTTAGGAACTATGACTAATTAAGTAACAGTGAGGCATGATTAGAAAAAAAATGGGGCATAATGAAGTAATACCGATGCATGATTGTAAGAAACGATGACTAATTAAATAATACCGAGACATGATTAAAAGAAACGATGAGTAATTAAAAAACACCGAGGCACAATTGAGAGAAATGATGACTAATTAAAAAACACCGAGACATGATTGGAAGAAACGATGCCTAATTTTTGAAAGTTAACACCGACGCACAATTTTTAAATTAATAAACACACATTTTTAAATCGATGCAGAATAGAAAAAATCGATGCCTAATTGAATAACGTTGGTGCTTTATTTTTAAATAATGTCACGTGAGTGACAATAATATATGACTGATTCCTAATTTTATAAACGATGCTTAATTAATATAAACACCGATGATGGATTGCAAGATACGATGCCTAATTAAAAATACCGAGACAAAATTGGACATATATTTAAGAATGAAAAATTAACAAACCTAACGTGCAAATGATTGTATATTGCGTTGGATTTATGAACACAAATCTAACGTGCATTTATGAACAAAAAAACTCTAACAACATGTATTTGTCAAGCCAACATGTAGAATTGACCAAAACCTCATCTATTGGTGATTGAGCTTATGTTGTACATCGAGGTTGGATGTTTTAAGGATTCTTTATGTTTTTAAAATCGTAATTAATTTACCAATTGACGTTGAATGAGGGAGGAATGAAGAAATTGAGTTGCAAAGATGTTTCTTTCGAATTGGAGAAAAATGAATTACGAAAGCTTTGTAAATAGATTATTTGAAAATGAATTACAATTATTATTGTTAAACAGAGCATTTAATGGCTAATCTGAAAGTTTCTCGAGCTTCTTATCTTATTGAAAACGATAAAGCGGCTAAATTTTAGAAAAAGAGATATTTTAGGAAAAATATTAATAAAATTGACTTAAGTGGTTAAATTTTAAAAGATGGTAGTGGAGCGGTTATAATTTCAGAAAAATGTACATATCCCTAATTATTTCTAAAAACTTTGAAAAATGAATCAGCCCGCAATTTTTTCAATGAATTTATATACCACTTGGCAATCCTTATTCACAAATCACAAGTATACATTGGGCTTTTCATATCATAAATACTGCAACAATGGCCAAGCCCAACGAAAGATCACTATAAGGGTTGGTTTAAGATCTCAGATGACCCCAATTTGTTAATGCTTAAAATGTAAACGGGCTTTGTCCTAAAGCAGAGAACATCTGGAAAGTATTTTGGAGAAATTGCTCGGCGATCCCCTTTTATAAAGTTTAAGCGCTATAGCAATCTTTTTTTTTTTTTTGGGAAATATTCGGACCGGTCTACTTTTTAAAGTTTCTAATCGATAAAGTACACTCTTTTTAAAACAACCGAAAAAATTACTTTTGATTGCGAAAAGTATACGATCCCGTTAATGGACAAGAGGCGCGTTACATCAAATTTATCCATCACGATGCAAAAACAATTCCTTCATCAATTAAGCTCACATAATTTTGCACAGCGGTTCCCTTCGTTGTAAATCAAAAACAATGTTTTTGCAATGCGATTCCCTTTTTGATATATATCACGTTGAACATATTTCTATACCGCAGTATATATGTTTCTTTTTTTTGAAATTAGAATATCAAGAGCCAACATTTATACTATTGAACCGCGGAGCAAAAATTAATGCACTAAAATTGATGAATCGCGGTTCAAAAATAGACTAGCAATTACACTATTGAACCGCAGTGCAAAAATTAATACACAAAAATTGATGAATCGCGGTACAAAAATAGACTAGCAGTTACACTATTGAATCGCGGTGCAAAATTAATTCAATAAAAATTGATGAATCACGGTTCAAAAATAGACTAGCAGTTATACTATTGAACCGCGGTGCAAAAAATAGTGCGATAAAATTGATGAGTCGCGGTGCAAAAATAATTACCCCTGTAGCACGCCTACGGTTCATTAAGGGTGTCGTAGTCATTTTTGTCATTTTACACAAGTGTTTGATAAAAGACAAACTTTTTTTGTTTGTTGAAAATAAAAAAAATATGTACTTTAGCTTTGATGTAAATTAAAAGTTTCAAAAAGCATACTTACCATTTTTTGAACCGTCTTTATCAAACACTTGTCTATATTTATAAAATGCAATTTTTTTTTTCAACCGATAAAAAGCACTTTCCAAAAATTATTCATGAAATGCCCAGATTGTTTCCCTCCAGACCTCCATAGCTTCGGCCAACAATTTGAAATTCAAAAATCACTATTGTTGCGGCAACGAAACGGGGATCGACCTGAGCTTGGTAAGATATTTTTCAGAAAAGACGAAGGTGGAAGAGGAAGAAGAAGACTGAAGTGATGCAATCGAAACTAGTTTGCATCATCATGATTTGGATTTGCAATGCATGTATTTGGAGTTCCGGTGCATCATTATGAAATGAGAGATTTTGATGCATGATTGTGTGCATCACGATTCATGATATGTATCGCGATGCACATAAACATTCACCAAAATCATCGATCGCAATTGAATTTCGTGGATCGCGATCCACAAATTAATGCAATTTGATGCGCTGGTAAGTGATCCATAACACGTCTTCGGTCCATTAAGGATATCGTAGTCTTTTTTCCCTCGAAAATGTCTTTTTTTCGAGTTAAAAAATATATAGGGTATTGTAGCTGTTATAAACTTAATAGAGTGGACCGGCCAAAATTTCACCCAAATATTTTAGGATAAATTGTTGACCGGTACCTTCTTCCAAATATTTAATCGCTTCACTCCCCCATGTATATTTTTTCTAACCACCAAAGTTTATTTTTCGAAATATTGTTCCTAAAATGCCGATATTGGCTCCTTCCACAACACCCAGCTAACATTGTTGTGACATTTTAACTGGGATCGACTTGCCCGGTTAAGTCGCCAAAGTTGAGGGGGAAGCGTCTCGTTGTGGGGGTTCGGGGCAACACCTCCTAAAAGGTAAACAAATTTTTTTGATTCCTTATACTGGTATGGACCTGTGCTGGATGATTTTTTAGTGGGGATGAAGGCATAGGAAAATGAGGAAGAACAAGGCTTGTGATCGAGGAGGAAGAAAGAGAAGGCGAAGGACATGAAAGTCTAGTTCATTATAATTTTGTAGCGCGATACATTGATTTGATTCTTGACTTGGTGCATCGTGGTGCAAAAATGGAATTAGATAAATTAAATTGATGCGTCGTGGTGTAAAAATTTGGTGCAGCCCAATGAAAATTTGGATTGGTTAATTTAAAATTGATGCATCGAAGTGTGAAAATTAATATAGCACGACACAAAATTGGATTAAGTAATTTGAATTGATGCATAACGGTGTAAAAATTGATGCATCACGATGCACTGAGTGAATCATCCATAGTGCGGCTGCGATTTATTAATGATTTCACAGTCTATTTATCCCCAAAATAACTTTTTACAATAAAAAGGCAAAACACACAATTGGGCCACCCAACTTTCCCACTTTTTTGCAATTCGACCACCGAAAGTTTGAAATATCTATTTTGGCTATCAAACTTTTGTTATGATGCATGCGAGCCCATTTTCTAACGTGCGTTAGCCCAGGACGTTAAATTTGAGTGAAATCCCTTTTTGCCATTATATTTGGACAATTATATCATTGAATTATCAAAGTCAATCAAATCTCAAAGAAAAACAAAAGTAAGTTTATAAAGGGGTCCAACTGTAAATAATAAAATTACAAATCTGGATAAACAATGTTCATCTTCATCTTCTAGGTTATAGATTTGTTCATACAAATCAACTATCTTTGGTGTTTGCAAGATGTGAAAAGAGAGGTCTCAGTCGGTTGGATGGAAGGAGCCGGAGACAACAAGAGTACACCTATTCCTATGGACTCGTGCTCGTCCCATCCACGTACTCATTGCTCGGATCCCATCCCACCGATAAACACACAAACCCTATGCGTCTGAGAGAATAACATATCCATCTCCCCAAGTAACACAGATCTGGTTCCTTAGTTGGGTTGGGTTATGTTTTTCTACAGAAGGCGGAGACATGGTCGTGCTCTTTTTCTTCCAACATGCTTACATGCTGATCCAGACCAGCACCCTGATTTCGACAAGGACCATAATTTTCAGATCTAGGTTTGGCTACCGTGTTGTTACAGTGTCCATAATCTCTTCCTGCTTCAATCAAATTCAAATTTCGATTCCTCAAATGCTTCAATCCAACCGAGATCTGAAATGTGGGGAGAGAAGAGGATTTGTTAATGGGGGCTCCTAAGTGCTCTGTTAATTTTGTTTGGTTTTATCAAACCCAGATCCACGTCAAAAATTGATATAAATGCAACAATTTGGGGGTGTGTTTGTTGATAGTAGAACCAGCACCGACGGGATGTGGTTGAGCAAGTTCTAATGAGAACGCACGACATATCTAGATTGGAGTTGTTGAGCTGGGAGAGAGGGCGATACAGAAGCGGAGGTGGCAGCCGACGATGATGGAAGATGGCTGGAATTCCGACGCTGTAGAAGAGAGAACCGGAGAGGGGAGATTGAATGTGAGGAGTGCGAAGAAAGACGAAGTGGGGGAGCAGGCAGCCTTTTTAGTTTTATTTTGTATTACACTTTGACCCCTACTCTTTGTACAAATGACTTATGTGATAATTTTTTTAGTTAGATCCCTTTGGGTTTCTAAAATCACACAAAAAATGTATTTAGGAGGATAAAATAGATATTTGACATAACTTAACGGTTAAATCTAGCGTTCATATAAAAATTGGGCCGTTTGCATCATAACAAAAGTTAGATAGTCAAAATAAATATTTCAAATTTTTGGTAGCCGAATTACAAAAATTAAAAAAGTTGGGTGACGCAATGATGTGTTTATCCATAAAAAAAAAAAAAAAATACATGGTAAATCAAACTTAGACCACACCATTCACAACTACAAAAAATGTTATCATGCCCTTGGTTCAATAAAGTATAAACCCCGTGGCTCGTGCGCTCCCGGTTCAAAATCCGTCTCACAGGCACAGCCGCACACCTCGGAAACAAGCGTGTCAATGAAGGTTCACTTTTTTGAAAGCAACTTTTCAGCTTGCTCCTGCACTAGCAGCCTGCAGGCTCCAACTTTCCCCACCTCCTCTGCAATGTACCATTCTACCCTACTACCAAAACACCCACCAACCGTCGTCAAAGTATCAAACCACAACAATTAATTCTCCTAACCTAATCCAACAGTCACAAACTGCATTTACATGTTATCTACATGTACCGCCGTTACACCATCACATATACCATATGCGCCGCTAAAACAACATAAAAGATAAAACCTGGGGGACGGCGACTGTTTCCTTTCATTTCACAAACAAATTCCAAAGACTTCGACTTTGTCGACCGATCGGTCAATTCATCAATTTGATCGATCGTTTCAAGTTTCCAGTGAGCGAAAGATTAAGCGAGAAAGCTAATCAGCATCGCCGACAGGTATGACTTTTCCCTAACTTGAATTTTTGTTCCTATTACTCGATTAAATTCATAAACGCATCTGGAGGCTCAATTCTCAATTTTCTTTTCCATTTCATATGGTTTGATCACGGCCGACGTTTCGTTAAAATATAAGCTGCATCTCAAATGTAATTAATTTACTGTGTAAATTGGGTTGCGATGTGGTCGTTAATACCCCCAACCACTTTTATAACGAATCTGATGGAGTGGATTAACTGACATGGATTATCGGAGGGATGGTAAGAATGATATTTTTTGTTTCTTTCAATTACACTGAGAAAGGTGGAATTGAAGTACAAATGTTTGGGAAAAATAAAATTTACTAAATGATGTTTATTTGGTTAATTATTGAAAAACAATTTATTTCTAGTAAGTTTCAAAGAATACCTTAGGGCCTGGATGGACGTTTTTCAACGGAATGGAGCCGGCAAAAAATATTGATTTGACATTAATTCGTGAAAATAATTAAATTAAGGGTAAATTTGGTATAACATTAAGGGTAAATTAGGTATAACATTAAGGGTAAATAATTAAATTAAGGGTAAATTAGGTATAACATTCCACTAGTATAAGTCAAGTTTGAATGATCCCCACCGTTACCGGCTATTGAAGCAATATGTTCTTCTAAATTATAATATTTTCTTTAATTGTGCATTTTTTTTATTTATTTGAAAGAGTTGCATCTTTTCTTTAAGCAATGTCATTTGAGTTAATGAAAAATATCCTTTTAGGTAATTATTTCTTAATAATAATACTATTTTGGTGTTTCAAATACAAAAGCAAAAATAATTGTTCAGTCCCGTTTAAAATACCAAATGGGCATTTTTCTAAAAACTCAAATGACAATGGGGGTTATTACTTATTAACGAAAACTTTATAGTTGTAGCACCTTTCTTCAATTGATCGTTGAGGTGGCAATTTGATCCTGATACATAGTTGAGGGGGTTATCTGCAACTTAGCTTTAAATTAATTTATTAGTATTAAATTTTAAGATTTTCAAATAAGTGAATTTGAATCGATAAGCATAGGCCTTTATAATTGCGTAGCCGTTCGAAATTGTTGAAGTTGACCCGAGTACATGTTAAATAATCATCTCAATTTTCTTTTTCGTATGTTGTTCTTGAATATTTTATTCGTTCCTAAACATGCACCTTTTGTTTGAAATTGTTGAATTTGAATCAATATGCATAAGCCTCCATAATTAAGTTAAACTTTAAAATTATTGAATTTTTGTTAGATTGTTAAACTGTTAAATATCCCTAAATATTTAGGTGTTAAGTTTATTCTTAAATAAGTCATTAACGGGCTACACCTAGAATAATTTAAACAACGCTTATACTTTAATCTAAAATTTGAAATCAAGTAATCAACACAACTACAAAAAAAAAAAAAATCCTACAACGATATCACCTAAGTAATAAAATTCAAAACACAAAGTAATTGAAGCTTTATAATTAGGTTGAGTTTAGTCAATCATGTTGTTTAATTTAAATGTCGTAAAATATGTATTATTAGATTAAGTCAATTCAAATTAATTTTTTTTATGTTTTCATTTAAAATATTTTAATAATTTCTTAAGATGTAGTGAGCTGTCTAATTAGATTTTGTTGGAATATACAAATAAACTTACTTTTTTCATACAAGGGGCTTTATTGACGACTTAAAAAAGTAGATATGTTAAGGAATAATTATGGGTTGGTTCCCTTTTATGAAATTATAACCGCTCAATAACCATTTTTTATTTTTTTAAAGCGCAAAAGTCTATTTTTTTTCTCCCTAAAATACTCATGGAGCATTGTCCACTCTCCCACCATTCCATTTTTTCATTCACGGGTCCAGTTTCTCCCTCTCTCAACATTATCGACTTACTGTTTAGGAGATGAAATAAATGCCAGAACATTTTAGCATCCAGAAAAATCATTCTCTAAACTTATTGAGTCGTTGCTAGAGCCATCTTCCACTCACATCATTTACACAAATGCAAGATGATGCTTGCAAAGAATTCGAGCATAAAATTGGGTAACATTGAGATATTGCTCGAGTTGATGAACGAATTGTAGTGAAAGGCTACTTCGGACGCTTTCTCTTCCTTACTTTGAAGATGGATTCCAACCTATGTGAGTATCGTTGGCTATGATGTGGGCGTCGTTGTCTCAGATTTGTGCGTCGTTGCCTCAGATTTGTGCGTCGTTGCCTCAGATTTGAGTGTAGTTACTATGACCAACACACCCACTTCATATGAAACACATACACAAAAGAAGAAATTAATGAAAATGTGACTCATAAGCTAAAAACCATAGTTTATATTCACTTGAGCTATTGTGATAATGATTGTATCATTCATATGCAATGCCACCATTTTTGCATGATGTGCGTCGTTGTCTCTAATTTGAGCGTTGTTGCTTCCAATTTGAGTGTCGTTGCCAATTAGAAAAATTGTCTATGACCTGTTGCACACAAACGTGGGTGGAGAACAAGAGATGGAATGTGACTTTTTGTCTATTTATGTACATTTTTTTCTTTGAGGGAAGACAAACGGTGCAAAGGTAGCAGACAAACGATGTCCAAATTTTTCCATGTAATGCCCAAATTTTGGGCAGTGGTGGCTGTTGCATTGCGATGCTCAAAATTTTGAGCGATGTTCAATTTTTTTCCTTGTGATGTCCAAAATTGTACTGTGGTTTTGTTTGCGTGCCTTTTTTTTATTAATGGTATCTTCGTTATTTTCATTCGAAATGTGTAGTTTAGCTATTTTAAACAAATGTAACAGACTTTTTCAGTTATAATTGAATTATATGAGAATGGCGCCGTTATCACCCATATGTTAATCGTGCCATCCTATTGGTTTTGGTCAAGCACTATAGTTTTTGGTACTTGATTGGTTGTGGCTTAAACGATCGAGTCCTAGGGTTCTCGAGCGAGCCTATTGATATATCTACAGTGGTATAATTGTCTTTTAACTACTCACCGCGCTTAGTCCTCGTCTTCCCTCGTCGGAAGACCAATAGTAATACCCCGCCTCCTCTTCCAGCTCCAAAATAATCAAATTACAGTGGTATAATTGTCTTTTAACTACTCACCGCGTTAGCCGAAAATTTATAACTAAATCCTAGTCTATTTTGATCCATTAGCCAGTGAAACGTGTGGAATAAGTCGGTTTCTGGTATATGACAGAAACTTCCTTCACTTTTAAGGTTCAGCTTCTAATTGAGTAGGGTATCTTTGTCAATTCATATCCGATTTCCTTAAACTAATTGTCTATAAATTTTCTCATCGATTCAGGGTACGGGTATTCGTATCAACTTTTTTCTGCTGAGTTGAAGAGATAAAGAGAGAGAGAGAGAGAGCCATGGGTTCGGACGGGAACAAAATGAACGACGGCACGAGCTTCCAGCCATCGGAGCCGGTATTATGCGCCAAAGGATGCGGATTTTTCGGCTCGGCGGCGACGAATAACTTGTGTTCCAAGTGCTACAGAGACGAGCGTGTCAATGAAGAGCTAGCGGCTTCGGCTACAGCCGCCATGGGAAAGCTTGTTGATGGATACTCCGTTCAGCCTCGATTGTGGGAGACGTCTTCAACTCAGGCGGCCACGGAATCCGCGTCCGCACCGAAGGCGGCGGTCGGTTCAAGTGACGGTGGCGCCGCTGGTGCGCCCAAGGCATCGAACCGGTGTTTGAGTTGTAATAAGAAGGTTGGGGTGATGGGATTCAAGTGCCGGTGCGGAAGCACGTTTTGCGGGATTCATCGATACCCGGAGAAGCATGAGTGTGAATTTGATTTCAAGGGTACCGGAAGGGAAGCCCTCGCTAAAGCAAATCCGGTGGTCAAAGCAGATAAAGTGGACCGGTTCTGAAAGGGGAACCCGGTTTTATTTATTTTCTTTGATTTGTTTTTAGTTGTAGTTTCTTTTAATTTGTTGGATTCCCATAATAATGTGGAATATAGTACTTTTGGTGGTTGTGGGGTTTGCTTTTGAAAAAGCTTTCGGCCTTTCTTTTCTGTTTTGGTTATGTCGCCTAATTATTGTTTCCCATATTGCCAGGAGAAAAATGAAAGTTGTTTATATTTGACTGAAGATGATGTTTGAATTTTGTTAACTTGCAAGGTTTCTTGTATTGGGAAGCTGAATTTTATTGTTCAGTAATCTTGATTTGATCAAATTAAATTCTTTAAAACGAAGGATGAGAAATTTAAGATGAGGATGACTTGGTTGTAGGTAGGTAATTATAACTTATTATCTATTAATTCATCTAATTTAACACACTAATTATCTAATTCAATTTAATCTATTAATATTTTTGGGTTGAAGTGTGTAATATGTTTTGATTTAATAATATCAATAGATTGAGTTGAGTTGGATCAAAGTGGGTCGGATTCGTTACCAAGTTCGTTCCATGATTTTTATGTTATGAATTTATGTTTTTTTGGAGGAAAGGTGGGTTGAGACGGGTCGATCCGTCTTAATTTGTTACTTGTTTCAATCCGATCTGTTTTAACATAACCCTTTTTAATTCGTTTGATATTTGGGTTCAAACGGATTTCGAAATATTTTTACCCATTACTTATTCTAATTCAACTCATCTAATTAACACGGCTACTTGGTTGTAAATACCATGGGGTTTATAGTTTAATTGAAAGTTTATTTTGAAATGAATGATAGAAAAGATGTTGGTCAAGAAGGTCAAAAAGTGTAATTGAAAATTAATATTTCTAAATGGGGAAAATTTTGATTGGTTTCCTTTTTAAAGTTTTCAACATCAAAAGTTCATCTTTTTTTTTTAACCGTAAAAAAAGTTATTTTTTGAAATATTGTTTAAAAAATGTCATCGTCTTCTTCAGCAAACAACTTTGAATTGAAAATCACGATTGTGGGAAAGCAGGGATCAACTTTCATGGTCGGTGTCGAAACCCTTTCGTGAGGATTCGGGGGCAACACCTCCGAAAGGTAAATGAGTTTTTTGATTCATAAAATGCGAAACTATAATGGATATGTGCTGAGTTAAAGAATTTTTTAGTTGGGACGAATGCGGAGAAAGATGAGGAAGAAGAAGGCTTACAACGGAGCAAATGGAAGAAGTAGGTGGATGACGTAGTCTGGTTCTTTATGATTTTGTATCACGGTTCAAAAATTAATGCACTAAAATTGATGAATCACAGTTTAAAAATAGATTAGCAATTACACTATTGAACCGCGGTGTAAAAATTAATGCACTAAAATTGATAAATCCCGAGTTAAAAATAGACTAGCAATTACACTATTGAATCGCGGTGCAAAAATTAATGCACTAAAATTGATGAATTGCGATTCAAAAATAGACTAACAATTAAATTATTGAACCACAGTGTAAAAATTAATGAACTAAATTGATGAATCGTGGTACAAAATAGACTAGCAGTTACACTATTAAACCGCAGTGCAAAATTAATTCAATAAAAATTGATGAATCGCAGTTCAAAAATAGACTAGCAGTTACACTATTGAACCGTGATGTAAAAAATAATACGATAAAATTGATGAATCGTAGTGCAAAAATAATGACATTCGTAGCGCGCCTACGGTTCATTAAGGGTATCGTAGTCATTTTGCCACCAAAGGGGATTTTTTCCGGGTTGAAAATAAAAATAGTGTACTTTAGTGATTAAAAGTTTCAAAAAGTGGATCGGCCCACAATTTTTTCTTTCTAAATATCGTAAGGAGAATATGAGAAAAAATTAGAAAAAATTATCTTATTAATATTTTTTTATAAAAAGATGGTTTGAACTATGCAATGTTGTGTTTCGTCTGAGGATGTAAGACAGTCTTACAAAAACCTACTCGGATAATATACCCATATAGTTTGTTTGTGTTTGCGTTTGTGTATTCGACATTAAGATTGAGCGAGCAGTGGAAAAAGCCAAAGTTTAGAATTATAAACTAAAGTAATTGTGAGTTTATAATTACAAATTAAAGTTATTGCAACTTTTAAATTATAAACTAGATAAAACACACCTTTGGGCCACTGTACTTTTAAAAAAGTTACAATTAGATCACTGAGACGTCAAATTTTTTTAGATGGCCATTGTACAAGACTTATTTTGCATGTTAACCTAATTTTTAGATGGAGGTTAAGTGTTGACGTTAATTTATATTAAATACCTATTTTGCTCTCATTTTCTTCGATTTTTTTTGACAATTTGATTTCCAGATCTGTTGTTCTTTTGCAAATTTTCCAGATCTGAGTTTCGCCAAAAATCAAATCGAAACCCAGATCAAAAATCAAATCAAAACCAATATCTAAATTTCACCTATTTGATTCCCGATTCCATTACCATTACTTATACAAACTCGGAGGGAAGGGCAACCATGGCGGAAGATGAAGCCGTGGAACATATCTAAATTTGCAGATCTAGTTAGGGAGTACAAAGGTTTCTCCACTGCTATATCACTGGTACGTCCGAGACAAAAAAGGATCCAAACCCACAAAATATTGTTACCACCGGTCAGATAGACAAGAAGAGCTATATTCAATTATTCATAATCCTTTCATGTACTTTTCTTCTCTTTGATTACGCCAAATTTGTGGTGACCTTATCTTTTGTCCACGTAGTCAACGATGCTGGCGAGCTGGAAGGTGACGTGGATATGAATGAACTCTGTCCTGTAAAGATGAACAACGCCGTTAAGGAGTTGAAGGTGGCCCAACTCAAACCCTCCGGTGTAAGGATGAGATTATGGGTGATACGAATTGCAAAAAATGCAGTGTATTAAGGAGCTCTTTTATGGCCTTTTCATCAGAATTAATGTTGTATGTTCTTTGTGAATATCTGTTTTGGCTTGGAAAATAACTATAGGGGATGTCTCATACTTATACCTAAATGGACTGTGAAGTGGAGTTTTTCTATTCGTGAGCCTGTTGCGGCTTCTCATCAATGTTCTGATGTCGTGTCAGATAGAAGGAGTGATTGGACTGTACACCTGTCGGGGGAGTGGTTGGTTGTGTCTGTCAGTATTTCCGACGCATGGCAAGGTTCTTGCCAGAGCTGTCATACGCTGATTGCCTCGTCTCCTTCATGCTCGACTGTCACCGAGGCCGAGATGGCCCTGCTGTTGCCGAGGCCAAGCCATACTAGCCTTGTGTACCAATTTGTCTTTTGAACAACCATTTGCTGGGCCGAGGTGAACCCTCCTTGGCCTATTCGAATCTCCTGTCATCCGACTCACTAACTGTGGGACACAAATGGTCCCCTCCGAGTCTAGCTTATGCCGAGATCCTTCACTCTTCTTTCCCAAAAGTTAGTGCTTCGCTCCCTAGAATGACCTGCTTAGCGAAACCGCCATAAGTATACGGACCTGGTCGATTGGAGTGTTTCCATTAATAAAGCTTGACTTCATTTACTCACGGACTAAGCTCTATGGTGTCGGAAAGGTACTCTTGCGCCAACTTATCCGTAGAAACCCAACTCGTCGCTGCCGTGGAACCAACAAAGGTACTTCAAATTCCAATTTAGTGTTCTTAAGAAAGAGGAGATAGAAAAGAGGGACGTTAAAGCGAGTCACAGATTTGGGTTTCTGCAGTCTTTTTGATTGTTGGATTGCTTAGTGGCTGGAACATTCAATTTCACAGTTAGGTGAACAGGGATCGCCGATGCCACTGTGTGCACGTCGTCGTTGTTCGTGGTGGTGACGAAGGATTCCGATGGTAGGAAAGTACCTGGTGGAAGGGCACATATTAAGTTGAAAGTTTCACCTGGAGTGGGTGTTGGTGGATCCAAGCAGAATGGTATTGTGAAGGATTTGGGATACAACTTTTTAATCTTGGTTGAAAATCAAATAGGTGAAATTTAGATATAGGTTTTGCTTTGATTTTAGATCTTGGTTTCGATTTGATTTTAGGCGAAACTCAGATCTTGAAAAATTGCAGAAGAACACCATATCTGGAAATCAAAATGCCAAAAGAATCGGAGAAGATGATGATGATGAAGACGGGGAAAAGTAGGTATTTAACATAAATTAACGTCTGAACTTAACATCCATCAAAAAATTGGGTTAACATGCAAGATAAGTCTGGTATAGTGACTATCCTGCAAATTTTGATGTCTCATTTACCTAATTGCAACTTTTTGAAAAGTACAATTGCCCAAATGTGTGTTTTGCCTATAAACTAAAGTAATTACAAAATAGAACCAACAATAAAGACGTCCTAAACCAAAGTTATTGCATAGGAGAGGAGAGCTAACTTAAAATAAATCACAAATCAAACTAACGACAATTTTTTTTAAAAGATTGTCTTATATGCATTTTCAGTAGGATATATCTCATGACCCGACGCACCACGTGTTGGTGGGCTAAATTGTGAAAGAGTAAGGTTCCGTCTTACATATTAGGATACGTAGGACACTCTCACAGGAGACCTACTCCAAGGTAATTGTGGGGAATCAAGTATACAAACTTGGCAAAAACTTGGAAAGATCGTTTTACGAGTATTTTTTTTAAGACGGATGCCCCCAACCCGACTCAACGTGTATTGTTGGACTGAGCTGTGAGTTATGTTTTACGAATTAAGACTTGTAAGGCAGTCTCACAGAAGACCTACTGTAGACTCCCTAATTTCGTACCCCACGATATAATGTCCTATAATAATGATAATATATATTTTATATATTTATTGGACTTATAAAAATGACTTTCCGTTAAAGTTTCAGTTAACTGGACTTAACGAAAGTTAAATGGTAAACATAAAACATATCAGGGCTTAAACTGAAAATTACATTTTGCCGTAGAAAAGCCCAATGGAGCCGCTCCCCTAGCCTCCAAATCAAGTTGTACACACACACACACACACACACACACATGTGTGTGTGTGTGTGTGTGCGAAAAACGCAACTCGGGCAAGATTACCTGGTCGTATCAAGTAATAAAGTGTACTTAAGTACGAGTTATCGATCCCACATGTAATGCACGTAATTCTCACTCCAACTAAGTACCAAAATTATGCTAACTAATTATATTTGAGCGAAAAGAAAATAAATTAAAATATAAAAATATAAACAATCTAGAAAGCAATTAAATCTACACTACTGCGGAGGTGGTTTGGCAATAACAAATCAAGATAAAAATATAGGAGTGCATTATTTCTAGTCTAGCAGGTGTTTAATTTAATAATCTTTTTACTTTTTTTTTTAATGGAATCAGGGACGGCACCCTGGGAGAATTATTTATAAAGAATAAAATGTGATACATACTTGAGGGGATAACCAGCCTTGCCTTTATAAATAGGAGGACAAAGGAGCCTTACCTCGAAAAAATTAAATCAAGGAAAAAACATTACGAGATTCTAATGTAAGGCGTGTTAATCTTATCAAGATTGATGAAGACCCTTAATCCGAGCAGGAAGCAAATCCGTAGAATCAAAACTATAATTGGCACCTTGATCACACCCATAATTAGCAAGGGCATCAGCCACCGAATTAGCCTCTCGAAAAACATGTCGGATAGAAATATGCATCGTCTTTATGATGTCCATAATAGCCCGTATCAAAGTAGATGCTTCGCCAAGGAGGACTACTCTTACCTCTAACACAATCCAGAATAAGTTTAGAGTCAATTTCAACCAAATTATTGAATTTTTTGGATTGCAACCATAGAACACCTTGATGTAAAGCCCTACATTCAGCAAGAAAGCTGGAAGAAAAACCATAGAAAGAGGAAAAGGCAAAAATGAGATCACCCGAGCTGTTACGAATGATTCCTCCGCCGAACTTTGCCTCGGATTGCCTCTACAAGCGCCATCACAATTTAACTTGACCTGACCAAATGAAGGATTTAACCAAGAGACTGATAGAATTTTAGTGGTGGATGTGAACCCAATCCGAGAAGAAAAAAGATGAGCCCAGCCCAATCTCGGAGAGAGACCAGCCGCCATGAGAATGGAGAAAATAAGACGATTAATGCGTTGAATAATAATCGATGGAGGAGAGCGAATGCCGTCATGAAGGCTGGCGTTTCTAGCTTTCCAAATTTCCCAAAGGATCACCGAAGGAACAATAATATGGAGGCTAGAATGTTTTGTCTAATACCACCAAGCAAAACAACAACTTTTAATAGAATTATCTGAATGAGAGATACCGCCTAAACGATTACATTCATTCCAAACAACACGGGCTGTATTACTATGCAGGAAAACGTGAGAATAGGTTTCAACATGACCCGTGATACAACAGTGACAACGAGACGCAAGCTGAATCCCTTTATTGGATATACTTTCATCAATGGGCAATTTTCGGAGCCAAAGGCGCCACATAAACAAACTGATTTGGCGAGGAAGGAATTTATGCCATATAAACTGAGCAGAAGCAATTAAAGGCTCATGAGTTCGGGCAAGTTGCCAAGATGTAGAAAGAGCAAACTTACCATTTTCGAAAGATTGCAGTAAGCAGAATCTGGATATTCAGAGATCAAAATACCATTATTCCGAATCTGATCCGCTACAGCAGAACCCAATGACGAAGCTGCAACCAGTCTGTTTTGCGCATCAAATAAATCCTTGACCATCAAGTCTTGGCCAATGTCTGGCGGGAAAGAAGGATTTTCAGGAAGCCAGTGATCAAGAAGAACTGAGCAGTTGCCTTTACCAATAATCCAGATAATGTGACTATCTGCTGTCCCTCGAACGGAACACATTCTTCGCCAAGTGTTGGATCCCATGGCACAAGCAGCATGAATTGGATGAGAGTGAAAGCAATATTTCCTCATCATAAACTCACGCCAAAGAGAGCTAGAAGATCGGAATCGCCACCAGAGATGAATGGAAAAAGCTCGAATGATATCTGAAACTGAGCGAATGCCAATACCTCCTTCCAATACGGGCTTACATCATTTATCCCAGGACACCCAATGAGCTTTAAGCTTACAGTCCACCGAACCCCAAAAAAAGTTTGATAAAATGTTGTTAATGTGCTTAATAACTGAGACAGGAGGGCGAGAACAGCGATCTGATACATAAGGATCGAGTGCAAAACCGAATTGATGAGGGTCACCCTACTTGTCGGGTTAAGAAAGGCCCCCATCCACGAATTAACTTTAACCTGAAGTTTCTCAATTAAAGGATCAAAAAGATTCATCTTTTTACTTTTCTTTAACTCAAATCTTGGTAGTCGGACGCACTATTTTATTCACTACGGGCTTTCGCTACGTATAACAAATCTAGTTATCACTCAACCTTGCTACATGCTCATATCATCGCAACACATAAGATAGGGGAGAAAATAACCGCATGTCTAAACAAGCATCCAATGAACTATCTAGACACGATCTCCTTTCGGTCTCATGCCACGCAAACTACTATTGTGGTTTTCGGAATAATAGGAAGGGCTTTTCGCTTCGTATCCTATAATGATTCGCGCCACCATTAAAAGCATGAAGAACACACAATAATAACCAAACACATGGGTAATACTTCGCAAAAAAGAAATTCTCTAAATTTTTCTACAAATCATGTTGGTAACCGAGACAAATAAAATTGGTTAACTATGGACACTCGCATCTTATAGTCAACCCTAACCTCCCCGACCTCGCAAATGGCTAAGGTGGTTCGATCGCGTGTCAAACCGAGTCTCACAATGACTATCGGTGTGTGTCACAAAACACCAACTATTAAATTGATTGTTTCGAAATATAAAGGCAGCTCTCATGGATCCTAAATATTTCTAAAATCATTTAATTATTGGTCAAATAATTAAAAGCATTAAGTTTATAAGATAATAACCAACATGAATGTGTACTAAATAAAGAGATAGATTAAATTAAATAACTACATTTAACATAGAAAAATAATTGCATTTCATAAATAATTTAAGCACAAACCAATTCCACATTTACAAAATTAATCAACCCTAGAAATCATAACAAATATCTAAAAATATAAGTTGAAAGAATTAAACCGAATAATCGCGAATCCGAGGTTGAATCTTTTGTAGATGCTTCCTTAGCCCATGATTTGAAGCTCCAAACCTTCAATGGTGATCAAGCTTCAAGGATTTGGTGTGAAAATGGTAGAAAATGGGGCTGGTGCCCCATTTAGGGCTCACACCCGTACATGGGGGATTGTATATGACAAATGAGGCTGCTGGAGATAAAATGGGGAAGCAGCAAAGGGAGCCCAAGGTTCAGGGGCAAAAAGGGAAAAATAGGGAGGAAATATGGGCTGAAATGGAAGAAAGTAAAGGCTGGGGCACGGGCTGGAGCAGGGCAGACCCAGGGAGGATGCTCGCGGGTCACCCAGGGGCATAATGGGCTGGGGATGTGAGGGAAAAAAGGGTAAGTCGTGGGCATGTGGGGCTGGATTGGGCCGGTTTAGATGGATCCACTAAGGGAGACTATGGGCCAGAACTCGTGGATAAGGCTGGGAGTGCGGTGATGTCGCGCGTACGGAGGGCGACAACGCAGGGAGGAGTTTCAAGAAATTGCGCCGACCTCCCCTTGCGTTTTAATGTTTGGTCTCGGTGCCCCTAGTATCTTCAGAAAGCGCGCCGATGGTCCTTTCCCTCCCAGCTCTCTCATATTGGTCCTTTGTTAGCTCAGTTAGCCTCCGTTAGCCTCTGCCTTGCCTTGGACTCTTGACGGACTTAACCGATGTTGACCGAATGCTTTGCAATTCAACTTTAAAGCCCGGAATGGTCTCGAACTCTGTGCTAAACACCATATAAAAGCTCGATTATGCATGTAAACCTACATTAAGCACAAAAACAAAAATAATAATATTTCCAAAACATAATTAACTCAAAAATAGCACAAAATAGAAGAAAATTCCAGGGAAAATTCGTGGAAATCTTGAGCTCATCACACCCCCAAACTTAAACTTTGATCGCCCCGAGCAAATAAAATGAATTATGAAAAAGCTCGAGAATAATATGAAATGAAGGCGGCGCTCAATTAAGATCCCAGAAGCATTACCATTTAAGAGATCAACCCAAGATTATAAACATGCTTAATTGAGGTATGAATTGATTCATATGCTAGCAAAAAATCCTCAAACAATTATTCATACCATAAAACATTTTTTTGCCCAAAGGTAGTAATGCTCTAGCTTAGATTGAACCGCCAACCGAGATACCAAATGCAAGTCAAACCGGGAGAATCATCAACTAATTTTTTTTTCACAAGGCAAGGCAAGAACATACGGCATGACAATATCAATAGGACTTTACAAAGCTAGCAATGTTCGGCCAAGGTTTGGGTTACAAATGAAGGATAGGATAACAAGTCAAGAGAGCAAAGAATTTGAAGTCTTCACATAATGACTAGCTTCATGAAAGCACAACTCTTCAAATAACCACAAACTCGCTTCAACAACCCCTTAAACGTTAAACTTTGGGTTGAAGAAGGGTGTCTCAACTACCACAAACAATTAAGCACCACCCTTATATTTCCTTGAGAAAATTAAGAACAATGGCATTTTTTTTCTTTTGTGGCCACCCTTGATTTTTTTTTCTTTTGATTTTTCTTTTCATTGCTTTCCAAGGGGGCTCTTTTCTTTTTCATTTCATTTCATTTTTTATTTTCACCACCATTCAACAACCATTTTCAAATTCCCAACATCAACATGAATAAGAACAAAACCTTCATGAAGCATACACTTCCCAACAAGAATACAAAAATAAAATAATTCATTCCAAATCATGCTCTCTTGAAGGGCGACATCAAAAGTGTATAGGTTCATGGGATAGGATAATGTGGGTGTAAGAAATGAAGTCGAATGGGGGGTCATTGTGTGCTCTAGGTACACACCATTCTTTAAATGAGCTCAACGGGGACCTAGGGATTTTTTTGGGAGATAAATGAGTAGGATAGAGAAAGCCACAAACTGGTCCAAAGATGGCCTATATCGTGCTCTTGTCATACACACATGCCTAAACCAAGCTTTTCATCATCGAAACATAACTCTCGACATTAAGACTCACAATATGGTGCTCTTAGACATGCACAACCATCACTAGATCAAAGCATAAAAATATTTTCAATCAACAACTTGGGCATTATCTGTTGGAAAACTAGCGTTTTAAGTGAAGTAAATTGGAGCTTTGAGGCACTAATTTATCTGTGAGTCATTTATGTAATGACCATGGTAATTGTGGAATTATGTTCTTCTCCGTGAGTACATAAGAATACTATATTTATTTGTCCAATTCGGATATCGGATGAATAAGTTGGTTTAAAGTAGGACATTGGAAGTGGGTTATTCCATATTGGAAAAATATGAAAGGCTTAAAGGGTTTATATACAAAGGCTCTCTTGTGTTTGGTAAGCTTGTATAGAAAGAACTATCCCTCCCGCGCCCGCATGGGGGGGTGCAAATCAAGGTCCAATTTGACTTGGACCGACGGACATGAATGTCGGACCAAATTGTGCTACCTAGACAAACTCACCTTTTGCTTATTTTTTCTTTTGAATGGTTAATGGGCATAATCAAAACAGTTTTAGTAATTAAAACGTGTTGATTTTCTAGCCTATATAATGGAACCATTTTCCACAACAGGATACACACACTTATAGAGAACACGAAATCCCTCTCCCTCTTATACACATGCATTTGCATTGCATATTGAGCATCTTCTTCTTGGCCTCCTAATTGGTGATAGATTTCTGGCACTAGTTCAGTTCGCCGGAACTTCAGTGCATAGTCATCCGGTACCACTGTTATATCCTGGGAGACGATCGTCCCGTGTAAGAACTCCACGCACTTACAGAGAGTGGGACGAATAACGTTTCAAGGAAACTGTGTGATACACATGCCTCAGTCACAATTTTTTTCACCAACAGACTTGAGACAATGCCACCAACAGACATTGTATCAAGTCACCAGCAGACTTCATACCAAGTCACCAACAGACTTAGAACAAAGCCACCAGCAGACTTCGTACCAAGTCACCAGAAGACTACACAAGTCTTTTTAAACCAGCAACTCTAACGATTTTGTTTCCTTTATATTTTAAATTCTGTAAGATTGTATAGGGATTTACCCAACAATCTTGAAACATTATTTTTATTCTGTTTATTATTGTTATTTTAGATAATAATAATCTCTTCTATAGAGAATATTATAATCTTACAGATTATTGTCGTATTTCATATATGACTAACGAGAACAATACCTTAGCTCCTAATACTGGAACTGGAACTGAAAAGACTGTGACTGGTGACACGTCGAACTCGAACCCTACTATGACCAATGTTGCAGCTATGACTCAAGTGGTGACTGTTCCACATCTGCCGGTGAACCATAGTGAGAAACCGAAGAAATTTAAAGGGTTGAATTTCAAGCGCTGGCAGCAGAAGATGCTGTTTTACTTGACCACGCTTCATTTGGCAAGGTTTCTGAAAGAAGATCCTCCAAATGTTGGTGAAGATGGTGATTTCCAAGCTGTTAGTGTTTTGGATGCATGGAATCAATCTAATTTCCTTTGCAAGAACTATGTGCTGAATGGGTTGGAAGACTCGTTGTACAATGTTTATCATTTTAAGAAAACGACAAAGGAACTATGGAACTCTCTTGACCACAAGTACATCTCCGAGGATGCTAGGGCCAAGAAGTTCATAGCTCTAGATTCATGGACTACAAAATGACAGATCTTAAATCTGTGTACAGTCAAGTACAAGAGCTGCAAGTGCTTTACTCTGAGATTGAGACAGAGGGGATGAAAGTTAGTGAAACCTTCAAGGTGACTACAATTATTGAAAAATTGCCTCCAGCTTGGAAGGATTTCAAGAGTTACCTAAAGCATAAACGAAAGGAGATGACTGTTGAACAACTTGTTGTTTGTCATCATATAGAAGAGGACAACAGAGGCAATGAAAAGAAAATGGTCACTTCTATGGCTGCCAAAGCCAATGTTGTGGAGCATGGTCAAAGCTCAAAGGGCAAGGGAAAGTTTGCTAAAGCTGGAAAAGGACAAACTTAGGTCCCAAAGGAGGAGTTTCTAAGAAGAAGTTTCTTGGAAACTGCTACAACTATGGAGGCATGGGTCACAAGTCCACGGTTTGCAAGAAACCTAAGAGGGAGCGTGAAACCAATCTTATGGATGGCATCGCTCAAGATGTGTCAGATATCAACCTTGTTGCGATGATCTCTGAAGTCAATTTGGTGGGTTCAAAACCAAATCAGTGGTGGATTGATACTGGTGCCACTAGGCACGTTTGCTCCAACAAGGAGATGTTCAACACCTTTTAAGCTGCTGAGAATGGGGAAAAGCTCTATATGGGAAATTCTGCCACCTTCGATATCAAAGGTCAAGGGAAGGTGGTCTTGAAGATGACTTATGGGGAGGAATTGACTCTCAACAACGTGCTCTATGTGCCTGAAATTCGAAGAAATTAGTGTTCGGATCTTTGCTTGTGAAGCATGGCTTCCGTGTTGTTTTTGAGTCTGATGTGGTAACTTTGGCTAAGAGTGGAATGTTTGTAGGCAAAGGGTATGTTGATGATGGGTTGTTTAAGCTATCTGTAATGGTTGTTAAGCCTAAGAGCAATAATAATAAGAACAAATCTTCTGTTTACTTGCTTGAGTCTTCCAATTTGTGGCATGGTAGACTAGGACATGTTAATTATGGTACTTTACGCAGACTAATTAACATGGATTGCATACCGAAATTCCAAATTGATAAAAATCACAAGTGTGAAACTTGTGTAGAAGCAAAGTTAACAAGAACGTCCTTCCATTCTATTGAAAGAAGTAGTTAACCACTTGGATTAATTCACAATGATTTATGTGATTTTAAATCAACACAATCACGTGGTGGGAACAAGTACTTCATAACTTTTGTTGATGATAGCACAAGATTTTGTTATGTGTTTCTTCTTAAAAGTAAAGATGAAGCAATAGAGAAGTTTATTCTCTATAAAACTGAAGTTGAGAATCAACTTAACAAGAAGATTAAGATGTTAAGAAGTGATCGTGGAGGAGAATATGAATCACCATTCGCTGAATTTTATGCTAAGCATGGAATAGTTCACAAAACCACTGCACCTTATGCACCTTAACAGAATGGCATTGCATAACGCAAAAATCGAACTCTTAAAGAGATGATGAATGCCATGTTGTTACGTTCTAGATTACCACATAACATGTGGGGAGAAGCTGTGTTCTCAGCTAATTACCCTTTAAATAAGGTACCCCGCAAGAAGCTTGATAAAAGCTCTTACGAGATGTGGCATGGAAGAGTTCCATCCTACAAATACTTGCGAGTGTGGGGGTATCTTGCAAAGGTTGTTGTTCCTTTACCTAAAAAGGTGAAAGTAGGACCAAAAACTGTTGATTGCATATTCATTGGTTATGCACATAACAGCAGTGCTTATCGTTTTCTTGTGCACGAATCTAAGATAGAAGACATACACAAGAATACAATAATGGAATCTCGAAATGTTTCTTTTTTCGAAAATGTATTTCCTTGTAAAGAAGAAATGAGTCAAACTCATCTAAACGGGTACATGCTTCAGAAGAAGAAGAACACAAAGAGAATGAGCAAGAAGAGGTGGAACCTCGATGTAGCAAAAGAAGTAGGGTAGAAAAATCTTTTGGTCCAGATTTTCTTACCTACATGCTAGAAAGTGAACCTCAAAGCTACAAAGAGGCTGTGAGTTCCTCCGAGGGACCTCAATGGAAAGAAACCATTAAAAGTGAAATTGATTCCATTCTTCAAAATCATACTTGGGAACTAGTGGACCTCCCTCAAGGAAGAAAACCATTAGGGTTGAAGTGCACCAAAATATTAAGCCCGAACAGGTAGCCCAAAAGAGTACTCCGAAACACACTCAGAAGATTGGGCCAAGCCCATACCCGGAAGGAGGGCCTAATCCCAATTATGTGAAGGCAGCCCATTAGTATAAATATGGGGAAACTTTCCAATACAGAGACAAAGCCTCTTTTCCTCCAACAAAACTACAAGGAACTCTCCCTCATCTCTCTCTCCCGCCGGTTTACATATATATATATACACACACTCCATTTTACCTTTTATCTATGATATACATAACAAATACTGATTATAACACCGGAGGGTTTGGGGGACACCCCCACCCACTCACGGTTCTTCATTTTGCAGACATTACAAGCCAGATATCTTGCCGCGATGACCACCACCGGACCACGACTCCGGCGACCCCGATATGACGTCACCTTCGGCACCCCGAACACGACACGACAAGGTCACCACATTTTTGGCGTGATCAGTTTGGTTTTGTTGCCGGGAAACGCCTCATTTTGTTCAGCTCTACTCATTGACTCTATCATCCATGGCGGAGCTCCGTTCAAATATTGCCGGATCCACCAAAAACGACAAACACAGACACTTCCCGTATGGAGTGGCGAAAGGAGAAAAACGCGAAGCAGAAAATAACACCACCATTCCGGCGCTAAAATTGAAAACCAACAACACCTTTAACGACGACTCAACCAGGCGAGTCTAATGCCGTCAAAATCACTCCCATCCAAGATTGGACGCGCCATCACAAGCGGCCAAAAGCTACCATCACAACCACAATTCGAAAACGATGCCTTACCAACTTTCGGTGCAAATTGAACGATTAATAAGGGCACGAGCCAGGAGATGAACACGATGGGTTGGTGCATATGGACCAGACGAGTCCAACGCCACCCGAGTCGCCCCAAACGGCCGCCAGACGCGACCCCACGCGCCACCCGAAGCAGTGGATGTGGTCACCGTTCCTTCACTTCCGAATCAAACTGATGTCTGTTTGGCGTGCAAAATTGTTGATGTTACCAATGTCACCTATGATGTCAAACACCACTCCCATGGTCCCACTGTCAGGTGTACCCTCTCCATTTCCTTTAGTAGATGATAAATATTTCCAGTGACCATACTCTGCATGTAAACAAAGATGCTGCCAAGATTTCCTGCTTTCCTTGAAAATCGAAGTGCAGACCTGCACAATCACACTTCACAACGCAAATACTAATTCCAATATTATCTACTTTGTTTGAAATGGAAAACTACTAATCATGATAGCACATGCTAACTGCCATTTACAATTGTGTGGGCCAATTATTGTAAATGGTTTTATTCAACATTGCTAATTTTTTAGTGCAATTAACATGACACTCTACTTCATTTTACTATACGCATTATATAAATTTTTTAAAAACATTTCAATTGTTTTGTCATTTAATTGTGTATAGGCAAGTTACAATATACAATATTAATTGGTATGACCAACATGGTATCCTATATTTACACCGTTGTGTACCTTTGATTAATTTTATATATAATAAATAATACATTGACATAATATAAAATTACATAAATATATTTGGGCACACCTGACTATATATTTGCGTTACATTCGCGTACATTATGGACTCACTACCGCTACATATTGCCCATAATTAATCAACGACGTGATTATATTATGATTTTGAGACACTAATTCTCTTGAAAATCATTAATCATTTTGGAGTACTTGATCATGTATTCGACATCGTACACACATGCTTATGATTTTTTTCCTAATTACGTGACGAACAATAAAATGATTTAAATGCATTGGACACAATATAAATTACCATAATGAGTTCGATTCATTTTGATTCATTGTACGCAACTATTTTACAACTTTATGTGATGACATGTTCCTCGTAGTGAGTAAAAATATTTTCTTACAAATTTGACTACATTATTTTGATGAAATGTACATGATCTCGTTAGCCTCGTTAACTTAAATATTATATTATTTAACTTTTGTCGGCGTAGTGTGATAATTAAATGTGATTTGAGCTCGCCTACTTATGAGAAACATAAAATACAAATTGAAATTGATTTGTGCCGAGCTAACTACTTGCCCATTCATACCAAATAGTTATAAAAAATTTCTCGCATAAAGCTCGCAAATTACTGGTTCAATGTTACTAGCTCGAAATAACATGCTTAGTCTACCTATCATATGTTAGCACGACAAATGCATTCTCTCATGCTTCACACTCAAATACTAACATCCTATAAATTCATCGTATCTTTTAATAGTGCGACGTGTCACCACAATGATTTGTTTCCTATTCTCGCACAATAGGCCCATATTCAAATAATCTTATCTTATATGACAAACATTGTATGACGAAAATATTTGTGACGAAATGTGATTTTTGCCTATACAAAGATGCTCCTAAAACTTTCAGGTACAAAATACAAACGGGCATAACCTTGGCAACCACGATCAATAACACAAGTTGTTCTTCTACAAACTATTACATGATTATTTACAAGGTTACGTGCCTACCTCACCTCACCGAGGTCACATTTTAGGCCATGCACCCACATTTTTACTACTCGCAGTTAATAACAATCATTAATTGGGGGGCTCGTACTAAGGCATGAAGAAAACAAAGATATTTATTACTTCTCGATCTACAGATACACTCCTACGCTCAAGAAGTGGGGGGCTACTACTACCACTAATGAGATCATACAACATCTTTGTTTATATGGCAGGGACCCACGATCATTATAGCTAAATTCATGGCATTTTTATTCATATTGGCCACAGGGCCACTGACCGGGATTATTAGTGATGATATAGACTATTACTTAGTATCTTCGCATATTATTCATGTGCACGCCATGCTCGCGTCAGAGCTCAAGCTTCATATTACGCTCGTGCCAGAGCTCGAGTTTCAGATTACGCTCGCGCCAGAGCTCGAGCTTTAGATTACCTTCTCGCCAGAGCTAGAGCTTCAGATTACACTCGTGCCAAAGCCCGAGCCTCAGATTATTATTTTCGTGCCCGCGCATGTTATACTTGCGCCAATGCCGAGCTTCATATTATTATTATTCACGTGCTCATGCACGCCACGCTCGCTCCAAAGCTCGAGCTTCAGATTATGCTCGCGCCAAAGCCCGAGCCTCAGATTATTATTTCCATGCCCGCGCACGCTATGCTCGCGCCAATGCCGAGCTTCATATTATTATTAATCACTTTCCCATGCACGCCACGATCGCGTCAGGGCTCGAGCTTCAGATTATGCTCGCGCCAAAGCCCGAGCCTTAGATTATTATTTTTGTTCCCGCGCACGCTATGCTTGCGCCAATGCCGAGCTTCATATTATTATTATTCACGTGCCCGTGCACGCCACAATTGCGCCAGAGCTCGAGCTTCAGATTATGCTCGCGCCAAAACCCGAGCCTCAGATTATTATTTTCGTGCCCGCACACGCTATGCTTGCGCTAATGCCGAGCTTCATATTATTATTATTCACTTGCCCGTGCACGCCACGCTCATGCCAGAGCTCGAGCTTCAGATTATGCTTTTGTCAAAGCCCAAGCCTCAAATTATTATTTTCGTGCACGCCACGCTCGCGCCAAAGCTCGAGCTTCAAATTATGCTAGCGCTAAAGCTCGAGCCTTAGATTATTATTTTCGTGCACGCCACACTCACGCCAGAGCTCGAGCTTCAGATTATGCTCATGCCAAAGCCCGAGCCTCATATTATTATTTTCATGCCCGCACACGCCACGCTCGCGCCAGAGTTTGAGCTTCAGATTATGCTTGCGCCAGAACCCGAGGCTCAAATTATTATTTCTCGTGCCCGAGCACGCTACATATACCTAAGCCACAAATTATATTTCATACCTGTGCATGTTGAGCTTTATATTATGCTCCCCGCTTGAGTTTACTCGGGGCTGAGCTTTATATTGTCCTCCCGCTCACTCGTAGTTGAGTTGTACACCACGCCTACCTATACTTATGCTCTCCACTCGAGTTTACTAGCGGACTGAGCTCTACATTGTCCTCCCGCTCAAGTCCATTACGCGCTTACTTGCGCTTCATATTTCAGCCGAGACCAAGGTTCTATGAGTGTTTAGCACGTTACGCTCCCCTAGCGTCCATCATGCTTTCATCAGCATTTGCGGCTACGCCCGACATGAGCTTCATATGGTGCTCTAGCTCGGCATCACAGTTACTCTCAGCACGAGCTTCTATGAGTGTTTAGTGCGTTACACTCCCCTAGCGTCCATCATGCTTTCATCAGCATTTGCAGCTACGCTCGGCATGAGCTCTATATTGTACTCCAGCTCGCATCGTAATTACTCTCAGCACGAGCTTCTATGAGTGTTTAGCGTGTTACGCTCCCATAGCGTCCATCATGCTTTCATCAGCATTTGTGGCTACGATCGGCATGAGCTCCATATTATGCTCTAGCTCAGCATCGCAGTTTCTTTCGGCATGAGCTATATATCTCGCTTTAGCTTGACACAATCATTACTCTCGGTACCTTTCGGTTCAAGGTCACTTTATTTGGGATCTTAATGCCTTACACCTATTCGGCTCCTCACCAAGCCGAGGAGAGGCCAGGCTCTAATGCCTCATACATATCCTCCTCACCAAGCCGAGGAGAGGCTAGGCTCTAATGCCTTATACCTATCCTCCTCGCCAAGCCGAGGAGAGGCCAGGCTCTAATGCCTCATACCCATCTTCCTCGGGATGCCGAGGAGAGACCAGGCTCCTAGTGCCTCATACATATTAGTCTCCTTGCTAAGCCGAAGAGAGGCCATGCTCAAATGCCTCTAAATACCTACTGCATCCACATGAGCATTTCATACATATTTACAAGTTACTAAATACATGCATCCTCCATTCATCATTGCATAAACATAAAAACATGCTCCTAGTGCCTCTCTCAGTACCTTGCGGTTCAAGGTCACTTTCTTATAGTACCTTGCGGTTTAGGCCTTATGGCTTACTTTCTTGAAGGTCTTCGCCACGCCGAGGATAAATCTTATTATGGCCTTATGGCTCGCTTTCTTAAAGGTCCTCGCCACTCCGAGGATAGATCTTATTATGGCCTTATGGCTCGCTTTTTTGAAGGTCCTCGCCACGCCATGGATAAATCTTATTATGGCCTTATGACTCGATTTTCCTGAAGGTCCTCGCCATGCCGAGGATAGATCTTATTATGGCCTTATGATTCACTTTCTTGAAGGTCCTCGCCACGCTGAGGATAAATCTTATTATGGCCTTATGGCTCGCTTTCTTGAAGGTCCTCGCCACTCCGAGGATAGATCTTATTATGGCCTTATGGCTCGTTTTCTTGAAGGTTCTCTCCATGCCGAGGATAAATCTTATTATGGCCTTATTGCTTGATTTTCTTGAGAGTCCTCGCCACGCCAAGGATAGATCTTATTATGGCCTTATGACTCGCTTGAAGGTCCTCGCCACGCCGAGGATAAATCTTATTATGGCCTTATGGCTGGAATTTCCTGAAGGTCCTCGCCTCATCGAGGATAAATCTTATTCAGGCCTTATGGCTCGTTTTCTTGAAGATTCTCGTCACATCGAGGAGAGATCTTATTATGGCCTCATGGTTCGGTTTTCTTGAAGGTCCTTGCCACGCCGAGGATAAATTTTATTATGGCCTTATCTACGGTGTCTGCCGACCATGACAGAAGTTGCAAAGCTTGCCAGTTAGGAAAACTCTCTAAGTATTCCTTCAAAAGCAAGTCAGTTATGTCAACCTCTAGACCTCTTCAACTTCTGCACAATGATCTCTTTGGACCAATCACTACAGTCAGTATTTCCGGAGACAAGTATACACTTGTAGTAAGTTGATGACTACTCTAGATTCACTTGGATCGAGACAATGACTTCAAAAGATGAGACATATGATCTTGTCACCGCTCTTTTCAGAAGACTTCAAACCTAAAAGCTTGAAGACATAAGTGACATCAGATCAGACAACGACACCGAATTCAAGAACAACGGTGTCGAAAGATATTGTGATGACCACGGGATCGGCCACAACTTCTTTGCTGCCGAAACTCCTCAACAAAATGGTGTAGCTGAACGGAAGAACAAAACACTCATTGAAGCAGCAAGAACTATGCTGGTAGAAGCAAGACTTCTGAAATACTTTTGGGCAGAAGTTGTCAACTCTGCATGTTTTACCCAGAATCGATCCCTGGTAAACAAATTTCATAATAAAACTCCATATGAAATATGGAGAGGTAGAGCCCCAAACATAAGATTTTTCAAAATCTTCGGCTGTAAATGTTTTATTCTATACAATGGAAAAGAATATATAAGCAAATTTGATTCAAAATCAGACGAAGGAATTTTCTGGCTATTCCAATCATTAAAAGCATTTCACATATTTAACAAAACTTCTTTGAAAATCTTAGAATCTGTGCATGTTACTTTTGATGAATATGATTTATAAGATCCTCGAAAGGCTCCAAATTTTGCCGATGATTCTGATGATGTTGAGACAGGTACAAATAGAGCTTCTACTTCAACTTCACCTCAGAATCCTCCAACCGCAGACTCATCTAATTCTGCTAATCCAGCACTAGCAGACTTCAACTCTGCTGGTACCTCTTCCAACCCTTCTTTTGAACCTGAACGCATCTCTTCTGTTCTACCCCAAACACCTTTGCAGATCACTCACCCTTCTTGTTCACCAGAAAATAAAGGTCTCAAAGATCCTACCTCTTCTGAACCCGATTTTGGTGAATCATCTTCTCTACCTTCTCCAGATTCTTTAAGGGAAGAACTCACCAGAAGTGATCTTCCTCCAGTTGTTATTGAAACAAGAGATCACCCCATCTCTTAAATCATTTGTGATCTCAACTCAGGAGTTTGTACGAGAAATAATGTTAGAAATGAGACTATGTTTGCCTTCGCATTCGTGTCTGAAATCGAGCCTAAGAAGATTGATGAAGCTATCGAAGACCCTTACTGGATTGAAGCTATGCAAAAGGAGCTGAACCAGTTTGAAAGATGCAAAGCGTGGAGCTTAGCTCAAAGACCTACTGGCCATCCAGTCGTAGGCACCAAATGCGTATTTAGAAACAAGAGAGATGAAAATGGAAATATCACCAGAAACAAAGCTAGATTGGTTGCTCAGGGCTACTGACAGGAAGAAGGAATTGACTTCGATGAAACATTTGGTCTTGTTGCCAGATTAGAGGCAATCAGACTCTTTCTAGCCTATGCTTCGTTCATGGACTTCAAAGTATATAAGATGGATGTAAAGAGTGCCTTTCTCAATGGTGATCTTCGAGAAACAGTATACGTTGAACAACCTCCAGGTTTTGTCATCCAAGAAAAGCACGATCAAGTGTAACGACTCAAGAAAGCACTCTATGGCCTCAAACAAGCTCCCAGAGCTTGGCACGAAATTCTATCCAAGTTCTTAATTGAACAAGGATTCGTGAGAGGAAGAATAGACATAACTCTGTTTATCCTCAAGCACAAAGGTCATTCTCTTCTAGTACAAATCTATGTGGACGACATCATCTTTGGATCAACAAATCAAAGCCTGTGCAAGAGATTCAAGAAGCTGATGCAAAGCAAGTTCGAGATGAGCATGATGGGAGAGCTCACCTACTTTCTAGGACTTCAGATTCAACAGTCAAACCAAATATGCAAAGGAACTTATCAAGAAATTTGGTCTTGATTCAACTAAAGGATTCGAGACTCCAATGTCTACCGACTGTCATCTTGACAAAGATGAGAAGGGAAAGCAAGAGAACGTGACCAAGTATCGAGGAATCATAGGTTCACTTCTTTACCTTACTGCTAGTAGACCTGATATAATGATTGGTCTTTGTGTTTGTGCTAGATTTCAGGCAGATCCAAAGGAATCACATTTGCTTGCTGCTAAACGTATCATTAGATATGTTTCAACAACTACAAATCTAGGTATCTGGTATTCAAAAGGGAACAACTTTGATCTAGTTGGGTACTCAGATGCAGACTATGTAGCCTGCAAAGTTAGCAGAAAAAGCACCAATGGGACTTGTCAATTTGTTGGAAATAGACTTGTCTCTTGGTCATGCAAAAAGCAAGGATTAGTTGAAAACTCAACTACAGAGGCCGAATACATTGCTGCCAGCAGTTGTTGCTCTCAACTACTATGGATGAAGCAGCAACTCGTTGATTACAACATCAAGACTGCAAATTGTCCCATTAAGTGTGACAACACTTCTGCAATTTCAGGCTCAAAGAATCCAGTGATGCACTCAAAGACAAAGCACATTGATATTCGCTATCATTTCCTCAAAGATCATGTGGAAAAAGGTAACATCAGTTTGGAATGCGTTCCAACAGAACATCAATTGGCTGATATTCTCACTAAGCCACTGGATGCTACCAGGTTTGCTTATTTAAGGAGAAATCTTGGTATGATTGATCCTACAGCTTAAAGTTTATTTTTAAGTTTACAAGCTTTCTTTCATACCGGCAGACTTAGTTGTTACTAACCTTGTTTATGTTGTAGCTCAACTTCATTAAAACTAGGTTAGTATTTCAATTCTTAGTCTACTTAAGGGTAAAAAGACTTTCTAAAAGGCTAAGGAGTTTAAAAGTCACTTTTTACCGCTCTTTAAAAAAAATATCTAAAGTTCAAAACCTTTTGATAGACACATGTCAATCATCCAAGGCATTTTCGCTAAAAATGACCTTTCTTCTCCTTTAAATAGACTTTGAACCGCCCTTTTCAAACCTTTATGAACCCTCTCTCTCTCTCATATTTTATCTCTCTACTCAAACCCTTCTCTCTTCTCTGCAACTGCTTCCTCTCTCTCCGACTATTCTTTGCTTCTTCTTCCTTACAGCAACAATGGTAAGATTTTCGACACTCATTAGTTTACTCTCCTTCTTTATGCTTAAAATTTCTTATTTTGAGTCATATTATTGAGGAATCCGAAAAGACGCTTTGCGTATCTTGACAGTTTCCGCCATTGTTGTTCATTTCAAATCTTGAAACCAAAAGTTTTCTTTGTACTTTGTCTACTCATTCACTCAAGGATTATATGTTGATGTTTCTCTACTTTTAACTATCCAAACATTCAAGGATTTTTAATTTTCGTTCTGAAAATTATTTTATTTATTAAAAAAATTAAAATTCTTGGTTGTTTGTTCTATCAAGGAAAAGCCCTAATTTCTGAAAATGATTTTTGTAGGTGAAATCATCAGCCAAAACGAATACTGGCAAGAAAAAGGTGCTTGACGTGGATAGCGTCATTCATCCTGACCCTTCCGTCAACCTTCTTGGGTTTCCTCTATTATTATAAAGCTGGACCCAAAAGTCTACCTGCCAGGGATGTGCATTGACTTGGAGACCGTTCGGACATTCGTAGCCGGCGCTAAGATGTTTGACGACATGAACGATTCTGGGATTCTACCCCTCTTCTGTCTCCACGACAAAGACTATAACAATCTTCTCGCTGAGGAGTTCTACCAGCGTATGGAGATAAATCCACAGACACCTTCTGTAATCGGTGGATGGATTCATGGACGTCCCTTCTCTCTCTCTGCCAAGGTTATATCAAAGGTCATCGAAGTTCACTATGGCGGAGACATGGAGATATCCATTGTTGAGGCTGACAGAGCCTGGGAAGCAATGAGGGGAACCAACGCTCCAAGGGAACCTCAAGGCAAAATGCTAAGGAATGTCTTTCCCTTGGATGTCTACTGTTCCAGTCATCTACTGGACAAGTCTCTTCTATTCAAGAATAGAGTCCATGACAACTTCACAGCTCAACAGCTCAACCTTACAAGCGCCATCTACCAGAGGACTCACCTCAACTACGGCGTCATCATCTTCAACGAGCTAAGCAACCACATTGCCAAAGTGAAGAACAATCCATACTACAAGAGGCCGTTTGTCAGACTCATCAACTCCCTGCTAAGGGATACGCCAGAAATCAACTCTACCGTTACCAAAGATGAGCTCACAAAAGTGGCCAAGGACAAGCAGATGATGGCTACCTTCTTCAACAAGTACATTGAGTACGAGAACAAAAGGAAGCAACAAAGAGGGCTTCCAAATATAGCTGTTGAAAAAGGAGCCAAGCCCACTCCTATGATGGTTACGTGATTTGATATGGACGTGTATGATGCAGCCAGGAAAGCTGCTCGTACAGGCAAGGGAACCTCCAAGGAGTCAACCTCTGCCGTTGCCAAAGACATCCTATAAGCTGCCAAAAAGCTAGCAGATTAGTCAGAGCTTATGTTGAAGCGAAGAAAGGTTGATCAAGAAAGGAAGGCGATTGGTTTCACGCTAGATGAAGTTGAAGTCCTGGCTGACATCTTTGCCAAGACCAAGGCTAATACTGCCAACAAGGCTAGGCAGGAGGCGGAAGTAGACAAGCTTCAGGCCGAATGGATTCGCAAGGAAAAGAAGGCCAGTAGACGTGCAAAGTTTACTGGTAGCTCCTTTGCCGCTACTGGACAACCATCTTCTCCCCAGCCATCCAACCCTGAACCAACAACCTCCACTCCCTAGCCATCCCAAACCCCCAAACGTAAACCATCATCTGACCAACCCTTTCCTTCGCCCAAGCCTAAACGCAGGCGACTACGCAAAGGTCTGCCAACCAAGCCACCAGCAGACCTTATCAACTCTGCCGATGAAGCATCTGGATCTCCTGTCCAGCCGCTGAGGCAGCAAAGGAAGACTGCTGGCACCCAACCATCCTCACCCTCTCAACGCAATCCTTCTGAGTCATCTACTCAGGTGGGATAAACCCCTCCGAATGAGTCTATCCCTCAGGAGGAGCCAATAACTCTTGAGGAATCTATCCCTCAGGAGGAGCCTACCAGATCACCCTCTCCAGCCCCTCCATCTCCCTACAACTACTCTCCAAACCCTTCTACCCCATCTTCACCCCCTCGTAATCCAATCAACCCAACTACACCATCCGAACGAAACCAGACCTCTCCCACCCAAACCAACCCTTCTATGCAATTAGAGCCAAGCCAACCTATCCCCCATATCATAACACCCTGGTTTCCCCTACCCTTTCCTCTGCTTCTACGAGGTTCATCTTCGAACTCTCGTCAGTAGCAGACCTCTTTTCCCAAACCTGTTCCCCCTTAACCAAAACCTTCCCTTATGAGACCAGAAGACATTTCATATCCCCCTCCTTCCTTCTGGTTCTCAACTGAACCCCTACCAACCCCTTCAAATGTCTGCGATCATTCGGACACAGATATTAAAATCCCCCAACCCCTCCTTCATCACCACCTCACTCAAATTCCTCTTCTACCCATACCTTTCCAACACCCAACTCTTCTTCCTCCAACTCAGCCACTCCACCTCTCCAGCAGCCCTTCCGCCCTATCACCTCTGCCGACGCCACCTCGTCTGCCGATATTGAGCACATTCACGTAGGTCTCGACCCTTCTCCATCCCAACCAGCCAACTCAGAAATCCTTAGCCGCCTGGACGCCATTTACAACAGACTGGGAGAACTTACCAGTATCTCCACAGCTGCTGCTGAGCTTGCTGCTGCTGAGCTTGCAACTGCAACGTCCAAGGCTGCCGACAGGAATGCCGCCATCCTTCGCCAATTTCAAGAGGATATGTGGATAAAGTTTGGAGAAATGTGGCACGAGTCTACAGACCTCAAAATCAACATGGAAGCTCAACGCAGTGAGTGCGTCAGACTCTGCTCAACTCTTTTCTACCAGCTCCTCCATAGTATAACCCTTTACTTGGGTAACAGACGCCCGCATGTTTTAGAACTAAACGATCTCGCTCTCAATTCATCGCATGATCGTATCAATGCTGAGCGTGAACGTGATCTGGCCATCACAGATAGAGCCGTCAAAACGACCAATGGGCGGACCAACCCATGACCCCGCCAATTGGCGGGCGGGGCGACCAACCCGAAAATTTGGCGGACTAAAAACACGACCCAACCCAACCCAACTTGTCATGGACTGACCAACCCGCCATTTAAATTTTTTTGGGCAAAGTCATTCAAGACCAGAGTGAAACTATCTCACGGAGGTGAACTGGCCGGAGAAGAAGCGGCTTTGATGGAGATTCACGGGTCGGGTTGTGATGGGGGTTTCTGCGGCGCTTAGCAATTTAGGATGGCGGGCGGTTGGAGGAGAATGTGATGTGCGGGCGAGCGGAGTAGTAGATCGCCGGTGGGTGATTTGGAGAAGGGAGATATGGCGGTTGGGTGTTTGGGCGAAGGGATTGGGAGTGGTGCTCGCCAACATGGCGGGTGTGGATGGAGATGAAGAGAGAGATGAACTGGTGGGAATGCGTGGCCTACCGGATTTTGGGGACGATGAAGTTGATTCACGGAGTTGAGGGGAAGGTGGAGTTGGATGAGAGAGAAGAGGGAGGTGGTGATTTGGGTTGTTTGGGCAGAAGAGAGAGAGAGAAGAGGTCCTGCACGGCTGCACTGCGTCTTTGACTTGTCTACTCTCTTTTCTTTTTCATCTTTTTTTTTATTGAATCATACAGGTCCCTGCACTGCCGTCTTTTCCTTGTCTCCCCTTTTCTTTTTTATCTATATGTATATGTATGTATGTATGTAATATGTATATATATATATATATATATATATATATATATATATATATATATATATATATGTATATTATACTAGGTAGAAATAGGCGGACCAACCCGCCCCGCCCGCCTAACTCCGCGACCTGCTTGGGTCTAACTCCAAAAGCCCGCGGGGTCATGTTTTTAAAACCCAACCCATCTTTTTAATATGGCGAGGCGGACCAACCCAACGGGTTTGGTCCATTTTGACGGCTCTAATCACAGAGGAGAGACAATTAAGGTCTATGAACCGAACTCTAATGGAGGAGAACAACATACTTCGTGAAGAACTCGACTACCGTTCTCGCACCACCAGACAACCAACCTCTGCTGATGATGAATATACCAGAAGAGTTGAAGAACTCGAGTGTCAGCGCCGATAAAGAGAAGCAGCTGAAAAAGCAGCCAAAGGAAAGGGAAAAAGGCCGTGGTAGCTCATATTTTTTCTATCCCTAATCCTTTGTATCTATTTTGTTTTTGAAAACTCTGTACAATTAAACATCTCGTTTGAAATACAGAAGCTTATTCCTTTCAAAAATATCTATTGTTTAAATTCATGTTATTTAAATACTTATATCTGCTTGGAATTTAAACATCCAGTTTAAATTTATTTGAACTGTTTATCATTAATCCTTGTGCATGTTCTTTACATCTCATCTGCTGTAAGAACTTAGATTAGTTCTACACTTGAGGTGCTTTCTTTTTGATAGGGGCATGTCTGTTGTTATAAGACTTAAAAATATTTTCTGACATGCTATTATCTATCCTAAAGTTTTCATAGCCCTCACTTGTAAGTAATGATGACCAGATGCAAATAGGAGGAGATTGTTGTTTCTCATTTGCATCTTGATTTGCATTTGTTCATTCATTACATTAGGTTCTATACTTAGTGGCTAAATGGGCTGCATACCAGTTAGCGTGGCAACTGTGTATAGAACTTTGCCTTAGAATAGTTTTATAGACTTCACAGGTTTAGTGGAAGACTTCGTCTGAAGGCTTTACCGGAAAACTTCAAGCAACCTCCAGCAGTAGACCTTGTCTGCACTCGGACAGCATGACGTGTCCAAGACTTCTAGACTTCAAAGCTTAAGTGGATTATTTAATTCAAGCCTAAATCAGTTTGAATTTGAATTAAATCATCTCCGGATCGGTCACGACTTCTCGACACGTCCTTCAAAGATTTCGAAAAAGCATGAAGATTTTCGCCTCCTCGAATGTGACAGCAGGTCGACACATTTGCATTAACCGCAACCATCGTGACTTGACTCGATGGCCGAGCGCCGGGACACCACATGGAGGTCCCGAAGTTCGAACCCCCGGTTAGAGGGATGTTTATCCTCCCTAGTAGGCGCCTCGGGAATATTTAGTGCTGGGAACCACTATTGATCCTCTTTAAAAAAAAAAAAAAAAGAACTAACCGCCGCAGTCCGCAACTCTAACTGTCACTTACCTGCTAGTTGCTGCAACAACTCTTTGCCATTCCTCTGCTCGGTATCAGTTAAAGAAGAAGTCAACAAATAGCTCCAGGCATTTAATGCATTCAACCTAATAGAGCTTTTACTCACTTCGTCTTCTCCAACGATCTCAAGAATGCCCAAGCTATAACTACTGCCATTAAAGACTGAAGAAAACAATGCTCTGAAACTATCCAACAACATCAAGCTTTACATTCAGTGCATTCAAGAGATCATTAACTGATCATCGAAGTCCTCAACAACAACAACAAAAAGATCTGCTTCAACCATTAATCTTTCGCTTCTTATTGTTGTCCTTTCTATTATTCTTCTGCACATTGAATATTCTGTTTTGTCCAGATATTCAATACCCCCTCCCCCAAACACAAGTCAAATATTTTGTACACGATCCATTGGATATTTCTGTAATAGAACTAGTGGAAAATATAATGCATATTTAAATCTAAGGTTGACTGCCTTGGTGGTGGACGTATCACTCATTAGAGTGCGAACCATCTCAAAACACCTGTGCTAATCTTCTTCTGTTGATTACTGTTTTATATTGTCTTCCATTCCCTTAGCTTATTCCTTTAGCAACACACTTTAGTAAACAACTAAGTCTACCGGTAGTGCTTCACCGGCAGACTTCCTTTCAAGACTTTCGCTACTTCAATCTTTTTAATAGATTACAAGTGCTTGATCTAGGAACTTTTACGAAAAGTTTTAAGTGTTTAATAAGCTATTCAACCCCCCCCCATCTAGCTTATTATTGTGCCCTTTGGGACTAACACGCATGATGTGATAATTTCGACCTATGTTTCCTAGTTCTTTTTAAAGAACATAGATATCCAGGCGTGCTTATCGGGTTGAAGGGTAACAGTCGGAATATCTCTACATGAGCGCGTGTGTGTGCGTTAGCTAAAAAGCAGTAAAATCTTTTTTTTCTTTTTTCATATTTAAAGCAAAAAATAAAGCAGTAAATGGCCCGTCTTTCTGTTCATTTATGAATTTTCTCAGCTCATTAGTTTGAATCCCCAAAAGGACGGCGGGAGCGAGCGTGACGGCCATTCAGATCAATAAATAGAAAGAAAAGTTGGGAAACTATATGTTCCCATTAATTACATTTGGTCCTAATACCCAAAGTAAAATGACAGAATAAAAGAATATTTACATATTTGCCAGAAATAATAATAAAGCAAAATAAAATAAAACAATAATATGCCTCCACCTTTTTTTGTTTTGTTTTTTTTATTGCACTGGTACCCAAAATGAAGCTGATGCAAGATTTCACAGTTATGCGCACAAATATATACACAAATATATAATAAATACATTATTTAAACTACTAAAGAAATATAAGCATAGTTAGCCAAAACCAAAAGAAAAACTTTTTTTCTTTTTTTATATAAAAAAATGAGTCTAGCCCACCGTTTTTATTTTATTAAAAATAAAAACAACGTCCCCAACAGAGTCACCACTCTGAGTGTCCAATTTTTTAACCGGTTCCGCGCCACTGAAAGGCGGGGTGGTTTTTAGAAAAGAAAAACCTTTCAAGCGCATGGAATACGCCCGGCTGTAAGTGCCCCATTTTTCGACCTCTCCCTCGCAGCATGAGAAGCGGATGGTTTTTGGAAGAGAAAAACCTTTCAAGCGCGTGGAATACACCCGGCCTCAATTGTGGACTCAAAATGTGAATAACAGAGTCGTCATCTTTATTTTAAGGATAAACAAAGAAAAACAAAAAACAACCAGATTTATAAAAACGGTTCGGAGGCTAAGTTACGAGTTGGGAAGGGGTTAGGCACTCAACTCACCCTTTCGAACTCAAAATAAGTTTTTGGCTAAATATGCTCATTTATAAAATTAACAGTTTAAATAAAACATTTTAAATATACATTTGCATATATATAAAGAAACAAATACAAACTTACGGCAACCTCATTTTTGGAGTTGCAAATATATTTATAAAAAATTAGCCATAATAACAGCTCATTTTAGTGCTATTTTTTATAGCATTTCAGGCAACATAACTGCTTATTTCGTTACATAGGACTATTTTAAATAGCACATTTTTATATAAAAGTAAATAAAACTTTCAAGGTACCTACCTCTTGAAGCATGGGGGTTTTATCCCGTACCAAGCCCCTTTCTGGTAGGCCCTAGGGTGTGCTCGCTCTGTCCTTCAGAGAGAGGAGTCTTTTTGCTTTCTGCGGTTGCGAGGATTCGGGCAGCGTAACTGCTCCTTTTTGTTGTTTTCGCCTTAGGATCCGTGCAGCACAACTGCTTGCTTTGCGTGCTTGCTTGTGTCTGAAATCGGGCAGAGCAACTACTTGTTTTGGCTGGATTTGATGTCTGGAATCAGGTAGGGCAACTGCTTTTTTTGGTTCTTTTAAACCGGTGAAATAGGGCAGAAACCTAACATGGTAACTAAGGTTCACTTTGGCCGAGAGTTTAAGTGTTTAAGGAAGATTTGGCAAAGCTTCGGGGTTGGAGAGGAAAATACCTCAGTGTTCTCTTAGGAGAACAGACTGCGGGGAAAGATTCTCACGCAGTGAATTTCTTAACTTTGTGAAATTGTGAACCCGAAGCCTCTATTTATAGATGAGGATGAGGGATTCCTTCGCTGTTAAGTTTTAACCTCTGAGCTTCAAAGGCTTGTACATGTAGACACCCCAATCTCGTACCCCTGGTATGTGACTCTGACATGTGATATCAAGAACTGTTCAAAATTAACAACTGTCAAGTTACAGGAGTCGAAAATGCGAAAGGCAAAGCAGGATGCGCAAAACAGTGAATTGCGAGGGGTGAAAGTGCTGAAAATGAAACTTCAATAGTAAGATGGCGCGGCCAAAAGGCATGGTGGGCGCCACGCCATTCAAGGGATGTGTCGGCGCCAAGGGTGTCACTGTAGCACTCAGACTTAACGCATTGTGCAATTCGCGAAGGTAGTTGTACAAACAAAGGAAGCCGTCTGAGGGAATTTCTTATTCCCGATGAGTCCCTCTCTCCTCCTATAAATTGAGGCACTGGGCTCCCCATTCAGCACAAGATTTTCATCGCAAAGAAATGTTGAAATTCTCTCCGCCTCTCAACAACGCCGAGAGATTAGCGAGAGGTGTGAGATAGATGTGTGTAGCCCACTAAAGCTTCCAAACCCCGTCCAAACTCTGCCAACACTTAAATCCACAGGTTATAAGTAATCCCTAGCCTAGTAGTTAGGTATCCACCTTATTTCCCCGGCCCAAAATCCCTAAAGTAAGCTGTTACTCTGCCTGAGTAATGAGCTGAAATACACAAAAATTAAACCGTTATTCCGCCCAACGAAAAAGGCCAAAACCTTCCGAAATAAGCTGTCACTCTGCCCGAGTGAACAAGCCAAAGTCATCCAAAATAAGCAGTCACTCTTCCCAAATCAAAACAACAACCACACAACAACAACAAAAAAAGACTCCCTCTCCCTGAAGGACAGAGCGAGCATACTACCGCTCTAAAAGGTAATAGCCTTTAAGGGCGTTTTATTTACTTGTTCATTTATTTATTATTTAAAGTTATTATTTAAATCCGGCCCAATGTAGTCAAAATAAGCCGTTGTGCTGCCCGGATTAGAATAGGAAATATTATGTAAAAGAGTCGTTATAATGACCAAATATTTTTAAATACATTTGTAAATATTGTAAGGAAATGGCTGCAAGTCCATAAATAATGTAGCCACGGATATATTTGTTTTATTTTCCTGTATTTTAATGCTTTATTTATTTGCTAAATAAATATAACAATAGGCATACTTTAGCCAAAAACTATTTTGAGACTGAAAGGGCGAGTTGGGTGCGTAGCACCTTCCCAACTCGTAACTTAGCCTCCAAACCCGTTTTCTATCTCTGTTTTTCTTTTCTTTTCTGGTTTTGCTTTATTTTTGCCTTAAAATAAAGATGGCGACTCTAAAACTTTTGGATCCAGTGGGGCCTCGTAACACTCCTTCTTTGCACTTTTTCGTCTTTCCCTAAAAAAGGGAAAATGGGAATGGAAGGGTGATGTATTCTCATATCCTGATATCCCCTAAAAAAAGGGATAACTTGATGCGGGAAACCCAAAGCTCCCATAGTGATCCAAAACGAGCCATAAGGCTATTTTTAATAAAATCAATAGTGGGGGCGCCGCAACATCCTTTTTTGTATTTTTCCGTTTTCCCTTAAAAAAGGGAAAATGAGAATGAAAGGGTGATGCATTCCCATATCCTGGTATCCTCTAATAAAGAGATAACTTGATGCGGGAAACCCAAAGTTCCCATATTGGATCAAAAATCCACTAAAGGCAACCGAGGCGCATTCCAACGCGCTATCATAGACAGCACTCCTCTAGCACTTTTGATTTCGTCTTCCCCTAAACAAGGGAGGGTGGAACGAGAGCAGTGGTGTCTCGCATCCGCACGTACGCGCACCCCTATCCAAGGGCGCGGGGGCACGTCCCGGGAACCCACAGTGGCGACTTTGCTGGGGAGTTGTTTTATTTTAAATAAAATGGAGGGCTAGACTCATAAACAAAACTTTTTTTTTTCTTTGTTTTTGGCTAAAGTATGCTTGTTATATTAATTTATGCATTTGAATATTGCGTTCTTATACATCCGTGGCTATATGTGTGGATATGATCCTCCATCTTGCAGCAGTTTCGTTCCGATAACTGTTACATGTGTATTTTAAAAATATTCTTCTTTTCAAAAAAAAATCAAAAAAATATAAAAAAAAAAAAAATATTATTATCTATGTTACAAATAAAATTTCGGGTAGCACAATAAAAGGGCCGGGGCTTTATTTTAATTATTGCTTTATTTCCGGCTCTGTATTATTATTTCTTTCTGTTCATTTTTCCTTTTTATTCTGTACATTTGTACATACTTGCATTCATTATGTCATTTTATTTTGGGGACATATGACCAATTTTAATTAATAGGGATAGATAGTTTCCCCACTTTTCTTTCTATTTCTTAAATATGGTGTGCTTGCTTGCTTACGCTTAAATTAAAAAGCCGAGAAAATCCATACATAACAGCAAGACATGCCATATCTATTTTATTTTTTCTGTTTATATATCTGTAAATAAATAAAGACTTTACTGCTTTTTAGATACCGCGCACACACGCACCCATATAGGTATATTCCGAACTGTTACCCTACATCATGGCCAGCCTACCCCCTGCATGAGCCAACACTAGAATGCATATAGATTCTCAGGACACTTCAAAGACCGACCGGTTTTTGCATCTCTGAATTGTGAGTCAGCCTCTGTAAAAAAAAAGAGGTAAAAAAAATAACTAATAAATAAATATATATATATATATATATATATATATATATAAAATGCGCAAGTTTTAAATAATAATAATAATAATAAAGTGCGCACAAAAAAAAAAATAATAAGGGGTTGATTTGTTATTCTCTGATGCTCGACTTAGACCATTTCGAATGGTGGATCTTGGAAAGAGTATAGGCCCTTCGCCTGAGACCAGTCCAGTCCTGGGAAGTCGAAAGGCAGGTGGAATATGTTGGTCCTATACTCTGGAGAAAGAATCCATTGTTCCAGGAAAAATCCTAAGACTGTCAAAATAAAGCGGGTGCTTATCCGGTCAATTGTAGGGAACAAAAATGAATAATAATAAAATATACTAATAAAAGGCACGCTGTACTCCAAGCCCAGAAAGCCTCCAGCCAGCCTTTTGATACCTCCAAACCCATTTTCCTCAGAAACCTGGCCCGAATTTGGAAAGGCAGAGATAGTACTGGCCGGTTGATACGGGAAGTAGTACAGAAATCATATCAGAGGGTAATAGTTTCAGATCAGACAAGGGCAGAATCAGTTCAGAGGGTACAGATCCGAGCAATATGGCAGCAAAGAATAAACAAGCTATGAAACAATTTCAACGGGGGCTAGCAACAATCGGAAGCCCATGGATAATTGGGAACCATGCCCGAAAGGGAAACTCGTGTATGTACAAAATCTTTGAAACTCAAGCCAAGGAGGTTCAAGTTAGTCTAATTAACCATGAATAAAGGTGATGCAAAATACGTTGATCAATAAAGGAGTTTCCAATAAGTGTTCGGAAGAGACAGTTTCCTGTGCATGATAGAAAGAGACATCACTTATAAAAAGCTCCCTGCTGAGTTTGAGCTTATTACTGACAAGCCTCTGCAGAATTGGTATACCACGACCGGCCCACTCCTGACGCCCGCAGACCTGGTGGACCGCTTTGGATATACTATCCCTATTCCTTTTCCTAGCTTTACGGATTGGTCATCTACCGATCCGCTACCTATAGTTGAGGATCTCAAACCCCAGGTCCTCAACAATGTAATAAACCCTGTACTGTATGCTTTTGATGATAATTTAAATGTCTTTGCTTATTCCTTAGTTGCACCTACATTAAAAGACGCATTAAATAATAATAATTATGATAATGAGTCATTTAATGAAATAGACCCAAAAGATAAAAATTATCTACTTGAGCTTGCAAAGTCAGTTGAGTACCAGGAAAAGAGCCACTCATCGCCAAAGAATCGAAGACTTGTCTACTATCAATCTGGGGCTGGACAATGAAATCAAAGAAGTTAGAATCGGCAGCTACCTCCAAGGTCTAGAAAGAAAGGCACTCATTGATCTCCTTAAAAAGTTCGTAGACATATTTGCTTGGTCCTACGAAGATATGCCCGGCCTAGTCCCAGCCATAGTCGAACCCCGGATTCCCACATATCCGGATGCTCGCCCAGTCAAACAAAAGCTCCGCCGCATCAAGCCAGAATGGTCACTTCAAGTCAAAGTAGAAATCATGAAGCAGCTGCGCGTCAATTTCATTCGGGTAGTTGAATACCCAATCTGGCTGTCCAATATAATGATCGTTCCCAAGCCCAACGGGAAAGTCCGGATCTGTGTAGACTTCCACGACCTCAACAAAGCGTTGCCCAAAGATGAATTCCCTCTACCCAATATTGATATTGTGGTAGACGCCGTCGCCGCTCACAAAGTCCGATCCTTCGTCGACGGCATGCTGGGCTATAATCAAATCAAAATGGCAGCAGAGGACCAGGAAAAGACCTCATTCACTACTCCACTGGGTACTTATTGTTATAATGCCATGCCATTTGGCTGAAAAATGCCGAGCCACTTACCGAGGCCGCCACCACCCTCTTCCACGACATGATCCACAAAGAAATGGAGGTCTATGTTGATGACATGATCGTGCATTCCAGCGACGCCAACGGTGCCCATATCAAAGATCTTCGGAAGTTCTTCGAAAGATTAAGGAAGCACCAGATGAAGCTCAACCTCACCAAATGCACATTTGGGGTTACCAAAGGCAAAGTCCTGGGATTCTTAGTAACCGAGCAAGGCATCGAGATCGAGCCAGCAAAAATCAAAGCCATCCTAGAAATGCCACAGCCAAAATCTCCAATTGAAGTCAAAGGCTTCCTAGGCCGATTGCAGATATCACTGCTTCATCGTACCGACAACCACATGTGAGCCCTCTTTAAACTCCTAAAAAAGAATACCGACCAAGTCTGGGACGAAAAGTGCCAGCTAGCCTTCGAGAAAATAAAAGCCTACCTTACCAATCTCCATGTGCTAGCTCCACCCCATACACATAAACCTCTCCTCATATATTTAACCGTCACAGACACATCAGTAGGGGCTATGCTCGCCCAAGAGAAAGAAGATTCCTACATCAAAAATGCCATATACTTCATAAGTAGGAAGCTACAAGGAAGCGAGCTAAATTATTCAGCGTTGGAGAAAAGCTGCACCGGCCTAGTCTAAGCCACCCAGAGGCTCAAAACCTATCTTTAAGGAAGGTCCATCAAACTCATATCTAGAATGGACCCTATCAAGTACATCTTCGGTAAAGCCATCACTGTCCACTAGCCAAGTGGTCCTTTCTTCTCAATGAGTTTGACATAACTTATGTCACACTCAAGTCTATCAAAGGGAAGGCGTCATTGCGGACCACTTAGCCGATCTACCTTTGAAGGCCAAAGATGCGGCCGAGCCTACTTTTCCCTGATGAAGGTGTCACGGAAATCGCGACCATGACACCTGCTGGCAAATGTTCTTTGACCCGAGCGAACAAAAAGAGGCTTTGGCATGAATCTTGCTAATCGATCCACCGACTCATACTCCTGGCTATAAGGTTGGAGTTCGAATGTTCAAATAATACGACGAATATGAAGCCTGATTGTCGGCCTAGAAGAAGCCTCCAAAGGGAGCTAAAGATCTCGAAGTCTATGGAGACTCTCGCCTCTAATCATAAATCAAATCGAAGGAAGATGGAAGACCCAGATCTCGGTGCTCTATCATGCCAAATTAATACTTCCGCCTCGATTTGGTTCTATCTCGCTCCATTATCTTCCACGAGATAAGAATCAATTCGCCGATGCCCCGGCCACTCCGCATCACTAGTCCGCATTCCGCAGAAACTAATGTTCACCATTCAGAAGAAGGTCACCCGGCATATCAAGCTTCAAAATCAATGTAGCCCCCCGGCATCACGAGCCCCGGTACGACATATTAAACCGCTCCAAAGGTCTCTATCCTCCCGGCTTAGATAAAAGAGGAAGAGTCTCTCCGCGGGCGTGGGCCTCTCAATTTGTGCTCGCCTGGCAAATTGTATAAGAGGCACCATCAAGGCCTCAACTTATTATGTGTCAATCGTGCCAAAGCCGAGAAAATCATGGATCAATCTCACGGTGGTACCTGGCCCCACATGAATGGCCATATGCTATCCAAGAAAATCATCCCACAGGTACTATCGAGTACACTCGAATCGATCAGATCCGGTGGGACATTGCGACAAATGTCAACGCCACATCCGCAAAGATGTGCCCCACACGCCTATACAACTCCATACCGCCCTTCAACGGGGGAATCGACGCCATAGCCAAATTCACCCGACGGATCCAATGGCCATGAATACGTCCTTGTAGCCGTCGATTACTTTTGCACAAAGGCGGAAGCCTCTTCCTACAAGATCCCGAATGCCCGAAAGGTGTCCGAGTTCATTTGGGCCAATATTAGCTATGGGGTACCTTTCGAGATAATCTCGACAACTCACATTTAGAGGGGCGTGAATGGCGTCTACTCGGCGAGTTCAAGATCGAGACACAAATCCTCCCCACCACCGGCCACAAGCTAATGGTGCCGTTAGGCGACCAATAAAACACTTGAAAACATCATCGGAAAAATGGTACGAGGGAAGAGGCGGCGAGAAAAATTGCCGCTAGCCCTGCAGGGGCTATCGTACTTCAGATCCACACCCACTGGGGTTACCCCTTACTCTACGGCATATGGCATGGAGGCGATGCTAGATAGAAGTGGAAATTTCATCATTAAGAGTGATGATGGAATCGATATAGCAATTGGTAGGTCAAAGAGCGTCTGAAAATTGGCC
>CM028378.1:111670331-111707213 GCA_013146195.2 Codonopsis lanceolata | reverse complement strand
CAATGTAGTGAGGTACCTTGCTGTATGTTCGGTTGATGCTTATGTTTTGATTGATCCCGGTGCAACCCACTCTTTTATATCTATCACGCTTGAATGAAATTGGCACCCAGTTATATGATGTTTTGATTATTGACACACCGACGAAGGAATCCATCATCGTCGTGTTTAGATCATTTTCTTTGAAATTAGAGCATAGAGAAATGCCTATTGATTTGATCCCTTTAGATATGCAAGATTTTGATTTGATTTTAGGGATGGATTGGTTAGATCAAGTCAGCATTTTGAAAAAGAAATGGTGTTTTGTATTCGGGTGAACGAGTTCAAGTTTAAGGTGTCTAAACCGGTGGTGTTGTCGGGCTTCATTTCATCGTTAAGGCAAGGCGACTCTTAAGAAAAGGATGTCGAGGTTACTTAGCCTCCATCATCGACACTAGTAAAGAAGTGGTCACCTTAGAATCACTTTTACGTGGTTAGGGGAATGATCGAGGGTACGGCCTTCCACCAGGCCAGAAGTAGAGTTTGGGATAGATCGGTGCGGGATGACACCCATCTCTAAGGCACCGATGCGAGGATGGCACAGCAGAATTGAAGGAATTGAAGGAGCAGTTACAAGATTGTTGAAAAGGAGTCGAATCAAAGCCAAGCGTATCACCTTGGGGCGCTCCAGTGTTGTTCGTTAAAAAGAAGGACGGATCTATGAGGCTGTGTATTGATTATCGCGAGTTGAATCGAGTCACGGTGAAAAATAAGTAATCGTTGCCTCGCATTGACGCATCGGTTTGATCGCCATGGGTGCCCGTTATTTCTCCAAGATAGACCTTCGCTCGGGGCTATCACCAACTAAGGGTCAGGAAAGAAGATATTTCAAAAACAGCTTTTAGGACAAGGTATGGGAACTACGAGTTTTTGGTTATGCCATTCGGGTTGACGAATGCCCCAGCTGCATTTATGGATCTAATGAATAGGGTGTTCAAGCAATTTCTAGATCGATGTGTAATAGTGTTCATTGATGACATCTCGATCTACTCGAAGACTCGGGAGGAGCATGAGCAACATTTGAGAACAAAGATTTTTTAAGGGAAGAGAAGTTGTATGCTAAGTTCAAAAAATGTGAATTCTGGTTGGAGAAGGTAGCCTTCTTAGGACATGTGGTCTCAAATGAGGGTATTTCAGTGGAACCAGCCAAAATTGAAGCCGTAGTAAATTGGGAGAGACCCACAACGGTTACCGAAGTTTGAAGTTTCTTGGGTCTAGCAGGGTATTATCGTCGGTTTGTTGAGGGTTTTTCAAAGATAGCAGGGCCGTTGTCTCGACTTACACAGGAAAACACGAAGTTTGTGTGGACGCGAAATGAGTGTGAGACCGCCAAGAGGTGAAAAATCGACTAGTGTCAGCCCCGATCCTTGCTCTACCATCAGGGACGGGAGGATTTGTGGTTTATAGTGATGTATCACAAAAAGGTTTGGGTTGTGTGCTAATGCAGAATGGGAAAGTAATTGCTTACGCTTCTCAACAATTGAAGAACTATGAACGGAACTACCCGACACACGACTTAGAACTGGCAGCAGTGGTCTTTGTATTGAAAATCTGGAGGCACTATTTGTATGGAGAGACGTGTAAAATTTACACGAATCATAAGAGTTTGAAGTACATATTCACTCAAAAGGAGTTGAACATGCGGCAACGGAGATGGTTGGAGCTGTTGAAAGATTATGATTGCACAATATTGTACCACCCTGGGAAGGCCAAGTAGTGGCTGACGCCTTGAGTCGGAAGAATATGGGAAGTTTGGCGGCTTTGATAACTAAGGAAAAGAGGATATTGGACGACCTCGACTCGATGGGAATTGAAGTTAGGGTTAGAATTGGCGATGGTTTCATGGCACACTTGAGTGTACAACCATCCTTGTTAGAAAAGATTAAAGCGGCACAGGCAGTGGATCCAGAGTTAGTAAAGATTACCTTGGGGTTGGAAGATGCGGATCAGAGAGATTTTCGGCAGGATAATGACGGCATTCTTCGTTTTGGGTCAAGAATTTGTGTTCCATCAGACCCAGAATTGAAAAGGCAGATTTTAGAAGACGTGCACAACTCAAGGTTTGCCATACACCCAGGTAGCAAGAAGATGTATCGGGACGTGCGTTACACCTTTTGGTGGGAGAATATGAAAAGGGATATAGCTGAGTTTGTGAGTAAGTGTCTTGTATGCCAACAGGTGAAGACAGAACATCAGAAACCAGGTGGATTGTTGCAGTCCTTGCCGATACCTGAGTGGAAGTGGGAGCATATCACTATGGACTTCGTGGTAGGGTTACCCAGAACTTTGAAGGGATATAATTCAATTTGGGTCATTGTGGATAGGTTGACCAAGTCTGCACATTTCTTAGCGTTTAAAATTACTGACTCGATGGAAAGGTTGGCAAAGTTGTACATCGATGAGATTGTTCGGCTCCATGGAGTACCTGTCTCGATAGTTTCACATCGTGATGCTAGATTCACCTCGAAGTTTTGGGGTAGCTTACAAAAAGCATTGGGTACAAATTTGAGTATGAGTACAGCTTTCGACCCACAAGCAGACGGTCAGTCAGAGCGGACAATACAAACTTTGGAAGATATTCTTCGCGCATGCGTGTTGGACTTGCAGGGTAATTGGGACGATCACTTGCCTTTGGTGGAGTTTACCTACAATAACAGTTTCCATGCAAGTATTGGTATGGCACCCTATGAAGCCCTGTATGGACGGAAGTGCAGATCGCCTATCTGTTGGGATGAGGTGGGCGAAAGAAAACTAATAGGACCGGAGTTGGTGCAAGTTACTTCGGAGAAGGTGCAGTTGATTCGAAAACGACTTCTTATAGCTCGAGAAGTCTTATGCGATAATCGCCGACGCGACTCGAATTTGAAGTGGGGACCATGTATTCCTTAAAATCTCACCCACAAGAGGAGTCTTGAGATTTGGTATACGGGGAAAGCTTAGTCCAAGATTTGTGGGACCCTTTGAAATACTCGAGCGGGTTGGTGAGGTCGCCTACAGACTAGCCCTGCCGCCTACACTATCTGGAGTGCACAACGTATTTCATGTATTTATGCTAAGGAAGTATGTCTCAGATCCGAACCATGTGATTGAGTTTGAACCGTTAAAATTTCGGGAAGACCTGAGTTATGATGAGAAGACAGTTCGAATTGTTGACCAGAAAGATCGGATATTAAGGAGACGAACTATTCCATATGTCAAGATTCAATGGAGTAATCATACGGAGAGAAAAGCCACATGGGAGCAGGAAGAAGATATGCGAGAGAAGTTCCCTAAGCTTTTTGAATAAAATTTGTATTTCAAGTCTTTTGGTTACTTTGGCGTAAAGTTTAGAGGACTAAACTTTTTTTAAGGGGGTAAGAGTGTAATATACCCAAATTTTTGAGTAAAAATATTTATTATATTATTAATTAATAAATTGTTTTGGGCTAACCTCAATATAATTTGGGCCTATTTTGTTTGGGCGGTAAATTCCTAAAATTGGGCCATTAGTACTTTAATATGTTTGGGCTTCTACCCGGTTAGAATGAGTCCCTTGGAATTGGGCTGACCCAATAAACTCTTTTAAAGTTGATTTAAGTTTGGTTACAAATAAAAAGGAAAAAGAAAAGAAATTGAAGAGACACAGTTGGGACAGGAGTTGTATCGGTAGAAGAAGAGGCGATGAAGGCAAACCGGTGGCAAAAGAACCGTCCCTCCTTGGAAATAAAAAAGGGAAAGAGAGGGAGTAAACTATTTTTCTCAGATTAGGCACACACACAGAGAAAGCCGGAAAAAAAAAATCTAAACGGATACTTTCCGAGAAGACGAACGACAGAGGACAACAGAAGAGGAAGGAAAGCCGTCAGTGGTTTGGCAGAGCTTAATCTAGGTAACGTTCCTTCCGAACCCAAACACTTTGCTCCGATTTCGTTCTTGTTCTTGTAGAAATTTTGAGATCTTTTGGAACTGGGTTGGCTAGTGAGAGAAATTAAGCAATATCAAATAATAATTTGAAAACAAGGGTGTGTTTGAAGGTGGGCAGTATGTGTTTGAAGGGAATATCTGGATAGAAACTTTCTCAAATTAAAATATGTAAAGTGATTGTGGACTTTTGATCAATTTTGATGATAGTAAGTGGAGAGGGAAATTGAGGAATGATAAATGGGTTAGATTTGATTTCAATGAGAGAATGATGAATGAACTGTTAAGAGGGAGTATTTGTTCTTGACGTGTTTTGTATATGTGGGTGTGTTCGACCAAAAAAAAAAAGAGAAGAAAGAAAGAGGAGATCAGGCAGAGAGATGAAGCAGACCGGAGAAAAAGAAAAACAAAGAAATGGTAAAGGATGTGATACAGGAAGAAGAATGGGTTAAGGCTATATACCCATTTTTATATTATAAAAAAGGAAAGTCAACTTTTTTTCCACAAACCAAATCATGGTAGGATTTTAAAGTTTCAGTGACAAAAGTTTTTCAAATTTATTCCCTGTACTTTGTGTTTGCTTTGTTGTAATTATGTAGAATTACAGAAACTTAACCATAAGTTTTAACAGTTAAAAATAGACCCCTATACAATTAAATTAACTATATATTTCGGAAATTTTTATTTATGTATTAGATTTTAAAGGCTACTAGAAGGTCCCTAAATTTAGGATTTTATTTTGTATTGTTATGATTTAGATTTGGAGACGCGCGGGTAGCGGTACGTTGTTCTCAAAGCTAACTTTTCACCGCATCGCTAAGGTAAGGGATTATGCATCATTTAGGTTATTTTGAATTTTTAATTCTAAAATGTTAGGCTTCCGTTATCTCCTTGACATTTACCTTTCCTTGAAAACGTGTGCCGACCTTTGGTTGGTATTTGAATTTGAAATCCCGTCGTATCCGTCCTTTCATTATTCTTAATTGTGAATTGCTTTATGAATCTCACAAATTGTTTAAACTCGATGTACGATATTTTATTCGGTTATCATTGTTATTTGATTTTGTTGAAATTGTATTATATTTTTGAAAAATTCTGTTATGATCACTAAGATAATTTGAATGACCATTTGACCTATTAAGGCGACATTACACCATAAGAACTATGGTGGGGTAATCCGGATATAGCATTTTGCTTTTGACCCTTTTGGGATACTTTGATATTTGAGGTTCCTTAGAGCCACCTTTTGTTTACACTATGTATCGTTTGACTTTCTTCCTGGTCAACTACTCCTTAGAAACCGGAGGGATTGTATATGAACTTACTGGGCTTTTGTTCGCTCACCGTTTTCCTACTCCTTTTCCTTCAGGACATAAGTAGGGAATGGAAACATGAAAATTTGGTTCGGTTCGGTTTAGTCCAATTGGAGAGATTAAAACTTCGTTATGTTTTGAACTATTATTTATAATCATCAATTGGATTTTTGGGAGATTTATTTAGACATATGTTTTTATTGTAAGTAAATTTTATTAAGGGATTTATGTTCGAATATTTGATGTTTAAGTGGAAGATACACTATTTACGTTTTGGGTTGTAGTATGATTTTTGAGGTTTTTGGTGACATGGCCATTATGTGGATCCCTGTAGTTGGGCTTAAATTTTGGGGCGTTACAGTTTCTATGATCAGATGATGAAGATTTAAACGCATTTCGTAATACCGACATAGTGCAGGAAGAGAAATATGAATGTCTAGTCAAGAAGCTAAAAGAAGAAGTTGCCACAACTTTTTCTGAAAAGGGGGGCGTATTGGCAAAGATGGAGCTTATTGACATTTTTGGGAAACTCGGATTGGCTTATCTCTTGGACAAGGAGATCAAGATAGGTTTAGAGACCATTGTAGAATCACTTAAGACGAACCATGTTGTTACTTGGTGAGGACCTCTATGCTACTTCCCAACAATTTGTAAAACTTTTTTCCAACTAACAACTACATTTCTTTGGTTGGTAATATAACTCAGATGTGTTCAAGGAATTCATGGACAGTTCAGGAAATTTCATTGAAAGATGCAATCCAATGCAAAAGCAATGCTAGAGCTTTTTGAAGCCTCAAATTTGGCAATAAAAGGTGAATATATATTGGAAGAGGTTGCGACTTTCACGACTGGAGTTCTCAAAACAAGGGTGGCATTAGTCAAATATGGCCATTTGACCCGGTTGTTATACATATATAGCCTTTGACCAATTGGTTTACAGGTTGATAAACCGGTTTATCAATAAACCCCCATGATAAACTCCGATGATAAACCATTGATAAACCGGTGTAAACGATAAACCGATAAACCGATGATAAACCCGGTGGTCTTGGTCGACAACCGGTTTATCCGTCGACTGGATAAACCGAAATTTTCGTATGTTGAGCGGTGAATTTTCACTGGTTTACCGATAAACCAGTCGTGGTTTATCAGTGGTTTATCCATAAACCAGGCCATAAAAGAGTTTTTTTTTTAAGTGAGGCTACAAATGACCAAGTCATCTTTGACTTGGCCATTTTTGTAAATGCCCCGTTCTCAAGGTGGCATTAGTCACCATTTGACCCGGTTGTTATACATATATAGCCTTTGACCAATTACAAATCAATAAACCGATGATAAACCGATGATAAACCCATAAATCGGTGTAAACCGGTGTAAACTGATAAACGGTGACTTGGTTTTACCGGTTTATCAATAAACCGATAAACTGGCATAAACCGATGGTTTATCATGGATTCAATGAGGTTTACCGATAAACCATCAATCCATAAACCACCATTATTTTTTTTAAGTGAGGCTACAAATGACCAAGTCATCTTTGACTTGGCCATTTTTGTAAATGCCCCGTTCTCAAGACTATTTGTTCCTACCCAAATCATATGTTTGCGAAGAAAGTAACAAGGCAACGTAGAGTGGATTGGTATGATGTTAAAAGAAACATACAAGATTACAAAAAAGAGGATGCCAAGAACACTACCATACTCAAGCTGGCAAAGATACATTTCAATAGGATTCAAGACACACACCAAAATGATCTCAAAGATTTATCAAGGTACCAGTTCACTCTCAATTTTCACAACAATATTTAACGTGATGTCTCATGTTCAATCTACCAGTACGACCAATAATTTAAAAAACAGAAAGTTTGACTCTTTTGATCGAACGGAGGGAGGGAGTATGACATTTTGATAGGTGTTTACTTAGTACAACCACTTAAGTGATTCATAAGCGCGCACTTTACTCATAAGAAGTTTAAAACATACAAATTTAGTCTTTTGTATGTGATACAGGTGGTGGAAAGATCTTGGCATGGCCGAAAGTTTACGGTTTACAAGGAATCGTATAGTTGAAAGTTACTTATGGACATTTGTTATGACGACCCGACCTGGACCCCGAGGTGGAATCACTAGTCAAGCCGTCCAAATAGGACTACAATTCATGCAAGGACTCAATTATAGAAAACGACGTGACGCAACATTGTAGGCGTGATACAACTCGGCACCAAAAGGCCGAAATATTTTAAAACTTTTTAAACCTGATATAATAGTTAAGGACAAGTATACCAATTCATCGGCGACTTTACAACCGGAACCCAACACTAAACAGTTCATGCTATAATACCTCGACGGCTAAAACATGCCGGAGAAACAACAAAAGTAAATAAGAGCTAATGCGATGCTCAGCGGAAGACTTAAAACATGTGGACCAACTACAACTATACAAGGCTCGACGTACATGCGCCGGCACTCAAAATAGAATACAAGTTACTACCAGTAATAGACATAAATACAATAAGTTTAAGTTCCCAAAAGCGATGTCTAAATGACTTGCTATACCCAACGTCCTTTCAAAAGAGAATAAAAGAAGGACATCTATAAATATCAACCTCATCGCGAGTGAACGGACAAGCACGAACCCTGTAACGCCTCAACGGGAAGGACCTGGACGGCTCAGATCTAAAGCAGTAAAAGGGAGGGGGCTAAGTCATAAAGACTTTGTGAGCTAACAATTATGCATGTCATGGCATCATGCAACGTACATAGAAAGATATCATCATTAATATCAAGTCAATCAAAGCGTTCATTTATATAAACACTTAGTTCACATATCCATGGTAGCACATTGGTTTCACATAAGTGCTATAAAGTAAATCACATATAAAGAGGATATGTTATAGATCTGGTGCCGCTACGTAGCTCCTTCAATACAAGCGTTAAACGCTATACGTGCTGTCGGATGACCGTGTGGGATACATCGACATACTGAGGGATACTCGGGCCAATAGACTTGCCAATGCGCTCTAATGGTTACAACAAAGGGGCTACTTCCCCATTGTGGCCAACAATAGAGGGTGTGTGATAAATCCGACATAACAACCCATCACTATCACGAATCCCATAACACGTGACAGCGATGCATTGTCATACCATCGACTCGACCAAATATGCCAGCTGGACAAATGCAATGCCAAGTAGATGTTTACTCGTCATATATACCAAATAAGGAACAAGTTCGACAAGAGCGAACTTATTCAACAAGTAGATGTTTACTCATTATGGAATCAAATAGGAATTCGACAAGAGCGAATTCAACATGTCAAATAGATATATCATTCTACAACATGCTATCGATTATGCATTTCTTAAACACAATCATATAAGCCGCATAAGAACTCGATTGAGTCTCACAAGCACACATACATCAAAGAATACACTTTAATCCATTCCAAAGTGTCGTAAGCTAATACATTAGTCTAACGAACTACAAACGTCGTAGGGATTGAATGTGGAGTCGATATTGTTCAATAACTCCCTAAACTCAACTCCAATGAGGCATTGCTAAAGTGCAACCAAGTAGAGCATAGATACTATATGCATCCCATTACTCTTTTCTATGTTCTCCGTTCATTTAGAACACAATAACTAAGCCATTCATAAACTTAAACTAGCCGTAAACCAATTCTCGAGTTTGAAACCCTAGAATAGTCGATTTTGTTAAACATACAATTGAAATTTATTCTTTCACAAGAGTTGTTCCTAAGCACATTTAGAACATCATTCATGCTTTACACAAAGTCAAAATCATAACTTCACACGAAAACCTTAAAAACTTACTAACTTTTCACAAGATGAATTGAAGAATTCTAATTTACTAGAAGTCTTCCTAAGCATGTTTAGAACAACTATAATGAAAGAAGCATGTTATTTTATTGAACATAAAAATCTGAGAATTGAAAACTCACCTTAATCCTATGAATAATGGATGAAAGCAATAACAAACTAAGGATTGTGGAAGAGGAGGGCAAGGCCTTCGATTTGGCGGTCTCGGATCGCCAATCGGGTTACTGGAACTCCGGCAAATGGTCACATAAGTATGGGAGCTTCACAAGCTCAACAATGGCATGAATGTTCAGTAATTTCAGAGGCTGAAGACAAAGAGGGGCTGTCAAGGCTTAAAATGGGTGAACAAAACCATAATCCTTGTGAAGGGTGGTTATATGGCTTCTAATTGGTCAAGGCTTGAAAGCCTTTGATTAGGAACTCATCCAAGGGCTAACAAAGGTTTGACTTGAGTCCACAATGGTGTGCTGAAATGGTCGGACTTGGGACAAGGGGCAAGGGGCAAGGGGGTCTTCAACCAAAACAAGTCAAAAACCCAAAATCTGGAAAACAAACAGTCAATCTTGTAAAATCGACCATAAACAGCTCACACCTCCAAATGAGGTTATTATTAAATTTTCTGAAACTAGACTCATTAAGATATATTGTAGAATTTTAAATTACTCAATTTGGACTTATATTAATCAAAATAAGGTTACAACAAAATCAAGTACAGAAGCTGATTTCCTGAAAACTGAATTCTGGCACAGCCGTAAGTCAAGACCTAATTGAGGTACTTACACACCTTTGAAAATTACCAAATTTTACATGGAGTGTCCTAACATATGTAGGTAAAATACACCCAAAGGAAATATCAATCACTTCAGTAGATTGGTACCAGAATTTTCCCGAAGTTTGCCCAAAACAGGACTGAATCTGTGAAGTAATAAGTTGGTCATCTTATTTCCAAATACAACAAGTCTATGAACAATGATTGTACAAGCATGAGAAATGCTAGTACACTTGGTCTAGAACTCAAATGAACTTCTCGCAAGTCGAAAACACAAACAATACAAGCAATGAAGACAATCCTGAGAAATCCTAAGACTCAAACGAAGAAACAATGCTTCTAAACTCTCAACCATGCATACTATGATCAAGATTAATGTTATAAGTCATATATGAAGGGTACTGGGACTGCAATGAGACTTAGTTAAGTGAAAACATGCTAAGATGAATACTCAAAGCATTAACGACAAAGCATGCAACGCATAGTAGGCATTGAAACGACTATGATCGTAACCAACCTAATGCAAGAATGATGTGAACAATATGAACTCTCTAACATGTTAAAGGCATATGTTAAGCATGTTATAATGATGTTAAACATGTAATGGGTTTGGGTTCTCACAGTTGTTGTTGCTTTTGAAACCAACTACGGAAGTCCTAGAAAATGGCTAACCAAAGTCATTAAATTGATACTAATCATAGACGATGTTTATGATGTGTATGATTCATTGCAGGAACTTGAGCTCCTCACCACAGCTGCTAATAGGTATATATGTATTCACTAACACTTCTTCTAATAATTAAAATGCTTGTGATCGACGTTAATTGTTCATAATAATATAAAGTGTATATATTTGATCCAAGGGAATTCAAAAACTTCCGGCGTGCATGAAAATTTGTTTTCAAACACTATATGATACTTCTCATGAGATTACAATTGAAATCCAGAAAGAAATGGATTGTAATTTTTCGGTGTTACCTCATTTACAAAAAGTGGTACTAGTTCCTAATTATTCCATGTTGTCTATACTATGAACATAGCTAAGCCTTGATCATGGTCATCGTCTAATTTGCTTTTTCTTTTCAAATTTGGATTTTCAGTGGGAAGATTTTTGCAAAGCATTACTTGTTAAAGCACGTTGGTACAACAAGGGTTATACACCTTCACTCAAAGAGTATTTAGATAATGGATGGATCTCATCATCTGATCCTGTGATATATCTTCATGCATTTTTATCAGTAACGACTGGGGTCGAAGAAGAAGAGGCCATTGCTTCATGGAGAAATAATCAAGATTTTATATACTATACCTCGTTGATTATTCGACTTTGCAACGATCAAGGAACATCTATGGTAATATTTGTGGCCGATTTCAACTAGCTCGACAATATGCATCATTAACCAAGAAAAAGCATTGACAAACTAAACTTTTTTTGTTTACATGTGTGATATAGGTGGAGCTAGGCAGCGACACTCCTTCTTCAATTCTTTGTTATATGAGAGAAGCAAACGTTTCCGAGATGGTTGCCCGCAATCACATTACGAGCATGATAACTAGTACATGGAAGAAGATAAACATATACTGCGTCAAATAATCTCCATTTTCCAAGCTATTTACTAGATGCGTGATAAATGCGTCATGAGTGGCACATTTTATTTACCAAAATGGAGATGGTTTTGGGGTTCAAGATCGTGAGACTAAAGACCAAGTGTTGGCTTTATTAATGGAGCCTTTTGCACTTGACTAGTAGTAATTTGAAACAATGAATGAAATTTTTGTACAAGAATCCATCTACAGTGTGATTGTCTCTAATAAGGATGTAATTTTGTATATAAAAAATTGGTGTGGCATTCTATGTATTATATAAAGTGATCCTATAAAAAATAATGTCTATTTAAGGACTAATTAAATATTCTACTCAGAAATATGAAAATACTACCTTACGGGTGAAATAGTTGAATAGCTAGGATTCAACAATGAACAATCCAGTAATACAACATCTCATGAATCATTAAACAGGAACAACAACGGAAAGAGAAACATAATAACACAGGAAGCAAGCAAAAAAAAACAAGAAGTAAATAATGTGTACAAGTGAAAAACTTGTAGACAATGCCTCAGGGCGAAACTTCCACTAGAAAGGGATTGTAAACACAATTACAATAAAGAAAAGCAACTCTAGAAATGGTGGAAATCAATACGAAAAAACTCCTACACGAGTAGATTAATCTAATCTATTCTTAACATTCATGAATACACCAGTCATTCATGATGTAATAACGAATGCAGACCGTTGATGTAAAGCAGTGAAAAACAGATGAGCCTTTTGATGATGGATCAATCAATGGCTTACTGGTTTTCCAGATAGCATCATGTGCGAATAACTTATTTTATAAATTCTCTGCTTGATCAATCTTCTACCAAGGCTGGTCCCTTCTTATATAGAGATCCTAGAGACTCTGTCAGCCAAGAAAAGCACCCTCACATGACATTGAAAGGATTAGGAAGCGTTATATATAGAATAGATCTTAAATTCCTACAAACAAGAGAATTCCTTTAAGAGAGTCCTTATATAAGATAATAACTAAACATCCTACTAAAGAAAAGGAAAGGTAATAACAATCTATATTTCTATAAGATAGAGCACGCCATAAAATGTAAAACACGACAAAGGAGATTTTTAGAAAAACAGCCGTGGGAAGAAATATTCTCCAACATTCTCCCCCTTTGTTGTTACCTTTCTGACCAAAGCATCGTACCCCTGAAATTAATAACTCAAGATATCAAAGAAATAAATCTATGATAAAATAAGTCAAAATGATCCATCATATCCAATCAAAAGACAAACCAAAAGCAGTTAATAAAATCCAGTAGAAATATTTAAAATACAAAACATTATTTATCTAAGTTCGTTGAATCTCCCCTTGAGGTTGTGCCACCGATGAGGTAACATTTGTAGCACCTTAGCTAAGTCGTCAGCAGTAGCAAAAAGGTCCACTACTCCCCCTCTTTGAGCAGAAAGTACAGGAGGAGAAGTCAGCCATTGATCAAGATGAGTCTGAAGAAACGGAAGAAAACAGATATGTTGAGCAATGAGAGGCAGATGAACGGAACAGACATAGGAGCTGTGATTCTTGTTGAAGCCATGGGAAATGATGAGCCATCAGATGATGTAAAGCTTGGAGGAACATTAGGAGTGTCATTGGCATGAGTAATAACTTGAGAGGGCTCAGTAGAAGGAGATGGGCCGGGAACCTGAGCTAACAGGAGGAGGTTGAGAAACAAGGAACAAATCCACAACCCGATTTCCTTTTAGAATTTTGGAACGTATGGATAGGGGCAGTGATAGAGGAGTTAAACGTTCATTGTCTAGAGCCAAAATCCCCTGAGACACACACAAGCTGTAAGCCAGATGAGGATAAGGAATGGCACGAGATGTAGATTATGATTTTGCAAAAGCAGTCACTTTGTGAAACACCAATTCCCCTAGATTGAAAGGATAGTTAATTCCAATCTTGTATAAAATATAAACATGCAATTCTGTGACCACATTTTGATTCAAAGAAGGATCCCAATTTACACAACAGAATTTGTGCAACACGGCATACAGAGAAGACAGAGAGGAATTCTAAAATTTGTCCTGCTTGACACTGTCCCTAGATTTTGTGACTGGACAAGAAGTCAAAGTCCCTTTGGCAATTTCTCAAGCCATAATATTCCATTCATCAAACACACCTTCTTCACAAACATCCGGAGAGCCATAAAAATTATTAATTGAAGAAAGAGTAAAATCCACAATTTTGTTTCAATCGAAAACTTGACCATATCTAGAAGTGCCTAACTTAGTCATTTCCTCTTCTAAGTTAGCATAAAATTCCATGACAATTTCTTTGACATGCGGAGATGCATAAGTTATAGTGCCCAAGAGATGACGTATTTGAAGAAAAACATCCAAGCCAGACGTTGCCAAGACATCAACAGAAATACAATGTTCTTCCACAATGTTCATGTCCATATTGTACCTAGAAGCAGCAAAAGAAGTATAAAAGATGGGAGAGAAATCCTGACCAATATCCAGAGGAGGGAATCAAGCAGCTGATGATGCATCATCAACAGCATTTTGTTCAACATTGTCAACTAAGACCCTGATGTCTTCAGAGCTTGCTTCTAATACTTCCTGAAAATCTCCATCATTTGAGATGTCATGAGCAGCGGTGGAAGAAGATTTCCCCGAGGAGGATTAGCTATTGCAAACTCCCCTTTTGGATCTGCCGAGAAGATGGGCTAGAGGAATGTGTACATCTGGGTCATACTTTTCTTCAGTATTAACAGGACCAAAGGATGCCTCAATAGCAAAAGGAACCTCTACATTGGAAGAGGGAGTAGCAACTGTAGCGGCAGAGGGACACTCATGGAAAACAGTGGGAGACAGAGAAGAGACAAAATCATGAACTTAAGATGTTCCCCTTGAAGCTGGACCTCCCTCATGAGCAGCGAATTGAAAACGAGAGAGGTTTACAGCGACTTCAAAATCAGGGTCATCCTCTTCATCTGAAGTTGAAACAACACAAGTAGTATCTTCTTGCGACAAATCAACCTTAGGCCTCTTCACAGCAGCACTTACCTTGGGAGAGGTAGGTTCGAGGATTGGCCCACAACCATGAATATGCTTGGACTTACGAACAAATTTATCAGGTCCATCGCACCAATTTCTTTGAGATTTGAAGGAGGATTGTCCAAATCAATGGCATACTCACGGGCACCAGGCAGCTATGAAGCAATTGGGGCTGGGGAAGCATCTGATGAAATAATGGAAATGATAGGGTTGGCAAAAGATTGGGGTTTTCATAAGAATGGGATTAAACTGGTGATGATGCAACATTCTGTGCTTTATCCATCTGAGTAGACGAAGGAGGGTTTGGTAAATGGGATTTCATTAGGGAAAAAGAGAGATGAAGGGAGAAGAGAACAAGATTGGGGCTCAGGTAGGGATGATGAAGAGAAATAGTCAGGAGAGAAAGGAGGGTATCCTTCAATGATGAGATAGACTGCTATATAGCCATGCAAAAATAATTAGTGCACTCCTAAACAAACACAATAAGAGAGCCCTAAACACACTCAAACACAACAGGAAGCTGAAAGGATAAAATAAAACGATTAGAAGAAGATAATATTTTTTTTTAAACAAGGAGAAGGAAGGAATTACATCAAGGAACAAAAAAAAATGAACCAGAATATCTTGACAAACCCTAGCCATGAAGATCAAGTAGAGAATCCAACAATTTCTTTCACATAGATAACATTTGATATCAATCAAAAATCAAAATAGGAGAAGCTAAACATGACATACAGAGCATTTATCTAGGAAACAAAAATAAGTTAGAAGATAAGTTAAAGTGTATGCCTAGAATGATATCGGAGGGAGATAAGAAGCACAAAAGTGAGGGACTGATCCAACTGATGAGAGACCCAATGATGCTACATTTTGAATCTTATCGAAAAATCAGAGTCAAAAAGTCAAGATTTCTTTTCTCCCAAGGGCAGGTTTACAAAAAAAAAAAAAAATCCCTATGGCAATTTGGGCTTTACTTTATTTCAAGCATTTCTTGACCACTAGGTAGCTTTAACACTTTTCCAAGGACAACCATCTTTCACAAGATCAACCCCCAGAAACATGAAGCTCATCCATGTACCATAGTACCAAGTGAAAAGCTACATTTCTTGTACACATGTAGCTCTTTCCTTTATGGGCATCAATATTTTTTCTTCACCATTAGGTAGCTTTCACACTTTTCCAAGGATAGACATATTTCACAAGATCAATCGATGGAAACATGAAGCTCGTGCATCTACCACAGTACTAGGTAAAAAGCTACATACCTTGTACACATGTAGCACTTTCCTTTATGGGCAAAAAATTTTTTGTAAAACTTTTACAAGAGAAACGAAAACTTGCCAAAGACTCGAAGAATATGCCAAAAAAAATATGACTTTCAATTGATTTAATAACATAAACCATAAGCAACCATGGGTGGGAAAAATCATATGGAACAATCGTGCAAACCTATAATGTAGGATGCCTGACTTTTTTTTTTTTTAAGAGAGTGAATCAAATGGCACACAGTCTAAGAGACTCCCTAAGATAAGAAAATCTCTCAAATGCTAAAGCTTTGGTGAAAATATATGCCAACTGGTTTTCGGTCCTAACAAACTCCATATGCATATTATGCCTTGTTCAATCAGGTCTCGAATAAAGTGATATCTAATGTCAATATGTCTTGTACAAGAATGTTGAACATGATTTTCGAAATATCTATGGCACTAGAGTTGTCACAATAAACTGTTAATACTTCACTATGTAACCCATAGTGTGACGACCCGACCCAGATTCCGGAAAGGAATCCCAAGGTCGCACCGCAAGGACAAGGTAAGAAGGGGACAAGCACTTGTAAAATAGTGGTGCAAGTCGAACAGTACAACTAGCAAAAGCTTCCAAACAAAATATAAAGCCGTACTAAAATACTGGTTTACAAAAATCGAATCTACGGAAGCGATAGGAAAGGAAGTCCCGAGTTGTGAAGCTCGAAACCAAAGTCAAAAGACTAGGAGAGACATAAATCTCACAAAGGGGAAAAACAAAACTCGTGTGCCGCAACAATACAGACGCTGAACAATAAACCATCTACACTTCAGGCCAGCATTTTCACAAAGAACCAACCTGATATAACAATTACTTACGGCTAAAGCCTATCGGGGTTAGCCAACAACAAAACGACTAGAATTAAGAAAAACTCCAAAGCTACTGCGTGCCCATGAGACAACTTAAATAAATACCATAAAGTGAAGTGTACACGCCTGACTAATAAAATTGGGGATAGGAACGTACAACAAGACTATAATTGCTATCTAATTGTAAAGTTTATAAAACATTACTCAAGACGTCCATAACAGAAAAGAAGGACAAAATAGAAGAAACAACACAATGCTAAAGATGACTCCCTGAGCTATGACTCAGAAGGAACGACAACTGCGGCAATCACGAGCACATGACCTTAACTCAGCTATCAATCCATTGTGTACAGCCACATGATCTACACGACCTCAGCACAGATAACAAATAACTGCAAGTTAGAAACAAGGCACGGAGTGAGTCATAAAGTCTCAGTACGCTACTACAACTACATTATAACATAAGATGAAACATTGCTATAAAGGATCATGTACTCGCGTTACTATGATGATAACCCATAGATACGTGTCGGATACTTAAGATACTCCAAAAGATACCCTTTCCTTCGCACTTACTAAACTGTCCAAATGAACCAGGGTGAAATTCCCTGTTCAACAAAAACCAAATGAATTAGAAAGTAATTCTCATGAAAACATTACATGTAAATATGTATAACTTTATATATACACATCAGGTCATTCATGAAATTAGAAAGTATAGACATGTATATTCACATATGTGCAGATCAAGTCATTCATAGAATTATCAAGTATAAGTATGTATACCTATAGATATACACACCATGAAATTCAATAGTGCACAATCAAGATACACATGGTCATTTTCGATCCCATGTCCCAAGTAACACTTTGTTGTTACATAAGTACTTGAAATAAATCACATAACATGAGGATATGTTATAGAGCCGATGCCGCAATGTAGATCCTGAAATGAAAACGGTTAACACGAGTGTGAGTTGTCGGATGCACGTGAGTGTTACATCGACCAAGAACACGATAGCATTATTCAAAGCGCCCTAATAGTTACGAGAAGGTACTCTTCTCCACTGTGATCAAATAGTGGAGGGTATGTGCATGATTATGGTGTGGCGACCCATCCCTACCACGAATCTTACTATTTGTGACGGCGATGCATCATTTACCATCGAGACAAGACAAGTATGCCAGTTGAACTAATGGAATGACAAGTAGATGTTTACTTGGCATTAAAAATCAAGTAAGGAACGAGCTTGACAAAAGTGAACTCGTCCATATCAAGTAGATGTTTACTCATATTTAATCAAGTAGGAAGCGAGCTCGACAAGAGTGAGCTCGTTCAAGACAAGCAGGCATGTTATTCACGACATGTTCACGATTAATCATATAGATTATTATAGGAGCTCGATTAAGTCTTGAAAGTATCAGTGTCAAGTTGTCTACTCAATTCTATTCAAGTTCCAAAGGCTAGTAATCTAGTCAAATGGATTTCTAAGTTCCTTAACTCAACTCCGTTGAGTCTTTCCTATAATTATTTCCATGTAGAATACAAATGCTATAAGCATTTTCTATCCCTTCTATATGTGTACAGTTCACGTGTATCTAGGTCCATACTACATTAAGAAGCCCTAGTTCAACAAGTTCACCATTCCACTTATCTGTGGAATCCAAGTTCAATACATGTACACGAAGCAACCTTCAATGGGGTATTCAAGAGTAAATCGTGTTTTGAGCCAAGATATGCAATATGCTTATTAAATCATAGTCGTAAAAAAGTAAGAAGAACTCAATCATTAACAAGGATCATGGTCAAGCTTTCTCATATCACAATGTAAATTAGAGGTAGGAATTCATATTATCAAGACTTGATATAATTATGTCTTATAAGTCATAATATTGGAATAGACATGGAAGGTTATTTCTAGCACAATACAAGCTAAGTTTATAACTTAATACTCATAATTCACACGATTCTCGAGGCTACCTAGATTGTCTAGGTTTACCAAGCGACAAGGTCACACGCTACTCTTTCCACATTCAAGTCCTTAAGGGTTTAAGATAAACCATGTTATAACACTACGAAACTCCATTGAAGTTCTCTAAACGATAAGGGCTGTGAAATACACTCAAAGGATAAACTCATAGGGTATAGTCAAGAATCCTTAAGGTATCCAAGGGATACTAATTCGTAATACCGAGGCAATACAAGATTCTCGAACAAGGTTTCAAACGAGTCAAGGTAGGTTCATGCTCACAAGGTGACTCTCGTGAGTTGGGGTTCCTATCATATTAAATTCCACTCCCCAAGGGTCCAATACAGTCTAGGTCGCATTCTTACAAGACTTAGGACTTCGTTTGAAGTCCACAAAGTGTCAATAATTTTAGTTCATACACTACAAGAAAAATGACTTATTGTGACTCTTTGTTAGAGGTTCTTTTCAAAATGCCTCATAAAGCTATCTTTTAGGGATTTTATAAGTGTCATTTTACAAATTATTAGTTATTATTTGAAAGGCCTCATAAAGTTATTTGTTAGGGCATTTCTAAGTGTCATTTTACTAAATATCATATTTTTTTTAAAATACCTCATAAAGTGATCTATTAGGGCTTTTATTAGTGTTGCTTAATTAATTATCTTTTTGAGGCACTTGACAATTTACCACTTTTTTTGCCGCCTGATAATTCACGTACGCGCGCTCTTTTTTTTGTTTGGGCGCACAAAACTATTCTTATTCCCGCACTTCTTACTTTCCCCCTTACTTGCACTAGTAATTTCCCCCAAATTTCCCTGCCGCTTTCTTCTCCCCTCCTTGCCTTTCAGTCGGTGCCATTTTTCCCTAATTTCCCAGCCGCTTTCTTCTCCTCTCCTTTCCTTTCAGTCCATCACGCCAGAGTCAGATGAATCTTTACAAGATAGAACTAGGGCGGCTTTGAAAGTGTACCAAATAATTGCTCCAATTTCATGCTTTAACCAGGTAATTTTGATTCCTATTCGTTTGCAAATTAGGGTTTATTTCTATTAAGATTAGATAGCTTGATAATCAGAGCTTGTATCAGAAAGTGTTTGGTGGGTTTAAATTTTGGGATGGATAGACTTATAGTCTCATCTTATGGTGGATAATTCTATTTTGTCTTCTATAAGACAGTATAGAGCTTTAATATTTTAGACTGGGAAATTATTTGGTGGGTTTAAATTGTGCCTTTATCATCCATTCAAGTTCAAGGCGACTCAAGCTCTGTTAAAATTTAGGGAGCTGAGTTAAAAATTTCATGGCTCAACTCAGCTCCATTCGTTTACAGCCCTAAATAATTTTACCAACCAAGACATTCCTATATCTCTGAGGCTCTTCCATGCCTTAAATAGGATTTCTTTAAGATTCCAAAGCCTTGTTTTCCTTTATCAATGCCATCTACCTCAGACTCACTAATTCTAGGGAAAATCTTAGTTTCCAAGCCATTATTTTGGTTCTCTACACATGCTTCCTGAATGTTGCCTGTGTAATAATTTATCAAAATAGGCTTTCAATCTTCCTTCAATTTCTTCGCCTTTGACTAGGACTTGTGAATCTTCATCCTTAATACATTTCACATGATTGAAATCTGAAATATATACTTTCTACTCTCTCAAATTGCACATTTATATTGTCTATTCACCATCTTTTGTATATTTTAGTAAAAAATTCATCTAAAGCATTAAACTGCCCCCTTTACTTCTTTTCTGACAAAATTTTATCCTTCAAAATCATCAGAAACCTTTAGATTTTTGTCATGCACTCTTACCAATGGTAAATGTTTGACCTTCAACCATGAAACATGGTTGCTCATTACCTGTGAAACAAATGTGACAATGTAATTATCAACTGCAGGGTAGTAAACAAGTATTCAAAACATATTCTTATATAATTACTATAGGAATTAGCTTAAGTTGAATATCTTGACAACCCAAAGGTACAACCTCATTTGAAAATACATGGAGCACTTCCAATTCAGGTTAACTGCAAGTATATTTGTACGATAGCAAGAACGGAATCAAACTAAGAGAACCTAAATTTCACAACAATTAGCTTCTTTCCAAGAAAATCGTAATAGCAACAAACAGAAGAAGGGAAAAGAAAAAAATATTTTTAACTTTTTATGTCAAAGAAGCCCATCCGATATATCTCAAATATAAAGTCTCCCCTAGATTCAGGAGGAAATTCCAGGTTGGGAGAAGGAAGCAGTGGATATTTAAGGAAACATAATGGTGGATTTGGTTGAAGAATATCCCTGTATGAAGAACAAATTGGAGGCAGCTTTCCTTTCTTATGTTAAGTTTGGAGGTGGCACTCTGCCCGGTCAGTAGGATGTATAAAACTCCATCTGTTAACTTACACATAAGTTGTGACTTGCATTAGTCATTAAAACTTATGCCAGATGTTATTACCATATAAAAATAAAAATAAGGCTTTTTCGGGACTTGCATTAGTCGTTAAAGTTCTGGATCAATTTTAATTTCTCCTGTCAAAAATAGCTACAGGTGGGGTCTATAGACGAGGCAACTTGGTTGTTCTGGTTCAATTCCAATTGTGGGGTACGCGTTAAAATGATGGATGTCTATGTTTTTGACATTTTTTAGGTGTGGGTTTGGTGGTAATTGCTTCACTGGTGTTTGTTTGTGAGGTGTTGTTGGGGTCTTAAATCAAGCCTTAACAAATCCCAATAGATTTAAAGTTAAAACCCCCACAGAGCAATGCAATTGCTGAAAGTGGTATTTATATGCAAAAAATGTGAATTTAATCTTTCTTCACCTATACCAATAAATAACATGCCTAAATCATATTATGTTAGTGAAATACATCTCTAACCAAAGTGTACAAGTCACTTTTGACTATATCTTACACAACTACAGCCTGATCATAGTTTTAAATGCAATTTCTACAAATACTTTATTAGCTTTTCCAAGATCCTCTTCCAACCTTCAAGAGCGAAGCGTATATCAACTCATTCCATGTATCAGATACTTCAGGCAAGCACTAACTGCAATCTTGAGAGTGCACAACAGTAATTTCTTCTTCTACTGTGTTATACTCCTAATACGGTGCCAAAAAACTAGAACACCACAAATTTGTCCCAGCATTTTTGGACAGGCCCTTTGGTCGAACCAAATCTTCAAAACAACCTGAAAACCTCCCAAAAACAGCCACTAAAACTTCTCCAAAACTCCTTCTAAAAACAGTCCTACACCCGCCAACTATCCTCACCACACCCTATTTAATTTATGGAAATTTCCCTACAAAGATCACCCAAAAATCCTAACCTTGTAATGGAGTTAATGCAAGGTGTAATCTACCCCCAAACCCTTTACCAACAACACGTGAATGCACTGCCCAACCAACATGCCAATAAATCCAAGCAGCCCACGTCTTTGGTGTTTCAAGCTCCTCCAAATCAATCCTAACACAATCTATGAACTGTCCAAACTTGGATTTAAAACCCTCACGGCTTGAGTCACCTATCCTTGGCCAAAACCACCAAGGACTTGCAAAACAGTCCACGCCTTCCTTTAGAACATAGGCTATCCCAAAAATGAAAATAAAAGAAAAAGAAGTAGAAGGAGGATAGGATAGATCGGCTTCACCAAACGAGCTTCAGTCACTCGTTATAAAGAATATCGTTTGATAATTCTTTTAAGGCTTCACTCACCATGAAAAGAATAATCGAAGAAAAAGAAGAACATGTTCTTTTTTTTTTTTGATGAAACAGGGGCAGCACCCTGCTAGATTTTATTAATTAGAAGAAATAAATACAAACTTGAGGAGGACAACTAGCCTGGCCCTTATAATTGGGAGGATGGAGGAGCCTTGCCTCGAAAAAGAAACATACAAAGAGAAACTACAAAAAGAATTAAGAAATGCAAACATAAGTAGTTCCTATCTTATCAAGAGCAACAAGACCCCTAATCTGAGAAGGAAGATCGCTGGCAGCTTCAAACAAAAAATCACCCTTTTGATCACAACTAAAATTAGCCAAAGCGTCAGCCACAGCATTAGCCTCCCGACAAGTGTGAATAAGAACAATCCCCAAATCCTGAATAAGTTGCCTAATGGAACGCAACAAATAAATGCATGTCCAGGATACATGCCCACCTCCAGTAATACTATCAATAATGCCTTTCGAGTCAATTTCAACAATAGAATGAGACCATCCTTTAAGGTGAAGCCAGCGAAGACCATGAAGCAAAGTTGTACATTCAGCCTGGAAACTGTTACAATGCTCATAATATTCAAAAAAGGCCAACAACATATAACCTGAACTATTCCTGATTATACCTCCACCAGATCCCGGACCCGGATTACCTCTACAAGCTCCATCACAATTGAGTTTAAACATACCCGAAGAAGGCTTATTCCAGAGCACAGAGATCGAATGGTCCTGGAAGAAACCCGACCAAATCGAGTAGAGAATAAAAAAACACAAGATTCTCCGGCAAGAGGATACATATCATCATTCTTTAGCGAAAAAATAATAGAGGTCTTGATTTTTTCAACTAAAACCCATGGGGGACGACGAATACCGTTCTTCAGAAAAGAATTTCTATTCTTCCACAATTCCCAAAGAATGAAAGAGGGGGTCATAGAATGCAGGACAAAATTATTTTCCTTGAACCACCAAGCAATACAAGTCTGATGAATCGAGGAGTTATGATACCTAATACCTCCAAGCCCATTGAAAACATCCCATATATAATTTGCCATAGGGCTGTTAATGAAAACATGGGAGTAAGATTTGGTATTACCTGTGAGACAACAAGAACACCGAGATGCGAGCTGAACTCCTTTTTTGATAATACTTTCATCGAGCGGCAATTTCTGCCCCCATAAGCGCCACATTAAAATACTGAGCTTTTTGGGAATATATTTCTGCCAAATATACTTACTGGAAACGGCAAAAGGCCACTTTTGGCGGGTGAGATGCCAGGCTGAAGAAATCGTGAAGTTGCCTTTATTAGTTAGACTCCAGCAAGCAATGTCGAGCTGATCCGAAATAGTAATTTCCTGAGCCGAAATGGAAGCAGCAGCCTCTGGACCAATCTCTAAAACGACGGTTGAAGATAGACTATTAACCGAGCTGAAGGCGTCTTTAACTAGGACAATGTTGCTGAACATCAGTTTAAGAGAAGAGATAGGCATCCAATTATCTAACTACATCGAGCAGCTGCCACGCCCGATAATCCACTTAATGTGCTGTTCAGATATGTCACGAACTGAACATATACGACGCCAGATGGAGGACCCATTATTAGATGCTGTAGTAGGATGAGAATTTGAGCAATACTTAGCTGTCAAGAACCGACTGCAAAGACTGTTAGAAGTTCTGAATCGCCACCAAATCTGAATTGAAAAAGCACAAATAACATCTAAAACAGATCTGATTCCAATACCCCCTTCCGCTGTCGGCCGCAAAATTTATCCCAAGCTACCCAATGGGCTTTAAGCTTGGAATCAACAGAACCCCATAAGAAATTCGCAAAGAGCGTATGGATGTTTTTAATGACTGCTATTGAGGGATCCAAGACAGCAATTTGGTTCATAACAATAGATTGCAAAACGGAATTGATAAGCGTGATTTTACCGACTTGAGAGAGAAAGGCCCCCATCCAACAATTAATTTTGGACTGAATTTTGCTAAATAGCGGATCAAAGAGACTCTTGGTTTTCCATCCCTCAAAAAGCGGGCAACCCAGATAAGTAACAGGCATAATTTTGCAATTAAAACCCACCTCTCTTTTTATAGAGGCCACCCTAGCTGCCGAAGTATTTCCAGAGACCATGAAACAGCTCTTCCCTTTATTAATAGATTGACCCAAAATATTTTCATAAGATTCAAGGAGTTTACGATGATGGGCTAGAGAGTGTCTATTACCGTTGCAAAAAATAACGACATCATCAGCGAACGCTAGATGGGAAATAATGGGACATCCACTTGAGGAGGAAAAGGCAAAGTTTGGATGATCAAGTTGAAGTTTTTTTAAGCCTCGGCTAAGAACTTCCACCGCAATAATGAAAAGACTGGGAGATAGGGGATCCCCTTGACGTAAACCGCGGGAGGAGGGAAAAAACCCCACCAAGGAACCATTAACCAGAAAAGAAAAATGATTATTAGATATGATTCTCCATATCATATCAATAAATGATTCTCCGAATCCAAACTTCCTTAGAACCTGAATCAAAAAATACCAAGAGACTCTTTCAAAAGCTTTCGCCATATCTAAGTTGATGATAACGTTAGAACCATTAACTTTCTTCTTGAGTTGATGAGTGAGTTCATGAGCTAACAGCAAGTTATCCTGAATCAGCCTCCCCTTCGTGAAAGCGCTCTGATTATCGGATATTATGAAAGGCAAAATATTAGCCTGTCTAGCAGAAAGAATTTTGGAGACCACTTTATTACAAAAATTGCACAAGCTAATTGGACGGAGATCCATAAAAGACTTGATTTGATTGGATTTAGGAACTGTAATCAGGAGGGTGTTGGTCCATGACTTTGGCATTTCAAATCCTGCAAAAAATTCCAATATAGCCAGACAAAAATCATCCTCGATAATATCCGAGCAAGAAGTATAAAATTTTCCGTTAAAACCATCCGGGCCGACAGCACTATCCCCACATAGCGAGAATACATTGTCCTTAATTTCCTTGGCTGTAGGAGGAGCATAAAGACTGGCATTTTGATCATCTGATATAAGAGAAGGAATAACATCAATAGGGCTGGAAGAACTGCCTATACAAGCAGTTAGTTGGTCTCTATAGAACACAACTATAGCATTTTTAATATCATCTTCAGTGGAGGCTAAATTCCCATGCATATCAGAAATTCGATGAATAAACAACTTGTTTCGAGTATGCTTTACTGAGGCATGGAATAATTTGGTGTTCCCATCTCCATCCTTAAGCCATCGCAAATGGGACTTTTGGCACCAATAATATTCTTCCACTTTCAAAGTGTGTTTTAATTTGGCCTGCGCTAAATGGAGAGCAGCCCGATTGGTGGAGGAATTCGAGGTTTCGTAAGATATTTCCTTTTCCAGAAGATCATCTTCAGCCTGTTTGACGGCTTGAAATATATTCCCAAAAACATTCTTGTTCCAAGCCTTTAACGATAACCTCATCGCTTTCAATTTATTAGCAAATCGCACCATAGGCCTACCATATGTTCGGGTCTCCCAAGCCTTCTGAACAGTTTCCTGAAAAGAGTGATGATCTACCCATACATTCAGGAAACGAAAATGATATGTGGTATGCCTCAAAAGCAGATTGATGGAGAGAAGGAGAGGAGCATGATCAGAACACGTTCGATTAAGATGTTCCACCGACGTCAATGCAAAAGTGGAAAGCCATTTAGTATTGCAAACTGCCCGATCTAACCTCTCATAAATGGTGCCGTGACCATCATGGTTATAACTCCAAGTGTATTTGCTGCCAATAAAACCCAAGTCTGATAAACCCGCCGCATTGAGACAAGCTTGAAATTCGAGAGCCCCTTGCCTATCCCAACCGGCACAACCGATTTTTTCCTGAGCATCAATGATAATATTGAAATCTCCTAAAACTAGCCAAGGAGAAGAGTTGATTTCCAGCCCCTTGCGTCATATTTTCTTTCTTTCTATTGTCCTTACTTTCTTTTCGTTATACTCTTATTAATCTCCTAATTCAACTTTTGGCTTAATTCGTCTTATGTTTTTTGTTGTTGCAGTTTTGGCTTATGAACTTAGGCAACACTTCTTACGTCCCTCTGACTCATCTGGGCTCGATACTGCGACTCCTCCCTCTACCTAATCCCTTTGAGACTTTTTCCTTATAGGTATGTCTTAATTGGTACCTGTGCTTTTTGGATTGAGGTAATGTGTATCGGAAAATTTAGTTATTTTTTCCTACTTGAAGTTGGAAAAAAAGTTGTTGACAACAACATTTTTTCTTTCCTTTATTAGAATCTGAAGTTATTTTTGCACCTTGTAGAGAAAGAATGTAAAACAGTTTTTCCCCAACTTTCCTTTTTTACAGGACACCATTTAAAGAGAAGAACTAATACAATTTTATATGTTGGGTTTCTATCTTCATAAAGTTGCAGATTTAATAGCTTCTAAGGGTAATGTCTAAGTTTCCAGCATGCACATTAATTGAAGAAAATAAGTGTCTCACCGCTCTCAGCTGTTGAACAGACTTGTAGAATTTTTTTTTGGGTACACAAATGACTATAACATAATAATCAGCTGCTACCCTCCCATCACGTTTACAGATATAACCAAACAATTAACAATAAACTCCCCTCAACAAACCTTACACAAAACCCTACACACTGTGGGCTCCCGATACTGCGCCCGCGCCCCGCGTGCCCTTGGTTAGGGGTGTGCATATATGCGGATGCGGGACACCACTGCTCTCGTTCCACCCTCCCTTGTTTAGGGGAGGACGAAATCAAAAGTGCGAGAGGAATGTTGTCTATGATAGCGCGTTGGAATGCGTCTCGGTTGCCTTTAGTGGATTTTTGATCCAATATGGGAACTTTGGGTTTCCCGCATCAAGTTATCCCTTTTGAGGGGATACCAGGATATGGGAATGCATTACCCTTTCATTCCCATTTTCCCTTTTTTAAGGGAAAACAGAAAAGTGCAAAAAAGGATATTGCGACGCCCCCACTATGGATTTTATTAAAAATAGCCTTATGGCCTGTTTCGGATCACAATGGGAGCTTTGGGTTTCCCGCATCAAGTTATCCCTTGTTTAGGGGATACCAGAATATAGGAAGACATCACCCTTCCATTCCCATTTTCCCTTTTTTAGGAGAAAACAAAAAGTGCAAAGAAGGAGTGTTGCGAGGCCCCACTGGATCCAAAAAGTTTTAGAGTCGCCATCTTTATTTTAAGGAAAAAATAAAGCAAAACCAGAAAAAGAAAAGAAAACCAGAGATAGAAAATGGGTTCGGAGGCTAAGTTACGAGTTGGGAAGGTGCTAGGCACCCAACTCGCCCTTTCGGTCTCAAAATAGTTTTTGGCTAAAGTATGCTTATTGTTATATTTATTTAGCAAATAAACAAAGCATTAAGCGACAGGAAAATAAAACAAATACATCCGTGGCTACATTATTTACGGACTTGCAGCCATTTCCTTACAATAATTACAAATGTATTTAAAAATATTTGGCCATTATAACGGCTCTTTTACATAATATTTCCTATTCTAATCCGGGCAGCACAACGGCTTATATTGACTACATTGGGCCTGATTTAAATAACAACTTTAAATAATAAATAAATGAACAAGTAAATAAAACGCCCTTAAAGGCTATTACCTTTTAGAGTGGTAGGGTGCTCGCTCTGTCCTTCAGGGAGAGAGAGTCTTTTTTTTTTGTTGTTGTTGTGTGGTTGTTGTTTTGATTTGGGCAGAGTGACTGCTTATTTTGGATGACTTTGGCTTATTCACTCGGGCAGAGTGACAGCTTATTTCGGAAGGTTTTGGCCTTTTTGGTTGGGCGGAATAACGACTTAATTTTTGTGTATTTCAGCTCACTACTCGGGCAGAGTAACGACTTACTTTAAGGATTTTGGGTCGGGGAGGTGGGGTGGATACCTAACTACTAGGCTAGGGATCACTTATAACCGGTGGATTTTTATTTTGGCGGAGTTTGGACGGGGTTTGGAAGCTTTAGTGGGCTACACACACCTATCTCGCACCTCTCGCTATTATCGGCGTCGAAGGAACGCAGAGAGAATTCCTCAGTGTTTCTCTCGGATGATTTCTGAACACTGAAATGGGAGCCCAGCACTCGTATTTATAGGTGGGACGAGGGAGTCATCGGGAATTAAGTGAATTCTTCAGCCGGCTTCGTCAACTTGTACACCCGCCTTCGCGAATTGCACAATGCGTTAAGTCTGAAAGGCTACACTACCCCTTTGGCGCCGACTTATCCCTTTCTTGGTGCGGCGCCCAACATGCCTTTTGGCGCGCCAAGCTCCTGTTCAACTTTCAATTTTGACACTTTCACCCCTCGCGATTCACTGTTTTGCGCATCCTGCTTTGCCTTTCGCATTTTCGACTCTTGCAACTTGACAGTTGTTAATTTTGAACAGTTCTTGATATCACATGTCAGAGTCACATACCAGGGGTACGAAATTGGGGTGTCTACAGAGCCCCTCAACGATGGAGTCTACGGGTAACCCAAGGCTTACTGAGTAGACGAACATCGTTGATAAACAATAGACTCTCCAATTTCGTTCAATTAAAATGGGAGAGAAATGCAACAGGTAACAGTTATAATGCACAGTTTATTATGCTATCCAAACTCCATAACCTAGACATATTTAGTCGGTTATAACAGGTTATCGTAGTTTTTAAGCAGATATGAATTTGAAGTGCTCTGATGGTCGGACCTACTAGTGTAGGCTGCCTACGTATTCCTTATTAAAGGAAATCAGACCAAACGTAGTTCAGGCCAAAAACCTAAACTACAACCAAATGAGGATGTTATGTTCTTCGGGTCAAAACCCGATCAAGAACACAACAGGAAAAAGATTTTTGTGTTTTTCGAAAAGCCGTATTCGAACGATCGGGGGACGGCTCTCAAATACGGTATGAAGATTTGAATGTTTTTCGGGAACCATATTCCAGCTGCTTAATACCTTGTCATCGAAATATGTTAAGAAGAATTTTCAAAATTATGTCAGGCTGGTCAATACCTTGTTTCCAAACATAATAAGAAAACTTTCAAATTTCCCGAAAACTGCACTCGACCGATCAAAATCCGTCATCGAGCACGACAAAGAAAACTTTCTTCAAGTTTTTTCGAAAATTGTGAAAAGAAATCGTTCTTTTTCCTTCCCTTTCTTCTCGCTCTCTCTGTTTTTTTGTTTTTTCAATATTCCTCTTTTTTTGTGTTTTTGAAATATTCCTCTTTTTTTGTTGTTTTTTGAAATATTCTTTTTTTTTTGTGTGTTTTTGAAATATTCTTCTTTTTTTTGTGTTTGTTTTTGAAATATTCCTCTTTTTTTCTTTTTTTTAAAATTAAAACTCATTTTGAAAAAGAGTTTCTCTTTTATTAGAAAACAAAACTTTTCCTTTCTTTTTTTTATTGAAAACAAAACTCGTGTTGAAAAGAGTTTATTATAGAGTCAGGATAAGAATACTTTACCTTTCTTACCTTTTGCGCCTGGGTGGCTGCCGCGGATTCAGCTGATTTTGGCATTTCTGCCACTCTTGCTTTTTCAAGCCAGTGACTTTATTATTATTATTATTATTTTCTTTTCTTTTTTTTTCTCTTTTCTTTTTTTTTTCTCTTTTTTTCTTTTGCCACTTGAAATTTTTTTCTTCTATGCTTACTTCGTGGCTGACCTACTGGGGATATTATTTTTTCTTTGTCCTTGGATGGATGGCCGTCAATTTTTGGTTAACAAGATTAATTTCGTTAACCCTTCGTTAAGCTCAAGGACCATTTTGGAAACTTTGGAATTTGGGGACTTAAGTTTCGCAGCTTCAAACTTCTGAGGGGTGAAAAGGAAAAATTTCCTTTTCACCCTTATTATGCACGGGGAGTGAAGGAAAGGGAGCCACGGCTCCTTTCCTCTTTCTCTCTTCTTCTTCAGCGACGCCATTGTTGCTCCTCCATTTTCCTTTTTTATTTTCTTCTTATTTTGCTCCTTTTCTCAATTTTTTCTTCGTGAATTTCATTGATTTGTTTAACAGATGGCATCTTCTTCTCGATCCAGGAAGGGGAAAGCTCCTATGCACCCAGAATCTGACGAAAGGAGGAATGAGTTTCCTCCCTTGATCCGGAATAAGCTCAAATATCGGTACTCCACCGATGACTGGGGCAATATTCTCCGAGACCGGAACACTCACGTGTCCAATCTTCCTCCCACCGCTGTAAGTTTCTTTCTTTTTCTAGATTTTCCTGGATATACTTCAGATCTGCTAAATTTCTGCACTGTTTGAAACTTTTGGAGCATTTCTAACTTTATTAATGATGCATATGCATGTCCTATTTATGCCTAAATGATGTAATTAAGTAATGATGCATGAAATTTATATGATTTATTTTTGCGATGCATGATTGAACTAGTGGTCACTATTTGACCCTACTATGCATGATTTATACTCTAAATGCAAAATGAGGCTATATGATGCATGTTTTACACTAAAACATATTTTTGCATGCAATATAATCACAAGACGGACTTTTCGGAATACAATTTAAATTTTCCGAAATGCATTTTCGGGCATATTTTCGGATAAATATGGGACAAAACAGATATATTTTATGCCCTTAAATTCATTTTTCATGCATGCTTATGATGCAGGGACATAGTAAATGCCATGAGAGTATTTATTTTCATGATTGGTGGCATTTTATTTTCTTATTAGCACACCCTCAATGCAGCTTATTGGACAATAAAATGCACATGATGGATGCATGCCCTATTTTATTTGATGCAAATGTAATGCAGAACAATTATAGGATGATTATTAACATGATGCATGAATATTTTCCTACTTTATTATGTACATGATGAATGCAGTCTAACATGCATATCCTATGATGCCTAGGATATGAAAAATGATTATATGAATGCAAAATAATATGCATGATTTTTTCTCTTTTTCTAAAAGACATATTTAAATGTATTTTTATTTATTGAAGAAATGTAAAAGAATACATCATATATTTTGAAATACACATATTTTTTTTTGTTTTACATTTTATGGAAAGAAACTAAATGTTTATTGACATGTATATTTATGTATGTGTATCGTTTTTATTTATTTATATATTTTTTAAAGAATGGTAAATGTTTATTTATATCAAAATGATTTTTTTTTAAATTTATTTACTAAAAGAGACTAAATGTTTATTTACATGTGAATTTATGTACATGTATATATAAAAAATGGTAAGCGTTTATTTACATTAAGAATAAAAAGTTATTATTATCATGATTATCATTATATTATTATTTTTTTAGCATGCTGCATTTTTATAATTCATGAAGTACAATGCATGCAACATGTTTATTATCTATTCAACTTATTTATTAAAAGATTGTACAAGGAAAAATAAGGATAGTGGACTTACCTTTTCCTTCCTCTTTTTTCAGATTCGCAGGAAATTCACGAGGGTGCGGGCATCATGCGCTAATGTTATGGAAATCTATGCCATGTTGCCCGAGGCAGCGCAGCTTTTGGTGGAGGGCTCTGGTTTTAGTACCTTCATGCATTTTTTCAGCCACTTCACCAGCTATCTGCCTATCTTTGATGCGCTCAGGGACTTCTGGTGGGACACCACCCATACCTTCCATTTCAGTTGGGGGGAGGCGACCATGACCCCGTGTGACTTTGCCGCGATCACGGGCATTCCTACCAGCATCGGGGAGACCCTGGCTCCAGACTTTACTCTCCGTCGGTGTAGGGAGGAGGTAGTGGACCTCCTGGGCTTTGAGCCGAGATTTAAATCGACGGATAAGATTTTTATTGGCAGCGTTCGGAACTGGCTTCTCAGCAATGTCGGGCTGGTGCCGGCCAATGATATAGCTGCCGTGACTCGAGTGGCTAGAGCGTTTTTATTTTTCTTTCTTGGCACATCGCTCTTTGTCAACTCCTCTACCACCCTGCGAGTTTCCGTCCTGGCTTTCTTGGCAGATTTTGAGCGGATCCCTTCGTATGATTGGGGACAGGCAGGTTTGGCCGAACTGTATGCTTCTATGGATATGCCTTTTCCTGCTTTTGTTGCTTTTCCTTTTTTTTATTTTTTATGTATACCTTTTTTTTTTCTTATTATTTTTTTTTTCATCTCACAATTTTGTTTTGCTTTTTTTTTTTAATAACATTTTTTTTCTTTCGTTTTCTTTTGCAGGTCTGGGCCTTCGCCTTTTTTCACTTCTCGCCGGGTCCTCTCATTCGGCGAGTTCACCAGCCTCCATACTGTCCCAGTATGTTGACGATAACAGGGTTTATCCGACCCAGGGGCGGTGGTTGCAAAGATAAGGAACGAGTCTTGAACGGATTGTTAGCTCGAGTCTGATACGGTACAGCACTTCCTTCCTTGGGAGGGTCTGGATGGGCATTATGCAGTTGCTTTGGGACTCAGCCGCTGCCGGATACTAATGGTTTCCATTATGGTGGATTCCTTGTACATGGGCGAGCGGGTGAACCGTCAGAATCAGTCCGATTTAGTGCCTCCAATGGTGCCCCCTCGGCCTCCCTTCTGGGTGATAGAGCCCGATCGGCTGCGAAACTGGTATCAGTACCTGGCGAAATACCTCATGCCAGTGACAGATTATCCAATGATGGCGTATGAGGATTTCCTGAGATTAGTGATTGCATCCCCCTTTTCACGCTCTGTTGTACCCGGCGGCATTCGATGCTTCGCTGCGAGGTCCGTCTACTTCATCTCTTGACGAGAACCTGATGTTTACAGAGCCTGATGATATGTTCTCTACATTTCAGTATCAGTGGGGTGGTAACACGGTAGAGCAGGTTCTTCCTGATGTCGAGATTCCTGAGGAGCATCGTGTCCCGGAGCAGGCTCGTTCGGTAGACACATTTACCTTTATTGTCTCTCTTTCTTTATCTTCTCTTTTTTTTATCCATCCCTTTTTTTTATTCATGCACGCATATATATATATTATTTTATTTTTTTTAAATTTATTTATTTTTTTTAAAATTTTTTTTGAGACTAATACATTCTTTTTTTTTTCATAGGTGAATGTGTCGACCTATAAGAAGCTGCTGCGGGACTTTTTCAGTATCAGCAAACTTTATCAGAAACTCGCTGATGAGTTCTCTTGCAGGGGGAGCAGCACAGCGCGGCGGCCCAGACGTCGAGGTGATGATGATGACGATGATGATGATGATGTTGGGTCGAGCCGCGGCCAGGGCAGAGGTCGGGGGTATAGAGCTGGTGGCACAATGGGTCCCTGGGTCATGGGTGGTGGCCTTAATAGGAGTCAGTCGTTCCGAGCACATTAGCTCTTGATTCCTGCACTTATTAGTCTTTCATTTCTTTTTCTTTTTTTATGTAAAAGCAACCTGTACAGACATTATTATATGATGCAATATAATTGTATATGATGTAATATAATTGTATATGATGCAATATATTATACATGCAAAACTAAATTCACACAGAAAATAAAGCTATACCAGGCATCTAAAAAGGTAATGGCACGCTGTACTCTAAGAAAGGGAGTTTATGAGAATACACCTTTGGATCGGAATGGACTTTTCTGTTGATACAAGAACAGAGAAATGGCCGCTTCCCTTATTTTTTCAGTGCCTTGTGGCTATTGAACCCGTGTTCATAGCCATCTTTCATAGCCTTTCTTTCTTTCTCGCGATCAGTCATAGGAGCGGTGGAGTGTCGGACAATTAAACCAGGATACCAGGCAGAATTTTCAACACAGTAGAAGGCACTTGGCGCGTCCATATAGAGGGTATGGCGCGGCACCAAGGGAGGGTTATGGTGGCGCCCTGACTTTTCCTGTGCAGCCACTGTTCATTTACTATTCACGCACTGTGTAATGAACTGTCCGTTTCTTCAGTTTTTGGTATAAATTCAGACGGAGACCGGCCTGCTTTCTTACCAGTTCGTTTCATCTCTTCTCTTTACAATTCACCAGCTTTTTTCTGTCATGCCGTTGCTCTCTTTAGCCGTATAAAATCCCTTGCATCTCTTTTATAAATGGCCGCACGTATTCCCACGGCTTTGGAAATTGAAGTTTACGAGAATGCCTTGGACTTTTGGATTCTTTCCTTACGATCAGACGAGCGGGACTGGTTTGATCATCTTTTTGGGTTCAGATGCCTACTGTCCTGTCGGAATGTCATTATAAATTGGGACATGTTGAGGGGAGCCGCTAGGTTTTGGTCTCCTCAGGACCATTTATTTAACTTCGGCATGAATGAGATGTGCACCACTTTTGAAGAATTTTGTGCGATCATCGGGTGGCACCTTCGCCGATCGCGTGCTCCGCCTACGTAAGACGCCCATATATGGCTATCCCGAGCTTTTTAACTCTACCCGCAGCTTACTCCGTGTTTCTTCAATGGGGAAACTTTTAATTTAATGGTCCTCCCAGGGCTTTTACTGCATATAGTGAGGATGATGTAGACTACCCGCGCGTGAGTCGACACGCTCTTTTCTCGCTTGGTAGGGAGGTATCTGGTGGTGGGTTTACCCGGATTTGTCGATGTACGGGTCGTTGACCTGGCATTACAAGCTCGAGATCGCCGGTGGAATATTGTTCCGGTGATTTTGGCGGAGACCTTTGCGGGCCTGACTGCTTTTGCCACTGGTGACGATCTGTTCCCTACCGGTAGCCCCATTCTGGTTCATATGTGGCTAGAAGAGCATTTCCTCTAGGTTCAGGCTCCCGTGCCGCATGGAGCACCCTATGACCCATCATTTTATGGCATGCGTAGGCATTTTCCTTAGACCAATTATTTTGAGTCTGATTGGGCTGATCATTTTTACCGTCGGGGCTCGATGGACATAATCTGGGTCATTCGCAATTGGGAAATCCGGTGTTTTCTTCGACATTCCGATGAATATAGCCAAGTAGTCATGGTGGGTATTCATCGGACCTCTTTTTATCAACCGAACCAGATCTTGCGGCAATTCGGGAGAGAGCAAGTGATCCCGGACACCACTCGTCCTATATATATGGGAATGGAGAATACGGACGAGGGCTTGGGTCCGCTATTCAGGGCATGTGGCACAAAGATTCTGAGAGGCTGGAGGCAGCCTATCTATTTGCTGACTATATGCTTCTGTCCCCTGGGTATTTGGCATGGATCATGGTAGTCGCCGAGGGCCGCCTCGCACTATCGTTAAGCGGATCGAGGCACTTGGGTCGCCATATTACTAACGGAGTAGATGCTCGCCTGATGGAGATAGGCAAGGACATTGATAGCTCGGGGTTAGTTGTTCCTCGTGCTGAGGCGACCAAGTGTACACGCCTGATACTGAACGACCTTGGACCGAGTAATCGCGGTCCCGTGATGCACCCCGCAGATTGAGCAATGTTAGTTGGCAGCATAACACATGGGAACAAGAAGTAGCTACTCCTCCTCCCCAGACTGGTTGGGGCACGGCTCTGAGAGTTGGCGGTCATGAGCCTCCACGGCTGAGCATAGCGAGCAGGCATGACAATCCATGGGAACAAGAGATATCCGAGCAATACGGCTGCGCAGGAGAACGGGGATGCTGACGATGAAGAGGGAGACACCTCTGGCGGCTCACATGCTGGTGAGTCTAGAGCTTCTTCTGCGCCTCGCAGAAGGAGTATATGGGCCCGGCTCGGTGGACGCCGTAGACATTGATGGACCACTCTGGGGCTAAAGCTGCAAGAAAAGGAATTGTTTCTGGGGCAACAAAAGGGGTACAGGCAGTATATATAGATATGTACAATGCAATCAATGTATAATATAGATGTCTTAGTAAATATTCCTAAGTTGCACCTTAGGACTTGTAAAATTATATTTTAGTGTCTTAATGTGAGCTCTTTGTCGTGGTTTTTTCTCTCGCTTGAACTCTGCGTAATCAAGACTTGAGGTAGTATGCTGAGGACTTAAGTAGTGCCTTCCCTCTCCTTTTATCTCCTTACATTTATATATAAATATATTTTTTATTATTTTTATTTATTATTTTTTTATTGCTCTAACTTTTGCCTAGGGTGCCCTTTCGGGTTTTCAACCTAGCGAGCCCTTATTTTTTCCTTTTATTGTTTTTTTATATGCCCTAACTTTTGCCTAGGCCGCCCTTTCGGGTTTTCAGCCTAGCGGGCTGGAGAGGGAAGCAACCACTGGATAGAATAGCTCAAACATAGTAACATTTAAGTTTGTCGAGGTTGAAGGGCTGGACAAGATCTTCCCCATCCTGGTTTGTAAGAAGCACGACACCTCCTGACCGGATCTCCTTAACGATATATGGTCCCATCCAGGGAGACTTCTATTTTCCCCTAGTATCAACGTAACTAGGTTTTTCTCAAGCACGAGGTCTCCAACTTGGATATCTGCCTTTGACTTTTTATTGAAAGCTCGGGCGATGCACCTTTGATATGCCCTATGCTCCAAGGCTAACAGACGTCGTTCATCTATTAGGGCTAATTCTTCGTATCGCCCTTTGACCCAGTCAACTTCTGCTATATCAGATTCTACCATCACTCTTAGTGATGGAATTTCCACTTCTATCTAGCACTCCATGCCATTTGCTAAAGAGCAGGGGTAGCCCCTGGGTGTGCGGATCGAAGTAATGATAGCCCTGCAGGCTAGCGG
>CM028378.1:111630011-111670231 GCA_013146195.2 Codonopsis lanceolata | reverse complement strand
ACACCGTTAGCCTTGGAGCATACCTAGCATATCAAAGGACGCCTCGAAGCTCAATAAAAAGTCAAAGGCCGCGATATCCAAGTTGGAGACCTCAGATTTCAGAAAAACCCCCCTAGTTACGCTGATACTAGTGGGAAAATGGAAGTTCACTGATGACCATACACGTTAAGGAGATCCGACAGAGGTGTCGTGCTTCTTACAAACCAGATGGGGAAGATCTTGTCCAGCCCTTCAACCTCGACAAACTCAAAAGGTACTATGCCTGAGCTATTCTATCCAGCAGTCGCTCTTTCCAGCCTCGCTAGGCTGAAACCCGAAAGGGCGCTAGGCAAAAGTTAGGGCATATAAAAAAAAAGGAGAAATAAGGGCTCGCTAGGTCGAAAACCCGAAAGGGTGGCCTAGGCAAAAGTTAGAGCATAGAAAAAATAATAATAAATATATATATATATATATATATATGTAAGGAGATAAAAAGAGAGGGAAAGCACTATGTAAGTCCTGTCAGATACTAGCCTCAAGTCTTCAGATACCTAAAAACTCACTGACAGAAAAGGAAAACCACGACAAAAAGCTCACATTAAGACACTAAAATATAATTTTACAAGTCCTAAGGTGCAACTTAGGAATATTTACTAAGACATCTATATTATACATTGATTGCATTGTACATATCTATATACTGCCTGTACCCCCTTTGTTGCCCCAGAAACAATTCCTTTTCTTGCAGCTTTAGCCCCAGAGCGGTCCATCAATGTCTACGACGTCCACCGAGTCGGGCCCATATACTCCTTCTGCGAGGCGCAGAAGAAGCCCTAGACTCGCCAGCATGTGAGCCACCAGAGGTGTCTCCCTCTTCATCGTCAGCATCCCCGTTCTCCTGGGCAGCTGTATTGCTCGGACCAGCTCCATCATCTCTGAAACCAGTACCCCATACAGGTGGGGGAGGAGGAACAACTATCTCTTGTTCCCATGGATTGTCATGCCTGCTCGCTATGCTCAGCCGTGGAGGCTCATTACCGCCAACTCTCAGAGCCGTGCCCCAACCAGTCTGGGGAGGAGGAGCAGCTACTTCTGGCTCCCATGGGTTATGCTGCCGATTAACATTGCTCAATCTGCGGGATGTATCGCTGGGACCCGCAGTATTTGGTCCAGGGGCCGTTCGAGTATCAAGGCCGTGTACCCACCTGAATTCTGCCTCCAGAGCCTGAGGAACAACTAACCCCGAGCTATCAATGTCCTCGCCTATCTCCATCAGGCGAGCATCTACCCCGTTAGTAATATGGCGGCCCAGCAAGTGCCTCAGTCCGCGCCTGATAGTGCGAGACGGCCCCTCAGCAGCTACCATGATCCATGCCAAATACCCAGGGGACAGAAGCATATAGTCAGCAAATGGATAGGCTGCCTCCAGCCTCTCAGAATCTCTGTGCCACATGCCCTGAATAGCGGGACCCAAGCCCTCGTCCGTATTCTCCATTCCCATATATATAGGACGAGTGGTGTCCGGGATCACTTGCTCTCTCCCGAATTGGCGCAAGATCCGGTCCGGTTGATAAAAAGAGGTCCGATGAATACCTAGCATGACTACTTGGCTATATTCATCGGAATGTTGAAGAAAGCACCGGATCTCCCAATGGCGAATGACCCAGATTATGTCCATCGATCCCCGGTGGTAAAAATGATCAGCCCAATCAATTTCAGAATAATTGGTCCGAGGAAAATGCCCGCGCATGCCATAAAGTGATGGGTCATATGGTGCTCCATGCGGCACGGGAGCCTGAACCCAGAGAAAATGCTCTTCTAGCCACATATGGACCAGAATGGGGCTACCGGTAGGGAACAGTTCATCACTGTGGCAAAAGCGCCAAAGCGCATGAGGTCTCCGCCAAAATCACCGAACAATATTCCACTGGCGATCTCGAGCTCAGAATGCCAGTCAACGACCAAGATCGACAAATCCGGGTAGACCCACCACCAAATACCTCCATACCAAACAGAGAAAAAATGCCGTCAGCCTACGCCGCAGGTAGTCTACATCATCCTCCTTATATTCTGTGAAGGCCCCAGGGAGGACCATTAAATTAAAAGTTTCTCCATTGAAGAAACCTGGAGTAGCACTGCGGGTAGAGTGAAAAAGCTCCCGGATAGCCATATATGGATGCCTTCTGTAGGTAGGCACTGCGATTTGACGAGAAGGTGCCACCCCTAGCATCGAACATAACTCTTCAAAAGTGGGGCACATCTCATTCATGCCGAAGTTAAATAAATGGTCCTGAGGAGACCAAAACCTCGCGGCTCCCCTCAACATGTCCCAATTTATAATGACATTCCGCCAGGACAGCAGGCATCTGAACCCAAAAAGATGATCAAACCAGTCCCGCTCGTCTGATTGTAGGGAGAGAATCCAAAAATCCAGGGCATTCTCGTAAACTTCAATTTCCAAAGCCGTGGGAATACGTGCGGCCATTTATAAAAGAGATGCAAGGGATTTTACAAGGCAAAAGAGAGCAACGGCAGAGCAGAAACGAGCTTGTGAATTGTAAAGAGAAGAGATGAGTGAACTGGTAAGAAAGCAGGCCGGTCTCCGTCTGAATTTATACAGAAAACTGAAGAAACGGACAGTTCGGTGCACAGTGCGTGAATAATGATGAATAGTGGCTGCACAGGAGAAGTCATGGCGCCACCATAACCCTCCCTTGGCGCCGCGCCATGTCCTCTATATGGCCGCGCCAAGTGCCTTCCACTGTGCTGAAAATTGTGCCTAGTATCCTGGTTTAATTGTCCGACAGTCCACTACTCCTATGATTGATCGCGAGAAAGAAAGAAAGGCTATGAAAGATGGCTATGAACACGGGTTCAATAGCCACAGTGCGTCAAAAAAATAAGGGAAGCGGCCATCTCTCTGTTCCTGTATCACCAGAAAAGCCCACTCGATCCAAATGTGTATTCTCATAAACTCCATCTCCAAGAGTACAGCGTGCCATTACCTTTTAGAAGTTTGGTATAGCTTTATTTTCTGTGTGTGGTTAGTTTTGCATGTGTAATATATTGCATCATATACAATTATATTGCATCATATAATAAGGATTGTACATGTTTCTTTTACATTAAAAAAAAGACTAATAAGTGCAGGAATCAAGAGCTAATGTGCTCGGGACGACTGACTCCTATCAAGGCCACCACCCATGACCCAGGGACCCATTGTGCCACCACCACCTCGACCTGCCCGCCACTCGACCCGACATTATCATCATCATCACCTCGACGTCTGGGCCGCCGTGCTGTGCCACTCCCCCTACAAGAGAATTCATCAGCAAGTTTCTGGTAAAGTTTGCTGATACTGAAAAAGCCCTGCAGCAGCTTCTTATAGGTCGACACATTCACCTATGAAAAAAAAAAGAATATATTAGTCTAAAAAAATGATGAAAAAAAAATATATATGCGTGCATGAATAAAAAAAAAGATAGATACGAAAAAAAGAGATAAAGAAAGAGAGACAATAAAGGTAAATGTGTTTACCGAACGAGCCTGCTCTGGGACCCGACGCTCCTCGGGAATCTCGACATCAGGAAGAACCTGCTCTACCGTGTTACCACCCCACTGATACTGGAAGGTAGAGAAGATATCATCAGGCTCCGTAAACATCAGGTTCTCGTCGAGGGATAAAGTAGAAGGCCCTGGTCTGGCACAAGCGTCAGAATGCCGCCTGGGCACAACAGGAGCAGAAGAGGGGATGCAAAGACTAATCTCGTGGAAATCCTCATACGCCATCATTGGATAATCTGTCGGGCATGAGGTATTTCGCCGTGTACCGATACTGCTTGGCGTACCGATCGGCTCTATCACCCAAAAAGGAGGCCGAGGAGGCACCACTGGAGGCACTAAAATGGACTGATGCTGACGGTTCACCCGTTCGCCCATGTATAAGGAATCCACCATAATGGAAACCATCAGTATCCGGCAGCGGCCGAGTCCCAAAGCAAGCCGCATAATGCCCCTCCGCATCTCCCAAGGAAGGAAGTGCACCGTACTCAGACTCGAGTTAACAATCCGCTCCAAAGACTCTTTCCTTATCTTTGCAACCACCGCCCTGGCCTGATAAACCCCGTTATCGCCAACATACTTTGGGACAAGTATGGAGGCTGGTGAACTCGCCGAATGAGAGGACCCGGTGAGAAGTGAAAAAAGGAGAAGGCCCAGACCTGCAAAAAAAAAAATAAATAAAAAATAATAATAATAAGAAAAAAAATAGTATACATAAAAAAAAGCAAAGAAAAGCGAGAAAAAGACATATATCTCCCACGCCGCAAATCTGCTCAAAGTTGGCGAATCATTCCTGCAGCCCTATCCATAAGCATACAATTCGGCCAAACATGCCTGTCCCCAATCATACGAAGGGATCCGCTCAAAGTCCGCTAAGCAAGCCAGGACAGAAACCCTCAGGGTGATAGAGGAGTTGGCAAAGAGCGATGTGCCAAGAAAGAAAAATAAAAACGCTCTAGCCACTTGAGTCACGGCAGCTATATCATTGGCGGCACCCGCCCAAGAAGCCGCCCGAACGCTGCCAATAAAAATCTCATCCGTCGATTTAAACCTCGGCTCAAAGCCCAGGAGGTCCACTACCTCCTCCCTACGCCGACGGAGAGTAAAGTCTGGAGCCAGGGTCTCCCCGATGCTGGTAGGAATGCCCGTGATCGCGGCAAAGTCACACGGGGTCATGGTCGCCTCCCCCCAACTGAAATGGAAGGTATGGGTGGTGTCCCACCAGAAGTCCCTAAGCGCATCAAAGATAGGCAGATAGCTGGTGAAGTGACTGAAAGAATGCATGAAGGTACTAAAACCAGAGCCCTCCACCAAAAGATGCGCTGCCTCGGGCAACATGGCATAGATTTCCATGACATTAGCGCATGATGCCCGCGCCCTCATGAATTCCCTGCGAATCTGAAAAAAGAGGGAAAATGAAGGAAAATGTAAGTCCACTATCCTTATTTTTCCTTGTACAGTCTTTTAATAAATAAGTATGAATAGATAATAAACATGTTGCATGCATTGTACTTCATGAATTATAAAAAATGCAGCATGCTAAAAAAAAAATATAATAATAATAATCATGATAATAATAATTTTTTATTCTTAATGTAAATAAACGCTTACCATTTTTTATATATACATGTACATAAACTCACATGTAAATAAGCATTTAAATAAAAAGAGAAATAATAATAATAATAATAAAAGATTATATGTAATTATTTTGCATTTAAATAAGTTATTTTCATATCCTAGGCATCATAGGATATGCATGTTAGACTGCATTCATCGTGTACATAATAAAGTAGGAAAATATTCATGCATCATGTTAATAATCACCCTATAATTGTTCTGCATTGCATTTGCATCAAATAAAATAGGGCATGCATCCATCATGTGCATTTTATTGTCCAATAAGTTGCATTGCGGGTGTGCTAAAAAGAAAATAAAATGTCATCAATCATGAAAATAAATATTCTCATGGCATTTACTATGTCTCTGCAGCATAAGCATGCATGAAAAATGAATTTAAGAGCATAAAATATATCTGTTTTGTCCCATATTTATCCGAAAATATGCCCAAAAATGCGTTTCGGAAAATTTAAATTGTATTCCGAAAAGTCCGTCTCGTGAATATGTTGCATGCAAAAATATGTTTTAGTGTAAAACATGCATCATATAGCCCCATTTTGCATTTAGAATATAAATCATGCATAGTAGGGTCAAATAGTGACCACTAGTTCAATCATGCATCGCAAAAATAAATCATATAAATTTCATGCATCATTGCTTAATTACATCATTTAGGCATAAATAGGACATGCATATGCATCATTAATAAAGTCAGGAATGCTCCAAAAGTTTCAAACAAAGGCGTAAATTTAGCGATCCAAGTATATCCAGAAAATCTAGAAAAGAAAGAAACTTACAATGGGTGGGAGGAAGATTGGACACGTGAGTGTTTCGGTCTCGGAGAATATTGCCCCAGTCATCTGTGGAGTACCGATATTTGAGCTTATTCCGGATCAAGGGAGGAAACTCATTCCTCCTTTCGTCAGATTCTGGGTGCATAGGAGCTTTCCCTTCCTGGATCGAGAAGAAGATGCCATCTGCTAAACAAATCACTGAAATTGGCGAAGAAAAATTGAAGGAAAGAAGCAAAAATAAGAAGAAATAGAAAAAGAAAAGGCAGCAGCAACAATGGCGGGAGGCTAGAGCAGAAGAAGAAAGAAGAGAGAAAGAAGGAAGGAGCAGTAGCTCCCTTTCCTTCACTCCCCGTCCATAATAAGGGTGAAAAGGAATTTTTTCCTTTTCCCCCCTCAGAAGTTTGAAGCTGCTACACTTAAGTCCCCAAGTTCCAAAGTTTCCAAAATGGTCCCTGAGCTTAACGAAGGGTTAACGAAATTAATCTTGTTAACCAAAAATTGACGGCCATCCATCCAAGGACAAAGAAAAAATAATATCCTCAATGGGTCAGCCACGAAGTAAGCATAGAAAAAAGTTTTCAAGTGGCAAAAGAAGAGAAAAAAAAGAAAAAGAAAAAAAAAAAGAGAGAAAGAAAAAAAAAAAAAAGAAAGAAAAAAGTAATAAAGTCTCTGGCTTGGAAAAGCAAAAGTGGCAGAAATGCCAAAATCAGCCGAATCCGTGGCAACCACCCAGGCGCAAAAGGTAAGAAAGGTAAAGTATTCTTACCCTGACTCTATAATAAACTCTTTTTCAAAATGAGTTTTGTTTTCAATTAAAAAAAAAGAAAGAAAGAAAAAGTTTTGTTTTCAAATAAAAAACTCTTTTTCAAAATAAGTTTTTGTTTAAAAAAAACACAAAAAAGAGGGATATTTCAAAAAAAAAAAAAGAGGAATATTTCAAAAACACAAAAAAAAGAGGAATATTTCAAAAACACACAAAAAGTGGAATATTTCAAAAAACACAAAAAAAAGGGATATTTCAAAAACACAAAAAAAAAAAGAGGAATATTGAAAAAAAAACAGAGAGAGCGAGAAGAAAGGGAAGGAAAAAGAATGATCTTTTTACAATTTTCGAAAAAACTTGAAGAAAGTTTTCTTTGTCGTGCTCGACGACGGATTTTGATCGGTCGAGTGCAGTTTTCGAGAAATTTGAAAGTTTTCTTATTATGTTTGGAAACAAGGTATTGACCAGCCATACATAATTTTGAAAATTCTTCTTAACATATTTCGATGACAAGATATTGACTAGTTGGAATATGGTTTCCGAAAAACATTCAAATCTTCATACCGTATTTGGCGATCGTACGTCCCCCAACCGTTCGAATACGGCTTTTCGAAAAACACAAAAATCTTTTTCCTGTTGTGTTCTTGATCGGGTTTTGACCCGAAGAACATAACATCCTCATTTGGTTGTAGTTTAGGTTTTTGGCCTGAACTACGTTTGGTCTGATTTCCTTTACTAAGGAATACGTAGGCAGCCTACACTAGTAGGTCCGACCATCAGAGCACTTCAAATCCATATCTGCTTAAAAACTACGATAACCTGTTATGACCGACTAAATATGTCTAGGTTATGGAGTTTGGATAGCATGATAAACTGCGCATTATAACTGTTCTGTTACTGTTGCATTTCTCTCCCATTTTAATTGAACGAAATTGGAGAGTCTATTGTTTATCAACGATGTTCGTCTACTCAGTAAGCCTTGGGTTACCCGTAGACTCCATCGTTGAGGGGCTCTGTAGACACCCCAATTTCGTACCCCTGGTATGTGACTCTGACATGTGATATCAAGAACTGTTCAAAATTAACAACTGTCAAGTTACAAGAGTTGAAAATGCGAAAGGCAAAGCAGGATGCGCAAAACAGTGAATTGCGAGGGGTGAAAGTGCTGAAAATGAAACTTCAATAGTAAGATGGCGCGGCCAAAAGGCATGGTGGGCGCCGCGCCATTCAAGGGATGTGTCGGCGCCAAGGGTGTCACTGTAGCACTCAGACTTAACGCATTGTGCAATTCGCGAAGGCCGTTGTACAAACAAAGGAAGCCGGCTGAGGGAATTTCTTATTCCCGATGAGTCCCTCACTCCTCCTATAAATTGAGGCACTGGGCTCCCCATTCAGCACAAGATTTTCATCGCAAAGAAATGCTGAAATTCTCTCTGCGTCTCAACAACGCCGAGAGATTAGCGAGAGGTGTGAGATAGGTGTGTGTAGCCCACTAAAGCTTCCAAACCCCGTCCAAACTCTGCCAAAACTTAAATCCACCGGTTATAAGTAATCCCTAGCCTAGTAGTTAGGTATCCACCTTATTTCCCGGCCCAAAATCCCTAAAGTAAGCCGTTACTCTGCCCGAGTAATGAGCTGAAATACACAAAAATTAAGCCGTTATTCCGCCCAACCAAAAAGGCCAAAACCTTCCAAAATAAGCTGTCACTCTGCCCGAGTGAACAAGCCAAAGTCATCCAAAATAAGCAGTCACTCTGCCCAAATCAAAACAACAACCACACAACAACAACAAAAAAAGACTCCCTCTCCCTGAAGGATAGAGCGAGCACACTACCGCTCTAAAAGGTGATAGCCTTTAAGGGCGTTTTATTTACTTGTTCATTTATTTATTATTTAAAGTTATTATTTAAATCCGGCCCAATGTAGTCAAAATAAGCCGTTGTGCTGTCTGGATTAGAATAGGAAATATTATGTAAAAGAGCCGTTATAATGGCCAAATATTTTTAAATACATTTGTAATTATTGTAAGGAAATGGCTGCAAGTCCGTAAATAATGTAGCCACGGATGTATTTGCTTTATTTTTCTGTCTTTTAATGTTTTATTTATTTTCTGAATAAATATAACAATAAGCATACTTTAGCCAAAAAACTATTTTGAGATTGAAAGGGCGAGTTGGGTGCCTAGCACCTTCCCAACTCGTAACTTAGCCTCCGAACCCATTTTCTATCTCTGATTTTCTTTTCTTTTCTGATTTTGCTTTATTTGTCTTAAAATAAATATGGCGACTCTAAAACTTTTGGATCCAATGGGGCCTCACAACACTCCTTCTTTGCACTTTTCCGTCTTTCCCTAAAAAAGGAAAAATGGGAATGGAAGGATGATGTATTCTCATATCCTGATATCCCCTAAAAAAAGGGATAACTTGATGCGGGAAACCCAAAGCTCCCATAGTGATCCAAAACGGGTCATAAGGCTATTTTTAATAAAATCCATAGTGGGGGAGCCGCAACATCCTTTTTTGCACTTTTCCGTTTTCTCCTAAAAAAGGAAAAATGGGAATGAAAGGGTGATGCATTCTCATATCCTGGTATCCCCTAAAAAAGGGATAACTTGATGCGGGAAACCAAAGTTCTCATATTGGATCAAAAATCCACTAAAGGCAACCGAGGCGCATTCCAACGCGCTAGCATAGACAGCACTCCTCTCGCACTTTTGATTTCGTCTTCCCCTAAACAAGGGAGGGTGGAACGAGAGCAGTGGTGTCCCGCATCCGCACGTACGCGCACCCTTATCCAAGGGCGCGCGGGGCGCGAGCGCACGTCCCGGGAACCCACAGTACCGTGTGCTGAAAAGATTGCACCTTAAGCTAACTGCACCAGTAACTTGGAGGGCTGTGGGCGCTGCCTATGAAGGCTTGGGGCGCAGCGCCCAAGAGGGTTGTGGACAGTGCCCACAGCCTTTTCTTGTCTCATTTTTGGCACTTTGGCCCCCTGCAATTCACTGTTATGCATTCTTCTTTTTATTTTGCATTTTCGACCCTGTAACTTGACATTCGTTAGTCCTTTTAACAGGTTTCGATATTTTATGACATGTCATATACCAGGGGTACGAAATTGGAATGTCTACAATGTGGTCTGGTCGACCCATTAGTTCTTCTATATGCCTTCTTTTTCGATTTAGTAGAAAACCTGGGTTGTCCCCATTTTCTTCATAGTCGATAGAAGGGCCGAGAAAGGCCGGTCGACGAGCCCTAAGCCTATTTCCACTGCAAAAGTCTTAAGCTTCATTCTATTCTGCGAAAGATAAAATCCAGTTGGTAAATCAAAGAAAGAAAGTGCAAAAGGAGAGGACTTTCAAAAGACTCGCTTTACTCAATAAGAAAGAGAGGAAGAAAGTCTATCACTCCTTGTCATTGCAAGTCCGTAAATCCAGGATTCTGTGAGTAGACTGACTGGTTGAAGCCAAACAACATGATCTATCTCTTTTTTTAGCCCCTTCGCTTGGCTCTATGTCTGACAAACTAAGTTTCTTTATGTATATGTTTGGTTCAAATGATTTCATAAACTTCAAATCGGTAATTTAGGACAAAGAATTTGAATACTGAAATTGAGCTAGTGAGAAACAACGCATTTCGTTTTCATTATGTTTCTTGAGCTTGATGAGTTTGGTGGCGTCAATGGAGTAGCCAACGGCACGGTCCTTGAGACAGAGGCATGTTTGGGAAAGGTTAGACTTGTAGGCAGCGATGCTTTTGAAAGATGGTTTAGGGAAGAAGTCTTGTTTGTTGAAACGCCAGTAGGATTTCGGGGGTGCCGCTGGTGGTGGTGGTTCCATGGTCGTGGAGGGACGGGAATTGAGATGAGTGATCAAATCTTGGAGAGGGTGTTGACTATTATTGGGTTTGAATATGGAGTCTATTTTTTTGGGATTCTCATCTCTCTCGGTCTTTCCCCCTCCCTCCAAAGCAAGAGAGAGAGAGAGAGAGACGAATTGGAAATTGGTGGAACAGGGTACCCTTCAAAATTATTTCTTTCCTTTTTTCTAAAGAACAGAGCTGATAAGAAGGTCAACATTTGAGATTGGTTAAGGCAAGATGGAAAAAGACAAAATTAACCCGGCATGTGAAGACCACGTGCAACCTAACATCCACCTTCAAACGGCAATAGACAAAAGGTAGTTAAATGAGACAAATGACAATCTTGAATATGAAAGTGACACAAACCTTAGTATGAGTGACAAATTGAATTTGGTGGCAACTTTAGGGGGAAATTTGGATTTAAGCCAAAAATAATTCATCGCGGTGCAAAATTAGGTAATGTAATTAAAACTTATGTATCGCGGTGCAAAAATTGTTAGAACGTGATGCAAAAATTGTTTTATCGTGATGCGAAATAGATTGTGTAATTAAATTGATGCAATTAAATTGATGTATCGTGGTATAAAATTTGATATAACACGATGCACTAAGTAAGTTATCCCCGTTCCTTCAGTTCATTAAGAGTATCATAGTCATTTTATCCTTAAAATAACTTTTTTGGATTAGAAAAAACATAACTTAATAGGTTATAAATTTTAAAAAGTAGACCGTGCCCCAATTTCTGCTAAAATGTATGTAGAAGGACCTTTATACTTTTCTTTTTAAGCCCAACGAAAGTTAACTGCATTTTTCTCATTATTTGGTCAATTTCCTCTCTTCCACAGTGTATAGTACAATCATGGCGGAGGTGGAAGGCCCCCTTTTGGCCAAAAAGTAAACCCTAAATATTGAGATAATTATCGGTCAGTTTTCTTTCTTAAAATTGTAATCGCTAAAATGCTTTGTATTTTTTAACCGGCAAAAGGAGATTTCATAAAATTCTTTCAATAATATCTTTTTTGTCTTCTCCAAAATATATGTATTTATATTCTATCATCGATCATGAATCATAACTCAAACTTGAAGAAAATCTTTTGTTTCACATGTTTGCCTTAGTCCTTAGTTGCCTCGATATCAAATAGATCCAAAATTAAAGAATTTTTTTTTACAATACTGTGATCTTTTCTTGAATCTCAGTCGTACACATTCCTTGTTAACCTTCTTTTTATAAGGAGATATATATGGTTAAGATTTAATAGAACATGGGATGTGACTTGAAGTATGATATATGATTTAAAGCCCTTTTGTAGTGCTACATTTGTTACAACTCTTTTTAGATTGGTGTTTAACATAAATGTTAGTTAGTTAAAAACAAATGCATGCATTTTATAATTTTCCGAGAACAACTATATTTATTGAAATTTTGATCAAATTGATTTTTTAAAATCTTGTTTTTCCTTTAGAATAGTGGGAGGAAAGGAAATATTGACGAATAATAATAAATTGTCATTCATTCTAGGAAAAGAAAGATGGTTGATAAGTTTTCAACTGTCCCAAAGTTGTGGGTTGATTGTAAGTAACCAGTAACCAGACGTTGTACGTAGCAATTTTGCTGATTCTAATTTGATACATTTTAATTGGTTTATAATACTAATAGCCGTAGTATCGTTTGTTGCACTCGAATCTAGTTGTGGACATGTGGTCCAACATCCATTGAATCAAGAGACTAGTTGTATATGCAATATGCATGTGCAAGTTGCCAGTCTTTTTAATCGTTTTCATTCAATCTCAGCCAAAGTGAGAAAGCATCAATTCTGAGTGGAAAACTTCTGGTATACTAGGATTTCAGAAAGTAAAGTGTAAGGAGATGAAAAAAATTAAATTTTTTTTTTTTTTTTGGTCCTAAGGGGGCGTGAGAACACTTTATGAAGTCCCAAAACTTTGCTAGCATCATTTCATCAAAGAACTTGACACACACTTTGTGAAAGCCTAACTCATCCACAAGGGTCGGATTGTTATCCTTAAGGATGATTGAAATTAAAGAATTAAACAAGAAAAACGTCACTCCTCTTGTTCGGCCAAATGATTCCTTACTTTTCGGGCTGATTGAAACAATTCAGATCAACTGGACGTAGTGATCGAATGGTGCTTGGTTGCCTCACTTTGCCTTGGTTAAGAAAGTAGATTTGGATCTGAGGGCATGCCGATCGAGTCCCAAGAACCGCAGTGTGGGGTTTCATCCTCTTGTGGGGTGGCTCCTTGGACACGATTCCTCCTAGCTATTTAATCTTTGAAGTTATCATGATTTTCCCTCTCACATTCTCATGGGGCTGGGGTGTGCTCTCGGGGGGAGAGTTTCCCCTTTTGGATACCGAATGGTGCTTGGTTATTAAGTGATGCTGTATTAATTAGCGTAAGAGGATAACACATGAAAACTCCCTTTGATCTAGCTTAGGAGTTAGGACCACCTACAGCTCAAATACGCGCTCCCATGGTGTCGAAGAGGATAACACTCAAGAGAAACATCTCGTGCGACTTGACGAATGAGGATCCATATAGATGACGTGAAGAGAGATTTCAAAATTATCCAGAAAAATATTTTCTATTCATGTAACTCTATTTAGTTTTACTCCGAGAGGAATCGTATCTTGATTTCGAGGAATTTATTTCTGTTTTATTTTTATGTGTTTGGTAAATCTTTTGAAAATATGCTGAAAAATATTTTCGGGTGTTTGCCAAACATACGGAAAACAATATATAAATAAATACAAAAAATATATTTTAATATTAATGCTCATATTGAATATAAGATAGTGTTGAACTTTAACTAGTTTCCTTTAATAACCATCAATTTATCATTTGTGATGTCAAATCAATAATGTCCATTTTTTTCAATCTCACAAATACAAATAAAAAATTGATAATTGATATTAAAAAAAAAACATCTTAAAAAATAAAATTAACAATGTTTGGGACGTCCTTAAATAATATAGTTGACACTAATTTTAGGACATAATGAGTATTTATTAAAATTATAATTTATAAATAATGTGCACAAACTTTATTTATATTTCTAAACAATTTATTTATTAAGTGAAATATTATGCGTTCATGTAAATATGTGTAATTGTGGAAGGAAGCGGACAGATACACAAACATTTGGAAAATGAATCAATAAAGTCATTTTCCAAAAAACAATGCTTCATTTTTCGTTTATTCGGAAAAGCGCTTACGTTGATTACATTTTCTTAATATTACTAAACACTCAAAAATGAAAAAACGTTTTTCAAAAATCCATTTTCCGTGAAACAAATTGAGCTTAATTAAGGTCTCGTGGGCAGTTTATTTTTTCCTTTGGTTCCACTAGCTTTTCAATTATTTTGTTTTTTCATCATAACAGACAAAAAATGCGAAATCTAAGTCATTAAATCGTGATTTCAAACAACTCAATAAGTGTTTGTCAAATTAACATGTGAATTTAGATTATTTGCCCAGCCCTGCGGCCCATACCGTGGGGGCCGATAGGGTAAAAACTAGAATTTCTGCCTAAACATCCACCATTTTAATTGTAGATTTGTAGTATCAATTATAGGACATTTTAGCCCAATATAATCCACCTTTTGTTTTTAAAGCCCCCTGCCTTTTGAGATGAGAGCCACTACACAACAAGAAGAAAACTTTAGAGAAAGATAAGAACTCCTCACCTTTAGAACCCCAAAAAGAAGAGAAACTAACATACTTTGTTTTAAAGAAACAATCAAGTACTCACTTCTTCTGTTTTTCTCCAAGGAATATCGACCTATTTTACAATACGAAATCAGTTATGGTAAAGTTATTCGGCTCATAATTTTCTTCATATGTATCAAATAACTCTTTGACACGTGTGCAATATAAAATGAACATTCCTATACATAGATTCATGCTTAAATATACATCATCAACACGTACGATTTCTTTAACCTAGTCTACTTGACACTTCAATTGGTTGGAGTTTTGGATTGTTTGAATCACGATTATTTTTTAATCCTCACTCTCTACTTGTTCTTTTTTCTTGGTCAAGTCTGCTTCTTAAGGAGTTGAAAAAGGAAATGCTGATCTATCTCTTACGAATATAGTTGCTACCTATTCTCAGAAAGTGGCAGCTACTTGCCTGCAAGGCTGCAACTTTACGTTATTGTCTCAAAAAAGAAAAAAAAAAGGACGAAATTGTTAAAAGTAGCAAAAATTGAGGGCAAAAGTGTAATTGATGTATTTCAGATTGAAGATTGAGAAATCATTTAAGCAACTGTCTTGACAGCAGGTTATACTATAAAGAAAACTGGAATAATGTTACACTTACAACTAGCGTTACCACTAGTGTTACAACTTGTTTTGATAAAGACATAGTTGACTTTTCAACTTTGCCTTTCACAAGGCAAGTTGTAACACGAGTGGTAACACTAGTTGTAAGTCTAGCATTTTTTAGAAAGAATAAGTGTTTGATAATTAGATATTGGCATTAAATTGATTTGATTATTATTTATTAGTAGTACACCATGATTTAATTGGGTAGGCAACATAGGAGGACATATTAACCACTATAATGGTGAAGGGATAGTTGGCACATTAAATCATTTGTTCTTGTTTGGGGAGGATCGGATGACTATTTTCCACCTATTAGTGTCTTAGATGATCTTGATTTGTCTTAATTGATAACAATTAATTCACTTTGAATGGATATATAGTTATATACCTATTAAGAAATTAAAATGATGAGTAATTGAATATGCATTTATATATTTTTGGTATACAACAATCAATATCATCGTTAGTCTTGTATAATGTATACCTACCAATTCATTAGATTGTTGTATTTTTGTAGATAAAATTTGATGATATATTTTGTTGCTGTTACCTTCCTCATTAAAAAAGTTATGCAACTAGAACCGAATCAAAAGACAATTTACGGATAAAGATATTACGACCCTCATGTTTCACCATTCTAATTGGTAAGGAAGCTTATGGATTTGATGATTAAGTTTGCGAGTTTTTTCACTTAAGCTTCATATATCATAGTTGGTAGAAGTAGAACAAACCTTAAATCGTTCTAATGGAGAAGAAATAAACCTTAAATCATTAACAAGCTTTTGATTCCAAAGTTTACGTCAAAGTTCCATTGGTTGGTATACCTTATATATAGCTTAAATTATAGAAACGAAAGCATGGGAGCTCGAAAGATTTTGATAGATATGAAGAGAAGGTTGCGTAGAATCTCTTACAATACTACCATTTCAAAACATTATTAGTATAGATCATAGAAAACTAACTCTTAAAGTCGTCATCAGAATCAAAATATATATAGAGGTTTATGCATGTTAGGTAAATGTATAGAACATTCAGTTGGCTTTAATTTGAATGATTAATACCTCAGTCTTGATAGTAAAGAGTAAAGATGACCCAAATGAAGATCCTTGACCCCATTGATAGATTCATTGGTGGCCATACTTCATGAATAAAATCGATATATTAGTGGGACAATGAAATATATTAATGTATATATTAAGTGGTCGTGGCCCTGAATTTGCTTTATTAATGATTAATTTTTTCATTTGTTCCCATGGCATACTCTTTTTGGCGCCTTCCAAAATTTGTACTAGAATTGGTTGTGGTTGTGGTCACTGGTTGTGTTGGAATTGAGGCCATTCTTACCACTTTTGCTCTTTTTGATATCCAAAAAAGGAGAGAAAAAGGTCTTACCCTTGCACCACTCCAGCCACTTTTGCTCTCTCTCTCTCTCTCTCTCTCTCTCTCTCTCTCAAACACACACTTTGTCTCACACTTCTGAAGTGCTTTTTATTTGGATTTCAAATGCATGTATCATTCAAGAGAATGTCTTGCTTAAGTTGCAATTACCCAACTGTCCCTTCCCTTCTTCTTAGTTAGTCCTAGTTTGATCATGTACTAAGACAAATGAGGTGGAGTTGGATTTAGACTTGGATATTAGAGATGGATGTTAATTATAAAGGGTAGTTAAGGGACTACAGTTAAGACCATTATTTATTTACAATTATTAAGGTGCCTAGGAAAATCATTGCAAGAGCTCATGAAACACTTACAAAACCCAAATATATCATTAAGTGACATATGTGAATTCTATTAAATTTTGGATGTTCATTAACAATTTATGTTCAATTAATATATAGCACAATCATGTGTAAGATGATTTGTAAATTTGAAAGAACAAGGGTCAAATTGATAATTTTTAACCAGTACGATAGTAATAAAATCAGTTATTTCTTTTTCATTTGTCACTCGAAAGTATCATCTAAAATATCAAATCAGTTGACTAGATGTCTTTTTTTTTTTTTTTTTTTTGATATTGCTCACATTAAAAACAACATACCATGCAATTGATTTAGAAAACTTTTTATAAAAGAAAAAAAAGGACTTATTTTAGGTATCATTAAGTAATTACTAATTTTCAGATGGTGGGAATTAAAAAAAAAAAAAAAAACTTTCAAAGATCTATAATATTTGCTTTAACATTATTGTAGAAACATAACAACGGTCCCGACTTACAGTCTCACAATTACTAGTACTACAATAATAGGATTGGGACACTAGACTTTACCAATCAATCTAGACCCTTGTGTGCATCTATTGCAGACAAGGATTTCTTGAGGTACAATAGAGTGGCATGACATTGGCACTACATACATTTGAAGATTTTTGTTTTTTAAGTTGCAAAAGCGAAATATCTCTTCGTTCTGGACAAATCGTTCTCGTTTGAAAGTCAATTTTAAAAAAAATGACACTTTTAGTATTTTATTATAAATAAAATGATATTTTTATTTTAAGTATTAGATTTTTTAAGTAAAATATTTCAAAATGGAACATTGGACTCTTTGTCCAGACCGGAGGAAGTATCATTTATGATTTTCAACTCGTCACGTACGTTTGTTTGATTATTTTATTTTGTAATATATTAATAAAATATAATTAGTTTATACATTTAATAATTTTATTTATTTAATATATGGGATTATATATCATGAACGCTATTGATTAATTTATAGGATATAATGTAATTTAAAAATAAAAAAAATTGGTCTCAACACGAGCTCATTCAGTTAGTAAATGAATCAAACTGAAACTTTTTAAATCTAGTTTATTAAATAAGCCCAACACATATATATAGATTAAAACTCGCGTCAAGTCGTTTGCAGGTCTATTAATTAAAAAGGTGAATATATATATATTGTTCCAAATTCCAATGGTGGTAATTAAAATATTTATAATGTGTTTGAGGTTAATTTCATGAATCATGAGTGACTAGTGAGAGCATGTAGCTATGTTTCTGTTTATAGAGACAATACATATAATTTCAAGCTATAATGTTCGGGCAAATGGAAACATCTGTGAGTTGTATATTTTCTATCAACAATTCAACATGACTAAATCTTTCACAGTGCCCTTTGGGCTATGGCAAACAAGTTTTATTAAAAATGGGTCAAAATTAGATAATTATAACTTATGTGGTCATACCTAATTTGGTTCAAAATTCAAATGAAGGTCAAGATTATAGAATAGTACTGCAATTTTTTCCTACAGTAAAAGGGGTCAAAACTGTTAACTGTTGACCTCTTTTATAGTTTAAAAAATTGTCATTAATTTTTGACCCTTTTTCTTTTCGGCAAAAGTTGCATTATTTGTCTTTTGAGTCTTTGACCCCTATTTGAGCCATAGTCAGTTAACATGTACTAATATTTCTAGCCGTGGAAAAATCTTGACCCCTTCTCAAAAAAATTCCTAGCTTCGCTACCTCCAGTAGAGTTATATTTCATATTCCTCTGTTTCATGCAAAGACTCCATTATATTATTTTGAAATATTTAATTTTAAAAGTGTATTTTCAAAAATTATACATAAAAGTTTTATTTTTTTACTAATGAGCTAATAAAACTATCATTTTTTTAAAAAAGGTCGAGCTCGAATTCTACTAGTGAAGAAGATTTTGAGAGAACAACAATAATATGAAAGTTGGCATGCATGTTGTATCATGGAGGTGACATGCTAGGGAGAGAATTTCATCAAATATATTTTTAAGAGTAGTTATTCCGTGAAACCGTCTTGTGATTTTTAATTTACTCTTTCACAAATCAATCCATCAACACACGATGAATCAAATCAAAATGATTTATCTTACATATAATACTTGTAAACCTGTTATACATATGTTTTTGCCTATTCTCCACGGTGATGTAAATTGTGGATTACCTTAAATAGAAAGAATAAAAGTCTAGTCCTCGGTTCTAGCCCCATATTCAGGGTCTATTTGATTTAACTTATTGACATGTGCTGATGACTTATTACTTATGACTTATTACTTATTACTTATAACTTATAGCTGATGAGGACTAATAACTGGTGATATTTGATTTAGTAATTTAAAAGTGTTGATTAACTTTCATAAGTTAGAGTGTGTTTGATTAATAAGTTGAAATAGTGTTGAAATCAAATATAAAGACTAAAATAACATCATCACATAATGTGATTTACATTATTATTATTATTATTTTATTAATATTAATAAAAAATTTATCACTATTATTAATTATTACTATTATTATTATCATTATTATTTCCTTTATTATTATTATTATTATTATTATTATTATTATTATTGTATTAACATTAATATTACTTTTATTAGTATTACTTATTAATTTTAGTATTTATTTTATTATATTAATAATAATATTAATTTTATTTATATTATTATTTTTAGTGATTATTATAATTGATTTTATTATTATTAATATTACCTTTTATATTATTAATATTACTTTTTAGTATTATTATTATTATTAATGCTATTAATAATAATTATTATTATTATTATATTATTATTACTATTATATTTATCATTATTAATACTATATTTATTATTTTTATTGTTATTATAACTATCATCATTATTCATATTATTATTTATTAATATTATTATAATTCCTTTTATTATTATTATTTATTATAATTATTATCCATTATTATTATTATTATTACTTTTTGTTTTTATTACTATTATTAAGAAGGGTAATATTGGAATATATAAATTTCAATAAAGAAGAGGACTCACAAGTTTTTGAAAAGTAGTATTAAGCACTAGGTTTAATACTTACAACTTATGACCATACATGTGCTTTAAGTGACTTGTATACGACTTATGATTTATCTTACCATAAGTGAAATCAAACATTTCAAAAACAACTTATGGTAAGTCATAAGTTATAAACACTTCCAAATAAGTCAAATCAAACAGACCCTAATGACCGTCAATTTTTGTCATTTCAATCTATTTTGATTTTTTTTCATTCTATTTTTATATATTATTTTTTTCCAATTTTAAAATAAAAATAACAACATTTTACATTTTACATATACAAAGAACCCTTCCCCACCCATTTCTTCTCCCCTTCCACTTTTTTATGATACAATAGAAAAATTCATTATTACGAATGATCAATCTTCTCTCCACCTATCAGCCATTGAAGTCGTATTTGTCACTCCAACAATCTACGATCAGTCATGTATTAGTTTTATATTCATGCGTTAAATGCATGATTATACAATTTTTTTAATTAACTTATATTCATGCGAAACAAAGAAAAAAATGCTGGAGGTAACTACTTTTGATATAAAAAATTTGTTTTATTTTGATTTAAAAATTAGAGACTTGTATATTTAATATCTAAGAAAATAAAGTCAATTTTTTAGAAAATAAAAACAATTTTGTCCTTCACTAAATCTTAATTGTAACAATAATTTTAGAAATAGTTCTAAACCTAACATTATTATAAATTAAAATATGGTGAATATATGGCCATATAGTAATTGCATTATATGAAAAGTAATAAACAATTAAAAGAATATACTACAAAAGAAGAGAAGATAATTATAAAGAATTACATCAAAAAATAATAACATTATGAAAAAATTCAAACGTTATCGTGGTATCTCAATAATCCCCGTTAACTAAACAAATAAAGAGGAAGAAAGAAGGAGAGGAAAATAGGAAGCCCCAGCTGGCGATCTCCCTTATTCTCAATCCCTTTCTGGAAATATCTCTTATTCTCACTAGCGATCTCTCTTATACTCACCGTCCACACCACAGTAAGCTCTCGTCCTCTCGTTTCATATCTCGTTCGATCCATCTTTCTCTAATATCCAACTTTATTCTGAGGGAAAAATATTGATTATATTTTTCAGTGATTTTTCATTCGGATCTAATGAAATCACATAAAAATATTTTGTTTAATTATTTCGTATAAAAAACGTTTTTGACATTGTTAACATTAGTAACAGCAACCTCAACTGCAGCTACACCCTACGACAAGGAGCTGAAGTTAGATCATGTGCAAAGTTTGGAGAATTGAGGTCAAAACTAAGAAGATATCTCGACTCATTGTGTTGCAAAGTACAAGGGCTTGGCAATAATTCTTTCATAGTTAGAGGCTGTTTTTGTTTTTCTGGTTTGTGGTTAGTTTTCTTCCCGTTATTGTATTTCGTATACATATTCAGCCTTTGTAATTGTTTCCAGTCAGTTATCAATAACAACATAAATTTCTTTTCTTCAATTTTATCCAAGAACCTATTGCTTCACTTTTAGTTTCTTGTCATGGTATCAGAGCGAGAGATCTGATATTCTACAATCGTTTCCCTTTTCTTCTTCTTTCATCTGAACCCTAAACAATGACGGAAGAATCATTAGGGGCCAAGAACGATCAATCGAAATTAAAGAACAAAGGGGTTTCCATGGAGATTGGGATTGATTCCAATATGCACCCGTTGTATTTGCACAACAATGATCACCCAGACTCGCTCGCCGCTACAAAACCGACAGAAGTGAAAATTACAACTCATGGAAAAGATCAATTGAAATTGCCCCGTCGCCCAAGAATAAAATCACTATCTTGAATGGTGTTTATCCTATTCCGTAAAAGGAAGATTCTTTATTTCCTCTCGTGGGCTAGAGCCAATGATATGATAATCTTGGATCTTCAACATCCGTTAAGAAATCAAGAAATCGTAATAGTTTGAGATTTGTCATCGACGCCAATTCTGTATGGAAAGAACTTGGAGAAAGGTTTTCTAAGATTGATGGACACAGGGTCTTCCAAATAGAGAAAGAATTGCACAGATTGGAACAAGGGACAGGATCTGTGGAATTTTATTTTCACAAGATGAAAGGTTTTGGATGAACCTTCACTGACCCCATTACAAGATGTAAATGCCCTTGCATTGTGGTTCTTTAAAGAATCAAGAATCAAGGGATCGAGGAAACAACTCATGCAGCTTTTTGATGGGTTTACATGAAAGTTATGTAAACATAAGAGGACGTATTTTGAGAATGAAACCGTTGCCACGATTGCCGAAGCCTACTATATAGTCGACAGAAGAGACACAAAGGCAAGGTTACATATCCGAGATAAGCTCTCTTTGCAGCCAATGTTTCTCAATCGTGGCAATCTCAACTTGTGCCGATAAATTCAATTCAGATCTACTCAAAGCAGATGGGAAATGGGAGAACCACATTTAGAAAAGGCATTTTCTCGCAACCATTGCAATGTAGAAGGCCACATCAAAGAAGAATGTTACAGACTTAAAGTGGTTTCCTATTGGGCATCCAGGGAATCCCAATCATCCCGCACACGTATCCAAATTCAACAAAGAACTTGTTGGGAATGGACAAACTGCGAAGAATCAAGGAAATCAAGGACAAGCTACTAACCCAAGAGCCATGCAAGTACAATCTACACAAAATGGGAATGCAGATAACAACAACAAACCCGAATCGGAATGTCCAAGATTGAACAACCTATAAACAAATGAATCAAGTAATAAGCATGCTTAAAGTCAAAGAAAGTCCTCAAGAGCACAACACAAATCAAAGTGGGAATAAATTCATTGGTACAACTCACATGGCGTGTACTTCCATTGTCGAACATGATTTTAAACCACGCTTTTGCTTATAATGACAATCCAGCTTCTATGTGTTTAGTCCTCGGCATGATAAACTGATTGTTAAGCAATGCTATAGGTAAGAATTGTCACAAAGACAAAGTAATGTGTAGCAAGTTGACTCCTGCATCTTTCAACAAACTTTTCAACCAAATTACTTCACAACCGGTCGTAGCTAGAGCTCGCACTCGATTCAAGAGATGATCTGAGAGACTCTGCATCGCTTTTGGGGAAGAGTTTACACTCGGAATTTTCTCTGGTCCAAGTTAGGAGTGGTCAAGATTCACACATCCTCAACTTGTGGGGAGGGTGTTAACATTAGTAACAACAACCTCAACCGCAGCCTACACCCTACGACAAGGAGCCGGTTAGATCATGTGCAAAGTTTGGAGAATTGAGGTCAAAACTAAGAAGATATCTTAATTCTGTGTTGCAAAGTACAAGGGCTTGGCAAGAATTCTTTCATAGTTAGAGGTTGTTTTGTTTTTCCTCGGTTTGTGGTTAGTTTTCTTCCCGTTATTGTATTTCGTATATATATTCAGCCTTTGTAATTGTTTCCAGTCAGTTATCAATAACAACAGAAATTTCTTTTCTTCAATTTTATCCAAGAACCTATTGCTTCACTTTTAGTTTCTTGTCAGACATTCAGATCTACTGTGAATTTGTTAATATTTTTTATACATCAATTTTTGTTATTTACTTTTAGATAAATCTCCGAACTTGTTTAAGCATTTAGTATTCTCGAAAGATGATTTTTTAGGTGATTTTTATTTCATAGTACTTCAAATTTGTCAATGGTTTTTTTACATCTCAAATTTTAGGAATTTCTTGATTTTTTTAGTATAATATTTCAATATTTGATAGGTTCATCTTGTGAACTAATTCATTTTCATTAATTAATCATCATTTACAATGTGTTGATTTATTTCCGTTTGACGCAACCGATGATTGAAAATCTGTGCAAATTGAGATAATTGATGGTGGAAGTTTTAAGGAGATTTTGAATTAATTAATTAAAGAATTCATTAATTGTTTCTTGTTAACATGAGTTTTTATTTTAGGAAACAAAGTTTTGACGGAATTTTTCCCTATATAAACTACCCAGCTTTTATATATATATATACACGTTTTGAGAAGATGATGATAAAACAGATAATATTGTAAGAGAGTAGATGACATGATTTTGCCAACTAAACACTCATTACTATTAACAACTTTCTAATAAGATTTTTCACATTAAAAGAAAAATAATCCCATTAATAAAAAAGTATCAAGGTTGGGGCTTCTTCATTATATATATATATATATATATATATATAATGAAGAATCTCGTATATTAAGAGACTTTGGACATACATAATGGGGCAACACCTTGGCACAATAAAGTTGCATATATTTATGGAACGAGCTTTTCCAAGTTGCAACCAGTGTTTTTCAAGTTAATAAATAACGATTAATTAAATGGAATAACAATAAATATTCTTCTTGTAAGAATATAGCTTATTCAATTTCATCTGTTGTTGCAATTTATTCTGGTGTTTTTTGTACAAAAAGATTCTCAAACTATGACAACTGTCACAACAATTTTATCATGAAATACATTTGCACACGATTGCTACTATATTCTCCCTCCATCCTAAAATAAATAATAATCTATTTATTAACAATAACTAAAACAAAAGTCATTGCTGTCACGTGACGGCTTTCTGTTAAGTGCTTAATTTTTTTAAGTAATTTGGTACTGCCACATGTCACTATCTATGAATTATAAAAATTACCGTTTTTGTAATTTTTAAAAAATATTCTAATCTTAATTTTTAAAAATGTGATAAATTTTAAAATTTTACTTTTTGATAACTACAAATGTGATAACTAAATTTTAAAATATTTTCAAAAAATATTATAATCTTACTTTTTGATAACTACAATTGTGATACAAAAAAATTCTAATCAAAATTGTCGTTAGTATTAGGTAATTTTTATCAAATTTGTAGTTATCAAAAAGTAACTACAAATGAAACTTACCGTTAGTATAAGGTACTTAACTAAATTTGTGATATAAAAGTAAAAAATTACCGTTAGTATAGGGTACTTAACTAAATTTATAGGGTACTTTTTGAAATTACCGTTTCTACAAATGTTATCAAGTAAATTTTATATTACAAATTTAGTTAATGCACGCCTACTAATCAATTTAGTTAATATGATAAAAGTTTACAGTTAGGTTAGGATAAATTTTTATCATATTTGTAGTTATCAAGTAGATTTTATCACATTATCAAATAGGCTAGGATAAATTTTATCACATTTGTAGTTAGGGGTGGCAATTTGAGGCACGACACGATTGACCGACACGAACACGACACGCAATTATAGGGTTTGGGCTATGGCTTATCAGGTTCGGGCCGTTATAGGGCCAGCACGATAAGACACGATAACTAAAATATATATGTTTTAAAAATATATTTTAAAAAATTTACTAGGGGTTATTCACTTCTTTCGAACTATTTTCATGATTATTTCATAGTTTTATCATTTGAAAATTTATGACTTTTAAACTACTTGACTATTTATATTGATAAATTTTCAAAATATGTATTAAAAAATCAAAATTATATATTTTATAATGGTTATTGGGCTTAACGTGCTTAACGGGCCTAACTAAATAAATCGTGTTTTTTTTATTATCGTGCCTATCGTGCCGTGCCGTGCTTTTCGTGTTTTTATCGTGTCGTGTTCGGGTTTTAATATTAGGCACGATAAGTTTATCGTGTCGTGTTCGTGTTCGTGCTTATCGTGTCGTGCTGTTATCGTGCCGGCCCGATAACAGCCCAGCACGACCGATTTGCCACCCCTATTTGTAGTTATCAAGTAGATTTTATCATATTATCAAGTAGGTTATGATAAATTTTATCACATTTGTAGTTATCAAATATATTTTATCACATTATCAAGTAGTTTAAGATAAATTTTATCACATTTATAATTATCAAGTATATTTTATCAGTAGTTAACCTTTTTTTTTCTCTCTTAATTAAACTAGATTTTATCCTATAAAATTTATACAAGTTTAATTTTACTAAAACTCTACTATTTCCATCTTTTTTTTATTTTCATAATTTTTAATTTATACAAATTATCAACGGGATAATTTTATGTTAATTGTTCTTCTACTAATATATAATTATTAATTATTAGTTACTAATCTATTAATTATCTATTAACTATTACTCCCTCCGTTCCTAAATTATAGTCCTCTTTTTTTTTTCGTCCTTCCCAAAATAATTATCCAGTTTGAAACTTATCTTTCTAGAACATCACTTTTACCACTTTACCCTTACTTTTTCATCCTACTTTAATTATGAGCCACATACACATGAGTTTTAAAGAAAAAAACTACACATTAAACTAATATAAATAATCAAGTCAATTGTTTTTCTTAAACTGTGCGCCAGGTCAACTAGGACGATTATTTAGGGACGGAGGGAGTATTAAAACAGAAGTTGTTGCTACCACATGGCAAGTTTGTGTCGTACATTTAAAGTTTTAAATGAATTATGTGCTTCCACGTGTCACATTCTATACAAGTTTATAATTTTTTTCCTACAAAAAATTAAAACCGGGTAGATTTTAAAACTAGTGCCTCCTTCATACATGTTAAAAGTTTTTTTTTAACCATTTTTTGTTGCCAAAATCGGTTAATACCGGATATATTTTATAACATTTTATTTAAACGTATTTCACTTGATTAGAACTCCAAATTTTTATGGTAATTTTGTTTTTGCGGATATATTTTATTAATTCTCATAGATTTTAATCTTTCAATTACATGACTACATGATCAATTTTGATTATTTACCTTTTTTTCAAATTATTCTAATTAAAAAAAATTATTTATTTATTACAAGTTTAGAAAATCAACTTATTATAAACAATTTTTGCAAATAAAACAAAAACTATTAAAACCATGCATATGGTACTAAATATATCTATAAAAATTCTTTTTTTTCCTGCCAAAAAATAAAATATTATAGATTTTAAAACATGTACCTCCTTTATATATGGTAAAAAAAAATTACCATTTTTTATTATCAAAATCGGTTAATATCAGATAAATTTTATTACATTTGATTTTAATGTGTTTTACTTGATTAGTAATTCAAATTTTCATGGTAAAAGTTTTTTATTTGAGGATAGATTTTATCATATTTGATTTAAACGTGTTTCAATTGATTAAAACTATTAAAGTCTGATAGATTTTAAAACCGGTGTCTCATTTAAAACAATGTGTATGGTACTAAATATATCTATATAAATTCTTTTTTTTTTTGCCAAAAATTAAAGTCTAATAGATTTTAAAACCCGTGCCTCCATTATACATAGTAAAACCTTTTCTTTTCTTTTTTACCAAGTTTTGTTGTCAAAATCGGTTATTACCAGATAGATTTAATCACATTTGATTTTAATTTGTTTCAATTTATTAGTACTCCAAATTTTCATAGTAAAATTTTTTTTATTGTCGGGTAGATTTTATCACATTTGATTTAGACACGTTTCAATTAATTAAAACTCCTTAATTCTCATGGTAATTTTTTTTTATTTACCTTTTTTTTTCTTACAAAATCGGTTTGTATCAGATAGATTTTATCACATTTGAATTAGACAAGTTTAATTTGATTAGGACTCCTCAATTCTCACGGTAGAAGTTTTTTAATTTTTATTATTTTACCAATATTCGGTCAATTTAAAATAGATTTTATCAAATTTGATTAAACGTGTTCCACCAACACCACAAACAACCACTACGAAATAGCTTGCAAATTATATCTATAAAATTCGCATGAATTTTCAATTTGATTGTTCGATGTGATCACACGTTTATTTATTTATTTATTATGTGAAAATTTGCTGTTGTTGGTTCATTCAAATAGCTTGTAAATTCTATCTACAAAATTAAGTTTTAGAAATAATATTAAGTCAACCGTGCATCGCACGGGTAATAACATAGTAATAGTAATAATTATCCACACTTAACAATTTTAGTTTTTTAACATCATTCTTTTGTTACATTATTCCCTTTTCTGTTGTGAGCAAATAGTCGGTGTTTGAAAATCAATTTTTTGAAAAAATTGACATTTTTAGAAGCTTATAGTTAAAAAATAATATTTTTATGTCTTAATTTTTAGAAGGGACTCTTTAAGTGAAACAATCTAAAATAAAATTATGGACTTTTTGTCCAAATAGTATTTTTCTTATAAAAAAAAATTGTAGTGGTATATTATGGTCCCTGCATCTAACAAAAAAAATTCAATTCATAAGTCAACCTTTATAAAGTTGTAGCTTTATTTAATTGCTTTCTATAACTTGTAGCCGGTACAAGTCCTGGTAATTTGGTTGGTGGGTTGGGTTTGAATTGGTTTGGAATGAGTAATAGATTAAAACAGGTCGAAACTCATTAGAATTCAAATGTCAAATGGGTTGAAATTGGTTGGATTGAAACGGGTAACGGGTTAACGCAAGTCGATCAGTCTCAACCCAAAAAATTCCATCAAAAAAACATAAATTTATAGCATAAAAAGTCACGGGTTGAAATGGGTAATCGGTCTGACCCGTTTTAACCCGAGTCAACCAGTTAATTTTATTGGGTCAAAACGGGTTATCCATTTTAACCCAAAAATATTAATTGATTGAGTTGGGTTGGATTTGATGAGTTAATGGATAATGGGTTACAATTATTAGACCTATTTGTAGGAGTACAAAAATATCATACTATCATTTACGAGCTACTAAAAATAAGATTATTTTTATGGGACAAACAAAAGTAAACAGTAAAACTTTCTTTTGGGAATGGGGAAATATATTTTCCTAGATGAGGCGTTAGATAATTATCATATACTCATAAAAGAAAGAGAAAATTGATAGAATATGAGGATTTATTAAAGTCTTGATTTTGGAAGTGCCACTCGTTCTTTTTTTGGGGACAAACAAAAAAGAAAAGTGAGACTATTTTTATTGGAATGAGGAAATATATTTTCTTGTTTTGAGGCGTTAGATAATTAACATATATTAAAAAATAAAGAAAATACTTGAGAAAAGATGAAGATTTAAAGTTTTGATTTTAGAAATACCACTCATTTTTTTGGGAACAAAAAAAAAAGTATGCTTTCTTTTGTGATAAACTATGAGTTTGAATTGACGGAAGAAAAGAAGGTTGGATACAGATCCAACAATGGCGAAAGCTATTGAGAAAGAGATAATTGTGATGTTTTCATATTGACTTTTCATAAATCCAAATGAACTTTACAATATATCAAAGATAACAGCCTACTTAATTGTTAGAATATGTGTTGTGTGTGACCGTGCTATTATTATATGTATCTGACTATTATTATAAAGCATCGTTTAGATTATTTGTAGTTATTAAAGTATCTTAAAAGGCTTCTTTGTCTTGGAGAGTTGCCTTAGGGATCTTCATAATCTATTAAACACATTGGGTTCTCTAGGCGCTCTCTCCCTCCCTCCTATTTATACCTCATCTCCTCCATTGTAATTGATACGCTTTCAATATAATTCAATATAATTTTTATCTTACTCTTAGATGGTATCAGAGCTTTAGGCTCAATTCCTGGGAGAATAGACTAAAGATGGCTGAAGAAAACAATGTTATTTCTAATTTCTCTGCTTCAGAGAATCAAATAGTGGCAAGATTGCGCGCCCAACGTCTAAATGGAACAAACTACCTAAAATTGTCACAGGTGGTGAAGACTTTCCTAAAGGGCAAGGGAAAGCTAAGCCACCTCACATGCATTGGACCTTGTGATGATAAACAGGGTTTGTTGCATGGGATGAAAAGGATTCAATGATTGTATCCTGGCTATGGAACTCTATGGAACCTAAAATCAGTGATACCTACATGTTTCTTGGTATTGCTAAGGAAATATGTGAGTCAGTCATGCAGAGCTACTCAAAGGTTAATGATGCTGCTTTAATCTATGAGATTAAAACAAAAATAGCCACTGTCAAACAAGGTAACAACTAACAAGTCTATCAATGAATATGCTGGAATGCTTCAAGGGCTATGGCAACAACTTGATCACTTCCAATGCATTAAAATGACCAGCAGTGAGGACTCTACCATTCTGAAAAGGATCTTTGAGAAGGACATGATCTTTGCATTCTGTAGACACCCTAATTTCGTACCCCTGGTATGTAACATTGACATGCGATATCAAGACCTGTTGAAACTTAACAAATGTCAAGTTACAGGGTTTAAAAATGCAAAACAGAAAGCAGGATGCGTAAAACAGTAAAATGCAGGGGCCAGAATGTCAAAAGGAGGCCAAAGATTGAAGGCTTGGCGTTGATACATTACCTTCTGGGCGCGGCGCCCAGATCCATTGGTGTCGGCGCCCAGAGCTGCTACAGTACACTCTGACTTAACGCATTGCACAAGCCTTCAAGCACACGGTACAAGCTGGTGAAGCACAAGATGAATATCAGAAATCCCAGTGATGTCCCTCTTCTCGCCTATAAATACAGGTGTTCGGCCTCACTTTTTGAAGGATCCGGAAGCCCAAAGAAATCACTGTTCAGTATAGTTTTTACGCAGTGAGCGATAGAAGAGCGATCGTGAAAATAGTGAGTTCATCATCCTATAAAGCCTCGAAGCTCTACCAAATCTCCTCCAAACACAAAATCAACCGGTCAAAAGTGAGCCTTAGCCCCCCAGCTAGGTTTCCACCCTATTTCCCCGGTCCAAAAATCTCAAAAATAGCAGTTGCACTACCCGAGTAAAAAGGCCAAATCTCCGAGAAGCAAGCAGTTGCTCTACCCGATTTCCGCCGAAGAAGCAAACAACAAAGAAAACGCATAGCGCTTGCTCGCCCGCTTGACGCGTGCCGAAGCAACCCTCGGAGCGGTTACTCGCCGAACCACGCCAGCGACAAAAGACTCCATCTCCCGGAAGGACAGAGCGAGCACACCAACGCTCTTAAAGGTGAGCCTTTAAAGGTTTTATTTAGAAAAAGTTATTTTTCATCCGACCCAATGTAAAAATATAAGCCGTTGTGCTGCCCGGATTTATTTAGAAAATATCATTAAAAAGAGTCATTATTATGGCCAAATATTTTTAAATATATTTGTAATTACTAGAAGGAGATAGCTACAAGTCCGTAAATAATGTAGACATTGATATATTTGTTTTTAATGATTTATTTATTTGCTAGATAAATATAACAAAAAGCATACTTTAACCAAAAACTGTTTTGAAACCAAAAGGGCGAGTTGGGTGTCTAACACCTTCCCAACTCGTAACTTAGCATCCGAACCCGTTTTTACAATCTCTGGTTTATTTTTTATTTTTCTTTATTTCTTTCTTAAAATAAAGATGGCGACTCAATCAAAACATTTTGGATCACAGTGAGGCTCGCAACATCCTTTCTTGCACTTTTCTGTTTTCCCCTAAACAAGGGAAGATGGGAATGAAAGGGTGATGCGTTTCTTGCACCTTATTTTCCCCTAAACAAGGGAGGATGAGATGTGGGGAGCCAATGCACTCATAGCGATCCAAAATAGGCTTTAAGACAATTTTTAGAAAGTCCACAGTGGGGCCCATAACATTCTCTTTTTGCACTTTTCCGTTTTCCCCTAAACAAGGGACGATGGGAATGAAAAGGGTGATGCATTTTATGTATCTTATTTTTCCCTAAACAAGAGAAGGTGAGATACGGAAAAACCAAAGCTCTCATAATAGACCAAAAATCACTTGGTGACCGAGGCGTATTCCACGCGCTTCAAAGCGTGATATCCGTTCCCATCGTCCCTTGTTTAGGGGAAAACGGAAAAGTGTAAAAAAATGATGTTGCGGGACCCACTTGTTTGTTACCATTGCAACATGTTTGTTCTGGCTTGGGCCGAACTACGTTTGGTCTGATTTCCTTTATTAAGGAATACGTAGGCAGCCTACATTAGTAGGTCCGACCATCAGAGCACTTAATTTGCATATCTGCTTAAAAATTGCGATAACCTGCTATAACTGACTAAAAAAGTCTAGGATATGGAGTTTTGATTCACATTACAAATTGTTGCATTATAACTGCTACCTGTTGTATTTCTCCCTCGTGTTAACTGCGCGAAATTGGAGAGTCTATTTCTTATCAACGATGTTCGTCTACTCAGTAAGCTGCGGGTTACCCGTAGACTCCATCGTTGAGGGGCTCTGTAGACACCCCAATTTCGTACCCCTGGTATGTGACATGACATAAAATATCAAGACCTATTAAAACATTAACAAATGTCAAGTTACAGGGTCAAAAGTGCAAAAGGACAAAGCAGGATGCGCAAAAGAGTGAAATGCAGGGTTCAAAGCATCAAAAATCAAACATGTGAATAGTGCTGGCTCCACCCACATGAAATCTGGGAGCCATGCCAAGTTTTGATGGAGTGGCGCCCAGTTTCCTAAAAAAGGCACTGTTCCCTTGCCGTAAAGCCCAAATTCCTCAGCGGTGTGTACAATCGATCAATGCAGGGACCAAAGTGTGAAATTTGGAAACATGTGAATAGTATTGGCTCCACCCACATGAAGTTTGGGTGTGGCGCCCAGTTTTGATGGGGATGGCGCCAAGTTTGTTCACACAGCACTGTTCCTTCGCCGTAAAGTCCAATTTCCTCCGCGCTTTGTACAACCGGCTGATGCGCAAAGAAGAAAATTAAATTCCTTCGATGTCCCTTCTCCAGCCTATAAATAGAGGCTTCAGGATCGACCTTCGACACAACAATTCATCCGCAAAACTCTCCGCGTACTCGTTACGCTGAAGAAATAGAGAGCGAATTGAGATAGTGAGCGATCTCCTCAAAGCCTCGAAACCCTGCCAAACCTCCTCAAAACACAAAACCAACCGGTAGAAGTGAGCCTTAGCCCCCCAGCTAGGTATCCACCCTATTTCCCCGGTCCAAAAATCGTGGAAAGAGCAGTTGCTCTGCCCGATTTAAAAGGTCAAATCAGTCAGAAATAAGCCCTTATTCTGCCCGATTTCCGCCTCCTTCAAACCAACAAACAACCAAACACAAACAGTTACTCTGCCCAAATCCCGTGGCCAAAAGTAACTTTCAGAAGCAGTCACTCTGCCCGGATCTTCACAACACACACACAACAACAAAAAGACTCCCTCTCCCTGAAGGACAGAGCGAGCACACCCTTAAGTAAGTTTTAAGTTTTTTTTTTTTGTAAAAGTGTTATTTCAAATCCGACCCAATGTAAATATATAAGCAGTTGTGCTGCCCGGATTTAGTTAGGAAATAGCACTAAAAAGAGTCGTTATTATGACCAAATATTTTCAAGTATATTTGTAATTATTTGTAAAGGGACAGTTGCAAGTCTGTAAATAATATAGACAAATTGATGTATTTGTAGGCAGTTAATGCTTTATTTATCTGTTAAATAAATATAACAAAAAACATATTTTAGCCAAAAACCGTTTTGAGACCGAAAGGGCGAGTTGGGTGCCTAGCACCTTCCCAACTCATAACTTAGCCTCCGGACCCGTTTTTATTATCTCTGGTTTTCTTTTTTTGGTTTTGCTTTATTTCTTCCTCAAAATAAAGATGGCGACTCTAAAACATTTTGGATCCAGTGGGGCCTCGCAACATCTTTCCTTGCACTTTTCCGTTTTCCCCTAAAAAAGGGAAAATGGAATGGAAAGGTGATGTATTCCTATATCTGTATCCCTAAACAAGTATCCCTAAACAAGGGATAACTTGACGTAGAAAACCCAAAGCACCCATAGTGATCCGAAATAAGCCATAAGGCTATTTTCATAAAATCCATAGTGGGGGCGCCGCAACATTCCTTCCTTGCACTTTCCTGCTTTTCCCTAAAAAAGGGAGAATGGGAATGGAAGGGTGATGCATTCCTATATCATGGTATCCCCTAAAAAAGGGATAACTTGACATAGAAAACCCAAAGCTCCCATATTGGATCAAAAATCCACTAAAGGCAACCGAGGCGCATTCAAACACGCTACTCTGGCAGCACTCCTCTCGCACTTTTGATTTCGTCTTCCCCTAAAAAAGGGAGGGTGGAACGAGAGCAGTGGATGTCCCACATCCGCACGTACGCGCACCCCTATCCAAGGGCGCGCGGGGCACGGGCGCATTTTCCCGAGAACCTACAGTGTGTTTTGCCTATATTAAACAAATATTATCCTGATTTTCATGCCTCTTGAGGTCCTATTCCAATAATCTTTGGATGTACTGCTTTTTTCCATATCCACTCACAAAAAAGGGGGAAACTATATCCTAGGGCTCTCAAATGTGTCTTCATAGGATAATGTGGGACTCAAATGTGGTACAAATACTATCATCCACCTACCAAAAAGAACTTTGTTTCCAGGGATGTCACCTTTGATGAAAATTCTCCTTACTTCACAGAAGCCTACTCCACAATTCAGGGGGAGACCTTCTTTAGTGATACTTTTCTACTTGACCTCCCCCTGCCCACTTGGAACATCCAAGTCAGTGATATACCTAAAAAACCAAAGAAGCCTATACAAGTTTATACCAGAAGGAAAACTAGGGTACCTCCTACGTCTGAAGTGACACCTGAACCTGTTGTTCCCCTCTCTGAAAAGGCTACCCCTGACCATGATTCATATTCTTACCTAGAATCTGATCAAGATCTGGCTTCATAAGAATCTAGTCAGGATGAAATGACAACTGATCTAAATGATGATTACTACCTTCCTATAGCTTTAAGAAAGGGTAAAAGGGCTTGCACTACTAAACATCCCTTACAGAACTACCTTACTTACCAATACATCTCTAAAGGCCATCAGGCTTTTCTCAGCCACTTATATCCCTCCTCAATTCGTACTAACTTTTTAGAAGTTGTTCAAACGAAAATTGGAAAGGTGCTATAGTAGAAGAAATGCAGGCATTAGAGAAAAATAAAACTTGGGAACTTGTTGATTATCCAAAAGGGATTAAACCTGTAGGATGTAAATGGATATTTATAATTAAATACAAATCTTATGGATCCATTGATAGGTATAAGGTAAGGTTTGTTGCAAAGGGTTTCACCCAAACATATGGAATTGACTACTTTGACACCTTTAATTTTCTACAGTAGCCAAAATGAACACTATAAGGGTTCTCCTATCCTTGGTTGTCAACCTTAACTGGACACTTCAACAGTTTGAAGTCAAGAATGCCTTCCTTCAAGGAAAACTTGAGGAAGATGTGTACATGCACATACCCCTGGCTTTGAAGGAGAGAAAGGGAAAATCTATAAACTGAGGAAAGCCTTTTATGGCTTGAAACAGAGTCCTAGAGTATGGTTTGGCAGTTTCTCCAAAGCCATGTCTGCCCTGCACTACCAACAAAGTGAAGGTGATCACACCTTGTTTTTTAAACACTCTAGCACGGGGAAAATTGACATCCTCTTGGTTTATGTGTATGATATCATAGTAATAGGTGATGATACATGAGAAATACAAGCCCTTAAATAGTATCTCTTTAAAGAATTTGACATAAAAGACTTAGGTAGGTTAAAATACTCCCTCCGTCCCTAATTAATCGTCTGGGTTGACTCGGCGCACAGTTTAAGAAAAAGTAATTGACTTGATTATTTATATTGGTTTAATGTGTAGTTTCCTTTAATGTCCATGTATATGTAGCCCATAATTAAAGTAGAGTGAAAAAGTAAGGGTAAAGTGGTAAAAGTGATGTTCTAAAAAGGAAAGTTTCAAAGTGGACAATTATTTTGGGACGGACGAAAAAGGAAAGGAGGACGATAATTTAGGGACGGAGGGAGTACTTCCTAGGGATTGAAGTCACATTCTAATAAAGGGATATTCATTTCCCAACAAAAATATGTCCTGGATCTTTTAAAAGATTGGGGGTGCAAACCCATTGACACACCTATTGAAAATTCTCATGGTATTGATGATGATCCACAAGGTAAAGTTATGGATAAACGGCACTACCAGAGACTAGTTGGAAAACTAGTTTATTTGGCACATACAAGGCCATATATTGCTTTCTTTGTTAATGTTGTCAACAGGTACATACAAAACCCTAAGGAGTCTCATTTAAAGGTTGTGGACAGAATCTTCAATACCTAAAGGGCAGTCTAGGGATTGGTATTTTCTTCAAAAAAAATGGGAATGCATGGATCTAGAGGCATATATTGATGCACACTATGTTGGCTCAACTAATGACAGAAGATTAACCTCTGGATAATGTGTCTACTTAGGAGGTAACCTAGTCATTTAGAGGAGCAAGAAACAACCAGTAGTGGCAAGATCCAGTGTTGAATATGAGTTCAAATCCATGGCCATTGACATTTATGAACTCCTCTGGCTCAAAATCATCCTCAATGACTTGAAGATTACTTGAACCAACCCTATGAGACTCTACTGTGAGCATTGCTCATAATCCTGGTGTAACACCCGAGGTTTTAGTAAGTTTAATTATCTCATAATTATCTACTTTGGTGCATGTTATAATTGATTGGGCAATATTTTGTTGACTTTCCTTAATTATATTATACCAAATAATATAAATATTAATATTATGATAAATTTAATTAAGTTACATTGACTATTTTATATTATTAAAATGTTATATTGACCGAAATGCTATAATTGTAAAAACCAAATTATTAACATTTTGGTTTTAATTTTATATTAACTGGTGTATGTTGACTAGTCAAATAGTTTATTTTAATCTAAAATATTGTCCTAGTTAGTAACAATAGTATTAAGATAATATTATATATTATATTATTATTATACTAGTCTCTAGTATTTGGTTGCCTTGGTTAATAGGAATTGGATTTGCAAAAAAAAAAAACTATTTCCTTCATTCTGCCGTGTTGACTGCTGCCGCAATTATGGATTCAATTGTCTTGCCATTTTGTGTCTATAATAAATAAGTTACTTTCTCTCTCTTCTTCGTTCATTCATTTAGCCCGTAAGAACATGTACTACAATGGATCTAATTAGATTCTCATATAATACTAAACTCATTAAAAATAAATATAAAAATCAATTTGATACTCATAAGCTACCCAAACAAATAAATGCATACAACAGCTTGACACAAACCCTAATAATCTTTTATATCCCACCATCTTTATCTCCAATAACTTCAAATTTTGAAAAAAATCATTCGGTGTCCAAATGAATCAAACCAAGTCTCTATTTATAGATAAAAATGTGTATTTCTTAAAAATATTTTTTTATATATTTTTTTTTTGAATTTCAAAATGACTGACAATCAAAGAAAAGGAAAAGAAATAAAGTGGCCCCACCTGAAGGGAGAGAGAGAGCGACGGAAAATAGAACAATTTCAAGCATGCAGTAGTGAGCTTTCTTGGCAAAAGCCGAAAAATTCGGTCGCTTATCCAGCGATTTAAACCAACAAATCTAAATAAGATTCCCAAATGATTTGGGGAAATACTCTGTTAAATGGATAGATATCTATTTGAGGATGAGAAGATACTTTGTTAACCATGGTCTAAGTGAGAGTTACAGAGCAGGTGCGAGAACGAAAACATACGGAGGGTTTTTTATATAATTTATAATTCAAACTTATTTCTTTAATCCAACACTGGGAAAGCATATGGTTTAGTTCGTGGGTTACTTTAACGCTATTTTGGCGTAATTTAATTGGGCGAATTTCTACTTTTTTGTAATGAACTACTTGTTTATGTATGTTCATTGTTGCATGGTCAATAGTCTATTTATCATGGTTAATATTTGTTATACGTGGAATTGATTCGTTACTTGTGGTTAATTTGTGATTAATTGGTTATATTGTTGGTTATTTAATAATAAGTCGTGCTTTTGAATATGTTTACAAATTGTGATTGTGACTGAGTTGTGATTAACAAGATTATGTGAAATACGTAAACTATCCATGTTAATTGGTTAACAACTTTAACTTATAGCTCGTCATATTTGTTACAGTGTTGAATAGTCAATAAATGAATAATCTTTGTGAGCAATACTTGGAACACATGGTGGTGTTTGTTATGTGACAATAATCTTTTAGGGAGGTGTAGGGCGACCCCGGACTTGACATGGGGTGAAGGGCAGTGTGAGTCAAGTGTGGAGCTCTATGTGACCCAACCCTTCGCTAATGGCCATAGCAGAGGTAATACTCTTTAGTGGCATGACTACCGAGGTTGTAGGGACTTGGCCTCGTGTAGACTTGGTACCCGGGATGTTAATAATCTAATACTCTTGAAAGTGATCGAATGATGAGAACTACAATAACAATGAGTTATAAGGTCGAAAGTGGATGATTGGAGATGTATCTCAATCTTATATCCTTAATTATGTATTTATATATCTATGTGACAGTTTATTGATTAAATGTTAAATAACATGTTATAAACTCTCTATATGAACTGTCATCATGGCACGTTTAATTGATATGTTGCATCCATTTATAGCATGCATAAGTATAGTGGAACCTTATTGAGTTAAATCTCAATGTTTGTTTATTTGTTTTCCTTAGATTATAACCAGGCGAGGAAGTGATCGTGAACTGTTCAGGAGTGCCGGAGAGCAGGTGGTTATTATTTTGGGTAGTTGTGGTTCTTGTCGACCTACCTTTGTATAGAACTCTCAGCTGTTGTAAACTTTCTTTTGGTGGAAGATTAGATGTCTTCCAGATGTATATGGTTTGGTTGGAGTTTGTATAACTCTGGATAATACTTCGTTTTGGTTTGTGGTATATAGTAGCGCAACTTGATTGCTGTTGCTCTTCCAGTTGTTGTTGGTTTTTCTGTTTACAGGTGGTTTAGTGTTAATAGCAAACCCATCATGCCCGATTTTAGACTCCAGTTTGGGGGTTTGATTTTGGGGTGTGACAATTTTTGTATCAAAGCCTAGGTTAGGGCTTGTAGCCAAGAGAGAATCCTGGGCCTACGGTTGTAAATTATTTTGTGAATTCTCTAATTTAGGTTGGTTACGTTTAGGTTCAGATGGTTGGATCGAGAAGCTGTGGGCGTGGCTTTCATAGAGCTGGCTCAAATATCGTTGGTGAGGGAGTTGAGAGTCATAACAATGCTCCTAATCAACATGCACATGCATTTCAATAGGGTGATATGGGTGGTTTGCATGATCTAATAGAAAGGCAAAGGACAACATTGGAAAGGCAGGGAGCATCATTTGAAAGAATGACTGCTATAATGGCACAATAGTTTAAGGCTGGTAATAGAATGGTAGAACAAAAACACTTATAACATGCTGAACATAGAATCCTCTAGCACCAATGAACACTGGAATTATTCAGGGGACAACTGCACTTGAGAGGTTCTTGAAAATGATTCCAAGACTTTATAATGGTGAACCTGATGTGTTGAAAGCTGAAGGCTAGATTGAGAATATGGAAAAGATCTTCAGAACGCTGGGTTGTTCAGAGGAAGAAAAGGTAATCTTTACTACTTTCAAGATTGAAGAGGCAGCAGAGCATTGGTGGACCTTGCTTAAAGATAAGTGGGATAGGGAAAGAACACCGCAGATATGGGCTAATTTCTTACCTGAGTTCAAGAAGAAATTTATTCCAGCAGTGGTACAACAACAAAGAGAAAGGGAATTCTTAGCACTGGAACAAAGGGTAATGAGTGTGGCACAGTATGATGCTAAATTTACGCAACTAGTCAGGTACAATACTCATATGGTTGCAACTGAAGAAAGGAAAACTAGTAAATTCATAGAGGGTTTGAAGACTGAACTTCGTAACAGACTGGTTCCTTTTGAGATTGTGGATTATCAGTTAGCAGTTCGAAGGGCCATGCATGTAGAGAATGATCTAGATACTCAAAGGCAGAAGAGAGCATCAATATCTAGTCCACCACCAGCACAGACAACAGGAAGAGGATAAGGCAACTTTGGTAGAGGTAGTTACAGTGCACCTACGGGTAGAGGACAGGGGAATGCTGGTAATAGAGGAGGTTTTAATTATCAGAGTAGTGGTGGGCAAAGGCATAACATCAAGTGCAACAGACTGGTTACCAGATGGGTATGCAGTCAGGGCAACAATCCAGGGATGGTGCGAGCAGTGGTAGTGCAGTAACTAGACCATCAGTTGGGTTTGGGTGTACATTTTGTAAGTCTCCACGACATACAACTAAGAATTGTTGGCATGGCGGAAGGTGTAGGGAAGTGTGGGTTCGGTCGAGCATGAGCATGAAGATTGTCCTAATGGAAGAATCAACGCAGAGTCGGACTCAATCTACTTCAGGGGTGAAGAAAGGTACAGATGGGAAACCAAAAGTTCAGGGACGTGTGTTTGCCTTCGACCAAAAAGATGTTCTTGAGTCTAGGGCTCAGGTGTTGATAGACCCAGGATCATCTCATTCATATGTAGCATTTCATTTTGTGGATCATTTGTATGTGCTTCCTTATGTGTTGCCTTATGTGCTAGAGGTTTCCACCCCGGTGGGTGAGTGTGTGATAGTTAGTGTGGTGTACAAGGCATGTGATGTGTTTGTGGGTGACCACAAGTTGCCTGCTGATTTAAGTGTCTTACCGATTCGGGATTTTGATGTTATTTTGGGGATGGACTGGTTATGTGCATATCATGCTTGTGTTGATTGCTATCATAAACTAGTTACTTTTTAAAATTCGAATACGGCTTTG
>CM028378.1:111250871-111629911 GCA_013146195.2 Codonopsis lanceolata | reverse complement strand
TGGTTTGCATGAGCTGAAAGGACAACATTAGGCGAGGGCATCATTTGAAAGAATGGGCGCTATAATGGCACTGGTTTAAGGCGTAATAGAATGGTAGAACAAAACACTTATAACATCTTGAACATAGAATCCTCAGCACCAATGAACACTGGAATTATTCAGGACAAGCACTTGAGAGGTTCTTGAAAATGATTCAAGACTTTATAATGGTGAACTGATGTGTTGAAAGGTGAAGGCTAGATTGAGAATATGGAAAAGATCTTGAAGCAGGGGTTGTTCAGAGGAAGAAAAGGTAATCTTTACTACTTTCAAGATTGAAGAGCCAGCAGAGCATTGGTGGACCTTGCTTAAAGATAAGTGGGATAGGGAAAGAACACCGCAGATATGGGCTAATTTCTTACACGAGTTCAAGAAGAAATTTATTCCAGCGGTGGTACAACATAAAGAAAGAAATTCTTAGCTTTGGAACAAGGGTAATGAGTGTGGCACAAGATGATGCTAAATTTACGCAACTAATTAAAGTCAATACTCATATGGTTGCAAGCGAAGAAAGGAAAACTAGTAAATTCATAGAGGGTTTGAAGACTGAACTTCGTAACAGACTGGTTCCTTTTGAGATTGTGGATTATCAGTTAGTAGTTCGAAGGGCCATGCATGTAGAGAATGATCTAGATACTCAAAGGCAGAAGAGAGCATCAATATCTAGTCCACCACCAGCACAGACAACAGGCAGAGGATAAGGCAACTTTGGTAGAGGTAGTTCTGATGCACTACGGGTAGAGGGAGGAAATCTTTGGTAATAGAGGAGGTTTTAATTATCGAGTAGTGGTGGGCAAGGCATAACATCAAAGTGCAATGCAGGCCGTTACCGGATGGGTATGCGATCGAGGGGCAACAATCCAGGGATGGTGCGAGCAGTGGTAGTGCAGTAACTAGACCATCAGTTGGGTTTGGGTGTACATTTTGTAAGTCTCCACGACATACAACTAAGAATTGTTGGGGTAGGCAGGGAAGGTGTAGGGGTTGTGGTTCGTCTGAGCATGAGCATGAAGATTGTCCTAATGGAAGAATCAACGCAGAGTCGGACTCAATCTACTTCAGGGGTGAAGAAAGGTACAGATGGGAAACCAAAAGTTCAGGGACGTGTGTTTGCCTTCGACCAAAAAGATGTTCTTGAGTCTAGGGCTCAGGTGTTGATAGACCCAGGATCATCTCATTCATATGTAGCATTTCATTTTGTGGATCATTTGTATGTGCTTCCTTATGTGTTGCCTTATGTGCTAGAGGTTTCCACCCCGGTGGGTGAGTGTGTGATAGTTAGTGTGGTGTATAAGGCATGTGATGTGTTTGTGGGTGACCACAAGTTGCCTGCTGATTTAAGTGTCTTACCGATTCGGGATTTTGATGTTATTTTGGGGATGGACTGGTTATGTGCATATCATGCTTGTGTTGATTGCTATCATAAACTAGTTACTTTTAAAATTCTGAATCAACCTGAGTATCAGTTTTTGGGGGAAAAAGGGTGGTAGTAGAATACATGTTATATCTTCATTGCAGGCTCATAAATTGATTGCTAGTGGTTTCACTGTGTATTTGGCAGATGTATTTGATAGGAGCAAGACTATGCCTAAATTGGAAGATGTACCAATTGTTTGTGAATATGTTGATGTGTTTCCTATTGACTATTCTTTACCACCTAAAAGGGAGATAGAGTTTTGTATTGAATTGTTACCTGGAACAGCACCGATCTCTAAGGCACCTATAGAATGGCACCAGCAGAATTAAAGGAATTGAAGATTTAGTTGTAGGAATTACTTGACAGTTGTATCAAGCCTAGTGTTTCACCGTGGGGTGCACCTGTGTTGTTTGTTAAGAAAAAGGATGGAACACTGAGATTATGCATTGATTACAGGCAGCTAAATCAGGTAATTGTGAAGAATAAATATCATTTGCCATACATTGATAACTTGTTTGATCAGCTATGGGGAGTAGTTGTGTTCTCGAAGTTTGATCTAAGGAGTGGTTATCATCAGTTGAGAATCCGGATTGAAGACATACCGAAGACTGCTTTCAGAATGAGGTATGGTCATTATGAGTTCATAGTTATGCCATTTCGATTGACCAATGCACCTGCAGTTTTTATGGATTTGATGAATCGAGTCTTCTAACCATATCTTGATGATTTCGTGGTGGAGTTTATTGATGACATTCTTGTATACTCTAAATCCTTAGAGGAACAGGAGCAACACTTGAGATTGATTCTTAACTTGCCGTGGGAGAAGCAATTGTATGCAAAGTTCAGTAAGTGTGCTTTTTGGTTGGGAGAGGTGACTTTTTTAAGGCATTTGGTTTATGAGACAGGCATTGCTGTTGACCCTACTAAAGTTGAAGCTATTGTCGAGTAGAAACGACCTGGTACTGTTACTGAGGTTTGCAGTTTCTTGGGATTGGCAGGGTATTATCGAAGGTTCATACAGGGGTTCTCGAAGATTGCTAGTCCATTGACTAATTTGAATCACAAGAAAGTTTCTTTTGTGTGGGATGACAAGTACGAGACCAGTTTCCAAGAGCTTAACCATAGATTGACTTCAGCACCAATTCTTGCATTGCCTAAGGGTAGTGAGAACTTTATTGTGTACAGTGATGCTTCTAAGGAAGGACTGGGTTGTGTATTGATACAAAGTGGAAAAGTGATTGCATATGCCTCGAGGAAGTTAACACCAGCTGAGCAGAATTACCCTACACATGATCTGGAGGTGGCAGCTATCATATTCGCATTGCATAAATGGAAGCACTATCTTTATGGGGCTAAATTTGAAGTCTATACGGATCATCAAAGCTTGAAGTATCTTTTCTCTCAGAAGGAATTGAACATGCGACAAAGACGATGGATGGAAAGATTGAAAGATCATGATTGTACCATCGTGTATCAGCCAGGGAAAGCTAATGTGGTTGCTGATGCTTTGAGCAGGAAGTTGTATGTTTCATGTTTGATGGTTCGTGAATGGAAGATGTTAGGTGATGCTTGTTATTGGAGTCCTTGTTAATCCAATCATTGTGTGATTTTGCGAATGTTCGGGTACAATCATTACTGTTGTCAAAGATTAAAGAGAAGCAAGAATGTGATCTTGAATTTCAGAAGGTTATGAAGTCTTTGAAGGAAGGTGAACAACTTGACTTTCATGTTCATAGCGATAGATTGCTTAAGTTCAGAGGTCGAGTATGTGTCCCTGATAATGGTGAGCTTAAACAACAAGTGATGAATTAAGCCCATAAATCGAAGTATACAATACACCCTGGAAGTACAAAGATGTATAGAGATTTGAAGATAGATTTCTGGTGGAGTAACATGAAAAGAGAAGTTGCAAGTTATGTGTCTAAATGTCTAACATGCCAACAAGTGAAAGCGGAGCACCAGAGACCAGCGGGATTACTACAGCCATTGGAAATTTCTGAGTGGAAGTGGGAGAACATTGCTATGGATTTTGTGACTGGTTTGCCACGAACTGGTCGGGGTTATGATGTTGTGTGAGTCATTGTTGATAGGTTTACTAAATCAGCACACTTCTTACCTGTTAAGATGACTTTCAGTTTAAATCGATTTGCTACATTGTATATCGAGGATATTGTGAGATTGCATGGAGTGTCTGTTAGTATTGTGTCAGACAGAGATCCTCGGTTTACATCAAGATTTTGGCAAGCGTTGCAGGAAGCTTTAGGCATTAAGTTGAGTTTTAGTACTGCTTTTCATCCTCAGACTGATGGACAATCTGAAAGTACTATCCATATACTGGAAGATGTGCTACGTGCTTGCTTACTTGACTTTACAGGTAGTTAGAATACTTATCTTCCGTTAGCTGAGTTTGTCTACAATAATAGCTACCAGTCGAATATAGAGATGACACCTTATGAAGCACTGTATGGAAGGAAATGTCGATCTCCTATCTGTTGGGACGAGGTCGGAGAGGCTAAGATTTGGGGTCCAGAAATAGTCCAAGAATCTGTTGACAAAGTGAAGGTGATACGAGATAGGTTTCTTACGTCACAGAGTCGCCAGAAGAGCTATGCTGATCATCGCAAGAGGGATCTTTAGTTTGACGCGGGTAATCATGTTTTCTTAAAGATTTCTCTTATTCGTGGTGTGAAGAGATTTGGAAAGAAGGGTAAGCTTACGCCGAGATATGTTGGGCCTTTTGAAATCCTTGAGAGGATTGGACAGTTGGCGTACAGAGCTGCATTACCACCGACACTTGAGGGAATTCACGATGTCTTTCATGTGTCTATGTTACGCAAGTATAATGTTGATCCTTCACATGTACTTGAAGATGAATCTGTTCATCTTCAACCTGACTTATCGTATACCGAGCAGCCAGTTCAGATCTTAGATCGTAAAAAGCAGGTCTTGAGGACTAAAGTGATACCTATGATGAAAGTTCTGTAGCAGAGTCATACAGTGGAAGAGGCTACTTGGGAAAGTGAATTTGAAATGCAGAACAAGTATCCTCATCTCTTTGACGTCATATGGTAAGGAATTTAGGGGCTAAATTCTCTTAAGGGGGAAAGGGTGTAACACCCGAGGTTTTAGTAAGTTTAATTATCTCATAATTATCTACTTTGGTGCATGTTATAATTGACTGGGCAATATTTCGTTGACTTTCCTTAATTATATTATACCAAATACTATAAATATTAATATTATAATAAATTTAATTAAGTTACGTTGACTATTTTATAGTATTAAAATGTTATATTGACCGAAATGCTATATTTGTAATAACCGAATTATTAACATTTTGGTTTTAATTTTATATTAATTGGTGTATGTTGACTAGTCAAATAGTTTATTTAATCTAAAATATTGTCCTAGTTAGTAACAATAGTATTAAGATAATATTATATATTATATTATTATTATACTATTCATTAGTATTTGGTTGCCTTAGTTAATAGGAATTCGATTTGCAAAAAAGAAAAAAATGATTTCCTTCATTCTGCCGTGTTCACTGCCGTCGCAATTGTGGATTCAATTGTCTTGCCATTTTGTGCCTATAATATATAAGTTACTTTCTTTCTCTTCTTCGTTCATTCATTCAGCCCGTAAGTGAGAGTTACATAGCAGGTGTGAGAACGAAAACGTACGGAGGGTTTTTATATAATTTAGAATTCAAACTTATTTTTTCAATCCAACACTAGGAAAACTTATGGTTTAGCTCGTGGGTTACTTTAAAGCTATTTTGACGTAATTTAATCGGACGAATTTCTACTTTTTGGTAAGAAACGACTTGCTTATGTATGTTCATTGTTGCACGGTCAATAGTCTATTTATCGTGGTTAATATTTGTTATACGTGGAATTGATTCGTTACTTGTGGTTAATTTGTGATTAATTGGTTATATTGTTGGTTATTTAATAATAAGTCGTGCTTTTGAATATGTTTACAAATTGTGATTATGACTGAGTTGTGATTAATAAGATTATGTGAAATACATGAATTATCCATGTTAAGTGGTTGACGAGTTTACTTTATAGCTCGTCGTATTTGTTACAGTGTTGAATAGTCAATAAATGAATAATCTTTGTGAGCAATACTTGGAACACCTGGTGGTGTTTGTTATGTGACAATAATCTTTTAGGAAAGTGTAGGGCAACCCCGGACTTGACATGGGGCGAAGGGCAGTGTGAGTCAAGTGTGGAGCTCTATGTGACCCAACCCTTTCGCTAATGGTCATAACGGATGTAATACTCTTTAGTGGCACGACCGCCGAGGTTGTAGGGACTTGGCCTCGTGTCGACTTGGTACTCGGGTTGTTAATAGTCTAATACTCTTGAAAGTGATCGAATGATGAGAACTACAACAACAATGAGTTATAAGGTCGGAAGTGGATGATTGGAGATGTATCTCAATTTTATATCCTTAATTGTGTATTTATATATCTATGTGACAGTCTATTGATTAAATGTTAAATAACATGTTATAAACTCTCTATATGAACTGTCATCATGGCACGTTTAATTGATATGTTGCATCCATTTAGAGCGTGCATAAGTATAGTGGAACCTTATTGAGTTAAATCTCATTGTTTGTTTATTTGTTTTCCTTAGATCATAGCCAGGCGAGGAAGTGATCGTGTGCTGTTCAGGAGTGCCAGCGAGCAGGTGGTTATTATTTTGGGTAGTTGTTGGTCTTGTCGACCTACCTTTGTATAGAACTCTCAGCTTTTGTAAACTTTCTTTTGGTGGAAGATTGGATGTCTTCCTGTTGTATAAGGTGTGGTTGGAGTTTGTATAACTCTGGATAGTACTTCCTTTGGGTTTGTGGTATATAGTAGCGCAGCCTGATTGCTGCTGCTCTTCCAATTGTTGTTGGTTTTTCTGTTTACATGTGGTTTAGTATTAATAGCAAACCCATCATGCCCGATTTTAGACTCAAGTTTAGGGGTTTGATTTTGGGGCGTGACACCTGTCCAGCATAAAAGGACTAAACACATTTAAGTTGATAGGCACTTTATAAAAGAAAAGATTGAAAGTGGCCTGATATGTACTCATTTCATTCCTACTCAAGACCAACTGGCTTCACTAAGGAGCTCCCACACAAAGCTTTCCGCAACATCAGGAGCAAGCTGGGAATGGTGGATCCACATTCTCCACCTTGAGGGGGAGTGTTAGAATATGTGTCATAATATGTGTTGTGTGTGACCGTACTATTATTATATGTATCTGGCTATAATTATAAAGCCTCTTTTAGATTATATGTAGTTATTTAAGTATCTTAAAGGCCTATTTGACTTAGGGAGTCATAGGTTTTGGTCATATGGATGTGCTCAAATAGGCTAGAGAGGGGGTGAATAACCTATGTTACCACTTTAAAATTATCTCACCATTCATTTCGAATATGGGTGAAACGCTTCTAAGTGATACGACAATCTTGAGATGATATAGGTCTCCTGATGTATTGAGCAACAGACTTGTTCATAGCCGAGTAATGAACTCTGCTGGTAGATTATAGATAAATTGTTAGCTTATAAAATAGTTTGGCAGCGGAAAGGTTCTAGCTAAACAGATTTATCTTATAAGGTTTAAGCAGTTGTACACTAGTATATGTTCAGAACAATATCATACTTCACACTTTTTCAGATGCAAGACATATGGGTTCCAGAATAGATAGCTTTAGTTAATTACAACCTTTTAAGAACTGGAAAGAGAGATCAGGGCTAAGTTTGATGAATGTATAATACATTGCAAATTCAGCAAAGGTTTACTCAAAGGCAAACATGCTTAATACATCAACCTAGACTCTCTAACCTAGCCATCTACTTTCTTCCCTTGGATTTCATCCCCACTTAAGAACTCATTTATCAGAGTTTCATGAACAAGTCAGGAACAGGTGGAAACAAGGAAATGCGACACGAGAAGACAATTTTAAGTGCTCAGATAAGGAATATCTCTGAACAATTGAGTGCAAAACATTTGACTCCCTATGATGACCTATTGTTGCACAACCCTTGAAATAGAATACAAGTCTGCTGGTATGAATGCAATGCAGACAGTCAGCTCTTCATCTTCCTTGGACATCTTTGGAGATCTATCTTCAACGGAATCTGGAGTGCTTGGTCTCTACCAAAGGATTGGCTTTTGAAATGCTGTAGAGACTAAGTTCTTTGAAGGAGATTAAAGAGATCAAATCAAGAAAGGGGTTTCTTGATCAAGACAATGCTCTATGTTGTTGTAGCTTTTTAGATCACTCTTCCTTTCTTCTAACTTTTTTTCTTTGCAATACACATAATGTATTTTGCAGAGGTCTGTGTTTTCCACATTGATCTTTGAGATCACTATCTTGTTCGATCTTTATCTCTATCTCTATGTTTGTAAGAAAGGAGAAGAGGTTTCTTTTATAGGCAGAAAACTATAGATCCGTTGAGATTATTTTTGAATGATCTTTAGTCAATGTAGTGATCGTTAGATAAGAGTAAATCTTATGGACTGTTGGATAAAGATATTCTTTGAAGATCTCTTTGACAAGGTTGTCCAGAAGTCAGATTGAATTGATGTGTCACTGTTGTGCATGTCTGATGGAGTAGTACATTGACATTTGGTGTTCCAATAAAGTAGATACATTTGAATTCAAATACCAAATGTAGAGGGGAGTATTTGCTGAATAAAATCCAACTAGATCTTGCAGGTTTGAGAGCTGTCAAGACTGTTCCGCAAGTTGACTTTTGGAGAAGCTTGAGTCTTTTATCATTTCTGAACATTTGCAATTATTCCACTATAGTTCGCACGTACAGCTTAAGAAGCTTTGAAGGTCTGCTGGTTTGATATTCCTTTAATGATATTATCTTCTAGTAAAAAGGTCTGCTGGTTGATATATTTAAGGAACGAACTATCAATCCATAGCATGTCTGCTAGTTTCATATCTTTGAAGAAGCTTTGAACTTGTAGCAAGTCTGGTGGTGCTGGTGTACTGAAATAACTGGTGTACTAAGGTCATCACGTAAGAATAAGACTGATACTCTGACTCTAGCTCCTAGTCTAAGACCTATGCAATGTTCAACAAGCTGCCACATTAACCGGTACGCAGCCCTTTTAATCACTAGTTAGAACATGCAGTAATGGGAACAAGCAAATCAAGGTATTTGGAATATGCAAATGAATAAGTCATGCTTCAGCAGGCATATTCCAACAATAGGGCCTGCCTTAGGGATCTTAACAGCCTCTTAAATCCCTTGGGTTCTCCAGGCTCTTTCTCTCTCTCTCTTATTTATACCTCACCTCCTTCATTGTAATTCATATGCTTTTAATACAATCCAATATAATTTTTCTTTTAAACTCTTACAATAACAAATTGTTACCTTAGTCTTACATCAGCATTACATCACCAGACTAATAGATTCAACTCTTTGTCTCACAGGTCCGGAGAAGGAGCATGTGGCAAAAGAGAAAAAGAAGAAGGAGATGGAGATGGCATAAGAGAAGAAGGAGGAGATGACATATTACTAAAAGTCTGAGGACTAATAAAAACATAAGGCACTTCAGATGAGTCATCATATGAGAAAGGAGAAAACATAGGATGATTAGAGTCTGATAAGGAATCAGAGATAGAAGAAAAAAGAAAGACATCCTCATAGAATCTGACATCCCTAGAGAAAAAGACATGTTGAATTGATAGATCAAGAACTTTATATGTCGTTTTGCCATATGGATACCCAATAAACAAGCATTTTGTGGCCCTACGAGAGAACTTATCTCTTTTAGACTTGAGAGTAGATGCATATCAAAGACATCCATACACCCTTAGATGAGAATATGATGGTGATTTATGAAAAAGAATTTCATAAGGGGTATGGAAAGAAAGAACAACAGTGGGAGTTTTGTTGTGAAGATAGGTGGCAGCTAGAATACACTCACCCCAAAACTTAATAGGTAAGTTTGCTTGAAACTTGAGAGACCTAACAATGTTCAGTTGATGCCTATGTTTCCTCCCCACTCTCCCATTTTGTTGGGGAGTTTCAACACAAGAATTGTGTTGTTCAATGCCTAAAGATGTGAGCATGGCAGACATGGCTGTGTTGAAAATTCATACCCATTGTATGATCTAATACATTTCACTGTGGTATTAAATTGATTTGTGACCAATTTAAGGAAGATTATGAGGTAGCTTAGCACTTGAGATTTGGAGTTTATGAGATAAGTCCAGGTGAATCTAGAATGATCATCTACCATGGTAAGAAATGAATGAAAGCCATTATAAGTGGCATGCCTATAAGGACCATAGACATCACAATGAAGCAATTCAAATGGAGCAATATCATAACTTGTGCTTAAATGAAATGTAATTCTACTTTGTTTGGCAGCATGGCAAGCATCACAAACAAGAGGATCACTAATTTTATTACAAGAGATTGAGAAATGTTTTAGAATAGACAGGGGAACATGGTCTAACCTATTATTCCAAAGAGTACTTAAACTGGAAGAAACAACAGAAGCAGAACTAGGCTTGAGACAGGAAGTTCCAATGAGACAAGCTTGTAGAGGCCACCTTTCATCTTACCAATCATCTTCAGGTGTCTGCAGGCTGAATCTTGTATAGTACAGCAGGCTGGAAAGAAAGACATAGAACAATTATTGTTAGCAACAAGCTTACTAACAGAAACAAGGTTGAAAGAAAATTCTGGAACATACATAACATACGCAAGAGTTATACCGTTTTGAAGATGAACTGTACCATAATGAGTTGCAGAATTTGTAAGACCATTAGGCAAGTGAAGGAGAAAAACAAATGGCACATGGTCTATGAGAAAATTAAAGTCAGAAACAATATGGTTTGATGCTCCAAAGTCAATGATCCATTCTATTGCATACATGTCATGGCAACCTTCATAAGCAGAGCTAATAATACTAGAGTTTATATGTGCTTTTGTAGAAACTTGCATACTTTAGATTTACTTAAAACCATTAAAGTTAAAATAACTTGTTTAAAACGTGAGTTGCTAAAACCTTTAGGTTGTTTTACTTTGACTTGTATCAAGTCTATCCTATCTGCTGAAAACCTTCAGCAGATAGGTGCCCACTGTTGTTTATACAGCAGATACCCTTTTGGACTTTGTTAAGAAGTCGTCTTACTTACTTTATCATATCTTCTTAAACATAAGTCATCACTAACTACCATCTACTAATAGCTATCAACTACGATGCCTTAAATCATTTAAAATCTCTATATGCTAAAACACTGTTGGAATATTGTTCTAAAAAATATTTAAGACTTTAAAGTCTTCAATCTTTTGTTAAGAAAGATTCCAAAACAATATCTATGAAAAACGTGTGGCCTTCACTCTCAAAATCTTTAATCATTACTGGCCAGCACATTTTTAGAACTATTCATAAAAGACTTTTATGTCTATATTAAATTCTCTATAGTATTTCATGTCTTCTAGCTAACCACCCTATTTATTATCTTATGCTAGGAGATATCATATAAATCCTCTACAAGATCTCTGTGCATTCAATGAAAGATTTTCTCATCATCTTGTCTTCAGGAAATTCAAATCTCAAACCTTGCTCTCTCAAACGGTTTCAAATTTAAAGATCTCTATAAAACGTTTGAATAAAGGATTGAAGAAATGATCAGTACATCGGAGGATACAAGATAGAGTGGTTGAAACTATCATTCTTTGCTTACATGATATTCTCTCTTTGATTTGCTTCAACCTAAAGTTGGACACTCAACATATTCTTTCAAACAATTATTTTCTCGATGTGTTCCACTCTTCAAACACTTACTAGATAAACCTTCACATATTAATCTTTTATAGTTCTTGTTTAGAAAATAATTGTATTCCAACTCTTACTTCTTCCTAATCTTTAAGAAATACTTGATTGTTGCACGAGTTTGATTGTTTTTCAGAATTATACTCCTCAAACACTGGTTTTTGTTGTGCACAAATCCGCTAGTGCACTTCAAAATCCAAGTTTGACCAACTTAGTAGTGGACGTAGCCGTTTTTATACTGTAAACCACTCCAAATACTCTGTCTTTTATCGTCCAATTAATAGAATTGTTTCTCACACTTAAGCAGGTGTCAGCCAGTTACATTCTTAAATCATTTATTTAATTGTCTTACACTTTGTTGTTCAATTCAGTCCTTATATATTAGTGATCTAAGAAAACCATTTTTGATTCATCAGCTGCTATCTGCTGTATAGCTTTCAACTGTTGTTAACTTACAATTTCCGCTACACCTTTTAAAGGTTTTCAAAACAATCCCTAAAGTTTCAAAAAAGGCTATTGACCCCCTATCTTGCTTTATTTTGTTGCCAACTAGACTTACAATTGGTATCAGATCTTTACTTTTTGAAGAATCTATTTTTCCAAATCTAACAACTTGAAAGATTGGTCATGGAAACTTCAAAAACTTTTCAATCAAACATTGTTATTCAATTTTTTTTTGATAAAGATTACTTTGATATATGGAAATACAGAACTAACAATATAGATAAATGACTGATGGAATGTGTAAAAAATGATCTTAGTTCTCAAAAATCCTATTTCGTTTGTTTCTTGAAAAATATTTTATTGAGTGGATTATTTTCTCAAAATTACTATTGCAAAAGACATGGTTCAAATACATTTTCTTTATAAAAAAACCTTTTGATACTATAGCTGAAAATGCTGGTAAATCTGCTAAAGAAAAATCTTTTATACTGACGAAGTTCATCTTCTCAATCGATAGTAGAAAAGAAAGTATATGCCAGTAGCACACAGATTGACAATTGAGGAATCATCAATACTCTGTCTTCAAAATTTGCATACTCTTTAAAAGGTATTTATGATTTCCTTGATAACATATCTTTACAAGGGAGATGACTAATATAATTACTAAAGTTCATATGGCTAATATGCTGAACAAAAATAAGATATACAGGAAGCCTACCTACAATGAGCAAGTAAATGGAATGTATCATTATTCTCCAAAATATTCTTGTCCATCTCAATATGCTCATCTCTCCCTCAACAAGTTCACTCATTGTTATACTAAATTTCCTTTGTCTTTTACATGAGTTGAATGTCTGTTAAGAATATCACCTTGCTTGTACTCATCAGCTAAATTATTGCTTTAATATATTCTTCTAAAAAATGTTCTTGAAAAACTTTGCTCTACTTATATATCTACTATGAACTTCATCTTTGTATTAAGAAACCTGACTAAATTGATTAAGTCTTTAAAATGATTTATATTCCTAAGTGATTGAAGTAAGTCTGCTGACTTATTGTGGGATCAATTACTAGCAGCTAATGAAGGATATTATTCTAAAAATCTTTAGATTCATCTGTAGACACCCCAAATTTGTACCTCTAACTTATAAATGTCCTAAAAGTATGATTTATAAATTATAAATGGACTAACAAATATAAAGTTTCTGTTAAGTTTCAGGAGGGCCAAAGTGTCAAAAGAAGAATCAAAAAGGAAGGAAATGAATGATAAACAACAGGGGAGGAAAATGAAACAATTTTAAAGGGTAAAACAAAACAGGGCGCCGCCTCCTACAAATCTGGGCGCCGCGCCAGAAACTGCAGAAGGTAGCACCCATTTATGTTTTAAAGCTGGCTGTTGTTCCTTCCAGAGTAGAGCGCCACGCCAGAAACTACAGAAGGTAGCACCCATTTCTATTTTAAAGCTTGCTGTTGTTCCTTCCAGAGTACCACTCCTCCAACGTGATGTAAAACTCTCACAAGCTCAATGAAAAATATTTGTCTTCTTCCTTCGTGCTTAAGTATGCCTCATATTCGCCTATAAATAGAGGACTTGCCCTCCTTCATTTGGACAGATAATTTTCCCCCAATCATTGCTCTGCTCTTTCTTGCTCTCGTTGTAAGTTGTAGAAATTCTTCTCCCCTTTAGGCTGAAGAAACTCTCCTTAAACACTCCTAAACTCTATCAAAATAGAAACCTAGTCAACCCAATTAGGTTCTCGCCCTTAACCCAGTTACAAAAGTCACAAATACAAGTTATGCCGCTCGAATAGAGAGGTGGAAAGTCACAAAAACAAGTCGTTACGCCGCTCCGATAGAGAGGTGGAAAGTCACAAAAACAAGCAGTTTCGCCGCCCGAATAGAGAGGTGGAAAGTCACAAAAACAAGCAGTTGCATTGCCCAAATTTCAACAAATAACAAACAAAAATAACAAAAAGACTTCCTTTACCGGAAGGACAGAGAAAACACATGTAGACCGCATAAAGGGCTTAAACCTAAGCATATACCGAGTTCAAACACTCACGCTCCAAGAGGTAAGTTCTGTCCCCGTAATTATTTATTTTAATCTATAGTTAAAATGTAAATATTTAATTAGTTTCTTTTCTGTTTTACTTTAATATAAAAATAGTTATATTTTTTACTATTTAATTAGTTTCTTGTTTGTTTTTACTTTAATATAGAAATAGTTATATTTCTTAATATTTAATTAGTTTTTTTTTGTTTTTACTTTAATATAGAAATAGTTATACTTTCTTACTATTTATTAGTTTTCTTTCTGTTTTTACTTTAATGTAAAGTAATTATAATTTCATACAGTTTAATTAGTTTCTTTTTTATTTTTACTTTAATGTAGAAATAATTATATATTTTATTGTTTAATAAGCTTCTTTCATGTTTATACATGTAATTTAAATAAGTTTATTATTAGCATAGCTATTTTATTCTTAAGATACCTTATAAAAAATGTTGTTATTATTCTCTAATTTTATTATTTCAGTTGTATCTTTACTTTATTTTATTTAAGTAAAATGTAACATAACTTTTCTTTATTTCTTTCTGTTATATATAAATCTATATTTTTAAACCAAAGTATATAAAATAAACCAAGCATATTGGCAAACTCATTGTGAGACCGAAAGAGCGAGTTGGGAGTCTAATCCCTTACTAACTCGTAACTTAGCCCCTGAACCCATACATTCTGGGTTTTTTTGGTTTTTCTCTGTTTAACCATAAAATAGAGGTGACGACTCTGTAAACGCATTTTTGAGTACACAACGAGGTCAAGCGTATTACATGTGCTTAAGTTTTGAAACCACTAGTTTTCATTACGAGGAAAAGTTTGAAATGGGGTTCTCACAGTGATTGAGGTAAGCATGTTGACTTATTGTGGGATCAATCACTAGCAGCTAATGAAGGATATTATTTTGAAAATCTTTAGATTCATCTTACCACCTTCATGTGTTCTCCATGCTCTATGTACTTCAAAACTCTTCTATTTTAGAACTACTACTTCAATGTCATATTTGTGAAAGTCATACTACCTTTATCCATATAGATAAACTTGACTAGAACTATTGAAATTGACATGTTAATTAACACATACATTTAAGACATTCTTGAGATCTTATTACTTCGAAAAAAATATTACATTCTTGGGTATATACTAGAATTGTTGTGCAGCATGTAGTCACATAAAACTTGTGTAGTAGTGGTGGTGCTTGTATAACATTTCTTTGATACTTATTAAGTTTATTTGTGCGACATGTAGTCACGTAAAACATGTGTAGTGGTGGTGGTATCTGTACAAAAATCCTATAAACCCATGGTACTTCATATTTAAGGAATGTGTGTACACTTTCCTAACTATCAGTATTTGCATGCTTAATTTCATAATTCTCTATTATAACTTGTTAAAAAGCTTTCAAGATTTTTCTTAAATGAAACCATAAAATAAATTAAATGAGACAGAGTGAACTAACAAAATACTATTTCGAAACCGAAATCATAAAGATTTCAGACTAATAAGGGAAACTTAGGAAAAAAAAATTAAAAAAGAAAGAAATTAAAATACAAATATTTAAAATTACAAAACTTACGAACAAACTTTTATATGAAAAGAAAGAAATTAAAACACAAATATTTAAAATTAAAGCTTTCAACTACTGAACCTTCTACCCCTGCTCAACCTTCTACATCTACTGCTCCAGCCTCTGAATTTCTTAAATTCCTAGATGGAACAAATTTGAATGAAAAGCTAGATATCCTGCACATTCATCACCTTCATATCTCCACCAGAGTCAAAGGCATCTCTGCCCAATTAGAAGTCATGCAACAGTAGAAGAACTCCATCATTCTTGACCTTCGTAGCACCATTGTTGCTGAAGTTCAAGTTGCAATAGTTGTTGGTGCTCCAAGGGAAGCTAATATCCATGATTGAGATGTCATATTAGACTTTCTAAGTGAGTATATAGAGAAGGCTAAAAAGGCTGAAGCAGATAGACTTCAAGCCATTAAGGAGAAGAAGAAGCATAGAGCAAGAGCAATAGCAGAAGCATACAAGAAGGAATGTCAGATATTGACGAGGAGATTTGGTCTCAAGGAATTTGCTAAGGCTACTACTAGTGTTGCTGCCAATAATGACAGAGTTCCTGTTGATGATACAACTCAACTAACATCTCTTGCAAGGACCAATCTCTAAGTTCATATTTGAACTTAAAACTTTACTTGCTTATACTCTTGATTTATCTATACTTAGAAATTAATGGCTTTAAGTAAATAAGAGGATATTGTAGAAACTTACATGTTTTAGATTTACTTCAAACCATTAAAGTTAAAACAACTTATTTAAAACATGAGTTGCTAAAACCTTTAGGATGTTTTACTTAGACTTGTATTAAGTCTATCCTATCTACTAAAAACCTCCAGCAGATAGGTGTCCACTGTTGTTTATACAACAGATGCCCTTTTGGACTTTATTAAGCAATCTTCTTACTAGTTTTATCCTATCTGCTTAAATATAAGTCATTAGCAACTAGCAGCTGTTGATAGCTATCAGCTGCTATGCCTTAAATCATTTAAAATCTCTATCTGCTGAACCACTGTTGGAATATTTCTCTGAAAAATATTTAAAACTTTGAAGTCTTCAAGCTTTTGTTAAGAAAGATTCCAAAATAGTATCTATGAAAAACGCATGGCCTTCACTTTCAAAATCTTTAATCATTATTGGCCACTACATTTTTAGAACTATTCATAGAAGACTTTTATGTCTATATTAAACTCTCTACAGTATTTCATGTCTTCTAGCTAACCACCTTATTTATTATCTTGTGCCAGGAGATATCATCTAAATCCTCTACAAGATCTATGTGCATTCAATGAAAGATTTTCTCACCATCTTGTCTTCAAGAAATTCAAATCTCAACTTTGCTATCTCAAATGGCTCCAAACTCAAAGATCTCTATAAAATGTTTAAATAAAGGATTGAAGAAATGATCAGTGCATCAAAGGATACAAGATAGAATGGTTGAAGCTATCATTCTTTGCTTACTTGATATTCTCTCTTTAACTTGCTTCAACCCAAGACTGGACACTCAACATATTCCTTCAAATAATTCTTTTCTTGATGTGTTTCAGTCCTCAAACACTTACTAGATAGACCTTCACATATTATTCTTTTATAGTTCTTGTTTAGAAAATCATTGTATTCTAACCCTCACCTCTTCCTAGTCTTTAAGGAATAATTGATTGTTGTATGAGTTTGATTATTATCACAAGCATACTCCTCAAACACTGATTTTTGTTGTATACAGATCTGTTAGTGAACACTTAGAATTTCAATATATTTAGCGGACTTCAAAATCCAAGTTTGGCCAACTTGGTAGTGGACGTAGAAGTTTTTATACTGTGAACCACTCCAAATACTATGTCTTTTATCTTCCAGTTGATAGAATTATTTCTCACACTTAAGCAACTTCAATCTACTTAAGTGTCAGTCAGTTACATTCTTAAATAATTTACTTAGTTGTCTTACACTTTGTTGTTCAATTCAGTCCTTATATATTAGTGATCAAAGAAAACCATTTCTAATTCATCAGCTGCTATTTGTTGAATAGCTTTTATTTGCTGTTAATTTACAATTTCTGCTGCAACTTTTAAAGGTTTTCAAAACAATCCCTAGTTTTAAAAAAAGGCTATTCACCCCTCTCTAGCCTTATTTTGTTGCCAACTGGACTTACAGCCTTACCTGCAACCTAAGATGATTGATCCACCAAGCTCATGAGGTAATTGTACTGGTCTGTAGACATAGACACAAAGTCACCTTCATAGTTAGTAACAAAGTTTATAGTAATTGGATCACTACCTTATGTGTTAAATGCAACATTTACATGAGAACTACCAGTTGCTACTCCTTTCCCTTTGAGATTCTTAGGCATCTTACTAGGATTAGGTGTCCCTCCAAACAGCTTATGCCAATCAGTAAATCCATTTATAAAGAAACATGCATCTTTTGTATGTCCAGTTCCTCCACAGTGAGTACAAGTCAGGTGAGATTTTGCTACATTCCTTTTTTCCAAAAGATATAAAGACTTTGTTTGTGGTGTTACTGTAGGTTTTGGTGGCATTGGCCGGATGTTTTGCAAATAAGGCTGAAGCAGCATTCATGTCTACAGAATTGTTGGTGACAGAACATTTATTGATCTTCTCATCTTACATTAACAATCCTAGAGTCACTTAGCCCTATTAAGAATTGAGTGACCTTTTTGTAATTGATTGTATTTATTTAATTTTCATGAAGCTTCACAGACACAAGCACACACACACACACACACACACACACACACACACACACATCGAGGTATGTTACTTACAACCTCAAATTCATCCTAAATAGATCTGAATTTTGTGAAATATGCCTGAATTGACATAGAACCTTGATGCAAAGTCATCATTTCCTTTTTTATTTGGAAAACCTATGGAGCATTTCCTTTAGTATATCTATTCTCTAAGTCTTCCCAAATCTTATTTGCAGTTGGGAAATAAACTAAGCTAGCACTAATTTCTGGTGAGACAACATTCAAAAACCATTAAGTGATTATTGAATTGCACCTTTGCTAGCGTGCAAGGTATTTTGACTGATGATTTGGTTTTTTGTTCAATCTAGTGACAATACCCAATTTAACTTTCGAAAATAGTGCAATTATCATCGCACGTTTCCACTGATTGTAATTTGGACCTAGAAGAATTTGTGTAATAAGGATCATACATGGATGATCATTGGGGTGTAGATATAGTTGATGTGAGGTTGGAAGAATCAGATTAACCTCAACTAAATCGTATTCATTCGCCTCTATACCTTGAGATTATGTGAAGCATGTGTTGTGTTTGGCTTTGTTTGCGTTGGTGACGACATTGTGATTTGGTAATCTGATCAATGAATTGATTGAGTTGTAGGTGTGGAAGCAAAATATGGCTCTGATACCATGATAAGCTATGAGTTTGAATTGACTGAGGAAAAGAAGGTTGGATATAGATCCAACAATGGCGAAAGTTATTGAGAAAGAGATAACTGTGATATTTTCATATTGAGTTTTCATAAAGCCAAATGAACATTACAATCACGTTTATATATATGAGATAACATCATATATAACAAACTGTTATCTAAGCCTTACATCAGCATTACATCACCAGACTAATAGATTTAACCAATTGTATAAGTTGGTCAATTTACATACGACACCCCTATAGTTCCCAAGACAGGTTAAGTTGTTGAACCCTTAACCTTTGTGTCACTTATGTCTCCCTTATCATTTTGGCAATGACGGATTATTATCATTATATAAGTATGATTTACTAACAAGTGATCGCATGACACTTGTAATTAAGATTCTCTCCCTCAACCCTAGTGCCGTCCTGCTTCAACCTTCATGGCGGCGGCTGCTGCCGCAGATGATCCGCCGGCACCTCCTTCCCCTTCCCAAAAACAATCTTTTGCTTCCATTGTTTCTACCCAACCTAATACCTTTGTTCCCCTAATCCCTACTTCATCCTTTAAAGGGGAGCCTTGTCTTCGTCTAAACACGGAGCTCATTGATCTTCTTGCTAAACCTTTTCATTTAACTCTTGTGGGCAAGTTCTCCCATGGCCGACCTTCTATGGAAACTCTTCGTAAGAACTTCCTCACTTTGGGCCTTAAAGCTGATGTGATTCTTGGTCACTTGGATCCGAAACATGTTCTTATTCAAGTTCATCATGAGCATGATTATCAACGCCTTTGGATTAAGGACCAATGGTTCTTTGGATCCTATCCTATGCGTGTTTTCAAGTGGACGCCTGATTTTAGACCGGAGGTGGAGAGCCCGATTGTACCTGTCTGGTTTGAACTGCCTGGTCTCCCTATCTACCTTTTTCATAAACAAGCTTTATTTTCTATTGCCAGCCTCATAGGTAAACCCTTTTGCTTGATAACCCTACTGCTACTCTCTCTCGCCCTAGCGTCGCAAGGATCTGCATTGAGATCGATCTCACCAAACCCTTACCTAAACGGATCTGGATTGATTGTGGTAATGATCATGAAGGTTTCTGGCAACACATCATTCCTGAGAAGCTTCCTTCTTATTGTACCTTCTGCCAAAGACAAGGTCATGAAGGTTCTTCATGCAAGCTAAAGTATCCATCTTCCGGTAATAATTTGTCGGTTCCTACCCCAGCCGCTTTTGTTCCGACTTTTAGCAAACAGACTTGGAAACCGAAGGAGGTGTCTGCTCAAATTAATACTGATCCTGAAGGCCATCAACACCCTACGGTTGAACCTGTTTCTGCTGCTAGCCCATCACCAGAAGACGCTTCTCATGCAGAAAACCAAACACAAAACCCTAACCCTAGCAAAGTTAACCCTAACCCTAGAAAAGAAAACCCTAACCCTAACCCTCAACAGGAAAACCCTCACTCTAGCTCTGAAAACCCTCCCTTAGCTTCTGCCTCGAAAGATCTTCCTTCTTCTGATGCCCCAGCATGTCCTCAGGCAACCTCCTCTTCGTCTCCTAAACTAAACTCCATTCCTATCAATGCTCCCACGGAGATTAATGATGATCCTGAGTCGATCCCTACCTCAAATCCCTTCGCAGTTCTTACTAAAATCGAAGACGATGGTGACCAACTTACTGGTTCTTCTTTTGAGGCTCTTCATGTTGATTCCGATCCTGGACCTCCTATGTCTAAGGCCAAGAAAGCTATTCCTCCTTCAGATCGATCTCTTCGATCCAAGTCTAAATCAGCTGCCTCCTCCCCTTCAGTTTTGCATGGATATTAAGGCTTTATTCTGGAATGCCCGAGGGGTTGGGAACGATCCCACAGTGGCTCGTATTAAAAAGCTCATTAAGCTACTAACATTTCCTTTATTGCTATTTTTGAACCCATGATAGACACGGATAGAATTAAATTTATTAGTCGGCGCCTTAAATTTAATTTTAGTTTTTCCAATTCAGTTAGCACTATATGGATCTTTGCTAAATCTGCTTTTTCTTGCTCTCTAGTGCAGAGCTCTCATCAGCAAGTCACCGTCAGAGTCCAACATTATTCTTGGCAGCATACTGTTATGATATCTTGTGTCTATGCAAAGTGCGATGCCCTTGATCGTCAGCCTTTGTGGACGGAATTAATGGATCTTGGTGCTCAATATAATAATTCTCCTTGGCTAGTAGGAGGAGACTTTAATATAATTTTGGATCCTTCAGAGAAGTCAGGAGGCCGGGGCTGGGATAGAGAGGGCGCCATGGATTTTCATGCTTGTAATGATGCATGTGGTTTATCTGATCTTGGCTATTCGGGGACTACATATACTTGGTGGAATAAACGTGAAGAGGGTGCCACAATTCATCAGCGAATTGATCGAATTCTTTGTAACACCTTATGGCTGGATAAGTTTCCCACTTCTTCAGTTCAACATCTTAACCGTACTTGCTCTGACCACACGCCTTTGCTCCTTTGCATTCCTCCAGTTACTGCCACTAAGGCCAGGCCATTCCGATTTCTCAACATTTGGACTCGTCATGATTCTTTCCTCTCGGTGGTTCGAACTGCTTGGTCTGCTGCTTCATCGGGTCGGCCTTTGGTGTTGTTTGCTAATAAGCTTCGAGCCACCAAGCAAGCCTTATGAGCCTGGAACAAAACTGAATTTGGGAATATTTTTCACGTTATTTCTGCTGCTGAGGATGATGTTTTGGAGAAGGAACTCTTTTATGAGCTCAACCAATCTGGAGAAAACCGAGCTGCCTTGTTACGTGCCCAAGCCAACCTGCGTAAATCTCTTACAAATGAGGAAGCATACTGGAGACAGAAATCTAAAGTGTAATGGTTTAAGGAGGGGGATGGTAACTCAAAGATTTTTCATGCCTCTGTATGCCAGTCTCGACGTCGTCTCCAAATACACTCTATCCGCAATTATGATAATTGCTTACTTGAGAATGAAGCTGATATTGCTAAGGGAGCAACTGACTATTTTTTTGATCAACTCAAGGCTGATGCAGTCCCCTCTAACATTGATCTTTCTATGATCCCGAACTTGGTTACTGAGGAATGGAATCTTTCTCTGATAAATCCGCCCTCTAAGGAAGAAATATATGTGTCTATTACTGGCTTGAATAAGGACAGTGCTGCCGGTCCTGATGGCTTCACAGGTCAATTTTTTATTTCTTGCTGGGATATTATTCAAGATGATCTCCACTCAGTTGTTCTGGAATTTTTCTCTGGGTTCTCTCTCCCTCGCTCATGGACCAGCACCTTCATAGCTACTATTCCTAAAACTGATTCTCCTATTTCTTTTAAAGACTTTCGCCCCATAAGTCTTTGCAATTTTTGCAACAAGATTATCTCTAAGTTACTTGCCTCTCGGCTGGCTCTTTATCTTCCTCAGATTATTTCCCCAAACCAAAGTGCCTTCACTAAGGGTCGGGTTATTCAGGATAATGTTCTGTTGGCTCAGGAACTTGTCTCTTTTTTGGGAAAAAAAGTTAATGGCTCAAATATCATCCTTAAACTTGATATGGCAAAGGCTTTTGATCGCGTGTCTTGGTTGTTCCTTATTCAGGTTCTCAGAAAATTCGGCTTCCATGAGATCTTTATTGATCTTATCTGGCGTCTTATTTCAGACAACTGGTTCTCTGTTCTTATTAATGGCTCTCCCTCTGACTTTTTTACCTCCTCTCGTGGTCTTCGTCAGGGAGACCCTCTTTCCCCAAGTTTGTTTATTCTAGCAGCAGATGTGCTTAGTAGAAGTCTCAATGTATTGCATAATTCGATGGCTCGCTCTCGGTTCTCAACTCTTAGTGGCTGCCCAATTATTTCCCACCTTTCGTTTGCTGATGATGTTATAATTTTTTGCAACGGGAATAGTTGGTCTATTCAAAAACACTTGGAATTTCTTCAGCTCTATGAACAAATGTCTGGCCAACTTATTAATAGAGCCAAAAGCCGAATTTACGTTGCTCCCTCCATCAGCTCTGCCAGAGCCAATCGTATAGCAGATTCTTTTGGCTTTCAATTGGGCTCTCTTCCCATTACTTATCTGGGTTGCCCCCTTTATTATGGGCGAAAATCTAGATGCATTTTTGATCCTCTCCTTGTCAAGCTTCAAGCTAGAGTGGAATCTTGGTTAGGATCCTTCCTTAACGCAGCTGGGAAAATTACCCTTATCCGTCATGTTCTTCAATCCATCTCAGCTTATCTTCTGGCCTCTTTGGATCCTCCCAAGTCAGTTATCAACCTGATTGAGCGTTTCTTCACGAATTTCTTTTGGAGTAACTCTGATGGAGCTCATAAATTTCATTGGATAGCTTGGCGCTCCTGTTGCAAACCCAAGTCCTCAGGTGGTCTCGGAATCCCCTCTCTTTCTTCTTTGGTTCAGGCTTATTCCATTAAACTTTGGTGGCGATTCCGTTCCTCTAACAACATTTGGTCTGAATTCCTGAAAGCTAGATATTGTTCTTCAGTGCACGCCACGGTTTCGGCTTTAAAGGGCTCTCATGTTTGGCGCCGTCTAAAACTTATCCAACCCATTGCCGAACCGCACATTCACTGGAACATTGGCATTGGTGACTGCTCTATTTGGTTTGATAAATGACTTCCTGGTCAGCCCCTCACTCGTCCTTCTGACTGTGATCTTGTTTATGTTAAAGACTTATTTGATTCTTCTGGGCTCAATCTCACTTCTTTGGCCATTTCTATTCTCCCGGAATATGCCAGAACAATTATTCTGGAACAGTGCATTACTCTTTCTTCCCAGCCTGACAACCCGTGTTGGACAGTTCATTCTTCTGGTAAATTTTCCCTCTCTTCGGCCTTCTCTATCCTCACTCCGGCAGCTAATACTTTCCCTTCAGCTAAGTTTATCTGGCATAAACTTCTGCCCCCTCATATTGGCATCTTTCTTTGGCATTTAATGCTGAAGCGTCTCCCTATTGATGAAGCCCTGATTCATAAAGGCTTCCAAATTGTTTCTCAGTGTGTTTGCTGCTCACAACATTCCATTGAAACTTTTAATCATCTCTTTATCCATGGTCAGTTTGCTTCCTCGATCTGGTTGGCTTTCAGTTCGTCCCATAATCTCTCTATATTGGGAGATACCATTATGCACAGATGTATGGCAGGCTGGAGTTCCTCTTCCACAGCTCATAAGTTGCTCCCCTCTCTTATTCTTTGGCATATTTGGAAGGTCCGTAATGCTATAATCTATGACAACTCTGGTTTTCTATTTCTTCTGTAATCCATGCTATTTCTCAAGACCTCTCTATTATAATGGGAAGTGGGAATTTCTTTATCCGGCATAATCTATCGGGTCCCTTTATTTCCTTTGCTATTAGAAGACAAAGACGGGTCCAAGCTGTTTCTTGGTCTAGGCCGACTGGTCCTTTTATTAAACTGAACTCGGATGGTGCTAGTCGGGGCAATCCGGGTTTTAGCGGTGGTGGGGGAATTATTCGAGACTCTGAAGGTAAATTTATTTTTGCTTATGCCTCCTTTTATGGTTCTGCCACGAACACTGAGGTAGAATGTAAGGCTCTTTTTCAGGGAGTTTGTTGGCTTCATTCTCGCAGATTTCGCCAGGTCATAATTGAGATGGATTCTATGACTTTATATAATTGCCTCACTAAAGGATATCATTTTCCCTGGGCTCTTCATTACTATATTCGAGGCATTTTATCCATGCAAAGGGACTCCTTGTTTATCTTCAGTCACTGTTATAGAGAAGCTAATTCTGTCGCTGACGGGCTTGCTAATTATGCTATTGATTCGCGGTTGGACTCTGAGTTTTCCTCTCTCGATGCCTTGCCTGCTCTTATTAGAGGGAATTATTTCTTGGATAGACATGGTATTTCTCAAATTCGTATTTCATAGGTCTTTTGCTCTTTATTGTATCTATTTCGTTTTCGAGGTTAGGCTCCTTTGTCCCCCCATATATAAGGGTAAGGTTGGTTGTCCCCCTCAAGTTTGTATCTTTCTTTTAATTAATAAAATTCTGCAGGGTACCGTCCCTGTTTCCTAAAAAAAAAAAAAAAAGATCGCATGACACTTGTTAAGTTTCCATTAAAGAAAATTAGTTGTATTGGGAATCAACTCCAATACATTGAAACATTGTCTAATGTATTGAAAAATATCACAATGAATTGAAGTAGAAATATAATTCGGAAATTTCATAGCTAGACACTTTCAGAATAAATGGCTTATCTAAGCTTTTACTCTGCCAGTCCCTATATTATTGTTCAAATTGATTGGTACATAGATTAAGGAAAAACAATTAACTTGATAATTAATATTGTTATAATACTCTCGGATAAATGTTCCTCGTTAACAAAGTATATAAATTAAGAAACACAATTAATGATGTGATGTAAAATATGTAGATATGATAATACTCATCAATATGTTCTTGATTTTTGAATAAAAGTTGTTAGAATTAGCATTAATTGAGTCTCACTATTCTAAATAAGTGAGTTTCTAGGATAAGTCATGTTGATTTTCAATGAAAGTTTAAGGGTATATTGGGAAGAATGATAAAACAATTATTATCAAAGTAAGGGTAAAATAGTAAATATGTTGTGAAAAGATTCAATCTCATCCGTCGAATAGCCTCTGTCAATAGACTCATGACTATTGTAATATAGATATATATATATTTTTACCTTTAAAACATATCATGTTTTCTAGTGCGGTTTTACAATGGTGCTATGTGTGCACACCAAAGATATTTATGAATATGTGTTAACTCAAAAGTCAGTTTTTTGTAATTATATTATTCCATTTGTTTGCAAATTATTGTCCTCTTTGATATGACATATAGTTTAAGAAAAAAATAATTTATTGTATTATAAATATTGGTAAAATGTATGGTTTCCTTTAATACCCTTGAACAACACTTGGTTATAATTAAAGTAAGTACTCCCTTCGTTTTTAAAATATTGTATGGGTTGATCCAGCATACCGTTTAAGAAAAACGAATTGATTGAATTGATGAAATGCGTGGTTTCCTTTAATACTCTTGAGTATGTGGCCATATTTAAAGTATATAGAAAAAGTAAGGGTAAAGTGGTAAAATTATTTTTCTAAAAGGGAAAGTTTTGAAAGAGGACAATTATTTAAGAACAAACGAAAAAGGAAAGGTAGACAATAATTTGAAAACGGAGGGAGTACAAAAAGTAATGGTAAAGTAGTAAAAGTGTTTTCCTAAAAGGGAAAGTTTTTGAAAAAGAACAATTATTTTAGAACAGACCAAAAAAAAATGAAGACGATAATTTGAAAATAAAGAGAGTATAAAACAAATAATGAACATTGGTTCTGGAACATGGAAAGCACTCCTTCGGTCAAAAACAAAAAGTTTTATTTGAAAAGTTAAACTTTTTAAGATTGTACTTTCTTGCACCTTATTCAAATTACACTAAATTTATTACTACTACTATTTTAAAAATAATTTAATTTTGGGGATAAACCAAAAAAAATAAAGACCATTGTTTTCCTCTAAAATCTTAGGAAAGACTGTTTTACGGGTATATTATGTAAAACAGATCTCACTGACCCGACTCATTATGTGTTGGTGGGTTGAACTGTGAGAGAGTGAAGTTTCATCCTACGAATTACGATCCGTAAAACGATCTCACAAGATATGTACTTTTTTTTACAGAGAGAGTATTATTTTTAAAATAGGTCTCTTGTGAGACCGTCTTATGATCATCCTACCAACACATAGTGGGTTAGGTCCTGGGACCCGTCTTATATAAAATAATAGATTTTGTACCATATGTCTATGGCACGATGTCAGTATGAGACGGTGTTAATAATCGAATAAATCAATATATGTTTTAATTTTGTAATGGTCGAGTCAATGTAACACTGCAAAAAAAAAAAAAACATTTTATATAATACCCTAATCTCACATCGAGTAGATGTGAGACTTGTGTGTGATTTATAAGGTGACCACACACTACTACTGGGCACCAACATCATCCATGGATTTTTGGTCGATTTTTGGTAGGCTTGATGAACCAAGATGTTGCGTGCTTAGTAGGCCAGTGTGTGGGCTACACGTACCGGACTAAACTTTCGGGCTCGGGTCGTTACATTTTAATGGCTGCAATTTTTGTGATTCATCATGTATCAAAAATAGTCAAAAAATTTTTTATCAGGTACTCTAGCCCAAAACCTTTCTGAATATGTTCAATAAAAGAAACTCAAATTTACAAAATAACCAATTTAAAATTAACACCTTTCGGTAATCAATTAAAACAATATGATCACCTAACAGTTGAATAAAATTTTAAAAATTACTTTTGTAAGCAAAACCAATAATCAAATATTGCTAAAGAAAAAAAAGAAATTTAACATGTAAAAACAATATTGTATTGTTTTTTTTTTTTCAATAATGACAACTTAATCTTCTCCAGGAGGCTTTTGCTTTACAACAATGACTGGTTTTGAAACGCGAGTACAATAACTTTGTTAAGTATTTCCAACTACACGTGAGATAAAGAAGATTCATACATATTAATTTAACTATATTTTATGCATATAAGTGATTAATTAAAAAAATAAAAAAATATACCGCCTCATCTACAAAACTTGAATCCTCCCACATATCATCATACAATAGTATAGACATATGTTGAGTTGGATTTTGAGATGCAGGTGTATGGGTGTTAGAGTTGCAAGTAGGGTTGCTGAGACCTATTTTGAAGCAATGTGTAAGATAAAAACTATGTAATTGTAAAATTTGTATCATATGTAATTATTAACAATTATCTAAGAATGAGTTGTGTGTTTACAAATTCCTCTACATAACTATAATCATAACAATCAGGTGGAGGAGGAGGTGGATGTTAATGATTTAAGTGAAATCATTGGCTATTTGGTATAATCGGGGTTTATGTTTCAACGATGGGTGAGCTCGGGAAAAACTATATTGTAGATCCGGGAGGTGCGGAATGCACATTCACACAAGTTTTTACGTGCTTTACGGGTGTTAAATAATCAAATATTTCGTTTCCTTTTGATTTATCGTTTTTGCAATGAATAACCTTGACGGGGGTTTCGCTGTAACCTGTTTGTATTGTTATAATTCGGTTGTGATAGTTTTTAGCAATTATTGGGTGACTATTCAAATTCTAATGGACACATTCTTTGAAAGGAATAAAAGGAAAACTTGATTATCTGCAAAGGTTAATCGGTTGTTCCATCATCTTTGATTTTTATAAGAAATATTAAAAACTCCACAAGTAATCTCCTGTGTGAGTGCCAATACAGGAGGGCAAATGTAATCTTATCCCATAAGAATATTCGTGTAACACGTGGCATATGATAGGGTCGAATCATTCTTATAGGAAAGTGCATTGTGCTTGATTCTACAATATGTCTATATTCTATTTTCGACATTGCTATAACCCACTTATTCCAACAGTGGAAATGCAGGTGGAGTGTCAAAAGGAGTTAAAGGTACCTAAAAGCTATATAATCATAAAAATTGATTTTGATGTAAAAGTGTATGAAATGACAATATTTTTCTTTCACAGTTGGAGATTATGAGGATTTATACCTGTTATAGAAGCATTATAGAAGAATTTCAAGATAAAATATATTTGTTATTAAAGTTTCTTCTTGTGATGGTAAGAGAATTGTTATCATACTGAATGTAATACATCGGAATAGTGCAACGTATAAATGACCATGAGTAAACACTGGCGTCCGAAAATCAATGCTGACAAATTTAACAGATCGGTCTTGTGATTTATTTAATCATTGCATAAGTCAACCTAACTATAAATTGTCATCTTGTAATAGGAATATTAAGTTTAAAAGCGGAAGGGGTAAGAGAAATTCTTGGTATAAATACAAAATCGTCAGCTTTATCTCCGGTTAAGATTTCAGCTTCAATAATAGGCTGCGCACATCGAACTATCCTCAGTCTTGTTTCATTGCAAAGACCATCCTTTGGGGCAAGATTCCTGAGCAAAATAACTGGACAACCAATTTTCAATTGTAGGTCTAAAAAGGGGAGACCATGACGATTCAAAGAGTTCAAATATTCGATTGAGTATCGATTTTCCATGATCGGATCACTCGTATCATCTTCCATGATTTTGTCTGCTTATAGATAACAAATGACATTTCCAGGGAATATCTTCAATGTTTCAACATTTATATTATTAGCATCATCGTTACATGCAGATAGAATAATACGTTATGTTAAGAATTTTGCATAAGAAGTCCCAGTTCCTATGAAGTTGTGAATACACTTCTCTTATTAATTCAATGAGATCTTTACACTTTCGAATTGTATAAGGTAGTTTAATGGTTTCATATGGATTGATTCCTACCTGTTGATTGAAATTAAATTAATGTTAGTCATAAAATGCTTATTAATTTAAAGTTAAACAATAGATGTGTAAAATGTATATTACCTCGTTCACATATGCTACAAATTCAACATTTGACGAATCATTTCGATTCAATCGCATGTTTTTCGATAGAGTCAAAATGTGTACCTGATTTCAAAGTGTTGATTTTTGAAGAGTTGATTTCACAATTTGTTCACGGTATCCTTTTGGTACAACATATAAAGTTTGGTGAAAATCTCCACCAAGTACAACAGTTATTCCTCCGAAAGGGTTGATGTTATCACGAATATCTTGAAGGCTGTGATCCATGACCTCAATGCAATGGTGATGTTGCATAGGGACATCATCCCATATAATATATTTCATCTCCCTAAACAATTTCACATGAATTGACTGTTTAGTGAAAGACTATATATTGTCTTCTAACACATTCAATGGTAGACAAAACGTAGAATGCGCAGTTCTACCGCCTACCAACAACAATGATGCAACACAAATAACGATATGACCAAGGGTTCGACGGTATCCTGCAATGGTGTTGTGTACTTTTTTTACTTGTACCAGCACCCCATTTTAAGAAAAATGTTCTTCCATGATTCTCAACCACTTAAGAGATTACAACTTCGAAACAAAGTCGTTGACCATCATTCAAAATAGTTAATATTTTCTTCCACACTAGTTGTGCGATCATCGTACCGAAGTTGTCTATATTCCCACAATAGTCTATTGTTTCCTGCTATTTGTGTCCAATTTTCATTTGGGAGGGAAATCGATGGAAAATTTTGTAAACTTTTTACAGATTCTTGCAATATTTCGTTCAAGAGATGCAAACCATAATTTGTTACTATCAATTAATCGGATTTGCAATTATGAAATTCATACACAATTAGTGTGAAAGATAATCACATATATTTATTGTAAACTTATTCCACAACTTGTCAGGTTGTATAAGAGAACATTGTGTTAGAATAAGATGAAATAATCTTCTCAATTGATATCCAATCTTCATAATCGAAGCTTCTTCTAAACATTGTGTCCATTATTCGTCATCTTCTAAAAGACCCCGTGCAACACATGCATCTTTAAACGTATCATATTGAACATCATTATATGCACGTAAATTTTCTCATGATGTCAGACATTTCACAGTAGTCGAAGGTAAAATCTCTCTCCACTCGAGGAGATAGCAAAATATATTCTATCAATACCATTGCTTGGATAGTTGGGGTGCCTTTGTTTCCAACTTTTTTTATTCCAAGTGTAATTCTGTGACATTTGTTGATATGTAAACCTCAGATCATTCTATCTGAGGCACAACAATTAAAAAAACCATTAATTTTGTTACTTTCTCCTCAGCTTGTTGACCAATCTGATCTTGTGACTGTCTTGAATCATACGAAACATTATATTCTCTAAGTAAATAGAAATTCAATCGAACAACATTAGGACATTTTTTACGTAAAATGTTGCCAAATAACCGTTATGCAGCTTCTAGCGGTCCAATATACCTTGCATCAAGATATTGTTTGATCTCCGCACCTTTCCCAAAGACCGTTGTAGTTTTATCATGTTTTTTGCAGATGTACTTATTAATGAATTTGACACATCTTATTCCAACACAAATCTCCACATTAATATGACAGTTAAACATCTCTATTAGATAAGGATTATACGGTACACCATCTCTATTATCCAGTTGTTTTCCCTTCACCATCAATACTAAGTCATTGTTGCATCGATCATAGACTGGATAACCATCAACATCAATAGAAGTAGTTTCAACCCATAGTTTTAGGTATCATTTCTTGCAAAAATTATTATTCATACATTGCGTACGTGAATTTCTCGGCCCGCATGATCCATGCATCATGCATCTCTTAACTGCGTCCAAAAGAGCAGGCTTACTGATGAGATCAAGTAACTCTGCAGAGATCACCCTATCAACTTGTTCCGGTATTTTCATCTTATCCGGTTATGTGAGAAAAAAACAAAGAATGTATATGAGGCAATCCCCTTGTTTGAAATTCGATTGTAAAAACATATACTTTTATTCCTCTTATATAAAATATTCGTAAAACAATCTTTCATAAGTTTTTATATTATTTTAATTAACTGGTAATAAAAAATATTTATTTTCTTGACAACTATTTATACTCCCTCCGTCCCTAAATTATCGTCATAGTTGACCCGGCGTACGGATTAAGAAAAAACAATTGACTTTATTATTTATGTTGGTTTAATGTGTAGTTTCCTTTAAAGCATATGTGTATTTGACCCATAATTAAAATATAATAAAAAGTAATGATAAAGTGGTAAAAATGATGTTCTAAAAACATAAGTTTTAAACTGAATAATTATTTTGATACAAATTAAAAAAAGAAAAGAGGACGATAATTTAGGGACGAATGGATAGTATTTTTCATCTTTGAAAAAACAAACAAAAATCTCGTTTATATGTACTCCGCATTTCACATGGCGGGTGATAACTAACTGAAACACAAGAGCTGTTAGTCATATGCAATTCCGTCATTTCATAACCACACCGTAATCCAGTGAAGTGAGGCAGTGACCGTAATTTATCCTCGTCACGAACCCGGTCCGAACGTGATTACCTAACCAACCCAAGCCTATTCAGGTAATTTGACTAGGCAGGATCAAATTAAAGTGCAAGCAACGCGTGACCCACCACCTTCGCCTCTCACCACCCCACCCCACCCCACTCCCCCTCCCCCCCTCCCCCAACTCTCTCTCTCTCTCTCTCTCTCTCACACACACGCACACAGAGAGTTGAAGCCTCCTTCTCACTCTGAAGGCTGAACTTTCTCTCTCTAAACTTTCTCGCTATAAAGCTCGGGAATAACTCTTAGTCACGTCCCTCAAAGTCCACCATAGTTAAATTGAGTCCCCACACATCGTAACTTCAATTTCAACAGTGAACAAATTCCATCTCTCTCTATCTCCATCTCTCCGAAGGCTGCTCCAGTCAAGTTGCTTCGCTTGTTTAGAAGCTAAGTTATGAGTGTTAGTTGCTGTTGTTTTTGTTGCAATGGCGAATTCTGGTAGTTACAGAAATGGTACGGCCTCTTCGAAGGGAGCTGTGAAGGTTGACAGAAATCTCTCGTTAAATTCTTCGAATCCAAAATCGTCATCATCGTTTTCGTCTTCTTCATTCAAATCGAAGCCGCCCGGTGTTCGCCGTAACAGTACTGGTTCCCTCGGCAGCTCCTCCCCTGGTCTCAAGGACGATGCCGGAGGTCTCTCTCTGCTCTCTCTCTTTCTACACGCGCACACGCACAATCACGCGCACACATGAATGTTTAGAAATTCATGCAAATGAATGTTTAGTTTGACTTGTGATGTTGTTGAGTGCTTATGATTATGAAAAAAGGTTAATTTTGTTTGTACTGGTTACAAATTTGAACTATTGATAAATGTGTTCTTCTCACCTTCTTAATGCATTCGGTTGTAACTTGTATTTGGACCTTCCGGAGATATGAGTTAGTGATCGGGATTGTGTAAATATACATTTGGAATTGGTTATAAGAAATGAAGGAAATTTGGAGCAATGATTTAGCGAAATTGTGGAAATGGTTTGACCATGTCAATTATGGTGCTGAAAGTAAGGATTCTACTATTTTCTTAACTTCTTTTTTCCTTGGTTTATGTGGAGTATAAATTTGAAATACCGTGAGTTTCATTGTTTACGGATGTAAAGAAATTGTGGAAGCCACGAGTTAATGATCATATTGACGAGTTATGACTGTCTTCATAGAAAAGAGACAAAGTGATCCATGTACTTTGTGCATTTATAAGGTATCAAACACTAAAATAATCTCATTCTGGGCTGTTGTTTTTTGAGTGTGATTTTGCAACAAGAAATTGGCTGGACCTAGTGGCGGATCCGTGGTGCACCCCCACCCCCCACCCCCACCTCCACCCCCCACCAAATTCCAAGTTAGAAGTTGTAATTTAGGTCTTCCCTTTTCATGAAGATTGTGACTGAAGTGGAAAAAAAGTATGTCTTGGCCCCCTCTACCTGGAAAAACATTAATATGAACCTCATTTCTTTGATCATATTTTTCAATTACTGGGACTTCAAATTTTTTTATACATTTACTTTCCCCCATTTGTAAAATGTCTTGGATTTCTTCCTGATCCGACCTTGTAAAATTGCTGGCTTGCCAATATATGTGCTCATATCAAGTTATCAGAATATTATGGATGAAAAATTACTTATCAAAAAAAAAAAAAAATTAGGGGTGAAAAATCTCAAATAGAATAAGGATGATCATTTGAGAAACGTGGTACGAAGCTTGAAAGTAGTTTGTTAAAGTTCCATTTGTTCACTGTTCTCAATAAAGATTCCTGCGTTCAGTTTCAAGATTTCTTGAAGTAATTGCGGAGTTGAGATAAAAGTTTCAAGATTTCATACTGTAATTGCGGTTTTGAGATAAATGTTTCCAAGGTTTCATAAAGGAATTGCGGATTTGAGATAAAAATTATGTTTTCTTGCTTAGAAAAAATAATGTTCCACAATGCTAATAATATTGTGCATATTTAAGAATCTTCATAATGTGAAATCCAAAAAAGGATATCTGGGAAATAGAAATAGAACCTAGCTTCAACAAGGGCCATATGGAGGTAAGCATATTTACCAGTCTGCCATTTCAAATAACAACCACCTAGCGTCGGGGGTAGTACTATTGCAATCACCTCTTCTTTCCATGATCGTGACTTGTGACCACTTGGCATTTGTTATTTTGTAATATCTTGGCACGAAAGCGACATATTGGGTTAAGACAAGCCTCGAGCCATGAAAAGCATAAAAGTTGGTGCCTCTGCTGCCACTATGGTAGGCTTAGGGTAATTTATTTGTCTATGTTTGTGGTTCTCAAGGATATGTTGCTTGGTGGTTCTTGAGTTTGATTGCCCACCGGAAGAATATGGCCTGACTTATGGTAATTGAGACAAATAGTGTGGGGTGCATGGGACCCTCGGGGATATTTAGCCACTGCTCCATCCAATTATACCAAATTCATTCTATACCCAAAAAATATGTGCATGCACGTTAGCTTTTTGTGCTGACATCTTAGACTATTCTAGCTTTGGTATTAAGTCAGCTAAGATTTTGTATGTTATCTAATTACTTTATTCAAGTGGTAGCATTTATGGAGGGCACACCCCATCGATAGTGTTGCTTTGTGCTCTTGTCTGTGATCGCCACTCACCGGAGCATTATGTTTCATCATATCTCATGTCTAATTGCTCCCTTGACCAAACTATCATAGGTAATTATCCTTCATGTATTCCTATATTTCATGACTGCATCTGCTCTAGCACTCCTAATTAGGCTATACTTTTAATTGCATTTCATTGCAAGAGTGAGGTGGGTTTCATACTTCTTTCTTAACTTTCATTTCATTAAGCTTAGGCCTAGAAGTACTTCTGCACATAATGGACCTGATAGGCTGATATTATTTTCTCTATGAATATCATCTCATATGTTCCCTATCATTTACCAATCTAATAAAAAATGTTCCATATCACAAATAATTCGTGCATAATGAAACTTTGCATTTATTTTTAAGTGTTTATTATTTTAATTGTACTTGATGACTGTTGGAGCATTGCTTTGTTTACATGTATGATGTACAGAAGTTGCAGTTTACTTGTATTATTTTCCTATTTCAGAATGTGAAACAATGCCACTGGAATGCATAACTGTCAACATGAAGCTAAAGAATACGTGTTCATAACAGATATTGTAGAAATGGAATTTTAAGGTTGGATGGACTAGTACCGTGGCTAGAGTGTTGAATTTCTTCCTTTCTTGTAGTTTTTTGTTTTTGGTTTTTTGTCTTTGCAAACAAGTTTAATTATGTAAACCATAATAAAATTCACCACATTTAATGTTCCATTCAATAAGTTTTAAATCAATTATCCAAAGCACCCCTGTTACACCCAAAACAAGCTTCCAACATCAAAGAACATCTACAAATTCCGAAACACGATCGCCCCATAACAGAAATCTTTGGGCCCCTTCACTTGTAGACCCGTTGATATTGAAGATTTAGCTAGAATTTGAAGGCATACAGCACATTTTGCGATCTCCACATAAATTTGAATGAAGGAGAGATTGTTTTGGAGTAAAGTCTCAAGAAAGGGATGGTGGCTTTGACAAAGGTGTCAAAAATAGTATTGAAATACTCTCTTTGTTTTGCTCAAAGAGTCCATTTTTGAAAGTTAAAGTTTAAGGATTAAGATAAACTTCCATAAATGCCCTTTAGTTTTAAGGATTAAAATAGCTTTTGCTAATCCCTGCTTTAATATAATAAAGAGAATTTTGGAAACTCGTAAAATTATAAGCTTAGTTTTTGAAACAAGACTCTTTTGGTGGAACATTACAAATATAGAAAGTAGAACTCTTGAGCAGGAGAGAGGGATCACATTATTGCAGTACATTCTTGAATGGCTTTCAATAATGACGACAATTTAATGATTCCCATAACTTTTTGTAGCTTTTTGATATCTTATTTTATTGGTAAGCTAATTGAGTTAGTTTTGAATGATCTTGTCCCTTTTTATATGTTTTTTATTTGAAAATAGGAATTGCCATTATACTTCTGTTAACTCTAGTTTTTACTCGCATGATGTTACCGTGCTGATAGTTCTTGGGAGAGTTAGAGTGGCTGTAAGATTACGACCCCGAAATGCTGAGGAGTTGGTGGCTGATACTGATTTTTCTGATTGTGTGGAATTGCAGCCAGAGGTATCCTAGTGTCATTCCTGTAGATGTTGGTTTTGCATGGTTCTCAACCAGATTACATTTTAGATAGTTGTCTTTATGTCTTTTGTTAAGGCATGTCAACTCATTATTTCTTTCTGTTTTGTTGCTTGTTTCAGCTCAAAAGATTAAAACTTCGGAGAAATAACTGGGATTCAGATACCTATGAGTTTGATGAAGTGCTTACTGAATTTGCATCACAGAAGCGAGTTTATGAAGTTGTGGCAAAGCCTGTAGTGGAGGTGCACATGCCTGCTATTCTTATATGGTTTCTGATTAATTTCTGTCTTCATTTGCTCATAAATTTCTGTGCATGAATAACCGATTTTCGGGATGATTGATTCGTTCGCCCCACCTGTTGAGGACCTAAGATCTCCTAGAAAGGTTTTAGGATGAATGACTCCGCGACCCAGCGTCCTTGAGATGATGCGAACCTTGGAATTGTGAATGACGCCACAATTGGGATGAATCTCCAACTGATAAGTTGAATTCAATTATAAACAGCGAATCCTAGCTTCCAATCCATGACACTTAAATAAGAACACAATTTTCTATCTAGAAAATCAACTCAATTTTATTAATCAAAATTTAACTCCCAAAACAATGTTTAAGAATGCCTTTATATAGGCTTACAAAATAAACCCTAATTCTTGTTGAAAAAGGAAACTAAATAAAAGGAAATTTTAAACCTAAACTTTAGGAAAAAGAAACCTAAATAAAAGGAAACTAAAACACTAAAAATACCCTAACAGTAAAACAGTAAAACCCCATAGTAAAACAATTAAAATCACGCCACTTTTTATATTGAGAATTCAGTTGCATTCCACGGCTGATCATGCGAGTGCATCCTTCACACAAGGTTGTGTCCAAAATTGCTTCAAATACCTATGAGTTTGATGAAGTACTCAAATAGTTTTCTAAGCTTACAAACTTGACTCCACTTGACTCCAAGCTTCCAAACTTGACAAATTAATCCCCGAACTCTTGGAAACACTTTCAAGGCTTGTCAAGATCATATCATACTCCTCCTCTTGAAAAGGATTTGCCCTCAAATCCGCTCTTGGTCGGTCATTAAAGTACCCTTTGATCCGAACTTGAGACCCATACCGTGGTCCATTCTTCCAACCCCTTTTACCTGAATCAAACACCTCATGTTCCTTAAGATCATTACAAACAACACTTGACAAAACTTTCTTACCCTTACTCTTAACTAGCATCCTTCGTTGGTCTTCATGCACTTGACTTTGCGTTAATGGCACGAGTGTGATTTGGCTTTTGATTAAACATGAAAGAATATTTGTTGGTGAACCCATCATGCTACACTTGACGATCATACTGCCATGGCCTTCCAAGTAATAGATGGCTTGCATTCATAGGAACCACGTCACATAAGACTTCGTCCTCGTAAGCTCCTATCCAAAATGTCACAAGCACTTGTTTCTCCACCTTCACTTCTCCACAATCATTCAACCATTGAAGTTTGTAAGGTTGGGGATGCCTTGATGTTGACAAACCCAACTTTCCCACCATGAGAGCACTAGCGACGTTGGTACAACTACCTCCATCAATAATCACACTACAAACCTTGTCTTTGATGCGATACCGTGTGTGAAAGAGGTTATAACGTTGACCATCTTCTTCCTCCTTAGCTTGCATACTCAACACACGACAAGATACCAAAGCCTCTAAATTTATATAGTCCCCCTCGGTTTCAATGTCTCCATGTTCATCTTCCTCTTCTACTTCCACCTCATTGCCACGTACCACCATAACCCATTGATTTGCTCACTCACGCGCAATGTGTCCCCACCCTTTGCACTTGAAACACTACACTTCCTTAGACTTCAATTGGGATTTTCAACTATACTCCTCTTTTGTTGTTGCACTATCTTGACTGCCATGTGCACCATTTAACCCAAATCCTCATATTGATGTAAATCAACAATATCCGCAATGGTAGGATTAAAAAATGTAAGAAATCTTGTCATTGTTACTTCGGCATCTTCACCCAAATTGGCCCTAGCAGTCAACATCTTCATCTCCTTGTGATAGTCTTTAGCACTTTTCGATCCTTGTGTCAGTTTCTGCAATTTATGTAGAACCCCCCTATAATAGTGGCTAGGAACAAACCGATGACGCACAAAACGCTTCATCTCTTCTCATGTAGTAACCGCAGGCATCCCAATTCTTCTCCTATCAGCTACCATATGATCCCACCATATACTAGCATAGTCCATGAACTCGGCAGCAATTAATTTGACTTTCCTCAATTTAGTTTAGGTATAACAATCAAATACTTTCTCTATTTTTCTTTCCCAATCAGAATATTCATCTGGATTGGATCACTTGACCCCTTAAAAACAGGACAACTTAATTGTTCCCCAATTATTTTCTTCTCTCTTTGGAATCTCTCGCCTTCCTCTACCATGATTTTCTCCTAACCCAAGCTCATCAAATTCTTCATCTAACTGGTTACCTCTTTGAGCCCTAGGTTCCTCCCTTTGCCTATTCTCCTCAAGTCTATCAAATCTCTCATCTATTTGAGCAAACTTATCTTTAACCTCTTCCATGTGAGCGAGCATCGCCTCCATGAATTATGTAGGATTAACAAAAGGAACCCCTTTAGCTTTTCCTCAGTCACGGTGATTGTTGATTCTCACTTTTACGTGTATGCACTCAAGATCACAATTTTTTTTAATAACAAATCCTAGAACAATTAGGATTTCAAAATTGAAAGACAACACGATTAAACAAAGATTAATGATCCAAGTTCAAGACAACTAGATGAGTAACAAAATCACAATATCAGTTTTTTTTTTTTTAACACGAACACGAACCCTAGTGGAAATTAGGGTTTAACAGCTAGAACGATAATATGCAAAATTAAGATAGAATGGAATTACCGTAGCTAGGATTGCTTTGATACCAAATGATGAGGACCCAAGATCTTCTAGAAAGGTTTTAGGATGAATGACTCCGCGACCCAACGCCTTCGAGATGACGCAAACCTTGGAATTGTGAATGACGCCACAATTGGGATGAATCTTCCAATTGATAAGTCGAATTCAATTATAAACAACGAATCCACGATACCGAGCTTCCAATCCAGGACACTCTAATAAGAACACAATTTTCTATCCAGAAAATCAACTCAATTTTATTAATCAAAATTCAACTCCCAAAACAATGTTTAAGAATGTCTTTATATAGGCTTACAAAATAAACCCTATTTCTTGCAAAAAAAGAAAACTAAATAAAAGGAAACTTTAAACCTAATTTTTAGGAAAAAGAAACCTAAATAAAAGGAAACTAAAACCCTAAAAATACACTAACAGTAAAACCCCACAGTGAAACAATTAAAACACACCACTTTTTATATTGAGAATGCGGTCACATTCCATGGCTGATCATGCAAGCGCATCCTTCACAGAAGGTTGCGTCCAAAATTGTTTCAACTTTGTTGACTTGCCATTTTGACCCCCTGAAGGACTCAAAACAGTTTTCTAAGCTTACAAACTTGACACCAAGCTTCCAAACTTGACAAATGAATCCCCGAACTCTTGGAAATACTTTCAAGGCTTGTCAAGATCGTATCACCACCCCTTGATTTTTTTCCTTTGTGTACATGTGTTTTCTTAGGAAATTTCACGCGTAAGATTTTACCAGCTGCAAGAACACTTGGTTGATGTACTTCTAATCAAACAATAGGGATCAGCATTCCAAATATGCCAGATCTAATCATCAGGGTTTCATGGTTGCCAAGAAAATAGGAACAAATCAACAAGTCAAGAACTCAAGTTTTCCTACAAGATGCTAATAATTATCATGCCTGGTCACATGGCTAGTAGGTCTTTATTCTTGGTGAAACATACTTTGGAAACCGAGCTTGTTCATTTGATCTCATTTCGATAACTTTGATGTCACCTGAACCTTCTATTATGTTCGTGAAAGACTTGGATGTTCCAGTGCCTTGTCCTTTGTGCCCATATATCATACCTGTGAATTACTATCTTGAGTGGCTCTGGATGCTTCATGCAAAGGCTATGTATCTGTCATTTCCTTGGAGGCACATTCTATGTTATACCTTGATCAAGAATCTAATCTCATGTACATGTGCATGCTACTTCTGCAGAGTGTTTTGGATGGCTACAATGGAACAGTCATGGCATATGGACAGACTGGTACAGGAAAAACTTACACACTTGGACGGCTAGGAGAGGAAGATACTTCTGCTCGTGGGATAATGGTTCGAGCAATGGAAGATATATTGGGAGAAGTATCTCCAGAGACCGATTCTGTGTCTGTGTCTTATTTGCAGGTTGTTATTAGCCTTACTAATTTTCTTGAGCTTTGGACTTTCATGGATATACTCATTTCACTAGTTACTGCATTGCCACTTTTCTTTCTTTTTCTTAATTTCCCAATATTTCTGGTCTTTACACGTGCGCAGCTTTATATGGAAACCATACAAGACCTCCTTGATCCTTCAAATGATAACATTTCAATCATGGAAGATCCGAAAACAGGAGATATTTCACTACCCGGCGCTACCCTAATAGAAATCAGAGATCAGCCGACTTTCATTGAGCTACTACGACTAGGGGAAGCACATCGCTTTGCTGCTAACACAAAGTTGAATACAGAATCTTCTCGAAGTCATGCCATTCTGATGGTGATTGAATGCACTTTTTCTTATCTTGATGTTCATGCATTTTAAAATAAAATGGAGATGGGAAGTTAAACTTTGATAAAATGTCATTCTTACTGCAGGTGCACGTAAAGAAGTTTGTCAAGGGAAGGGATTCTTCCATTTGTAGTGAAAATGGAAATATTTCACTCATGACTAGAACGCTAAAGCCCCCAATTGTTCGGAAGAGCAAGCTAGTTGTTGTAGATCTTGCGGGTTCTGAGCGTATTGATAAGTCTGGTATGTAACTCAACTTGTGAGCACAAACAAATGCGCTTGTTAGTTAATACTCCCTCCGCTCATAAATTATTGTCGTGTTTGACCGGCACACGGATTGAAAAAAAAACAATTGACTTAATTATTAATATTGGTATTTTTGTGATTTTCCACTTTTACCCTTATTTAAAATGAGTAAGATTCCAAATTCCCTCCTAAATTTGATTAATTTAAATTGTCAAATTGTGAATACTTGAACATGAAAATTTGAATACTTCAAATTCCCTCCAATCAAGGCTGGGTCCCAATGTCCCATGCAGTGGGATCGCATAAGTTAAGGGTAATACTCAAAGCCTATAGGGGCAAAATGGTAACAATATTTTCCTTAAAAGGAAAGTTACAAACTAGACAATTGATTTGGGACGGACAAAAAAGGAAAACAAGACAATAATTTAGGGACGGAGGGAGAAAAAGTTTTGACGTGACGTGAACACTTAATGTGTCCTATTTCCGGTGTAATAGCTATTATTTACGTATAGCATGTTTTCTATCTTGTTCTTTCTACTAACAGATGGCTGCTTATTTGTTTTAAATTTAATAAAGCTAATAAACACAATTATATTGCTGTATATAGCAGTTTTTGCTGTCTAGCTTCACTTCCATGCCTAAGGGATGATGCAAGGTTTAGCCCAACACCAATATGAGGTGCCTTTATCACTTGGAAGGGAAAGAAGCCTTGTCGAGATGCTGTATTGAGTCTGCGTGCTAAATTTTCTGAGAACACTATTATTCAATTTTTAGTTTCTATTTTCTAAATTGAAAGCTAATTTAAAAGTGTGCATTGTAAATGCCAAGATATTCAGAAATCAAATATTTGTAGAAAGCAAGAATCAGTGGATTAGACAAGTTTAATTGATTGTAAGAGTGACAAAAGGCTTTTTCGTTCATTTCGTCTTCCTTTCCTTTTTAGTTCCAAATTATGAGAAGATGTGTGTGGATACGAGGCTTCGTTGGATACATTGGTGCTCTGTTAGTCTAAATGTTCAAATATCCATGAGATATAGGGGTTGGGTCAGGCCATATAGGAAGTTTGTTACATCTTTGTAGCAAGTCTATTGCTACTCCTGCAACCTATTTGCAGATAAATATCTTCTGTGTGTCTATGTCTGGCCTTCCATGATGCGGCTTACAGCTTCACTAGTACAATGCATGTAAAGAAAATTCTGTATGATACTTTAGTTTGCCTTCCAGTTGAGAATCATGTTATTATCCTTTGGGGAATGGTGTATATTTAATTCTATTTTCTCCCTTGAATGTTGAAGTATGTTTCTTATGTTATTTTCCAGGAAGCGAGGGGCATACTTTGGAGGAAGCTAAGTCTATCAACCTTTCTCTAAGTGCACTTGGAAAGTGTATTAATGCATTAGCCGAAAATAGTGCTCATGTGCCTGTCCGTGATTCAAAGCTTACAAGATTGCTTCGTGATTCATTTGGAGGTGAGATGTGTGAACACGTGGTTAACACGTGGTTGTCAGGATTTTTTCTTAATGACCGTGGAGCAAGACTTGATATCACATGAGTTATTTTTGAAAAATGAACAAAAAAGTTTGGATAAGTTAGGGTTAGGTTATTGCTTAGACAGACTTATAATTCTTCCGAAGATTATTAATTCTTGTTGATTAGATGGTTGGTTCTCACATTACTTGTCTATTGCAAAGTCAGGATGTCACAATTATATCGATAGGTTCTTTCTTACTCTTTTAGTTGGCAAGTACTCCTCCCAGACTCAGAAAGAGAACCTTGTTCTATTTTAGGATGTCTGAAAGAGAGTACAAAGGCAAGCTGAATCCGTGCTTGGGCTTGCGTATGAAACTAAGCATTCCCACATTTCAATCAAAATAAATACCACTGCCTTTATTATCTATTCCCATTTGAGAAAGATTATTTTAGCAATTGTCTATTGCACCCTTTTTGCTTTGAGAAAGAAAATAGAATGGCCAATTGGTTTAACACCAGTTGAAGGTAATGTGAGGGTATTGTAGGGAGTAAGCATGGAGCCAAAAAATTCTTAATATCCGTGTAAAGCCAAAGCAGAACTCTCTTTTTGGTACGTAGGGAGTAGTTTATTTTCTTCAGCCCCTTCTGTTGCTTGAGGAATTTTTATTTTCATGAATTTTTGTTTAGGTGTATTGATTCAAGGGCCAGAGTGATTTGAGCTTGTGTTGCTTGACGTGGTTAAATTTTTCCAGGCACAGCAAGAACTTCTCTAGTTATTACAATTGGACCATCTCCACGACATCGAGGGGAGACTGCAAGTACGATTATGTTTGGACAAAGAGTGAGTTCAAAGCTGCTGTTGACATTTTTCAAAGGGAACATTGCATTTCTGCATTCCTTCAACTTAACATTATTATTCCATCAATACGTGGTTTCCTATTTATCATTGTTCTTGTCCAGCAATGCATTCCTCATGACATGCTTTGCTTTCATGTGAATTAATTTTTATTTTAGACATGCTTGATTTTCTTATTGTTGATTTTGTACTTCTATGAGCCAATTAATGCCTTTGTTATGGGAGGAATCTGAATTTTTGTAATTCATAGGCTATGAAGGTGGAGAATATGCTGAAGATTAAGGAAGAGTTTGATTACAAGAGTTTGTCCAGAAGGCTTGATGTCCAATTGGAGACTCTTATTGCAGAAAATGAGAGACAGCAAAAAGCATTTCAGGATGAGATTGAAAGAATAGCTTTAGAAGCAAAGAAACATGCATCTGAGGCCGAAAAAAACTACGCTGAAGCATTGGATGTAAGTCCATGCACCGACACACTCACATTGCATTTGCATGAAAGAAACATATGCTAGTCTTTCCATGGGTTTATAACTCAATGACCAATTCGGGTTTTCTGCTGAGCCAGACACATTTGTTTGTCCTGAATGCACTTGCTTCCTCTCCACTTTTACCTCCTTGATATTCTATCACTTGAATAGCAGCAAACTTTATTGTTAACCCTCCTCCAAAACTAGCTGTTTACCTACGACTATTTATTTGGTTCCTGTAGGTTTGAAGATAGTTGAGCCTTGTGTAGCTAGTACTGTAATACGCTTGATTTAGTATGATCACTTGGATTTACTAGTTTCCTGAATGTTCATCATCATATATTTTGTCTTTAGAAGGAGCGATCAAAATTTCAGCAAGACTATATGGAGGCAATAAAAAAGCTGGAGGGGCAATTGGTAATTAATCGAGAAAAGCAAACCAAAGATCATTACAAGACCTCTAACGGGGAGGTACTTCGCTTCAGGAATTATTTATTACCATGTTGAAGTATGGTTGTATTCTAGATATTATGTATATTGTACATGTTCTACTTCTTGTTCTTGTGTTGATCTCTACTTGGCTCTCAATATTTATTCCTGCCATCTTTATTAATCACTTTGATAGTTTACTAGTACTAATTTCTGTATTTTGAGGTTACAACTTGCTACTAAACTGTTGCCCTTGAAACTTTAGTACATTTAAGACTATAACGTGCCAATAGTTGCTCTATGTTTTTCTACCAACTTAGAAGACATTGAAAAAAGTACTGTGGAAAGAACTTGGTAAGAAACACAGAACACTAGGCTAGTTTTCAAATTACTATGTTTGACAACAAAGGAAACACGAATGTTCAAAAGTGCTCCTGCTGCAGTTGTCTGATGAACAATAAACTTTTTTTTTTGGGGTCGAATGATGGGGAATCCGGCATGCAATATGCCAGAATGCAAATAAGATGGTGAAACTTGGGTTCTCGAAGCCAATGTACAATTTAAATATTTATTGCAACGGTCTTATTTGCTGATTGCAATCCGAGGACATGGACATATTTTCCTGCATCGTTTCAAGCATATCATTGCAACTTTGATGTAAGGCTTTAAAAAAGATTATCCTATTGTAGCAACAGTTAGCACCATTTCTTTAGTTAATTTCTAGAGATTTTTTCAATCTTCATCCCCTCTTCTTGGAGCTTCCTGAAGTTCATCTGTATTTATTTTGATATTTGTATCCCAGTTTCCTTGTAATTCATACACACTATTTGAGCCAGATATACCTTGTTGCTATTGTTACTGCTTTAAACTGTCCAGCTTGCTACCCTCCTTTGTGTGAGCTAATATATGTGATGTTCTTTCTGTTTGCTGATTTAGTCGCCTAATCATATATGTTTCATGATCTCTATAAACTTTAATTTGTGACTATGATGTTCTCACCAATTAGATTCTCCCTTATCAACCAAGTAATGGCTGTTAAGGATAGATATCTCTTCTTAATGACTAACTCTCAAACTTAAATTTCGGCATGAAGGCTCCTCCAGCATCTGCTGATGAGGAAGTTGCTGAGGTTAAAAAGTTGCTCCAGAATGAAACTTTCCTGCGGAAGACTGCTGAACAGGAAGTGAATAATCTTCAAAACCAACTTGCGCAATGGAAAAGGTCGGAGGTATGATTAACGCTCTGATGATATTCTTCATGTATTGTTGGCATTGCCCATGCCCCTTATATATTTTCGTTGGTGGCTGCTGATAGAAATGCTTTTTGTGTGCTAGGCAGTGGGAAATGCCGAAATCATAAAGCTTCGCAAGATGCTGGAAGAGGAGGTTCATCAGAAAGAGAGACTTGAAGAAGAAATTGCAACATTACAAAGTCAGTTGTTGCAAATAAGTTATGATGCTGATCAGGTAAGATGTTGTAGAGTTCATAGATATGTTCACAAAGACCAAACCATTGATTTAAAAATTACTACCAAATAGATTCATGGTTTTTTAGTGATCGCAGTCCATTGAAACTCCCTCTATACTTTTGCATTACTTGCCAGCTTATTAATCGTTCCTCAACACTACTTTAAATTTGACAGTCTTGCTTTTTGTCATCAACCTGTCTCTTTGTTAGGATAGTCAAGACTCCTTTTAAAACATGGGTTTGTTCTGGGTCTCACACCTGGATTGTTATCTTAGATATTCTCCCTCGCTTCTTGAGCTATCTTTTTCAATCTCTTTATACAGAGTTTTGGTTTATGAGTAAATTCAAAGGGGCCAATTGATTTATTGGTCTGCATATTGGCATCCTAACTTTTGCTATCCCATAACATATAGCAGCTAAGCTTGAGCTGGTTTGAGTATTGCACCTTAACCCCATGTGCTCCAGACGACCATGTGCATTCCTGCAAGTACTGGCTCCCATAAAATTCTGCTGTTGAAAATTTGCTAGTTTAGTGGATTAAAATCCTTTCAAAAACAATCATCACCTTCCTTATGCCTAATAAACGTGTTCATGAGCATATATGGCTGCCCAAATATCAATATATGTATCTTTGTAGACAAGAAGAAAGCTTGACAAAGATGGCGGCGAGGACATGCCTGGTGATGTAGATTCTCTCATTTCTCAAGTTAGGCAGCAACATCAGAAAGATTCAGGAGATGGGGAGAAGGCCTCTATAGCCAAACTCTTTGAACAAGGTAAAGGGAATCTCTAGATTTAAAAGTTGCTAGTGCTGCATTGACTAAGCATAGTTTATTCATCTATTGTCCAATATTGCTTACTGATGAGATTCAGGCCAACAGTCGGATTGCAGAAGATTTTGTCATTACTGGAAGCAGATGACCCTGATGTGCAAATTCATGCTGTGAAGGTTGTTGCAAATCTGGCAGCTGAAGGTATTTTAGTGCATTTTGTTTCGGTGGAAAATCCTGTGCTCCCTATACATATGGCTCTGGTTGATGGAATTCTAGAAAGCCTTGTCCACTTTCTGTGGAAAAAACATAGCTCTAGCTTAAAAAAATAGCTAGTGTTTGCCCTACGGGGCTGTAGCTTAGTGGCAAAATACGACCCGCATGTCCCATGGTTGATTCATGCATGCACATTTGCCTAAAATCCGTTGGCGAATGGCGAGTCCCAGTGGTGGTTTTAGTTCCATAGGTGGGTTGAATATGGCCGTGGCATTTTGTAACGACCCGAGCCTTAAAGCCCGGTCCGCAACGTGTAGCCCACACACTGGTCCACTGAGCACGCAGCACCTTGGGTCATCAGGCCCACCATAAGCCGACCCAAAAGTCCATGGATGATGTTGGTGCTTAGTAGTAGTGTATGGCCACCTTATAAATCACACACAAGTCCCACTTCTACCCGATGTGGGATTGGGATATTAAACATTTCCCCTTGGTTATAAAAGAAAAAATAATTTATGTTTGTAAAATTATGGGTTATCTATGTATACTAATGGTTTGAAGGGCTATGATCTGCAACTTGTGTACTAATCTTGCTTGGAGGTGCAGTATTTAGTCGCATAAATATTCATGAGCTAACTGATATTTGCCACAGGAATTTATGGAGAAGAATTATTAGAGGGGGATTCGTATAAGATTTTGTCCAATTACTATAGTTCTTGCTCTTCTTAAATGTTATGTTTACCATCTTATTCTACATCAATTTTGTTACTTATTTTAGTAGTTCATAGGCTTGTCACTGGATTTATCAGCCCAACCCTAATTGTTTTAGTTGGAATATTATTGGATTGAATTTTATCCAACTATTCATTAGATTTTCCATTCTATCCATACTTGGTATATAGTAGACCAGATTGGTTGATCCGATGCACATAGAATATATTTGCTGAAAGATGTTGAGACATTTTCCATTTGATCAGATCTCATCTGTCACACAATTTCCACGCATATGCCAAAAGGAACATTTACATCAACAGAGAACCAAAATTGAATATTTGTATAAAAAGACGTATGACCTACCATTGCTAATTAGTTCCCAACAGATGCATTAAAACTCATGCACCACATAGATTGTTTAATCTTTCTTTTCCTTTTCGTTTTATACAGATACTAGAAATGACTACTTGCTGTTATGAATACAACTCTTATTAGCAAATAATGTGTATTTTCATACTATTAGCAGCCGCCAATCAGGAAAAGATTGTAGAAGCTGGTGGGCTTACGTCCTTGTTGATGCTCCTTAGGAGATCTAAGGATGAGACTATTCACAGAGTTGCTGCTGGTGCAATTGCAAACCTTGCAATGAATGGTAAACTTTTTTGCCTTCATCTGGGGAACGGATTATGATTTATAGATTTGCTGCTTCCAGTTCATTTCTCACTTCTCTAATATGTATGATTGTTTTGTTATCTGTGCAGAAACCAACCAGGAGCTTATTATGGTTCAGGGGGGCATCAGTTTGTTATCAGTGACAGCAGCCAATGCTGAGGATCCTCAGACCCTTCGCATGGTTGCTGGAGCCATTGCTAACCTTTGTGGCAATGGTAATCTGCCTTCTCATTTTACTGATACTTTCTCTGTTGGTTATAGCATTACTTATATGTATGAGGCTCTTTGAGTTCAATCATCAAAAAAAAAATTCCTTCGTTTATTGCGTTCCCACGTTGGTAAACATTACTCTTTCTCCTTTGTGATTTTCCGGAAACAAAATGTGTTTCTCTTCCATTTCTATCAAAAAAATTAAGCAATGTTCTTTTTCTTGTTCTTAGAAATCTTATTTAGAAAATTAAATTTATTTGAAATTCCGTGATTTATAATGTTTTTCCAGATTGGTTTCCGTGAAATTCTGAAAGTCTGAAACCATGGCTAGCAAGACTAAGAACCATGTTGGAAGGTTGAAGTATGTGTTCTTTTTCCAGATTGGTTTCCAGGCCCTCAATATGGTTCTCCTATTCGTCTCTTGTAGGTTGATGAAATAGTTTCAAGCCTTTTCCTAGTGGGACACTAGTAGCTTCACCATATTAGTTGGCTCCCCAAGTTGGTGATTTGCCACAATTAGTGCTTCTGGCACTCGTATGACTGGGAATGTACAATACCCAAAGCTGCCTTGGGTCGGCTCCCAAGTCCTGGTCAGACCCAAGTTTCTGGAATACGGATAAATGCCTAGGAGTTTGAAACCTTTTATAGCCCGGAAAGCCCAACACTAGAATTGTTGGACATATCTAATCAAGGAAGCTGTAAGTATTCAAAACAAATTAGGCCCAAGGCTTAAAAGCCAACCTCTTGGCTTGGGCATGAACTTTCTGTTTTCGGTCTGTCCTCATTGGTTTCAGTTCAGGCTTGGTCAAAATGGTGCTCTGGCCGGCCCAGCCTCCCTCAGTTTACTTCCATTGATACATCCCAACCACTTGGGGTCGAACATGTATCCCTTTTGCGCACAGTTGCATCCAAAGCATATCTTTTGTCAAACCACAGGCTAACTTATTCCTGTTGAATCTTGCTGTCCATGTTAGTTTTGGTTTTTCCCTATCTCTATCTAAAGAAGCAACCTATACTGAAAAACTAGCATGGTGACATGATTTTTGAAAAAGTATGATACGACACATTGGGACCTGTTAATAGATGATTCATACATACATCCAACACACAATTATATTTATGCATGGCTTTCCAGTTGAGATCAAGAAGAAAACAATAATTGAAGATTTAATACATGTCCCTAGGCCTGACAATTATAACCCATTACCCATTAACCCACCCAACCCATTAATATTTTTGGGTTGAAATGGGTAACCTGTTTTGACCCAATAATATTAACGGTTTGGGTTGGTTCGGGTTAAAGCGGATCGGACCCGTTATCCATTTCGGCCTGTGACCTTTTATGCTGTAAATAAATAAATTTATGTTTTCTTGGGGGGAAAGTCGGGTTGAGGCGGGCGAACCCACTTTAATCCGTTACCTGTTTCAACACAACCCGTTTTAACCCAACCCACCCAATTGTCAGGCCTACATGTCCCACATCCATCAAGGGATCATTCAAGTTGGAATACCCACGCTTTAAAGGAAATAATCTGACACTTTGGAGTGTGTTTCACACTGTCTCGGACTATTGGCAGACAAGCGCCAACACAAGGACCTTGGAGACTGACGGTGCTTCATAGCCTCTAGCATTGTGTTTATTTGTTCAATATTAAGCAATCCCCTCCTAGGTTTACTTTACTAACTTGTCATTGTTTCCATTTCTCATTTATCTTTTCCTGTTAAACCTAGCATCCATCTTAACATTTCTATTTGGCTACTCTAACATATCTTATTTTGCAGATAGGTTACAGACGAAGCTAAGAGGTGAAGGTGGTATTAAGGCATTGCTGGGAATGGTCAAATGCAGACATCCTGATGTTCTTGCTCAAGTTGCCAGAGGAATTGCAAATTTTGCGAAATGCGAGTCTCGAGCGTCCACTCAAGGTAAGTAGCTTATTGAATGGAATGCTTTATGGTAGTGCTAACCTGCATTTGGCTCGAAATGGCATCCTAAAGACTCATTTTTGCACTTGAATGGTATCAAACATGGGGGGCGTCTGGGGCGATTCTTTCAGGCCCTAAGGGTCCTACTTATCTCTTTCTTGTCCCTTCCCAAACAAACTCTTGAGCTTAAACAGGAAACACTAAAAATAAAAGAAAGAAAATATCGATCTTCTTGCCCCTGGCAACAAGTCTGCGTGAACCATTTCAAGAAGCACGCTTCCGGATTGTCCAAAGTCTCCATATGTATTGCAGCCTTCCAGGCGAAAAACATGTAAGAAGTGTGTAGGTGCACTATTTCGGGGAGGGACTGTAACTTTCCAAAAAATTCCCATTTGTCACTCAAAAAACGGAACTTTACTTGATTCTTTTTCTGAGGATCAATCAATCAAAATATATTCTTGTTCCGATTTTTTGCCTCTTCTTTTCCCTATTCCCTCTCTTACACCGAGGTGTCTGCCTTTTGATTTGGGTTGTTCCACTCAAGGAGTCATCTTTAAATTAAGCTTGTAGATTTTATGTCCAAATTTACTCTTTATTATATTATAACTTGACATTTTGTTTTTATCCTTCAAAATAAATGAGCGCTTTTGGAAAATCATCTTAAAACAATTTAGACTGTTGAATGGAGGAATATAATACAGTAGATGTCTCTCTAACTTCTAAGTCCTCTAAACTTAAAAGAGTGAACCTTTTTTTGTTGAATTTCTGGGTGAGAATTTTGCTGTGTCTGAACCTCTGCATTGTTCTGTTTGTAGGAACTAAAATGGGGAAGTCTCTCCTGATTGAGGATGGTGCACTTCCATGGATCGTGCAGAATGCGAACAATGAAGCCTCGCCAATCAGGCGTCATATTGAGCTTGCTCTTTGCCACCTAGCACAACACGGTAAACTTTATTTTCTTCTTTTTCAACTACACACCAGTACATCTCTACAGTTGTAACCCTGAATAAGCTTAACATTCCACATTTTCAGAAGTGAATGCCAAGGACTTGATAAGTGGAGGTGCTTTGTGGGAGCTTGTTCGGATCTCACGAGACTGTTCGCGAGATGATATAAAGATTCTTGCACGCCGAACACTAATTTCCAGCCCTAGTTTTGTTGTTGAATTGAAGCGGTTAGGAGTAGATTTTGGTTGAAGAATTCGACCAAATGCGTGAGAGTAAAAGAGAAAAAAAAAAAAAAAGAGAGAACCAGGTAAACATAAAGAATATTAAGACAAATTAGTGATTTTCTACTAGAATGACCGCTTCATCTTCTTTATGAAGGCTGTTAATGTTATTGTCCCTGACATAGTTTGAATTTTTTAGGGTTTGTAGTTTGTTTGAATCCAATAATTGTTAGTTGATTTGTAATCAATGTAATATTATTCCTTGCAAAGTTGCAAGATAGGTTTGCCGTTTGCCGTTTGTCGTTTGCCCGACTCCAACTGGTTTGTAAATGAAATGAGATCTTAAGCATATGAAAATATTGTTTTTGTACATGGCAAGTAATATTAGTCTCTCCTCCCATTTTTATTTATTTATTATCATTTACTCCCTCCGCCCCAATAAAGATCAACAATGTCTCTTTTTGACCGTTTAAACTTTTTAACGTCTTGCTTTTGATTCTCCATCCATGTCCCGTTTGAATAATATCATACCTTCAAAAAACGATTGAAAATTTAAGGAAATTGGAATTAAAATTTTAAAAATGCTAGAACTTTGTTTTGAGATATACCAAATTGAAAAAAAATGTACTCATTTTGTTCTAAACAAAGAATTCACCATACTATTTTGGGTTGTTTCGCTTTAAAAGTTTACTTTCAAATATTATGCTTATAATTGTTATAATATTTCATCTTTACTCTCCATTTGCGTTTAATTATTGTAATTATGACAAACTTTAATGAGATTAATATATCCCCTTAATAATCAGATTTTTTAAATATAAATTTTTTGGGTGAAACGGAGGGAGTAACTTTATTTTTGGGATAAAGGGAGTATTTACTTTAGGCTTTGTTTGGTAGGGCTTTAAGGATTTAGGATTTGTGTTTTGAAATAATTGAAGAAAAAGTAAAAAAGATAAATGAAAGCTGGTGGCCGAAGAGAGAGAAAGAGAAAAAAAAAATAAACAAGAAATTACACCTTGAGCTGGAGGTGCATTAAGGATTAGAACTGTCAAAATGAGTTAGGCACGTTGGGCTAGCTCGCCCCGCCACCTAAATGGAGTGGGTTGGGTTAGGAAAATATGAGCCCATTAGGAGGTGGATCAAACAGGTTGAGCCCACGGCGGGTTGTGGGTTGTGCGGGGCGGGTCGGGTTGACCCGTCATTTACTAATTGCAAATAACACAAGCCACAAGTTGGAAACTATGAGTTTAAATCATTTTCGCTCAAAATGTGAGATTATTTTTTATATCTAAAATATTAGTAAATGATTATGAATTCATTAAAAAGTGGCACTTACAGCAACAACATATATCAAAATAAGAGAGATCAACCGCAATATTCACGGAAAGAAATATTATAAGAACATACCAAAAAAAGTAATAATAAAATGGTTTTTTATTTATATATTTTTTTCTCATTTTATATTATTAATATCTGAGAAAGTTGTTAAAAACGATATTTAGAATATAACTATAGAGAATATAATTTTTAAATGAATTTTGAGATTTTTTGTGTTATTTATAATTAGTAATTTTTTAATTAATTGAGAGAAAAAGTTGATGGGCTGACCAACCTAATCCACAACCCAAGATGGGTTGGGTTGGGTTGGCAATTTACAGGCCCGCCATATTTTTGGGCTGGCTCGCTTCGTCCCGTCAAATGACGGGTTATAGTGGGTTGTGGGTTGACTCACCCCTCCAACCCAAATTGACACATTTATTAAGGATCACTTACCCATTACATCATGATGAATCAATTTGTTCATCGTAAATGCATCAATTTGAATCGCGATGCATAAAATCCTGATGCAAAAATGAATTCGTGATACCCAAATTCGATTTGATTTGTGCATCGTGATGTAAAATCGATGCATGAACTAATATTTGCACGCATGTTGGGTTTGTTGATTCTTATGTTAAATTTATATCTGATCAGTACATTACTTTAGTTTTATACTTCAGTGGCTAATCGGGCTGCGTATTAGTTTTTGTAGGACCTTTTCAGGAACATCTGAAGACCACTTCTCTCGCTTCACCGAAGACCCGCTCAAAGCTTAAGATCGGTAGACCTCGTGTCCATTGATCCGCTTCTACGTGTCCTCTCCGGATCAAAGCTTGGATTAATTCAAACTTATTCTCATTTGATATTTGAATTAATCCAAGTCTTTTTCTGACATGTCAAGTCGCCGAAAGCAACTTTCCGAAAAGCAGGAATACTTTTCGCCCCCTCGCCCCTACTTTCTGCTTCATCTCGATCGACACCAAATCGCCCACCTTTTGAAGATCTCGTAAATGATTATCGCTCTAGTTATCGTGAAGACGAAATTCCTTGACCCCATGCATTTAATGCATTTATGAAAAGAGTCTGAAGTCTTCGCTCTTCCAACGGATCTTTTGAAATGCACTGCTTTAAATATCGCCATTGAAGACGGATCAAAAAGCGACAAGCGTATAGAATCAATCGAACACTTAAAGAATTGCTCAATCTACGTAACTCCAAGTCTTTTGCATTCAATAGATCCTCAAGATCTAGAAGTCCTCATCAACAACAAGAAGTCGCTCTTCAACATTTATTGTTTTATTCTTCTTGTTGTTTACTTCCATTAACTATATATGAATTAAATATCTTGTATTTCAGATATTTAATTCCCTAGACCCAAACACAAGTCAATATTTTGTACACGATCCATTAGGGATATTCTTTGTAATTGATCTAAGTGGAAAACATAGTGCACAATTTAAATCCAAGGTTGACTGCCTTGGTGGTGGACGTAGCACTCATTATAGTGTGAACCATCCCAAAATACTTGTGTTATTTCATTGCTTAATTATTGAATCATTGTTTACTTCATCCATTTCACAGAACTTAAGTAACTGTAAAAGGTCTACCTAGTCCTTATGAACAATTTTCTTGAAGGTCTTCCGCTATTTGATTCTTTTCATAGATTGCAAGTAACTTTCAAGGAACTTACTTTAAAAGTTTTAAAGTGTTAATAAGCTATTCAACCCCCCCTTCTAGCTTATTATTGTGCTCATTGGGACCCACAGGGTTCATTAAGAGTATCTTAGTCTTTTCTCTCTCAAAAGTATCTTTTTCCGGTTAAAAAAACATTGTGGACTGATCGATTGAAAACTTTTAGAAAGGGACTGATCACGCCACAAAGTAAGGTGACTAAGCTGGCAGTCCACGTAATAGACCAAAGCTGATGTGTATAAGGTGAGTAGGATATCTCGCCTAGTTTCTTCTAAAAAATGAGATTGGTATGACTATGGTTGCCTTGGGAATCTGTTTGCCGTTCTCCTGAGTTCTTGCAGTAATGCTGATGACCTGAAAGATAGAGCACTGTTAGGGAACTGGGAGGGTTTCGCAGTTAAAGCCTTCCGGTGTGACAGTCAGTAACTTGGTTGTATGTGCCGGAGCAAAGGCGTTCCCTTAAGCTGTCGGTGATAACTTGACTGTATTGAAAGTGTGTGTGTGTGTGTATGTGATAGCTTGAGTGAATAGTGTCTAACCTGGTTAAGGTGGTGAAGCCTCTTATTTATAGCCATGCCTTGGGCGTCAAGCCAAAACTAGTTGTTGAACGTGGAGACCAATCTATGGTTGGTTGGCTAGCTGACGGTCTCTCATTGGTTCGTACTTTCTCTGTTGTACTTTCCATATCAGGTGGTGGGTGAGTGGAACGGATTACGACTAGTACAGAGCACGCGCACGTCCTTCCAATCGAGTTGTGACACCTGGCTAGCTTAGTACGATGTTGATGTTTGGATGTCGATGTCGAGGAGTCCGCTTGTCGAGCATCAATGCTCCTAAGTCGTATGGTTGGTCATGCTTGGTGCTCGACCTGTTCACCGAGTATCGAAGACTCTTAGCTCGCTTTCCTGTGATCACCTATCTTAATAGGTGGTCAACTTTGCTACATAGTTTGTGATCAGAGAGTGGGTCCTACAAGGTCGTGCTGGTGACCAGGTCTCATTCCACGTATGATGATTCGGGTCGGGTTTTTTCAGGGACCGACTGAATCGCTGAAAAACAAAAACTAAAGTATTAAAATCTTAGAAACGGGAAGATAGCGTAACTAGCGTCTTTAAAGATTTTGAGGAGAGGTTTTGTTTCAAAAGCTCCATAAATAATTGTTTGGAGGAGGTTTTGAATATGGTTGAGATTGGCAAAAGTAATTTCCTAGAAGTTAAGGATGAAAGTCCAAAGAGGATAATGGGGATTGGTTTAGCCAAGGTCGAGCCTATTCCTGGTTTGTTGAGGATAATGAGGATTGGTATAGCCAAGGTTGAACCTATTCATGGTTTGTTAAGCTAAGAAGGAAAAGATTTTATCCAGGATTTGACACCATTAGAAGAGGTTTTGACCCTTACTTAACCTTTAATGATGTATTCTCCTCTCCCATGGCATTATTGGACTTGCTAATACTGCCACCATAATTCTTTTTGGAGAAATTTGGGCGGTTGCTCAAAATATTTTTAATCGCTTTACACCCATGTATATTTTTTATAATTGGAAAAATACACGTATTGCATCGTGATGTAAAAAATCATGCCTCACGATGCACAAAATAAGACACTTTCATGCATCGCAATATAGAATTGATGCATTGTGATGCATGATTTTGTGCATCACACTACATGGGGTGTCTTTTTACGATTACAAATAAATATAAAGTTGAGAAAACGATTGAAAACTTTGAAAAAGAAATTTACAAACAATATTTCCATTCTTTTCCACTATCCACCTCTCAGTTTCAAGTTTGGTGGATTGGCTCTATTCCATAGGTATAACAGCATAGGGCTGACTCTCATTTTCTGGGTGGGTAAGATTTGTAGATCTTGGGCTAAGAGATGGGCTGTTTATATATATATATATATAAAACCATAAGTAATTGTTGGTCGGTCCCTTTCAGGTGATAATTGGGCTAGTGCCCTCCAGAAAAATAAAAAAAAAGTCGCTAGAGTACCCTATTTTTTTTTATTAATTGGAAAAATGCACTTTCGGTGCAAAATGATGAGTATACCCTTAATGAAAAAAGGCGCGCACATAAAACTTCTGATTATGCATCGCAATGCACAAATTGAATTGCGATGCATCGCAAACTAAACCAGACTTCATGTCCTTTGGCGATGCATGTATTTGAAATTACGATGCATGATTTTCATGCATCGGTTATCCAATTAGATGTATCGCAAACTGAACCAGAACCTCGTCACAAAATATTTGGTTCACAATGCAACTATTTAGAATTTCAATGCATCAATTCCATTGATTTTATTGTGTCTAATGAATCGATTTTCTGTAAGTAAGAATGGCAAGTACGAAGCTAAAAGCACGCGTGAGATTTGAAATTGCAAAGGACACAGTTGGAGAGTTGTACTAAATTCCTATGTTTATGCATATTTGAATTCCATAACTTCAATCAAAAATGAAAACACCATGGATTACTAGGTACTTATGGAAATAAAATCTTGGTTTATTCGTACTCTGTTTCAAAATGAGTTCCTCTCGTACCTACAAAGGGAAAGAAAAAATATTCTGTAGACAATGGGGAAGGAGATGGGAGGGATTGGTTTAATTTTTGAAAGACCAAGGTTACATGGAAAAAAAGATCAATCTCAAGGCATTAACTAAATAATGAAGACGAAACTGCTCATTCCAATCGGATGCATCACAAATTGAACTAGACCTCATGTCCCTTAGTGATACATGAATTTGAAAATTGCGATGCATGATTTTCATGCATCGGTTATCTAATCGGATGCATTGCAAAATGAACCATACCCCAATCTCTTGGCGATGCATGAATTTGAAATTGCAATGCATGAATCATGCATCGGTTATCCCATTGGATGCATCGTGAAATGAACCAAAACCTAATGTCTCTTCTTTCCTGTACACAATCAAACAAATGATTCATTGATGCATCTTTCTTATATCGCAAATCCAAATCAATGTATCAGGATTCACAAAGTGATGGATTGTGATTCAAAATTCATGTATCTAGATTCAAAAATGGTATTCAACAACGAAAAAAATTCTATTCAGGCATATCATCGAACAGTTTTCATGCATAGCAACACAACAAACTATTTTGAATCAAACACACAAACACAATGATTTTGATGTTGATGATGATGAAGAAGAAGAAGAAGACACTGGTGAAACTGAAGATTGATAGATGAAGAGGAAAGAGAGTAGGAAGTTAGGGTGGTATAGATTAATCGAATCTAAGGTGAAACACACAAGCGTTCTTCACCACCCGACCTTCTCACTCTCTTCCTCTCCATCCCTGCGAATAATTTCTATTTTGCGAGCATTTTAGGAACAATTTCACGAAAATAGACGTTAGGGGTTATAATGATGTAGTCATTTGAGAAACAAAGCAAAAATGTGAAGAAACTTGGATGGGAGAGAGACGATGTTCGTTGTGATGAGAAGAGATTGGGGTATTTTGGAAGAAAAAAAATGAAAGTGGACTTTTTCAGTTTAAAAACAAACACGTACTTAGAGGTTAAATATTAATGAAAGTGGACCGACCTGCAATTTGTCCTTAAGCTTTCAACCAGTTAAATACATTATGTTTTTTACCGTAAAAGATACTTTCATAAAATTGTTCTGAAAATACCCCTAGGCCATGAAACTGGTTTCCTCGTTTATCTTCCACGTCCATCAAACTGGTTTCTTCGTTAATTCTCTATGTTTTGTTATTGTATCTAAATTATTTGGAAATCTCAATTACTAGGGAAAAGACAAAGGGTAAAAAAGAAGGTGGGAAAGATGTAAATGAAACTAGTTTGAATGGCGATGCATTGATTTGGATTCTCGATCCATCACTATGAAATCGAAATTACAGTTACACAATTTGGAATCATGTATTGCGATGCATGATTTGTGAATCGCGATGCACTAACAAATGCTTTGCACGCTGTGGGTGCCCCGGAGTGCGGCACTCCCTTGGTTAGGGGAATGCGTGCGGAGGTAGACACCACGCTTTCCATCCCATCCTCCCTTGTCTACGGGAGGACGAAATTAAAATGCGGAAAGGGTGCTGTCAAAAAGCGTGTTGTATACGCCTCGGTCACTTTAGTGATTTTTTGGTCCGTTATGGGAGCTATGAGTTTTCTGTATCATGTTATCCCTTGTTTAGGGGATAACAGGATGCATGAATACATCACCTTTTCATTCACATCTTCCCTTGTGTAGGGAAAATGGAAAGTGCAAGAAAGGATGTTGTGGGCCCCACTACAGACTTTATAAAAATTACCTTATGACCTATTTCGGATCACTATGAGTGCTTTTGGTTTTCTATATCAAATTATCCCTTTTTTAGGAGATACCAGGATATAAGAATACATCACCCTTTCATTCACATTCTCCATTTTTTAGGGGAAAACAGGAAAGTGCAATAAAGGATGTTGCGATGCCCCACTGCGATCCAAAATGTTTTGATAGAGTCGCCATATTTATTTTAAGGAAGAAATAAAGAAAAACCAAAAAAGAAAATCAGATAATGCAAAAACGGGTTCGGAGGCTAAGTTACGAGTTGGGAAGGTGCTAGGCACCCAACTCGCCCTTTCGGTCTCACAAAACAAGTTTTTGGCTAAAGTATGCTTTTTGTTATATTTATCTAGCAAATAAATAAAGCATTAACTACATACAAATACATTCATATTTACATTATTTACGGACTTGCAACCGTCTCCTTCCAATAATTACAAATACATTTAAAAATATTTGGTCATAATAATGACTCTTTTTAATGCTATTTTCTAAATTAATCCGGGTAGCATAACAGCTTATATTTTTACATTGGGCCGGATGGAAAATAGATTTTTTTAATAAATAACGCTCTTAAAGGCTCACCTTTTAGAGTGTGGTGTGTTTGCTTTGTCCTTCAGAGAGAGGGAGTCTTTTTTTTTGCTTTGCTGCTGCTGCTGCGGTTCGGGTAGAGTAACTGCTTCCGAAAGTTGCTTTTGGACAACGTGAAACGGGCGTAGTAATTGCTTGCTTTTTTGCTGCTGGCGGAAATCGGGCAGAACGATAGCTTGCTTCTGGCGGATTTGGCCGTTTTACTCGGGCAGAGCAATTGCTTTGTCCGAGGTTTTTGGATCGGGGAAATAGGGTGGATACCTAGCTGGGGGGCTAAGGTTCACTTTAACCGGTTGGATTTGCGTTTGGAGGAGTTTTGGCAGGGTTTCGAAGCTTTATAGGAGGGGCGCTCACTATCGCTCGATCGCTCACTAAACTAACAGCGTAACAACAACGCTGAGAGCTTTGGGGAATTTTTGGTGTTTTCAAGTGTGCTGAAAGCGAACCCCGGGGCCTCTATTTATAGACTGAGAGAGGGATATCGATGGAATTTCTTTTCCTCTCTTTATGTTTCATTTGCTTGTACCGAGTGCCGGAAGATTTGCACAATGCGTTAACTGTAGCACTCCTGTAACAACTTTGGGTTGCACTGTAGCTGAATTGGGTGCTGGCATAACCCTTTTTGGGCACCGCGCCAGGTCCCTTTTAGGGTAGCGCCAACTGTTCAATTTTCAGCCCATTTTTGACGCTTTAGCCCCTGCATTTTATTGTTTTGCGCATCCTGCTTTATCTTTTTCATTTTTAATCCCTGTAACTTGACATATGTTAAGTTTTAACAGGTCTTGATATCGCATGCCAGAGTTACGTACTAGGGGTACGAAAGTGGGGTGTCTACAGAGCCCCTCAACGATGGAGTCTATGAGTAACCCGCAGCTTACTGAGTAGACGAACATCGTTGATAAGAAATAGACTCTCCAATTTCGTGCAATTATAATGAGGGAGAGATGCAATAGGTAGCAGTTATAATGCAACAGTTTATAATGCTAACCAAACCTCCATATCATAGACATATTTAGTCGGTTATAGCAGGTTATCGTAGTTTTTAAGCAGATATGCAAATTAAATGCTCTAATAGTCGGACCTACTAAAGTAGGTTGCCTACGTATCCTTTAATAAAAGGAATCAAACCAAACGTAGTTCGGCCAAAGCCGAAACAAGCATGCTGCGACGGTCGTGCCTACCGAAATAGGCTGCCTACGTATCCTTATCAAAGGAATCAGACCGAACATAGTTCCCTGATGCAAACAAACAACAGTCCCATGGTGGGATGGATGGTGCGTTTCGCCCAGCATAGGCAAAACTGATGGGACCTTTTCAAAACGCGCTTTCCCCAGCATATGGAAAGCGATGCTGCTTTTAAAATGCGCTTTCCCCAGCATAGGGAAAGCGATGCTGCTTTTAAAACACGCTTTCCCCAACATAGGGAAAGCGATGCTGCTTTTAAAAACACACTTTCCCCAGCATAGGGAAAGCGATGATGCTTCTTAAAACGCGCTTTCCCCAGCATAGGGAAAGCAATGCTGCTTTTGAAAACGAGCTTTCCCCAGCATATGGAAAGCGATGCGGCTTTTCTAAACGCGCTTTCCCCAGCATAGGGAAAGCGATACCACTTTTGAAAACGCGCTTTCCCCAGCATAGGGAAAGCGATGCTGCTTTTGAAAACGAGCTTTCCCCAACATAGGGAAAGCGATGCGACTTTTCAAAACGCGCTTTCCCTAGCATAGGGAAAGCGATGCTGCTTTTTAAAACGCGCTTTCCCTAGCATAAGGAAAGCGATGGAACCCTTTTTTTTAAAACGCGCTTTCCCAAGCATAGGGAAAGCGATGGAACCCTTTTTTTAAAACGCAATTTCCCTAGCATAGGGAAAGCGATGAAACCCTTTTTTTTTTAAATGCGCTTTCTCCAGCATAGGGAAAACGATGGAACTTTTCAAAATGAGCTTTCCCCAGCATAGGGAAAGCGATGCAACTTTTCAAAATGAGCTTTCCCCAGCATAGGGAAAGCGATGGAACCTTTTTTTTAAAAAAGGGCTTTCCCCAGCATAGGGAAAGCGATGGAACCTTTTAAAAGCTTTCCCAAAGATGGGAAAGCGATCTTTTAAAACAAGCTTTCCCCAAAGATAGGAAAGCGATCGCTTTTAAAACAAGCTTTCCCCAGAATAGGAAAGCGATGCTGCTTTTAAAAAGGGGCTTTCCCCAACATAGGGAAAGCGATGCTGCTTTTAAAAAACGGGCTTTCCCCAGCATAGGGAAAGCGATGCTGCTTTTAAAAAACGAGCTTTCCCCAACATAGGGAAAACGATGCTGCTTTTTCAAAATGAGCTTTCCCCAACATAAGGAAAGCGATGCTGCTTTTTAAAACGGGCTTTCCTCAGCATAGGGAAAGCGATGCTGCTTTTAAAAAACGAGCTTTCCCCAGCATAGGAAAAGCAATGCTGCTTTTTTAAAATGAGCTTTCCCCAGCATAGGGAAAGCGATACCACTTTTCAAAACGCGCTTTCCCCAACATAGGGAAAGCGATGGAACCTTTTTTTAAAATGAGCTTTCCCCAGCATAGGGAAAGCTGGAACTTTTTTCAAAATGGGATTTCTCTAGCATAGGGAAAGCGATGCTGCTTTTTTAAGATGTGCTTATCCTAGCAAAGGAGAAACGATGCAGATTTTTTTTAAAAAATGTGCTTATCCCAGCAAAGGAGAAGCGATGCAATTTTTTTTAAAAATGTGCTTATCCCAGCAAAGGAGAAGCGATGCAGATTTTTTTAAAATGTGCTTACCCCAGCAAAGGAGAAGCGATGCAATTTTTTTTAAAAATGTGCTTATCCCAGCATAGGAGAAGCGATGCAGATTTTTTTTAAATGTGTTTATCCCAGCATAGGAGAAGTGATGATTATGAAGCATTGTGGCAGAATGCTGTCGATGATCGGCTTGTGTGGCTTTTGATGATACTGCTGAGGATCTTTGGGAGGAGGTCCTTGGCGAGATGCAGATAGAACATTTATATATTTTCTCCTTCTTTTTTTTAAGGGCCGATGCGGTAGAAGACCTGATAAGATGCAGTAAAAGGATGCAAACAAGAGATGCAAGCATGCGAATGAAACTCTTCTTAAAAAAAAAGACTTTTGAATGTGCATGTGTATCATCAGTTTCTTAAACATGTTAAGACAAGATGGGTCAGGGAATATGCAGATGTGATATGAGAGGTTAGGATGCGGTTTTTGGCTTTGAAAGGTTATGTGTATAGGAGGTGATATTTGAAATGAAGGTGAGTGAAATTTAGGGTTGCTTTTCAGTCTTTTGACTAGTGCATCATTCAAGAAGGAGTTCAATCAGGATTAGTGAATCCTACTAATCGATGCCTCGGAGGGACCACTTTTTTTCTTTCCTTTTTTTCTTTTTTGTTGCTCTAACTTTTGCCTAGGCCGCCCTTTCGGGTTTTCAACCTAGCGAGCTTTTACCTCATAAGGAGCCAGTCTTTCAATGCATGCGAAGATAAGCCGCTTATTCTTGAGTGATCACAGTTTTGTAGCTTCTTCCTTTCTTCAGGCGAGATGGAAAGAACAACTATTTCTGGAGATGATGAGCCTTTATCTATCCAATGAGTTTGGCGGGAGAAGCCCAGGATGACTCGATGAGCCATATTTTGTAAGATGAGACGGGCAAGTTTCTGAAAAGATTAAATAGGGACAACCCCAGAAAAACTCGATTCGGAGATACTTTTGTGGGAGACAGAAATGAGTATGCTCAGAGAAAAAGGATGACTCTAATGGACAAAAGAAGAGTCATGATCCAGAGTTTGTCGTCGAGTATCATAAGTTTCATGGACCCTATTTAATGTTTATATTTTGATGATTTTATGTGTCTTTGGCAAGAAGTTCTGTCCTGGACCCAGATCACGTTATAGCCGATTGAAACAAAGCTATAGGTGGCAACTAGGTTGGGGTATAGTGTTTAAGTATTTGGGATGGATTGGTTTTAGGGTTGAGGATTTGAATGGCCTCTTGCTCAAAGACATTTTGGGCTGTGGATTTGGTTTTTTCTTGGAAAGGCGATCGCAAAGCGATCATTGGCTGACCTTTTAAGCTGTGGGTTTTGGTTGAGAATTTGGTTTCTGGATCTTGTTGTAGGTATGGTTAGGAGATCGGCTTTTGGCTTTGGTTATGGGTTGTGGGGTTGTCCAAGAGTGATTGATATTTTTCTTTTGTTGTGAGAGAAATATTTTGAGGAAATTGCTCAGGAAAGGTTTCTTTTTTTCTTCTTCTCTCTTTTTCTTTTAATGCATAGACCTCTTTTTTTTTTCAACCTTGCACTTTTTTCTTTTTTCCTTCTTCTCTCTCTCTCTCTTTTTAATGCATAGGCCACTTTTTTTTAACCTTGCTCCCTTTTTTTTTTTTTTAATCTTTTGGAGCAATTTTAGAGAGTACTTGAAGAGATATTTGTCTTCTCTCTCTTGGGTATAAAAGAAGGTGGTCACTCTTGATGGATGTATATATAAGGGTGGAGCAGCCCCAGCTTTGAGAAGCTGGATCTTAGAGATAGTTAGGCTTTGGTATGCGGTGGATTTGTTCAAGTATTTGGAAGAGGTTTGGTGTATGGTCAGGGTTGGAAGCCCCTAGTGTGCCATTTAATAGCTCGGTCGCAATGGGTCGAAGATAACCTTTTACCAAGATAGAAGGTTGCTTTATTGAACTTATATTTTTAATGGTTTGTGGGTCCATATTTTGAAATGACTCATCATTAACTCGTGCAGTTTTATCATGTTTTTACATGAGTTGATTCATCATTTTTTTATATATATAATTGATATTTCGGCAATAGATGGTGCTCAAAGATCAAGAAGAAGACTCGACAAGCTAATATAGGAGAAGCAAGAATTTTATCAGACTTGAATATAGATAAAATACCTTTGGAGATCTCAATTTGAGGACTTTGATTGGACCTTTGAAATAACTAAGACCAAATAGATTCGTGAGCATACTCTTGCAAGGATGGGTTGTAGGCATCAATATGGCAAAAGAGACACCCTTGGAGTTTGAAAGCCTCTAGACCTGAATTATTGTTTATGATCCTTGAGCTACCTGGCTTTTCTGGATTTCCCAGTGTTGGTCCCAAAATAGGCTCAATCTAGGCTAGAAGGGGGGTTGAATAGCCTAGATATGTTTTTATTAAAAACTTTTTCGTGAACACTTCTTAAAGATTTTCTAAAAAGATTTAAGAGAAGTGTTTAGGCAGCGGAAACAGAAATAGATTTTGAATTGTTAAGAGTGCTGTGAAGGCAGTACAGATTATGGAGAAGAAAGGCACAAGCAGTTAATGAGAATAATAAGAACAGTTCAAACAGCACACCGAAATTTGAAGTGGTTCGTACTGTGAATAGTACTACATCCACTACCAAAGTGGTTAGCTTTGGATTTTAAAAGTGCACTTGTTTATCCACTAGGTTTATGAGTAAGATCACTAATGGATCGTGTACAAAATGAGTTTTTAACAAAGTGTATAAAGGTGAGAGAGACAATCAATGATTAATTGTTCTCTTCACGTGCAGAATAAAAGAACAGTTTATAGACAAACTAAATGAAGCTGAAAACGAATTTAAGATGGCAGATCTGCAGCTTCAGAAAGTTTGGTGAAGTGTTAGTCCTTGTCCTTTGATCTCTTGAATGCTTGAGTATTGAAGATGAAGCTTGAGAGTTAATTGCGCAAGAGTTGTTCTTCAGATTTTCAAGACTTGAATAAATACTAGGAAGAGATCTTTGGACCGTTGGATTGATGCAGGGTAAACTGTGTCCAACGTTTAATTGCATTGAATGCAATTCGGCGCTTTGAAGATGTAACCACGGCCATCGAGATGCAAGTGTGCGAGAAGACATTCCCAATTCGAGTAAAGATTCAGATTGCAGGCTTTGCAGCTTGGAAAGTCTTCTTAGCCAAAACGGGTAATACCTTCAGTCTTCAGAATTCAGAGACAGTCTGGACAGTTGTCATCATGAAGAGTTGACTTCTTGAAAAAGAGATTCGATGAAGATATAAAGATCAGATATTTTCGAAAATATCTGAATAGGTGTCCACGTGTCATAATATCATGAATTGGCTTAACTTGACTGTTCGGCATTGAGCAGACTTCAAAGTCTGCTGGTTCTTCAAGGCTGCTGTAGGCTTTGCAAAACCGCGCTTAGACTAACACTAAAACAGTTCTAAATAAATTGATTCTAAGACAGTTGCCACACTAATCGGTACGCAGACCTTTTAGCCACTGTACAATAGAATCAGGGGATGACTCAACCAAATCTAGAAATAAGAATCAACACCTAGCTTTCCAAACTTTTCTGCTTTCTTGGCTTCTTGGCTTTCTCAGCTTTCCTTTCTTCCCTGGCTCCGTATCGGTTTTCTTTTCTTTTTTTTTTTCTCTCTTTATTCTGATTTTTGTTTTGTTTTTGTTTTTTTTTAAGTGGTAGACCTTGACATTTCGAAGTAGGACTTGCTAGAATTTTTTTTGAAATCGAGAATGAATGATGCATTTATCAACTGGTGATGCACTTATGAGAGGTTAAGAGATAAATTTGGAGATGGCATTGAGAATAATGGTGAGGGGGTTTCCTGTCTTTTCATATTTTTGGAAACAAAAGAAAACACATAGAAAATACCTCTTTTTTTTTTTAAGGATAAACGATTTTTTTTTGAAAGGAAAAGATGATTAAATATTTCACACGATTTTCTTTTTGAAAAACCCTCTTTTTTTTCTTTTTTTTTTTTTTGCGATCCTTGAAATGAGATGTGATGATTACGTACCTCTGGACAATCCTCTCAGGAGAATAAATGATAATAGTCAAACTTTTTATTTTTCAGCCCCTGCAAAATTGTTAGTGGTACTAAAGAAAAGAGCAGTATCGCGTTCGATTATCTCAATCGTTTGGACCGAGCACGCGGAAAAGGGCATAACTTTTGACTTGGGTGGAGTTACGGGGCCCGCCGCATATCAAAACGAAGCTCTCGAAAAGAGGAACAAAATTAACCCAGTGAAACTTGGTTATGAGCATTTTTTAAGGTCAAAAAATGTCGTTTAGATAGTGTTATGGGTCACTGAAGTTTTTTATTTTTATTTTTTGTAATTTCAACTATTTATTGCTTTTAGGGTTTTAGACATATTTAAACTCTTTTAGGGTTGTTTGAGAGGCATTTTTTTTGTTTTTTTAATATAAAGCGAAAAATAAAACCGATATGGTCTGTCTTGCTGTTCTTTGTAGATTTTCTCATCTTTTTAGTTTGAGCGTGAGCCAGCAACCAATCACATCAAGAAATAGAAAGAAAAGCGGGAAATCTATCTATTCCTATTAATTATAAATTTGTCCTAATCCCCAAAATAAAATGAAAGAAGGAAATAAAATGTACAAATTGCGTGATAAAATAAAGCGATCGGAATAATAATATAGAGCGACAAATAAAGCAATAATAAAAATAAAGCCCCGGCCCTTTCGTTATGTTGCCTGGAAATTTATTGAATTTTTTTTTTGATTTTTTTTGAAAAATATATATTTTTAAATATACATGTAATAGTGACCGAAACAAAACTGCTGCAGGGTGGAGGATCATATCCACAAATATATACACAGATGTATAAGAACGCAATATTCAAATGCTTAAAGAAATATAACAAGCATACTTTAGCCAAAAAAAAAAAAGAAAAAAGTTTTGGTTACTGAGTCTAACCCTCCATTTTTGTTTAAAATAAAACGATCTCCCCAGTAGAGTCGCCACTGTGGGTGCCCCGGAGTGCGGCCCGCACCCCGCGCTCCCTTGGTTAGGGGAATGCGGCGTGCGGATGCGGACACTACGCTTTCCATTCCATCATCCCTTGTCTAGGGGAGGACGAAATTAAAATGCGGAAAGGGTGCTGTTAAAAAGCGCGTTGAATACGCCTCGGTCACTTCAGTGATTTTTTGGTCTGTTATGGGAGCTATGAGTTTTCTGTATCAGGTTATCCCTTGTTTAGGGGATAACAGGATGCATGAATACATCACCCTTTCATTCACATCTTCCCTTGGTAGGGGAAAATGGAAAGTGAAAGAAAGGATCTTGAAGGCCCCACTACAGACTTTATAAAAATTGTCTTATGACCTATTTCGGATCACTATGAGTGCTTTGGGTTTTCTATATCAAGTTATCCATTTTTTAGGGGATACCAGGATTTAGGAATACATCACCCTTTCATTCTCATTCTCCATTTTTTTAAGAGAAAACGAAAAAGTGCAAGAAAGGATGTTGCGATGCCCCACTGCGATCCAAAATGTTTTGATAGAGTCTCGCCATATTCATTTTAAGGAAGAAATAAAGAAAAACCAAAAAAAAAACTAGAGAATGCAAAAACGGGTTCGGTTCGGAGGCTAAGTTACGAGTTGGGAAGGTGCTAGGCACCCAACTCGCCCTTTCGGTCTCACAAAACAAGTTTTTGGCTAAAGTATGTTTTTTGTTATATTTATCTAGCAAATAAATAAAGCATTAACTACCTACAAATACATTCATATTTACATTATTTACGAACTTGCAACCGTCTCCTTCCGATAATTACAAATACATTTAAAAATATTTGGCCATAATAATGGCTCTTTTTAATGTTATTTTCTAAATTAATCCGTGCAGTATAACAGCTTATATTTTTACATTTGGCCGGATGGAATATAGCTTTTTTTAATAAATAACGCTCTTAAAGGCTCATCTTTTAGAACGTGGTGTGCTCGCTCTGTCCTTCAGGGCCTCGTGAGTCTTTTTTTTTTGCTTTGCTGCTGCTGCTGCGGTTCGGGCAGAGTAACTACTTCCGAAAGTTGCTTTTGGGCACCGTGAAACGGGCGAAGCAACTGCTTGCTTTTTTGTTGCTGCGTGCTTGCTGCTGGCGGAAATCGGGCAGAACAATTGCTTGCTTCTGGCGGATTTGGCCTTTCTACTCGGGCAGAGCAACTGCTCTGTTCAAGGTTTTTGGACCGGGGAAATAGGGTGGATACCTAACTGGGGGGCTAAGGATCACTTTAACCGATTGGATTTGCGTTTGGAGGAGTTTTGGCAGGGCTTCGAGGCTTTATAGGAGGGGGCGCTCACTATCGTTCGATCGCTCACTAAACTAACAGCGTAACAACAACGCTAAGAGCTTTGGGGAATTTTCAGTGTTTTCAAGTGTTCTGAAAGCGAACCCCAGGGCCTCTATTTATAGACTGAGAGAGGGACATCGAGGGAATTTCTTTTCCTCTCTTTATGCTTCATTTGCTTGTACCGAGTGTCTGAAGATTTGCACAATGCGTTAACTGTAGCACTTATGTAGAAACTTTGGGCTGCATTGTAGCTGAATTGGGCGCCGGCATAACCCTTTATGGGCGCCGCGCCAGGTCCCTCTTATGGCAGCGCCAATTGTTCAATTTTCAGCCCATTTTTGACGCTTTAGCCCATGTATTTTACTTTTTTGCGCATCCTGCTTTATCTTTTGCATTTTTAATCCATGTAACTTGACATTTGTTAAGTTTTAACATGTCTTGATATCGCATGCTAGAGTTACATACCAGTGGTACGAAATTGGGGTGTCTACACACGCGCATTTTCGGTTCATTAATGACACATTCGTCATTTTGTACAAAACATACATTTTTCCGATTAAAAAACGTTGGAGACTCAAGCGATTAAAAACTTATGAAAGGGGACAAAGCACGAATTTCACCCTTAAAACTAAGGTGTTTGTCGTTTAAGGGTTTCCATTTCCTCGTTAGTCATTGCGATGGAAATTAATTGTCCGCAATATTTTCATTAACTTCAGTACTTGTAGGCTTTCGTTGAAATAAATGTACAAAATATTTTTATATATGATTGTCCACAATATTTTGTAAATTCTACAAAATACAACTATACCACTACTAATTGATGATGAGATAACAATAATAAAAAAAATGATAAATATAAATTAAATCAATAATAATAATAATAATAATAATAATAATAATAATAATAATAATAATAATAATAATAATAATAAAATTGTTGTTGTTACTTTATATTAATATTAATGTTAATGTTAATATTATTGCTTTTGGCATCATCATCATCATCACATCTTCTTATTATTCTTCTTTATTATAATATTATAATTAATAATATTACTATCGTGTCGATGTTGTTTTCTTGTGGTTATTTTTATGATAATTTTTCATGATAATAAGTAATACAATAATTATTAATAGCAGAGTTAGTAGAGAAGATATATAACTTTTTCATTTTTTATTATTAACAAATTAACTCTAGACAGTTTGAATTGATGATTTTAGATCTTTTGTCCATGAAAATCATTCTAAAAATAGTTTTAGTATTGTTGTAATAATACTAATTTGATAAAGATGTTCAAAATTGATTGCAAAAATTGGTGACAACCAATCTTTGACCTAAGTTCCATTTATTGGAATTAAAAGAAAGTTGCATATTAATCTACGTTTCGAGTAGATACGAATAGTGTATTTATTTGCTTAAAATCAATTTTGGGTGAATGAGAAATTAATACACAACGTGAGCAACTTGATATTATAGTTGAATAACAAATGGATATATGGAAAAATATATCCCACATTGCGAAAATAAAGTTTAAGAGGGCACTTTATTAATGTGCATTTTTTGGGAATGCAATCATGTGTCTATGATGCATCGTAGTGGTGTCACATGTGGGTTAGTCGAATGGATAGTTCGCACCATCTGAGCTCGACCCCGCACGCGCAGGTCGCATTAGGCGCTTTAGCGACACACTTTGCACTTTGTTAGGAGTTGTGGAGCCTTAAAGTTTTGTCCAGGTCAACCAGACCAGGAGCTTAGCCTGAGGTTCGATTCGTCTGATGGGTTGCACCAGCCGCGACGGTCCAACCTGCGTGTGAATAGGCGTGTTCAGCCAAGCTTCGATCTGGTGCGGACCGCTTTGGTGCAACTGGCTATTGATGGGCGGTTGCAACATGGGATGATCTGATGCTTCGCGCTTTAGTGCAGTCGATTTGCTTCCTCCGATCAGCCACAATCCAATGGCTCAAGATCAATCGCCCCCAACTTGTGCCCATTTATAAGAGACACCCATGCCTCTTCAAGAACTATATATAGGCCCCATATTCAACATTAGTCTTCACTCCACTACAATAACATTCAAGTTCCTTGCGTTGTAGTTTCTCTCACTCATTCTCATTAAAGAAAGTCTCGGGTATCCTATTAGTTCACTGAAAACTTTTAATCGTTATGAATCAATTATAAGTTAGAAATTCGTATTTTTGAGACGATTGTCGTAGACCATTAGCACTATATACAGGGCAATTTCGTTATGCGGAGAAAGAGTCAAACTCTTGTCTCGACTTTTACGTAATTAAGTTATGTAATTTAATCACGTATTATTTTTTGTATTTGTTATTATTGTCATTTTTCAGATTACATCGATATTTATTCCAACAGAAGATGATGACAATGAATTGTTGTTATTTATGATTTACTACTATTAATATTACTTGATGTGGCAAAAATCAGGTTTTTGGATACATAGTACACAGTACACATGTTTTTTAACAGGACTGAGGGCATTTGATACATAGTACACATGTTTTTGACGGTTTGAGTCCTCCCTAACCAAAACAGCGGTCACAGCTTGGTTTGTAGCCACTAGATATACAAATAATGTTTTTTCGAGTATGGGTCTACTAAGGAATGAAGGTTTATCGAGATACTCCTTCAAAGGCTTGGGCGCATTCAACATTCCATTCAAAGCCTTTTTTGTCGCACAAGATTTTGAAGAAAGGTAGACACTTTTCTGCTGACTGGGAGATAAAGCGATCAAGGGAAATAATCCGACCATTGAGTTGATAGTTATCCTTGATGCATATAGGTTTCTTCATGTCGAACAAACCTTGAATCTTCTCATAATTAGCCTCAATTCCACATTGGTTGACCATGAAGCTGAGGAACTTGCCCGCTCGTATCGCGAAAACACTCTTGCTTGGATTGAGCTTTTTGTTGTGTTTGCGCAGATTGGAAAACGCTTCTTCCAAATCAAGGTTGTGGTTGTGGCCCTTAGTCATGATGACCATGTCATCTATGTAAGCTTCCATGTTCCGATTGAGTTGTGGGCTGAACATTTTGTTTACCATGCATTGATAGGTGGCCCTTACATTTTTTAGCCCGAAGGGCATCATCTTGTAGTAGTATAGCTATCCCTTTGCCCAAAAGGCTGTTAGATCTTTATCCTTCTAGTGCATCTTGACTTGGTGATAGCCCGAGTATGCATCCATAAAGCTTAGCATCTCAAACTCGGTAATTGCATTAACTAGCGTGTCAATACGGGGAACCGTGTAGCAGTCTTTCGGGCAAGCTTTGTTGAGGTCGGTGAAATCGACACACATTCTCCACTTACCACTTGTCTTCTTAACCATGACGAAATTTGTGAACCAAGAGGGATAATGATTTTCATCTATTATGTCAACTTTGAGGAGCTTTTCCAATTCCTCTTTTATGGTTGTACTCTTCTTTGGCAAGAATTGTCGTGGCCGCTGTTGAATGGGCAGAAAGGTTGGGTCCACATTCAGGTCTTGGCGGGCAACGCTCTCGCTGACTCCATGCATATCTTCCACTGCCCATGCGAACACATTCAAGCTTTTGTTTAGTTGAGCGATCAGACTTACCCATGCTTCTGCAGTCATAACTGTCCCGATCTTGATTTTCTGTTTGGGATATGTCAGGTTCATTATGATCTCCTCGAGCTCATCTTGTACTTGAAATTCCAACTCATCCTAAACATGCAGTCTATCCAGCTCAATCCTTTGGGTGGGGGTAGGTCCCGACATACGTGCAGGAGTGGCTGTCAAGGCTGTTGGCTGGGAGGGATCTGCTTCATCAATCTCTATTAAATCCCATGCCCCCAAGGATTCTTCGATCTCCATGACCCGAATGATAACTAAGCCCATTGTGACGGAAGATTTCTCCTTTTCGGAGACTATGATTTATTGTTCAAGAGTGGAGAGCGTTATCTTTTGTTTCTTTTTCTAGGTGTCCTGAACATATTCTCACATTGCTCATGGTAGACTGTTGAGTACGCCTATCCCGTTGTCTATGTAAAACATGACCTTTTGATGGGGGATAAAGGCGACAATTTGAAAAAATTTCATGGCCGAGGCACCCAGAATAGCGTTGTAGGGGGACTTGAGATTGATGACTAAGAAGATAATGGTCTCTATGCGCGTCTGCGTGCCATCTCTGAGCAAGACCTCAAGGTCAACAGTGCCTTTCACCCCTACTTAGTGGTTGGTGAAGCCTTCCACTGTGCCATGTATGGCTTTAATCAGACATTTATTAATCATAGCTCGATGAAATAAGAGTAGTATAAAATGTCCCTACAGGCTCCTGTGTCGACCAGAACTCTGTACACCTTCCACCAATGGTTGCTCGAAGGCAAGAAGAGTGCTCGCCAACTCACTGCGAGTGAATTGGATCGTTTTCTCCCCTGTCAGCTGAACTAGTAGTGTATCTACTGTCTTGGCCAACGAGTAGATATGTTTGCCGAGTTGTATTGTGATCGGCAACCTTTCGAAGATCACATTTATGACTCCTCGAATCTGAGGGACATGGCCGCCTCGAGCAGGTTGTGCTCACTGGTTTTAGACCACCTAATTGTATGTCGTTCAAGAAGCACAAGGTGATTTCTGCATCGCTTACTCCGACCACGAGGTCAATCTCCTTCATGAATCTTTCCAAGTAGCCAGATGAGGATTCATTATGTCCTTCCACGATTTTACAGAGATCTAGCCAGCCTTTGGGTAGAGGTCCCACCGAGCCAAATTCGGCCGATAAGTCTCTCCTTAGGTCTGCCCATTTACTGACAGATCCATGGAGGTATCTTCCCATCAAATCTTATGCCTTCCGCTGGAGGGCTCCTGAAAAAGCCTTCATTTTGAGGGCTTCATCTGAGGTGATTAACTTGACCTATGATTCAAAGGAACGAAGCCAATCATTTTCCTGTGTCTTCCCGAAGTACTTGCCAAAGTTGGGGAAGATTACACCATGGGCGGGGGGAGCGTTTTCAATCTAGTCCGCCAATGGACTACCCTCGGCGGGCTTAACAAATCCGTCTGGTTGTTTAGTGGTCGCTAGGGTTTCCATTTGCTTGTCCATATCATTTTTCATGGCTGTCATTTGTTTGGCTAGCCTCTGTTCAGCATCCACTGTAAGTGTTGTGGATGTGGTACGACCTGACGCCCTTGATCGCGCTCCCTTGAGTGGTGGCTCTGTTCGAGTCTCAGGTTAGACAGCCTTTGTGTCCAGTGTGACCAAGCTGTGGAAGGGTAGTATGTTGGATCATAGGAGGATTCGACTACTTCTTCTGTCCGAGCTCTACGCCTTGGTTGTGATTCAACTGCCTCGGTGTTATCTCTGTCTCGGGGTTTGCGTCGTTCGTCCCCATTATCCTGAGCATGCTCTATGTGCTCGTTTTGCCGTGGGTGGGGATTGGGCTTCTGATGGAAGCTGTTTCGGCTCTCTTCCTAGCGATCATGCATTTGCTTGTGCCAGAGATGACCTGAATGACAGACTGCACATGTTTGTTCATTATGAGCTCCTATTGTGGGGCACGACCACCAATACTAGAAGCTAGATTACTTGATGCGAGGACGAGGGAGTCCACTTGGTCTAGAACATGGATTGGGGCATGTCCTAGGGTGAACAACTTTTGATTGAGCGTGAACATTTGGTTGAGGTATTGAGCCTAATTCTTAAGGGCAGCGGCTTGCTGCTGGATTTTCTCGAGGAGTGGAGCTGTTGATTGAGTCCACCTGGTCTAGCTTCCTTCTGTTGATTGAGCTGCTCTTTGAGATCAGTGGAGCGAGCACGCTGCTGGTTGATCTGATCTCACACCTCTTGGTTACTACCTTACCTATGGTTGGCAACGTTAAAGACCTCGTCTCCTCTTTCATCCTAAGCGTGCGGACCTATCCATTCTTAGAGATGTTAAATTGGGTTGGCCCTAACCCTATAGGGTTGTGACCCTATAGGGTCGCGGGTTAAACGGGTCATTTAAACGGGCCACTCAAATCACAAAGCTAACAGGGCATAGATATTGGTTTACCAAATGAGATGATATATATGTTATGCATTTCAATTTAAAAAAAACAATTTAGGATGGTTGAATGGTATAAAGGGTCATCCATAAGTTCTTATACTCTTAAGAGGTTGTGGGTTTGAATCTCAATTTTAACATTTTCGAACAATTATTTTAGCCATAAGCTTCCAGCCCGCGGGCTAAACCCAGTTTAACCCTGACCCTACAGGGTCAGCCCGTTTATTAACAGGGTTGAATTTTCCCAACCCTAACCCTTTCATGTTTCCGGTTAATAGGGTCGACCCTACGGTTTCCGGCCTTTTTAACATCTCTATCCATTCTTTGCACGCAAGAGAGCGTCTTTATGTGCCTTTGTGAGCACTCTTGTGGTCAGAGGTGGGAGCTCCGCTTGGGGGAGATCACCCAGTACAGTGTTCAACTGTTGATGGCCAGGTTGATTAATTACATTCTGTCGCCTCCAGCATGGTGGATGGCGGCGTTTGTGGTAGAGTGGTTCTTGGTGTTTTTGGCCATTAGAACAGCTTCGAAATTAACCGAAAAAACGGAGTAGAGGCTAAAAAGTTTTACTTTCCCGTCAACGTAACCAAATTGATGTGGAAAAAATCAGTTGTGGGCCGTCCGAATACTTGTAAGGATATCTGTGCTTAGTATATGGATTGGATCTTTGCTTGAAACATGTTAAGAACACAAAAACAACACTTTAGTGGAAGTGCAAGGCACGACCTCACGAAATCACTCTGACGTTAGAGTAAGATTTGTGCATAGTGAAATCAATTTGACAGAGTTTCTAGGCTATAGAAAGCGTGTACCTGTTTAGGATTTATGGAGGAGTATATATAGGCCCTCAAAGTGATAGAATTAGTCTAGGATTAGGATCCATAGTTGCCTATTAGGGTTAGGAGAGAACCCCTAAATTGTAGGCGTGATGGACGGCTGGCCACGTAATTACCGGCGTAGATAAGGAAAGAACTCATTTTGCTTTAGAAAACATTTGACCTGCCCTTGAGTGCACGACTCTGATGGTCGCCGGTTGATAGCTTGCCCAACTAATGATGCATATGTCCGTAGTGATGCGTATAACTCCTGGACATGGCCCCCTAGTCGGAGAGGCATGGCCTGAGTCCAACTAGGTTTTAAGAGGGACAGATGGGGGGCCTTGCCCGGACATTCTCTCTGCTATGCTCGCTGCTCATGCGGGACCCTTAGTATCAAGCTCGTGACCGACACGTGATGCTCGTATGTGCTTTCCCCTCGACCGAGTTTGGGCCGGGCACATCATTATTCTTCATTACTATTATTATTACTAGTACTATTACTACTACTACTATTATTATTATTACTATTATTATTACTATTATTATTATTATTATTATTATTATTATTATTATTATTATAAATATTATAATAATAATTATTTTATTATTATTATTATTATTATTTAGTGAGAAAAATATTCTATCCAAATGAGAGCCTTCTTTAATAGCGTTAGCGAAAATGTAAACATTATTTTCTTACCTACTGATCTTTTCTTAATTAAGAGTTCAAAGGATCACTCTCTCTATATATATATATATATATATGTGTGTGTGTGTGTGTGTGTGTGTGTGTGTGAATCTTATTGGATTTGAAAAGAATATCAAAAAGCCTTACTCTGTTAGTTTTCTTATTAACTTTGGCCCCTATATCATTATGTTAAGGGGACTGAATAAAAACATTTTCTAACGGTGTTAAATTTGAATTGAAGAACATTTCAGTAAGAAATTATCATCTCAAAAGAAATAATCAATTAGATATATCTATCGAAACGTGAAGAAGAACCATATAGCACTAATGTGAAACATTAACTCTATGAGATAATAAAATTGGACAACTACTGTGAAAGCAATTGAGACTGCAAAAAATGTATCGAGTGACATACATACATACATGCATGTAATTGTTACATTGATATGACTTTGCTTTAGCCATTGATAGGAGTAATTTTAATGTAATATTTCTTATGAATTCTTGCTAAATATGGGTAAAAATAGTACTCTAATAGTGGTTTTTTGTGACTTTTGATTATCCAAGGTTAAATTGTTCACAAATTGGCACCATAGATATTATGTGTTCAGGCGATAATCACTAAGTAAGGTTGAAAGTTGTGCGAGAAGAAACTGAGCTGTGTGGGAATGCGGAGATGAGACGGGATGTTCAAGCTCAGACATTAAAATATTTTGTTAGGATTTAAGTTTTAGTGAGTTGAAGGCTCATTTAAATATTTTGTTAATTTAAATTATGTTAGGGTTTTATTATTTGTTTTATTATTTTGGGCATTCCTTAAGTAGTTGTTTTAGGCCCTAGTCTTTAGTAACATGAGATATATAGTGGCTAGGAATCATGGAGTAGTGGGAGTTATGGGGAGGGAAATTCACACACAATTTTCAGCAATGCCCAAGTTCCCACAACCTTTACTAGCATAATCTCCCCCTATGTTGTGATTCTAAATTTCCATTTCTAGTTGAAGAACCGTTGACGTTTTGATTCAATAGAATTGTGAATTTTAATTGTTTGACTCTACTCAATTGTTTATATGTGTTTATTTATTTTTTGCGTTTCAAATTTATGATTATTTTGTTTGATTGAGTAATAGGGCCCATTATTTGATTAAACATGATAATCTACTGCTAATTAAAATAGAAAATCCGTAATTGATTGTTTGTTTTAATAGTGGCAAAATGACATGATTTAGCATTATAATCTATGGTATGAAAGTAGACAATCTAATTTAAATGAACTCGCTTGTGAGTTTATTAATTAGAATTGAGTCTCTAGTTCTAAATGTTGTCAAAACCCTAAATCTTGGGAGCGTCTCTAGAAGAGATTGGTTATTCAACGTTCATTGGATGACTATAACTAGTTTATTTGGGAACTATTGAGTATATTTTGCAAGAATGAACAATTAAATGAATCAAATTAGAAATAATTTATTTGGCTAGAAGTTTCGTCATATTTGATTTTATCTCATTAATTCTACGTTGTTTGATTTTTAGTGTCATCGATAATTAGGTTCTTAACTCCACCCCCCCCCCATCTGATAACTTTAGAAAATTAAATTAATTGTTCCTTGTGAGACGATCCTACTTGCACTATACCAATTTTAGTGAGGAAGTTATTTAATTTTGGTTAGCATGACTATTAGAAACTGAGATTTATAATAATGTCGAAAAACAATAGAAATACAAAATGAAGATTACAAAACTTGGATATGATATAGAATCGACCCTAAGGGTGGCCCAGTGGTAGAGTTGAGACTTTACAGAATGTGAGGTCTCAGGTTCGATCACTTCTCATGCTCCCCTTAGGGGAAACGTCTACAAAAAAAAAAGTAAAAAAAAGAAAGATATGATGTAGAATCATGCACGAACACACTTTCAAGCAATAATTATTCGACTCTTATTTCATGCGAAGGGTTGTACGAATATTTTTGTGGGATAAGACTTCAATCGTCCTCTTATTATGACATTAAAGCATGAGACTACTTATGGAGTATTATTATTCTTTGCGAAATGATAAATCGAAAGGAAACAAAAATACTTTATTATTTACACCCGCAAGCCCGTAGATACTTATGTGAATATGCACTCCATACCCCTAGATCCACAATATAGTATATCCGAGCTCACCCATCTTTGAAACAAAAACCCCGCTTACACCAAATGACTGATGATTCCACTTAAATCATCAACAATGACAAACCCATCCGCCATTAATTTATGTGTGAACCCTAGACGAAACCTTTCACGATCTAGTTGTATCATTGCAACAATGACATTTCCTAACTATACATCTCTCGGACTGTCACCCCATCTAGAGTTAATATTACCCTAACTGTAAGAAATATACTAGACACAAATTGCAATAGCCAGAAGGATATTGTAGAGTTAAACAATAATGATACTAATAATAATTTCTCTCATAACAGACAAACCCAATGCTTTGTCACTTGAGGGAGAAGAATCAATTTCTCTGTGGCTACTGTTTTGAAGAAGAAAAAAAACAACAGGACACCAAACCAATGAAGAATTGATGAGGGAAAGAAACGAGGCGGTACACTTTTATTTTTTGGCTGAAAATTATTATCACTCTCTTATTAGAAAATCTCAATAACACACATATTTATAGTACCTAAATAAATCATTTATCTAATCGGATTTGGGTTAGGTTAAAAACTAATACATAAATAAATTTTTTATCTTATTGGACTTGGTTTAGGATCTAACATTGCCTCCCTTAAACTAAGTCTTCAAACTTGATCATGCCCAACATAGTCTTGAACTTCCAAAATAGCTCAGTCTTCAATGGCTTCGTAAAAATATCTGCAACTTGATCTTCAGTCGAACAATACTCAACCACGATCTCTTTATCTCGAACCAAATCACGAATGAAGTGAAACTTGATGTCGATATGCTTGCTTCGACCATGAAAAACTGGATTCTTCGATAATGCAATCGCCGACTTATTATCACATAAAATCTTCGTTGGACCATCTTACTTAAATTGTAGAAATTGAGCAATCTACGCAACCACACTGCTTGAGTAGCACTACCCGTTGTTGCCATGTATTCTGCTTCAGTTGTAGAGAGAGTGATAACCTGTCGTTTCTTTGAAGACCACGAAAACACGCCCGAACCAAGATAAAATGCATAACCTGAAGTACTTTTCATATTCTCATTATCACCAGCCCAATCGCTATCTGTATAACCAACTAGCTTCCCATCACTAGAACTCGAATAAAAAATGTCATCACTACACGTACCTCGGATATAATGTAAAATTCGTTTTACAGCTTGCAAATGAGATTGACGAGGTGATTACATAAACCTACTAATCAGTCAACATCATAAACAATATATGGTCTTATTGAAGTTAAATATCTCAAACTCCCAACTAATCTTCTAAAATAAGTAGGATCAACGAAACCACCATTACCATCACTCACTAACTTCAACTTCGCCTCAAGTGGAGTCAAAATTGGTTTAGCCTTATCCATCTTAAACTTCTTCAAAATATCACTAGCATACTTTTTCTGTGAAATTAAATTTCCCCCATCCACTTGAGCAACTTCAATTCCAAGAAAGTAAGACATAAGCCCCAAATCTGTCATCTCAAATTGATTTATCATAGCCTCCCTAAATTGTGCCACCAACCTCGAATTATTGTCAGTGAAAATTAAATCATCAACGTACAAGCAAACAATAAGAATATCACCAAGCAACGATTTAACATATAAAGTATGCTCATATGAACATCTTTGAAAACCATTATCCACAAAATAAGAATCAATGCGAGTGTACCAAGCTCTAGGAGCTTGCTTCAAACCATACAAAGCCCTTTTCAACTTGTAAACTTTATCTTCATTGCCTCTTTGAACATACCATGTAGGTTGTTCAACATATACCTTCTCTTCAAGGATGCCATTCAAGAAAGCCGATTTAACATCCATTTGATAAATTTTCCAACTAATTTGAGCAGTTAGAGAAATAATCATACGGACCGTATTAAGTCTAGCAACTGGTGCAAATACTTCAAAATAATCAATACCTGGTTTTTGCTTGTAACCTTTTGCAACTAACTTTGCCTTGTAACGATCAACTTCACCACTTGGTTTGTACTTAGTCTTGTAAACTCACTTCACACCAATCGCCTTCTTACTACTTGGCAAAGTAGTAAGCTCCCATGTATTATTCTTCTCAATCGCATGAACCTCATCATCCATTGCTTAAATCCAATGATCTTCACAAGATGCTTCATCAAAATTAAGAGGATCACAATTTGAAATTAAAACGAAGTTCACTATATCTTCATCGGATATCTCATTATCATTACCCACAACATAATCTTGCAACCTAGCTGGTAAGTTACGATGTCTCTGCGGACGCCCAGAACTTTCTCCCTGTTCAACTGTAGGAGTAGGAACATCACCTTGAACATTAACATCTTCATCTTGAGCAAAAACATTTGGAGAATCAAAACTTGAATTTTCCTTTTCTTTAGAAGACCAATCTCAAACAGTAACCTCATCGAAAGTCACATCTCTACTAACAATAACCTTATTTGTCACTGGGTTGAACAATTTATAAGCTTTTGACATATTACTATACCCAATAAAAATGCACTTTTCACTTTTGTCATCAAGTTTCTTTCTCAAATGATCAGACACATGAGAATAAGCAATACAACCAAACATCCTAAGATGTCCAATAAAAGGTCTTCGACCACTCCAAGCCTCCTCTGGAGTTCTATCACGCACACTTCTTGTTGAGCACCTATTCAAAACATAAATTGCACACGTAACTGCTTCGGCCCAAAAACTCTTTGACAATTTCTTGAAACTCAACATGTACCTAACCATATCCATAATTGTTCTATTTTTTCTTTCTGCTATACCATTTTGCTGCGGAGTATATCTAGCAGCCAACTGATGTTCAATGCCATGCTTCTCAAGAAAATTGTTACAAACAAGATATTCGGTGCCCCTATCGGTTCTCAAAGCTTTAATTTTATTCTCACTCTGTTTCTCCACAAAATACTTCAACTTCTTAAACATATCACAAGCATCCGATTTTTCTTTTAAAAAAATACATCCATACTTTTTTACTAAAATCATCAATAAACATGACAAAATACTTGCAACCTCCATTAGAAGCAATTTCAACTGAGCATAAATCAGAATGAATCAACTCCAACATTCTCTTTGTCATCCAAGATTTGCCTGTAGGAAAAACATCTCTATGTTTCTTGTCCAAAACACATGTTTCACAAGCTCCATTAAGAACATCAATCGCAAGTAACCCATTAACCATTTGTTTATGAACAAGATAATTAAGACTTCCAAAATTAACGTGCCCAAAACGCATGTGCCACAACCAATTATCATCTTCAATCATAGAATTAAGCAGGATAAATTTCCATAATCTAACGCCAAACATAATAAGCGATTCGGAGACATATTTACCTTTGCTATTAGTCCTCTTTACCCATCACCAATACTACAAACTCTATTAAAAAATTTCATATCATAGACCTTTTCTGAAAGTTACCACATACTCAATAAATTTTTCTGAAGACTGGAACATAGTAAACATCGAAGACAAAATTTTTAGAACCATCTTTCAATGAAATTGAGATCCTTCCTTTTCCCATCACCGGTACTTTCACATTATTACCAAAATTTACCTCAGACCTAACACACTTATCTAAATCTGAAAATAATTCTTTGCTCTTACACATATGATTGCTACACCCCGAATCCAAATACTATGTATTTTTATCGCTTGAGTTCTCACTACTACTAACCAATAACAAAGTTTTCGAATTTTCAACATTATTTTCATCATAATTATTGACATGATAATTTCAATTATTTTCCCTTCTATATCTGCAATCAACGATTTTATGACCCGATTTTCCACAGTTATAACAACAATTAGTATTGTTACCTCCGTAATTATTACCTCCACCTGATCTGTCATGCTAATAATTATTTCCTCATTGTCCGCCACCAAAATTGTAATTGTCTCTGTCTCGATTGTTGTAACCACGGTCACCACCATTGTTGTAACCACGATTACCATTATTGTTGTAACTTCGTCCAATGTCATTATTGTAGCCACGACCACCACTGTTGTTGTAGCCACGACCACCTCCATTATTGTTACCGCGATCACCCCTATTATTGTAACAACGACCTTTGTTGTTGTACCCATGACCTCTACCACCATGGTTTTGGCTTTCCTGAGTTGATCCATTATTATCCTTTGATCCATCATTCACATTTTTCAAATTCACTTGACTTTGCAATGCAGCTTCTTCTGTTTTCTCTTATCTTTCACCAAATAATAACGCATGACTAACAAGGGCGGATTCTAATTCTGCTACCGTCAACGTCTTCAAATCTTTAGTCGTCATATTTATTTCTGCAGCACCTTGAAAAGCTTTCGTCATCGAACGAAGAATTTTAGAACAAATTCTTTCATCTGAAACATCATCTCTGTTTGCCTTCATATCTAAATCCAGATCGCTCACACGAGAGATATAGTCCGAAACTTTATCTGATTTCTCCATATTTATATTTTTAAATTTCTTCGTCAAAATTTTTAAATAATTTCTCTTAACTTTATCATCACCTTCGTACGTCTTTGTCAAAACATCGAACGCTTCATGTGCTAATTTAGAACCAATAATCTTCTTCCAAACACCATCTTCAACTCTATTAAAAATATAATCAAGTGCTTCAACAGACTTGATTTTCTCCCCTTTACCTGTATTCTCCGCAAGTTTCTTATCAACGTATTTTTCTAAATCACAAACCACCAAAAAATTGTACATCTGACATCTCCAATCAGAAAAATTAATTTTTCCATCAAATTTGGAACTCATATAAACATTGGTACAAACCATCTTGACCACGAACTAGCTCTAATATCAAATGTAGAGTTAAACAATAATGATACTAATAATAATTTCTCTCATAAAAGACAACCCACTGGTTTGTCACTTGAGGGAGAAGAATCAATTTCTTTGTGACTACTGTTTTGAAGAAGAAGAAAAACAGCAGGACACCAAACCAATGAAGAATTGATGAAGAAAAGAAACGAGGCGGCACACTTTTATTTTTTAGCTAAAAATTATTATCACTCTCTTATTAGACAATCTCAATAACACACATATTTATAGTACCTAAATAAATCTTTTATCTAATCGAATTTGGACTAGGTTAAAAACTAATACATAAATAAATCTTTTATCTTGTTGGACTTGGTTTAGGATCCAACAGATACGATAACAACTAGTCTATTCAAGCAGCGCACTCACCTCATTTCGTTGGAAAACTTTGTTACAATTAATTCCTAGAATCTGTGTTTGTGTGTTGTTCATTTGTGATGGAGAGAGAGAGAGAGAGAGAGCACCTAGATGAAAGTAGAATTTGTTTATGGATACTCTCCTAAGGTTAAAAACGAATAATAGTGGAGTAAATATGTTGTAAAACGATCTTACAGATCTTAATTCGTAAAATGGAACCTTATTTTCTTACAGCTCAATCCACCAACATATGGTGACTCGGGTAAGGAGGATCCGTCTTACAAAAAATATTCGTAAGACTGTCCATACCTTAGTTTTTGTCATAAGAGTGTAACATCAGATTTAGAACCTCGATCTTCACTTGCTAGTCTTGTCATTAACGGGATTCTTATAGAACGCCGGTAGCTAAATATGTACATAAAGTAGTCCATTTAATACAATGTTAATCATAAACTAGACTAAATGAAAAAGACACCATCCATCTCCATCATCTCTCTTCATACTTCATATATAGATGAAGCTCTACATTATAGGATTGTACTTAAAAACTAAATATTCATACTCTACATATAACATTATACCGTTATCGTGAAAACTAGTATATATATATATAACCTAAAAAAAGCAGATGCAACAAGTATATTCTATATACATGTGCAATTAATACCCCATTTATGGGTGTTCTTAATTATAGGATGGATACCTTAAATGAACGAAACAAGCAAATCTAAAACAAATCGAACAAAAGTGCATGTATGTGCTACTCTTAGATAGACTTGACAGCCAATCATCACAAAGAAATGGATAATGGACTTAAAAAAAACCCTAAGTACTTCAAGCCTAAGGCCCAAAGAAAAGTACAAATAAAATAATTCCCCTAAAAAAATATAGCCTAAATGAACAGAACCTAGGAAGAAGGAACACTATGTGTTGTGTGTTGTGCTGTGTGTGTGCGTGTGTGTGTGCGTGTGTGTGGGAGAGAGAGAGAGAGAGAGAGAGAGTGGAGGTAGGGAGGGAGAGAGAGTAAACAGTGTAAATTAAAAGGATATCTTGAAGAAGACAAAGGAGAGATAAGAATGAGCTTACTGCAATTCGAAGTGAGATGACTGAGAAAAAGAAATGTGAGAGAGAGAGAGAGAATGAATGTGGATAAGCAGATCATTATTAAGCCGACATTACATGAGCAGGTTGCTAAAAAGCAAGCAACAGGGTGTGATATGTTGTTGTTTGCTTCAGTACAAAGTATCTGACCCCTTACCTTCAAGTCTTCACTTGTCTTCCTTCAATTACCTCTTACTTACTTTCCCTTCCTCTCCCTGTCCTTTATGCGTAGGGATCTCCCAAAATCTTCTCACAGTTTTAAATATACGATGGAGCTAACCTTACTATCTCAAAGTTCAACCCACCAACACGCGATGAGCCGAGTCAAGAGAATTCATTTTGCATAAAATACCGTCTTAATTTCCTAAGTCTTTATCGTCCTTTATTCCTAGGATCTTGAATTAAAGAATGAAGAGATCTAGAGACGAGGAAATGCCCCGTTGGAAAAGTATATGTAACAGTATATATTCACGGTGTGTCTTCCAATCCAACTACTTCAAACTACTATATATAAAACTTACTATACGTCGTCTTTCAATTTTCAATCAATGGCCAGAATATAAATTTTATGTTTGAGCATGTGTTTTATTTGTCTATATCTATTCAATTCAATCTATCGACGTCTGCGTATAATTACTTACTATTTGTCTTTCAATCGAACTAAGTTCAAACTATCTTCATGTCTGATCATATGTTGTCATTCAATTGAATTAACCTCCTCGAAACACTTAAACTTAATTTGCTGTATTTAGTTCGCTGGTGCTAAGCTTAAATGTTCTAAGTTAAAAAATAACTTAATTACGAACTCCTTTCACTGCATTACTTATTTACCCCACTACACCACCACCACGAGAGTGAAATGAGCCGAAATGGGATAATTTACCAAGTACCCTAAATATAACTAACTCTCATGTCAGGGAAATGATGTTTCTTTCTATATAAGGGGCTTAGCCGGCCAGTTTGTCCAGTTTCTGACTTTTTATGGAAGTGATGCCTTAATTTGCCTCGAAAAGGAGATTTGTTCAGCGCCAGCTAGTGCACGTGTGAACCAGTACCCAGTCCCAGTCTCCTCCTAATCCTACTGCTCTATATGTCTCCCCCACCATACAAGGAAACACCCAAACTCCAAGCTCTAAGCTCTAATTATTCTATCTCAAGTTCTCACACAAGTAAAAGTTTTGGAAACTTAATAAATAGTAACCCATACCTCTCTCTCTCTCTCTCTCTCTCTCTTCAATCGTAAATAGTTTGCCACCCTTCGATGCCAACTCATTGAAAACCGTCCATGGCTTTAAATGACAACCCCCTCTTTCTTCAAACTAGTCAAACTTATAATTTACACCAACACCTACAAAAATGCTCATGATTATGTCATAATGTGCCCATCTAATCATAACTAGAGTACAAAAGCATGATGGGTCATCACCAAAATTCATTAATATCAATGTATGCAAGTTTCTCTATGAATTAACTCAAGCTACGTACCTATGTAGTGTATGCGCTGTAACCTGTAAGATGATTAGAAAGGGTTGAGAAGATAAGAGAAGCTAGTGTTGATGCTGTGTAAGCGAATCAGAAAGGTTGAAAAGCTGATAGAGGTCCGAGTGCGAGCTAGAGTGAAAATTAGAAAGCTGACCAGAAGCTGAGAGAAACCTGAATGCCAGCGTGGGAAAATGGTTCTAAGTAACATGTGTGTAGGGGGGGGGGGAGAGAGAGAGAGTAGAGAGGGACATTTTTTCCTAGTTGTAAGGGTTATGTCATTCTAAACTACTTCCTCAAAATATGGATGTTTCCAAGGGTTGATGATGTTCTTGATATGAATATGATCAAATTGTAACAGTACTGTTATAAAGTTGCTAAAAGTACTATTATCATGATAAAAACGAAAATCACCAAGAAAACAAGAATTTACAAAGTTCATCATCAATCAAAATACATGCATATCATCTTTGTCATCAAACTCAAAACAGAAACCTAACTGAAAAAGAAAAAAAACAGGAGAGAGAGAGTGAAAACGATCATAAGAAATAAAATTAGACATACGAGAGAGAAAAGAAAAGAATGAAACCTGAAAATATTTCTCAACAACTTGAGAGATTCCCTCTAGGTAAACCTAAGAAACTTGTTGCTAAGATTAAAATTCTTGGCGAGTCAACTCAAAAGGGTAATAATATCAAGCGTTCACCCTCTTCAATTTTCGCGTTCTTTCGACCCTTTGATTGAAAATCTAGTTAGTACGGAGGGCGACCGGACGCCCCCCAATAGGCCTCAGCTGGTAATTGAATGGAATTGAGTAGGTTAGGAGGCATGCCTTGAAAAAGAGATGGGTCTGCTAATAGTTGTTGATGATGTTGTTGTTGTTGTTGTTGCTGTTGCTGCTGCTGTTGTTGTGCTCCGACCGATCCCGGAGATCCAAGTGAACCTCCTTGCATAGGTAGATTACTCTCTTCATCCTCGAGCGGAAGCCTCTCGTAGGCGGCGTTACTGAAAGATGCTGCCATGATTACGACCGGGCCTGCTGCGAGAAGTACACCCACCACACTACCACCAACTACTTGACCTTGTCCACCGGCTAAATATATAGTCAACCCTGTGGCGGCAGGTGGTGCTGGTGGTGGTAAGAAAGACCCCGATAATGATAAGATCTCAAATCGGCCGTGTAATGTAACAATTGCACTAGGGGATGTGGGTTGTCTGAGTGTGACATTAGTGACCGTACCACTTCCACTCATAATGCAGACGCCTCTCTGCCGTCTGCGTGCAAAAGTGGCTATGCTCTCCATCACATCACAGCCATCAGCGACCTCCATCACGTGCGTGCGCAGGGCGTTAGCGCTGTCACGCGTGATGATGATGGGTGGTTTGGGCTTGTTCTTGGATCCGGCTGGCCTTCCTCGAGGCCTTCTCGAGATCTCTCCTTCTTTCCCTTCGCTGCTTCCGCCACCATTAAGCATCTCGTCGCTGTTGTTCTTGTCATCGCGTTCTCGCTTGAGGCCTCCCATGTTTAGCCCGCTCGTGCCGCTTTGTTCATCTTCAGAGTTCTGTTGTTGGTGGTGGTGAAATTGATGCAAATTGAAGTCTCTTGTATGAAAAGGAGGAGGGAGAGAGTGACCGTGAGACGACGCCGTTACCTGATCCATTAATGATCACTTCCTTCTTCAATTCAATTCTTTCCTTTTTTTGATTACTCAAAACCTGATCAGGAGAGTATAGTGAGCTAATTAAGAGAGCAAGAAAAATGGAAATAGAACAATTCAAGAAAGGGAAAGATAGTGGAAGCTAAAAGAGGGGGTAATAAGGAGAAGACTTTGGGGTTGGGGGACTAAAGGCTGGACAAACTTTCTCTCTCTATCCTTTTTCTTGCTCTTACTTTTGTTGGGGTTTTTTTTTCTTTCTGTTTTGGGGGGCTTGTTAAATGAAAGGAAAGTACAAATAGTCTTCAACCTAGAAAGAGAGGAAAGAAAGGAGTGGATTTTTGAGTGTCATCCACCAAAGAATTAGCTAAATCAGCAATTTAAGGTTTGAGGTTTTGGGGTCATGATGTTGTTTTTGTTGAGGGTTTGGAAAGAGTGGTGAAGGTGTACTTTGTGGGTGTGAGGATATGTTGTCGTGGTTCTCTCTCTGGCTTCTTTTAGCCAGAGAGAGAGAGAGAGAGAGAGAGAGTGTGTCTGTTGTGTTTGGGTTAGGTTTAGATTGAGATTTGAGAAAATAGATAGGAAGATGGGTTTTGGGTTTGGGTTTGGGTTTGGGTTTGGGTTTGGTGGGTCTGCTGGCGCATAAGGGCGGTGGATGTATGGGTCCCCCTCTCTCTCTTACTCGATATATGACGTGGTTGTATAGATCACAAACTAGTTTAATTAGTTGGACATCATAAGTTTTATATGTAATTACGCAATTGTAATCTACAAAATAAATTACTCCGTTGAACTAAAACGTTTATTTTATGGATTTTGTTCATAAATTATTATCATGTTCTTACTTTTGAGTCAAATAGAGCATTTTTTTTAAATAAAATTCAATGTATGTTTTCTTATTCTTTTCAAAATATAATAAAACACGTAATTTATAATATTTTTTTAAGTAGATTATTTTTTTTATTTAAAAAACGTTCAGTTTAACTCAAAAAGTCTAACCAATATAATTTGTAGTATTTTTTAAGTAAGTTACTAATTTTTTTGTAGTCCTAGCATTATTGATAGGTCTTAAATTGTCATTAACACCAACTCTCTTCTTAAATTCAACATGCCCTTTTTGCCCATAAATATAGAGATGTGTAGTCCATTAATTTACTTTCTATGATACTCATAAAATCTATAAATATAGTTGTTGAATTACTTCATAAAATAAAATGAAAAAAAATAAAGGAAATTAGAGAAAATTTGAGGAAGAGTACGAAAAGGATATCTCAACCGGGTTTTATTTAATACAGTACTCCCTCTGTTTCAAAATAAGTGTCGTTTTAGTAAAGTTTTTTTGATCCAAAGTAAGTGTCATTAAAGGATTTCAAGAAACATTTGTCCATATTTTTACCAAAACTGCCCTTATTTATTACTTTCAAATTAAGTGATGTTAAAAAGAGAAAATACTAGTGCAACTTAACACATTAAATGAACTTAAATAAAAATATATCAATCTTTTTATAAATTTATTTAATATGTGTGCGAATTACTAAAATGACACTTATTTTAAAAGGAAGGGAGTATCATATTGGTGTAGTAATTTGGGATGATGATAAACACAAAAGTTCATAACTAAGCTAATTATAGTCCAAAGAAAGGGAAAAAAGACTTAATGATGAAAGCAAACACAAACTAATTATAATGACAAATGATATTACGAGCTTGAGCTTGTGATATTAATACGAGCTTTAGTGTTAGAGCCGTTGGATGATTAAGTTGATGGTGATTTGGAGTATCTACATCATTATTTAGAAAATACCATATTTGATCTAATGGTGTAAAATTTTTAATAGATTTGATCTAACAGCACTAACACTCAAGCTTATAGTAATATCACAAGCTCTAGCTCGTAATATCATAGCTCATTATAATTAGTACATTAATCACGAGTAAATTCCTTTATATATTTTTAATTACGTAAGTAATTTAATTTATCGTTATCTTCTCTTTATCTTCTCTTTTATAAAAAGTGAAACTCACTTTTCTCATATTCATGATTTTGATCAAAACTAATTAGACAAATTAAATGAAAAAGACTACGGGTTCAAAGTTTCTTTAAAAACTTTTCTTCCCTCTTACTAAAAAAATTATCATGTTGAATTTTTATGATCAAAAGGATTGTTCTTTCAAATATAAATTTGACATATATTTTTTTCTAAAACGAAAAAAAAAAACCATAATTTGGAGTACATTTTATGTAATATGAATTATGTAATTTACAATATTGAATAAGATAAAACAAATGCACGTTAAAAAAAATTCTTTAAAAAACATCAATTCAACCATAAAAAATTAAAATAAAATAATTATTTAGGATCAAAAGCGGGAGTATTAAAACAGTAATTAAAGTGATTTATTTTAGGAAACTTTTTAATGGTTTCTTTTTATCATTCTCTACTTTCAGCAACATGGGCTATTTGGAACAGTTGTTGTTTTGTACACTTGCTCATAAATTATCCCCCATGTTTTTATGATAGTGAAATCACACTCTTTAGTACTCCCTCTGTTCCATTCAACCTTTTTAATGAAACGATATTTTTAATAAAATGATATTAATAATAAAATAAAATATTTATTTCTTAACTTTTAAAAATAAAACTTTTAAATAAAATATTTTAAAATAATAGTGACAATTTACGAGAGACGGTAAGCAGTGTGTTGTGAGTGAGAGAGAGGGGTGGGGGAGACTGGGAGTCGGTCAATCCTGCTGGCCAATGAAAGCTTTTCTGGCTGTTTTTGTGGTGGCAGGGTAGGTAATACGTGTATATTTTTGTATACTTTCCAATTAAAGAATACATAGCTGTCACAGTTAAATTGGACGGACTGCATCTAATGTAAGAACACACACGTGTGTGTAGAATGGATCATTTTGGTCGAATTATTATTGGTCCAGTTTGCTATAGAAATTTATAACACATAGTTTGATGTTGGGGTAGTAATTGAGTGTTAATTAATAGTTTTGGGTTAAATTTTGGCATAATGAATAACCTAAAACTATTTATTAATATTTAATTATCACTCATAAGTTGTTTGAAATTAAATTGACAAAATTATGAACAAGTCTCTTGTAAAATCGTCTTACTTATCTTAATTCATAAAATGAAATTTTTTCACACAACTTAATCAATCAACATACGATGAATTAAATAAAAATGATCCGTACGATAATAATATCTGTAACACTGTTTCATCTACATTTTACCCAAAATTATTAGGTTCAAACGTTCAATCAAAGTCATGTCGTAAATTTGTGTGTAAAGTATTTCGATTACACAAAACTTTAACTGGAGAAGTTTTGAATGTGTGAAAAGTGTGTGAGAGAGAAAAAGAGCGAGAGAGATCTGTTTCAAGTTTCCAAGGAGTGCCCACATGCACCACTAGCGTCTGCAAAGGGCTCTTATCTCCATCTCTCTCGATGTTAAGCAATTGGGGCCCACATGCTTCCTTAAGCTTGACACGTGGCTCTTCCCCCCGCCTTCTTCGGGTCTATTCATTGAATTTCTTCTTCCAAGTTTTAACTGGCTTCTTGATGGTCCTCAATTAGCCATGGAGGATCAATGTAATGTGGTGCACTTTTTTAATTATATTTATTTATACATTCAATTCTCATGGTGGTGGAGCCTAACAACCAACTTAATTCACAAAATTCGGCTTCAAGATTTCTCAACCTCCCACAATAATTTTCTTTTTGTAGCTTCATTAACATTTTCTTGGTACTTGTTAATTAATTGGATGGTGATTAGATCAGTCATTTTCCTTGACCTGGCTTGTATTATATATAGATTTGTCACAATGAAATTTATTATCGTATACAAACGAAAATAATAATTATATTATTTTGCGACAATAAATATAAGGCAATAATCATCTCACCAATTGCATGTAATAAGCAAAAAAAAAAAAGATTATGATAATATAGTTTTCTAGATTGATATAGGATAATAGGCATTTCAACAAACTCATATAAGAAGCAAAAAGTATGATTAAGATAGTTTTCTATGATTCATTTTTAACTTCCTCAAGAGGAAAATATTCTTTTACAACATAATAAACGATGCATTTCAAATAAACCAGATGTAAATATTTGTAAATAAAAAGTTAAATAAGACGGTCTTAAGGATATTTTTTATAAGACGAATCATTATTTTTTGACTTATAACGTATTGGTGGAATGAGTTATAATAAAAAAATAAAACTCTATTTTATGAATTAATATCCGTAATACTGTATTATATTAGACTTACTCATACTTGAATTGTTAGTAGACATTACCACTAGATAAAAAATATTTTTATAAAAACAACAAAAAATATATTTTCAATTATATTAAGTTAATAAAGTCTAAGAAAGATATTTCTAAATAACACATCAATTGGATGCATTTACTTTTGTTTCAAATGGTGGGAAGTGGGTGAGTCAAACTCAAATTACATTGCTAATTGGTAATAAAGAAATTGACGACCACAATACAAAGCTGTAGTCATGTTTGTTGGTTAATTTATGTTTTGATATGACCGTTTGTCCTTAACGTAGTCGACATCATTAACAATTGCCTTCAAATTATTTTGAAAGACTTGTACATTTGACTTCCCTCTCTATAATATTGAATCCCAATTGATTATCCCAAATTATTTAGTGATCTTAATTTTCTCGTTCTTTTGCACCTCTCCATTCCGCTATTTCATTTAGAATGTTTTATTTTTTTTAAAATTACTTTTAAAAACCGATTGCTGATTGAATCAATCAAATGATCAAATGCGTTGAGCCTAATATAAGTAATTTGGTATTTTATATTCACTGCGCCATTAAAAAAGGTATATTAATATTATTGGAATAAATCATAATAACAAAAATACTTAAAGACAAACAATATGTTTACAACACACGTAAATGAAAAGGATGAAATTTTATATAAATTATAAGCATAATTTTTTAAAATAAACTTTTAAAATAAAAGATCTTAAAATAATATCATGAACTATTTACATAGAACGAAAGGAGTACTACATCATAATCGTGTATTTTGACTATAATTATCACATAGTTAAAATTTCATTGAACTCATTTTACTCCAACTAGTCTCAAACAAAGTGATTGTAAGGGTAAAATAGGCATAACCCATTTTAGTCTTGTTTTCACCTTTCTTGGTCAAAGTAGGTTTTTAAATTAATTAATGTTAATTTAGGATTTAGTATATTTTATTAGATTTAGTTTAGTTATTTTTGGTAACAAAATATTTAATTAGATTTTGTTTTTCCTTGGTCCTTAAGGTTTTATCATTTTTGGTAACAAAATCTTTTATTAGATTTAGTTTTGGTATTTTTTTTTTGTAGCATAATCTTTTTGTAGATTTTAAGTGCACATATTTGGTAACTAAATCTTTGTATAAATCCTAGTCTAACCATGATTCTTGACCAATTTCATATTTGGTAATCAAATCCCATAAGTTTGGTAAGTTGTTGATATTTTCCTTAAATACTAATCCTTGTCATTGTTGGAGTTGGATTCCTTTATGTGTGTAGGTTTCCTCAAGTATTATAAATAGAAGACAGGGGAAGGCGGTGAGCAGAGCTTGAGAGAGAAGATCAAAGCCATAAACTGGGCAGCCGCAGAGAGCTGACGAGAGAGAATCAAGGCATTGAGTTTAAGCGAGAAAAACAGAAGGGCGTGCTGTAAGCTTGAAAGAGTAAAGAAAAATTCCATAAACTGAGAGCAATACGACTACAGTTCTGTAGCAGTTCTTCATGTCCTTCAGCAGTCGCTTGAAATTTCTGAGAATATAACCTTGTTCTTCCTGAAGTTCTGATTTGTGTGCTTCCTGTTTTTCCTCTTCTTTTGGAAGCTGAATCTGTTTTTTTCTTCCCACGTTTGGTTTAGTGTTTATGTGGGATTTTTGGTTCTCCAAGATACTATATCTTGTGAGAATCGTTGTAAGGTTTTTCATTGAAAAACATTGTTGATTTTAGTAAATTTTGTGTGGCCTTGAGGCTTGATCTACAAGTATTAATCTTGTAGATTGGTTTTGATAAAAACTTGGACTTTATCCTTCTGTTTGGTGCTGTGACAAACTTTAAACTTCCGCTGCTATTATTTGTTGTGTCATTGTGTTTGCCATTGTAGCTTCAATCACATCTACATTGGTAATCACATTGACTTCTATTGAGAATCCGCGTTTTCACGTTCTTTCAATTGGTATCAGAGCCGTCTCTTGATATCACTAAGAGTCGATTCTGTTTAAAGTCGCGATGGATTCTCAGTATGAGAATGTGGTTCGCCCTCCTTTTTTGACTAGTGCAAATTATTCTATTTGGAAAGTCAAGATGCGTATCTTCATCAAATCAATTGATGAGAGAGCGTGACTTGCTGTTCTAAATGGTTGGACTCCTCCCAAAACTACTGATGATGATGGTGATGTAAAAATCACCAAAGAAGCAGATTGGTCTAATAATGATAGAAACATTGCCTCTTTTAATTCTAAAGCCTTGTCTGCCATATACAAAGCTCTTGATGCTAACACCTTTAGGGTTATAGCCAACTATGAGTCTGCTAAAGATGTATGGGAGGCCCTTCAAACCTTGTGTGAAGGACCTTCCAGTGTTCGTGCTTCTAAGTTAAGATTGCTTACCACTCAATTTGAAAACACAAGGATGAATGAAGATGAAGATATTATGTCTTACTATGCTAGATTACTTGATTTGTCTAACTCTGCTCTTGCTTTGGGTGATCCTATCACCAATGATCGTCTTGTTAGCAAGATGATGCGAACTTTGCCAGAAAGGTTTAACGTGAAAATTTGTGCTATTGAGGAAGCTCATGACATTGAAAAAATTAGTTTTGAAAGACTTGCTGGCATTCTACAAAATTTTGAGTTAAACCTCAATGAGCAAATTAAGAACAAAGGCAAAGGTGCATCATCTTCTACTCTTTCTATTGATAGTATTGTTTTTCCTTCTGTTGCTGAAATCTCTTCTGAATTTCTTGAATTGCATAAGGAGATTGAGGAATCTGATTTTGGTGAAGAGTCAATGGATTTTTTAACAACAAAGTTTAAAAAAATTTTGAAAGCAAAGGGGCAAAACAGATCTCCATCTTCTATCACCAAAACAGTTTTCAAAAATGAGCCTAGCAAATTTCCTCACAAAGAAAGCTCTTTTCAAACCCCTGAAAAATCTTTTACCAATCCTTTTGCTAAGCAGCCTACATCTAGAAGTAAAAATATTGATTCTATTCAATGTAGGGCTTGTCAAGGGTTTGGGCATTATGCTAATCAATGTGCAAACACCTTAAGGAAAAAAGGTTTGAATTTCTCAGCAACCTTGAGTGATAGTGATGGAGAAGATCCAGGTGATCTTATCACCTTGAATGTTGTTTATGATTCTGATTCTGAAAATGCAGATGTTTCAGCCAATGTGTCACCCGATGTTGCAACATCAGGAGCAACATTGGGAGAGACATTGAGCGTAACAGAACGATTTCTTTTTTAATTCCACAATTGCGAAGATGATGGAGAGACAGATTCGACTGCTGGAAGGGTACAAGGAGCTGTACAAGGATTGGGAAAAGAGAGCTCATCAAGTTATAGTGCTTGGAAAGGCAAACGAACTGCTAAAAAAGGCTAATGAAGAACAAAAGGAGTGTCTTACAAGGTTGGAGAGTCTCTTGAGTAAGAAAGATGTGGAGATTGAAGATCTGAAAGAAAAGCTCATCCTAGCCAATGAAACCATGGCTAAATGGAACTCAAGCCAACAAAAAATGGATGAGATGTTGAATTCTGATAATTCTGGTAAGTCTGGTATTGGATTCAGGCCCAAGATGTTTGTGAAAGAAGGTGAAGGTATGTCTACTGAACCAAAACATCCCACACACAATTTTCAAGAAAAATTTTGTTTGTCACTTCTGCCATAAGCCTGGTCACATACAACCCTTTTGTTTTCTGAAAAAGGCTATGTATGAGGATGAAATAAGACAAGCCTTTTCTCGAAAAATTCGGATGCTGAGAATGGTATGAAGCGCCAATGCAAAGAACATTGGCAGTCACATTGGAAGTCTCATCAGAAAAATTTTTCTCAAAACCACCAACCCAAAATTTTTAAACAAATGTGGGTTCCTAAGGGTAGTAATGACAAAGGAAAGTCCAAATATTGTGAACCCTTTGATATATGTCCTGGTGCTAAGCGGTTCTATGAAACCATTGATGAATACCATGATGAATCTCCTCCAAAATCTTCGAACCAAAGATTACGAAACCAAGTAAATCTGCACATGATCAGACAGAACCTGCATGTTCTGAAAGTTCAGCCAATGTGATTCACAATGTGTCACCCAATGTGTCACCCAATGTTGCAACATCGGTAGACACATTGGACAGAAACTTGGTAGATTCAGATCAGTCCGAACTTTCGAATCAGTCCTGAACATTCAAAATCGGTCAATTTGGATGGTTGCAGCCATGACATTCCTAGCCGTATTCAGAAAAACCATCCAATCTCTCAAGTGATAGGTGATATTCATGATGGCATATACACAAGGAGAAGAGGTAAGGTTGATTCTCAAAAATTTGCATGCTTATCAAAATATTTTTGAGAGAAGCCTTAAAATTTTTATGGATGCTCCAAATGATCAAAGGTTATGGACTACACATTGATGTGTTAACCTTGTTTTTTGATAACACCTATGCATTTTGCTTAGCACAGAAATCCAGTTCATCATTCTCTAACAAAACACATTAATATAAGACACCATTTTTTAGAGACTTGGTTGATTATGTAAATTGTTTGCATTGAACATGTTGGGACCGAAAATCATCTTGCTGATATATTTGCCAAGTGTCTTGTTTTTGAGAGATTTTTCAATCTTTGGAAATCTCTTGTGTTTTGTGTGCCATATGATTTTACACTTAGTTAATTATAAAAAAAAAAAAAAAAAAGGCATGATTGCATATTGTCTTTAGAGGGCACTCTAGATCAATTGACTCACATGTATGTGTCTCTTGTGGTTGCTTGGGAATTTCATTCAAAATCAGTTGTGATTTTTTGTTATGATTCTCTCTCTCTCCCAGTTCTTGAGTATGTTTAAAGTCCACAAAGGAAAGAGCTACCTTTTGAAATTTTTGGGATGCAGCAATTTGTCAAAATACTATGGAGCTTAGGCTTTCATGGGTTGATCTTGAGAAAATTGACTCCCCTTAATTGAAAAAGTGTGAAAGCTACCTAACGGAAAAGAGCTACCTATGAACAAGGTTGTGGCACCTTTCTTTTGGGACTATGAATCCTCGGATTTCATGGGTTGATCAAAATGCAAAATTGCTTCCCTTAGTAAATAGTGTGAAAGGTTCCAAGTGGCAGGTTTTTATAGCTTGAAATAAAGTAGAGCTATATTCTTAGGGAAATAAAGTACCTATGGATTTTTGTTGTGAAAAATTTTACGATCTTGGGAGAGAAATCTAGTTGAGAAAACAAACAAAAAAAATACAAGATTGAAAATAAAATCACAATTTTTGCGAATGCATCTCCCAATGCAGTTACATTAGGAACTACATCCTTTGATCTGGTCTTTATCACTTGTGTGTGATTGCATTTTTTATTTTTTTTGCCTAGCTTTTAGTCATCATGTTTTTAGGCATAAAATTTTAGGACATGCATTGTTGGCAATGATATTCAGCTTGCATTGGTGAAATTTTGTCCTAATATAAACTGTGCAAATCAATTTCCAAAAATCTCTATGTTAAAAAATATTTAGTGGTTGTCTAATTTTTGTGTGGATCTAAGAGGTTTTGAATCTGGATATGATGTGCTCAGTTATTGCTAATGGTGTGATCAAGTCTTGGTGAACACTTTATTGTGTTTTTCAAAATCTTTGATTTTTGAGAGTTCCTAAAAAGATTGTTTATCCCTCTTCCTTTTCCGGTCAAATAGGGGGAGAGTGATCAAGTGTTTATGGTGATGGTGATGAATCCTATGATTTCTGACTTTATACCTTGTACAAATTCAGGAGGAGATGTGATTTTCTAACCAATGCAGGTTAGATGGTTTGATTGGTGTTGTATAAACACTTGTCTTTTGATTTGACCAGAAAGGTTCAACAAAGGGGGAGATTGTAAGGGTAAAATAGGCATAACCTATTTTAGTCTTGTTTTCACCTTTCTTGGTCAAAGTAGGTTTTTAAATTAGTTAATGTTAATTTAGGATTTAGTATATTTTATTAGATTTAGTTTAGTTATTTTTGGTAACAAAATATTTAATTAGATTTTGTTTTTCCTTGGTCCTTAAGGTTTTATCATTTTTGGTAACAAAATCTTTTATTAGATTTAGTTTTGGTATTTTTTTTGGTAGCATAATCTTTTTGTAGATTTTAAGTGCACATATTTGGTAACTAAATCTTTGTATAAATCCTAGTCTAACCATGATTCTTGACCAATTTCATATTTGGTAATCAAATCCCATAAGTTTGGTAAGTTGTTGATATTTTCCTTAAATACTAATCCTTGTCATTGTTGGAGTTGGATTCCTTTATGTGTGTAGGTTTCCTCAAGTATTATAAATAGAAGACAAAGGAACGGCGGTGAGCAGAGCTTGAGAGAGAAGATCAAAGCCATAAACTGGGTAGCCGCAGAGAGCTGACGAGAGAGAATCAAGGCACTGAGTTTAAGCGAGAAAAACAGAAGGGCGTGCTGTAAGCTTGAAAGAGTGAAGAAAAATTCCATAAACTGAGAGCAATACGACTACAGTTCTGTAGCAGTTCTTTATGTCCTTCAGCAGTCGCTTGAAATTTCTGAGAATATAACCTTGTTCTTCCTGAAGTTCTGATTTGTGTGCTTCCTGTTTTTCCTCTTCTTTGGAAGCTGAATCTGTTTTTTTCTTCCCACGTTTGGTTTAGTGTTTATGTGGGATTTTTGGTTCTCCAAGATAATATATCTTGTGAGAATCTTTGTAAGGTTTTTCATTGAAAAACATTGTTGATTTTAGTAAATTTTGTGTGGCCTTGAGGCTTGATCTACAAGTATTAATCTTGTAGATTGGTTTTGATAAAAACTTGGACTTTATCCTTCTGTTTGGTGTTGTGACAAACTTTAAACTTCCGCTGCTATTATTTGCCGTGTCATTGTGTTTGCCATTGTAGCTTCAATCACAGCTACATTGGTAATCACATTGACTTCTATTGAGAATCCGCGTTTTCACGTTCTTTCAGTGATCTTGAGCTTGCAATTAAGCTCATGCTATGCTCTTTTAGCTCCCATATTCATGTGGTGTGGAGTTCTAATTACTGAGCATGTTAAAGCAAACTTCAAGTAGCTTGAGTTGATTTATTGATCAATCTTACTATTCTCTGGGACAATTTGTTGACTATTAAACCAAGCATAATTCAACTAGAATTAGTATTTGTTTTTAAGTCTCTATTATTTATTATTTAGAGGTCAATTAGTATTGTGTTTCCTAATTTGTTTAGAGTTTATTATTAGGACTATTATAAATAGATGGTTTAAATAGATGGTTTGAGAAACCTTATTACACCCATTAGAGAGGAAGATTAAAAATATAATGAGAGAGATTTTATGTAAGCTGACTGAGGCCAGAGTTTTAATTAAATAGACAATTTTAGATTGTCTACATTTGGTATCAGAGCTTGAGGCTCGATCGTGGTTATTGAGAAGTTCAATAAAACAACTTTAAATCAAGTTTGCATAAGGAGATATATCTTGTAGAGTTGTAGGAGTTAGGATTTTTCTCTCTCTAGGGTTTTCTCTCTAGGGTTTCTTTTCTAAGTTCGCTCAGTAACTCCTCCACCGTAGGATCCTCCCTTGGCGCCGGTTTCTCCATCTTCTAAGAAGTCCTTCGCTGACATCCTTACTTCCTCTCCTTCTTTATCTTCTCAAAACCCTATTCCCATTATTCCGCCCTCAACATATAAGGGAGAGCCGGCCCTTCGCTTAACCCCATCTATTATATCGACTCTTTCTCAACCCTTCCAGTTCACGCTTGTCGGAAAATTCTCCCATGGCCGCCCATCGATGGAGATTATGCGTAAAGAATTTCAAACGTTTGATCTCAAGGCTGCAGTTACCCTAGGCCTTCTCGACTCAAAGCACGTCTTAATCCAAGTGAATCATGAAACAAATTTCCAGCGTCTTTGGATCAAAGACCAATGGTTTGTTGGTGCCTTTCCTATGCGTGTGTTTAAGTGGACTCCGGATTTTCGCCCTGAAGTTGAAAGCCCCATCGTGCCAGTGTGGTTCTCCTTCCCAAATCTTCCCATTTTTCTGTTCAATAAAAATGCTCTTTTCTCTATTGGTAATATGATTGGTAAGCCTCTACTAATTGACTCTCCAACGGCAAATCTTTCTAGACCTAGTGTAGCGCGGATCTGCATCGAAGTCAATCTTACATCTGTCATTCCTTCTCGAATCTGGATTGATAGCGACTCTACTTCATCACCAAGATTTTGGCAGCCCATAGAGGCTGAGCGTCTTCCATTGTATTGCACATTTTGTCATCGACAAGGTCACGATGGGGACTCATGCAAAGTGTATCTCAACCAGATTGGGAGAGGTAAGGAAATCGCAAACTCTGATGTTCCCGCTCGGGAAAAGTGAATCTTAAATTTGAAAGGCAAACGGCAATTTTATGTGGAAACCTAAACCTACTCCTCCCATGCAATCTGTCCCTCAACAAGTTCCTCAAGGAGAAAGTAACAATGAAGAAGAAGTTTTAGTCGCTCCTCAAGTTTGACCAAGAATTGACCCTCGTCAGGTTGATCCTCCTAGAGAAAGCCAAAATTTGGATGACACGGGTAACATAGCTTCTGTTGTGGTGGACGATCAAATTAATCAAGAGCCTTACATTCGGTGGAGAACATCCCAAATAATCTTTGCTCAAGCTCCCCCTCATGGCTCGACCATCCCAGTTCCTAATCCCCAAGTTCAGGTGCCGGCCATGGATGTTCCCTCTAGCAGCACCTCTCGCAGCCCAGCCCAAACAACATGTAGCCCTTCACAAGTTCAACCTTCTTCATCGAATGATGTTCAAATTGACCTCACAAAAAGTACCCGGTCCCCAATTCAAACATCTCCATCTCATAGTCATAAAAATATTTCTTCCAACCTGAGCCCCAACTCCCTCCCTTTCAGTCCTTGTATAAATACCCAAGCCTCTATGCAGACCAATTCTCCTCCTCAGCCCTGTCATCCTATGAACATTGTCTCCCCTAATAAATTTGTCGTTCTGCAAACTATCGAAGAGGAAGATTCTGATAACGATCACGCTCAATTTGAAGCTCTTGATCTTGACACCTCAAGTCTTAGAAGGTCGAAGCGTCGTACGAAAAGTCGTTATCGTAATTATTAGATTTCTTTTTTTGTTTTATCTAGGTTTATTTTCTTTTGTCAGTTTTTTTCTGTTTCTTTCTCCAAGGTAAGGCTCCTTTGTCCCCCTTTTTTTAAGGGTAAGGTTGGTTGTCTCCCTTTAGCTTGTTTTCCTTATTTTCCCATTTATAAAAATCTTGCATTTAAAAAGAAAAAGAAGTTCAATAAAAGCTTGAGCTTTGTTGGTTCTGTGGAGAAAATTGTTATTCAAGTTTGCAATTTTGGCTATTAGGTGACGACCCCTTGAACAAGGACTCAACAGAGTATTGATGTGAGTTCGTTTGATAACGAGTTGAAGAAAGATTATAGAAGAATTATTGGAGCGTGATTATTTGTGAGAATGTGCTATATTTAAAGGTGAGTCAATAAGGTAGTGTTTGGTAACTTTTCTATTTCTTTTTTTTGTTTCACATGTTTTTGTTTCACTTTATTTCTGTTTCTTTTTTATTTTGGACAAGAAACAAAAACAAGTTTGATAGCCGTTTCTATTTCTATTATGAAAAAGAAACAAAAACTAATCATTTTTGACAAACATTTTTATTTCCTTTCACAAAGTTATATTATTTTTCAAAAAAATTAACACATTACAACTTTGATAATAGTATATTATATCCAATTCGAACGGGTAGAAAAATAATTCACATGATTTCATCTACTATTAAAAAAAATGTGGATAAACAACTTCTCATCAGTTGGGTTGGATTGGAACGAGTGATTGGTCGAAACTTATTAGAACCCGAATATCAAACTGATTTAAGAAAAATGTTAAGTTTACCACCAGGATTACCACTATGGTGACAACTTTGCCTTGAAGGCAAAGTGCATGTGAGGTGCATGTGCATCTTTAAGGCATAGTTGTCACCATAGTGGTAATCCTGGTGATAAACTTAGCAAAGTTGCTGATTTAAATGGGTGACGTGTTACAACGGGACGGCTCGTCTTAATCCAGATTTTCTCCCAAAATTTCATAGAGTAAAAGCTATCGGGTCAAAATGGGTAATGGATTCTACCCGCTTTAACCCGACTCGTTAATATTTTTGGGTCAAAACAGGTTACACGTGCAATCCAAAAATATTAACGGGTTCAGTTTGGTCGGGTGGATTAACGAGTTCAGGGTTGTAATTGTCAGACCTAATATATACATACACACACACACACACACACACATACACATATATATATATATATATATATATATATATATATATATATATATCAAAGTTCGAAGGCTAGACCTCATTTAAGTTGACCGACCTTGACTCTTCTAAGTTTGGAAAAAGAATCATTTCTTTTAAAAAAGAAACGATTTTTTTTCATTTCTAAATTTTGGGGAATAATGAGAAACGTTTCTAGTTTATCAGAAATAGAAATGATTGTCAAATGTATTTCTATTTCTATTCTTTGCAAAAAATTAGAAATAGAAACAAAAATATTAGAAACGAAATGGTTAACAAACAAGCCCTAAGTTGCTTGATTTATAATGATGAGTTTTCTCAAGTTAGTTCTTTATAATTATGATTATTGGAGTATTGACATTAGTAATTATCTCAAAGAATGTTATTTATCGTCGTATGATGTATTTGAGCAATTTGATAATTTGGAGTTAAAGACACTTTCGATAGCGAAAGAGCTTCGTGTTTGGCCGATTTTACAAAACTCGATACATGAAGAAATTTGGGGTTTGTTGCATTTGGGAAGTGCAGAATCTTTACAAGTGGTTTGGGAAAAACTAGAACATATTTTTAAAAATTATGAGGAATGGAAGAAACTTGAGCGTGATTTCAAATACTTTGTAGGTCCAATTATTTCTAATGAATATTGGACAACGAATTATTCATAAGACAAGTTTACGGTTGAAAAACAAAGAAGACATTTAAAAAATAGAGGAGATGAAAGAAATTTTGAAGAAGATTGATGAGGAAAAAGAAATTGAAAAGAGAAAACACGATATGGTAGATGGAAGACGAAAAGAAAATGAATTGGAAGAGAATAATGATGAAAAAGAAAGTTTTGAATTTGGTGGTGATACGAAGGAGGAATTGAATGTGACTGAAAAAGATGACAAAGATACCCTGTTGGGAGATACGGGCATGGCATTGGCAACAAGTTCCACTTCTGATAGCTTGTCGCACCCGTTAAATACTTCACCTTCTGATGTGGGTATTAACCATGATTTGGGCAGTAAACCTAGTGATGATCTTGTGCTGGAATTACAGATTGCAGAAAAGTCAAATCAACTAAGTGAAGCTGTAACCAAGATTAAATCTATAATGGAGGAGGTTGCAAAGCTTGAGGGAGAGTTAGAAATCAGTCGTAAGCTCCTAGATGAATCACAGATGAATTGCGCTCACCTAGAAAATTATCTACAAAAAAGCAAGTATAATTTATCAGATGGGGAAGATGATGAGTTTGAAGATGAATGGGTTAACATGAAAGATTATTTTGATCGTGAAGAACAAGTCAAGAAGTTGTATATCAAGTATAAAGTTCGTCCTCAATCGCGAGTGAAGATGAAGACCGATGTTCGAATTCAAGTGTATGAAATACTGACATCTGTAAAGATTGCGTTGAATATTATTGCTCGAGATGGCGATGGACCAACCAGCTTGGTTTAAGGGAGCCAATGTTGACTATTAAACCAAGTACAATCCAACTAGAATTAATATTTGTTTTTAAGCCTCTATTATTTATTATTTAGATGTCAATTAGTATTGTGTTTCCTAATTAGTTTAGAGTTTATTATTATGACTATTATAAATAGATAGTTTGAAAAACCTTATTACACCCATTAGAAAGAAGGATTAAAAATATAATGAGAGAGATTTTGTGTAAGCCTGCTCAGACCAAAGCTTTAATTAATTAAACAATTTTATATTATCTTCACAATTTGACCCCATATTTCCCCTAGCCAACCATTTAGTCTCGACTAAATAATTAGCATCTACTTTTTTTCCCCACTTTTTTACAACTTTAATTATGCCCTCTATCATTTTACATACTTAATCTAACATCCTCGATTAAGTTATGTCTAATATAAACACATGTAGCATTAATTCTTAGGTACATGCATATGAGGTGTGATCAATACGATATAAAGTAATGGAGAAAGTAGACTTAAAAGTTTTAATAAAACCAAGTCTAGATGAATTGATTCATTTATCATCATCACATGAGTAAAATGTGAATAATCAGTAATCGAATTTAGCTCGAATCATGCCAAACTTTTAGCAGCCCAAGTTGGAGCTAAAACCAAAACGGAGCATCACTCATGATCATGTGATACGCACAAGATGATGGGTGCAGGGTGTGATGAACAAGTGATTAGGTGAAGGGAAACATTTGGGGGAAGGAGGGTTTGACCCCAAAATATAAAAAATAGCAAACAAAATGAAACCAACATATTTCAAGTGCAAGAGCTTGTTTGAAGCAACATTTTTAAAATAAGTTTTTTAAAAAAAGATTAAAACGTAATTTTTTATATAAAAAAACTTCATTTTGTAACGGTGAAAACATATTGTTTATTTTGATAACGCACCTTATTCGAACGTTGCATTAAGATAGATTATAATCGAAAAACTTGTGTTTTTTGACATATAAGTTATCTTGTAAGACTTGCGAATCTTAATCCGTAAGATGAGACTCACTCTCTTGCAGCTCAATACATGATGAATTCGATAAGAAGAATTTATATTACAAAAAAATCTCGAAAGATCATCTTACTTTAAAAAATTGCGTATAAAAAAACAAATGACCAAACAGACTCTAAAACTATGGTTGAAAAAAATATTGGATATACAAGAAGTGGACGTTGTATCAACAATTAATGAAACAATAGTGTTAGGTTTACCATTAATTCTATCACTATTGTTACCACTAAGCCTTAGTGAAGGGCAATGTTGTCTTTAACTAAAATTTATTTTGTTTTCACCAAGGCTTAATGGTAACAATAGTGATAGAGATAGTGATAAACATAACATTATTGTTAATGAAAAGATTAACTTATATGCAAAATTTTAACAAAAAATTAACCAATTAAATGAAGGAAGGACATTATTTTTGATCGATTTGTAATACCAAATGGAGGGTATCAACTTGATTAGACATGGAGAGGGGGAAAGAGGGGCGCGAGGAAAAAGACGCGTGGGTGTCGCTGGCACAAAAAGAGAGGCATGGCCACGAGCTAGACCACCATCCCCTTGTGCCCATCTCTTTTGCCCGGCGGACTCTCTGCTGAACCAAACTTTGAGTAGTTCCCTCCCTCCTCTTTCTTTCTTTCTTTCTTCTTGTTCCTCTCTTGTTATTGGGATTCTCTTTCTCTCCATCTCTCCAGCCTTTTATTTTTTAGGTTCTGAAACTCAAAACACACACACACACTCACGGCTCTTGCGGGGGAGTACCCATGTAACAAGAAGATGCTCTTTGTCGGACCTCTCTCTCTCTTCTTAGTTCTTACTACTTCTTACAATGGCCATTGATAATCCAAGCTTTTACTGGTCCCCAATTTGGAAACTATAAATCTAAGCCTAATTTTACTGGTTTATTAATTCAACTTAGTTTTTGTCTCGATTTTTTTTTTACAGTCCCTTATGCTGAAATTGTAATATTTGAAGGGTCTTGCAAAGTGTCTTGCCAAAGTGACAATTTGTGTTCTCGTGTTGTGCTTATGTTTCACTATCATATTTTTATGTTATCTATTTTATTGAATCATAAATATAACAATAAATATTATTTTAATAAAGTAAATAATTTCGTGTCTTTCATGCCGTGTTTCGTTTCGAGTTTTGTATCGCGTCATGTCATTTTTCTCTGTAATTATATGTTTATAATCGTGTCGGGCTAGTTCATACTATAGTGTCGTGTCAGTCATTATCACCCATCTTGCTACACATTTGAAACTATTTTGTTTGGTGGAGCGTTTTGACCAAAACGCTAACAAAAAACACAACATTTTCTCTTTAAAAGTATTTCAATGAAGCGTTTTAAGACGCAACGTTTTAAAAATATAATGCGTTTACAATTACTTTGGTTATGGAAATAGCATTTTAAAATAGTTTCTCGGCCAAAATACGAATTTCCCCCCAATGTTTCCACTCAATCTCATAGTGGTACACAACCTAAGGTTTGTGTCAAACTCATACCTAACGTTGCCAATTGTCTCATTTTGCAACCCTAAACCAAATGGGCGTTTGATTCATAACATTAAATAGCTTGTGCTCTTCCACGCGATGGGCATTTTCGTCTATACCTTCCACAATTTATCTTCAACCCTAAGCAGCTCTGCGATCTATCCATCCCTCGATATATCTTCAATCCTCACCCAACACTCTCCCCCTCTCACCATTGCCTATTATCCCCTTCAACTTTAGCTTCGTCGCTCTGACTGAGTCTCTTTACCCAACGCTCTAGCAATCCCCTTTTTTCAAGCCAAGGTCGCCAATTTTTCTTCTTCAGAATACTCTCTATTCAATGTCACACCAGCCTCACCAAGCCCATATCTGATCAGGGTTGTGTCGCCCCACATCCAGTCTCAATCTCCTTCGTCTTCAAGCTTTATCCCAAGAGAGAACTCGTCTATCTATCAACAGTCAAGCTCAGCTAGCCCCGTTCACGTTCACCATCTCCATCTTCGGTCTTCTTTTATGCCAAATCCCAATCACCCACTTCGAGTCCCGCCATCTCCAATTTCGATATCACCTGTCTGCTCCAATCTTCATTAAAGCACGAGCTCTGGTGAAGTCCACCACCGCCGAATGCATCCCTTAAGTTTCAAACATCGCTGGTTGTGTTACTCTCCCTTTGCAATTGCTTACAATCGACGGGGTTCACTGTAAGCCCTGCTGCATTTGATTGATAATGGGCAAGAGGCGCGCTACGTCAAGTTTATCTATCGCGGTGTAAAAACAGTTCCTTTATTAATTAATGCCACATAATTTTTTTACCACGATTCCTTTTTTTTGTATATATCACGATGCAAAAAAAGCTCATTAATCAATTAAACTCATATAATTTTGCACCGTGATTCCCTTTTTGATATATCATATTGAACATATTTATATACTGCGGTGCATATGTTTTTTTTTTAATTAGAATATCAAGAGCCAACATTTACACTATTAAACCGTGGTGCAAAAATTAATGCACTAAAATTGATGAATCGTGGTACAAAAATAGATTAGCAGTTACACTATTGAACCGCGGTGCAAAATTAATTTAATAAAAGTTGATGAATCGTGGTTCAAAAATAAACTAGCAGTTACACTATTGAACCGCATTACAAAAAATAATACGATAAAATTGATGAATCGTGGTGCAAAAATAATTACTTTCGTAGCAGCGCCTACGATTCATTAAGAGTATCATAGTTATTTTACCACCAAAAATAACTTTTTCAATTAAAAATAAAAACAATATACTTTAATAATTAAAAATTTCAAAAACTGCATCGAGCCGTAATTTTTTCAAGATGTTAATTCCTCGTGTCAAATATGATCAAATATAAAGTTGTACCGGTAAATGGTAATGCTCTAATCAGTCCATTAGTTCAGGCCACTAGTTTGACCAATGATGTTTGATTTTGATGAGATCCAATCATAATGAGAACCTTTGGTTTATAAGTATTTTCCAGTATTTCAATTGTGTAGGAACGTTTTTAATTAATATTATGAATGATAGCATTTTATCTTGAAATGCGTAAATTAACTGATAGCGACTCGTTTACTTTAATCATAGGTCTCGAGATCGAGCCAAGAAAATAAAGTTGCCTTAAAACCTGGTATTTGTGATATATATTAATTGGCTCATGAATTACTCTCGTGCCTTTGAATGATCAGATCACATTTGAAAACTAAAAATAAAACAAAATAAATTAGCAACATTTTACTCCCTCTGTTTTGGATAAGATTTTTCGTTTGAAAATCAAAGTTATTTTAAAAAATGATATTTTTATAACTTATTAATAATAAAATGATATTTTTATGACTTAATTTTTGAAAGTATATTTTTTAAGTAAAATATTTCAAATAAGCTAATATATTCTTTGTCCAAAATTGTGGGAGTAATCGATATTATGAATCTACGATATGGCCTTGGGTGGCCAGCTTTTGCTTGTTTGAGTGAGATTTTCCATTTCTAGGCAAAAAAAGGTTCACTATTCCTTGAGAGGAATAGATAGAGGCAAAACTTTTAGAAATTTTATTATCCTTTTATTGAAAAAATAATCTTAGGAATTATTGTTTAATCTAAAAAATAATCATACTAGGTACCATTCAAGATTTACTAGGACTAACAGATCATAATCTAACCAAATAAATCATACTAGGAATTTATAGAAGTTTAATCGAGATACTCTAAACTTGTCTAACAGATCATAATCTAACCAAATAAATCTTGAAGTACCATTCAAGATTTACTAGGACTGAAATATGATGTTTCTAGTTATATAGGAGTAATTACATCAGTTGTCATGTACTATTGGTAGTTGAACAAATCATCCTCGTACTCAATGATATCTAATATGCTTACATGTACTCTAGTTTTTGCTCAGAATCCATCCTTCCATCCAACTCCATGAGAATTGAAGGGCCTATTAAGTCTACACCTCCATCACCTGCACTTTTGAAGGGGAAAATAGTCAAACCACTTAAAATGCAAGTAAAGGGGCCAAGGGGTATTCTTGCAGTTATCTTCCCTCTATTACCAACCAGTTGTAAATCTAGTCTAATGACCTTCAAACATAACCAATCAACCCTAATCAAATATGAAAGACAAAAAAAAAATAAAAAAAATAGGAAAGACGATCTTACGAGTATTTTGTGTAATACAGATCTCTTTTATCCAACCCATCGCATGTTAGTAGGATAAACTGTGAGAGAGTAATTAATGCTCCCCTTACGTTTTAAGATCTATAAGATGATATTACAAAAGACTTAATATAAAATTATAGAACCCCCCCTTGAATATCATTCTTCTTCCTATATATCCTCGTATCGACAACTTCTATTTCATCATCCCTAAGCACAAACAACCATACCACACCAAAAACATTTTCGGCATAGCTCCCACCATATCATCAAATTAAAAAACAGAACAAAAAACTTTATTAATATTAAAATTAAAATAACAAAAATACAAACCCTTTGATTCAAATGAGTGTTGGTTCATATTCTATGGATTTATATCGTGAAGGAAATATGTCCAAATTTTCTATATTCAATAGATGGATAAAAATTAGGACTTAGAGGTTGCAATCAATGTAGTCTTATTGGAAATATATGATTAGATCTAATTAACAACATAGACACGTCGAATCAATCAGCTGTTGCTTTTGTATGTGTGTGATCTGAGACATCGGGACTAAAAGGCGGAGACCTAGAAAGTTAAGGGTGGCTGAGTCAAAGTTTGTCTTTAACTTTTTTCTTGTTAATTTAATCATTTTGGTTCATTTGCAAAGGACATGTTTGCCCATCAAATCAGATCACTCGCTTTGAAAACACACTTAACAAATGACCGATCAACGAAAAGACGAATTTTGAGTAAAAGTTAAAATGAGGGTAAATTTTGTGATAAAATTGAATACAAGGATCAATTTGAGTAGCCAACCTACAATATAGGGGTGTCTCGTGTATTTAATTAGCACTTCAAATTATGATAAATTAATTTTGAGGATCCACTTTAACAAAATAAATAAATCCATATTTGTTTTTTTTTTTTTACTCAACTGTATAAATATTAAGAGTATGAATAAATGATGCCCCGACCAACAGAGACCTTATAAAATTGACTAGCCAACATCTTTCATTTTGTTAGGTAAGAGAGAGAGAGAAGAGTGGAGCAATGATTAGATCCTACATATGTACTTGGCCTCTTGGTGATTGGTTGTTCCAAGCCTCCATGTCCCAACCCCAAGCCAACTAATGCCACCCTTTTGATTTCTTTAATTAAATAGATAAATATAACTACAATATTTCTATAGGCTGGATTTCTTAATTTCAAAATAAAAATATTATAGAATATGGTCACTTAAAATTATAAAAGTCATAATAGTTGTTGTAACACTTATATTACTTCTTGAGCCAACAAAAATTCATGCAACCATATATATTAACCATTTATAATTTTATATGGCTAAGTTCACCCATATTCTCTAAATTTATTAAAAAAATAATAACTGATATGCTTTGACTTTTTAAAGTCGAATAGCTTATTTATCAAATGAAAATTCACGCATATATTTTGTAAAAATCATACATGTAATTCACAGTATTTTTAAGACAGATTTATATGAGATCTACTCTTAATTTATTGCATACCAATATACTATATATATATATAATGCATCGAAATTTAGCATAAATAGAACCTATATTTCTCTAAGAATTAATACTCTTTTATCATTCTTTATTACTATTCATGTACCTAGTTCTGATTATTTGGATCGATTTGCGAAAGACTCTATTGTAACTATGGTTTAAACGCTATATTCCCTAATCCCAAGAAAAATAATTCTACTTGACAAGTCAATTATTTTTTTTAAATTGAAGTTTACTTGTTTGAATCTTCTTCATACTGCACTTAAATTATTACTCTATCTGTTCCTAAATAATTATCTTATTTGATTTAATACATTGTTTAAGAAAATATAATTGATTTTATTATGTAATATGTATATTAGTATAATGTGTATTTTCCTTAAAAGCTCTTGTGGATGTACGTAACCATAATTAAAATATGAAGAAAAAATAAGGGTAACGTGGTAAAAGTGTGTTTCCTATAAAGAAAAATGTAGAAACAAGATAATTACTCCATCCATTCTAGACAAAGAGTCAATTATATTATTTTGGAATATTTGATTTTAAGAGTCTACTTTCAAACATTATGTTTACAATTTCTATAATATTTCATATTTACCCCCCACTTATGTTGTAAGTACATTGCTTGTGATTAACTATTTTTTGTAATTATGACCAACTATAATGACATTAATATATCCAATTAATAATTATGTTTTTCAAATAGGGACTCTTTGAGTGGCCAAAATATGCAATATTCCAATATTTCTTCTTTGTAACAATCTAGTGTTAGGCCATCTTTAATTTTTTTTATTTGTAATGATGATAAGACACAAAAATGGTGTCATTCCCCTCCCTAAAATCCTATTAAAATTCAAAATATATATACAATAAATCACATGGAGGTGAGTTGAGCTTTATCACAAAATTCAGCATTGACCTTATAAGTTAGGTAACAATTATCAATTTAAGCAACAATCAAAAGCCAAGATAACCCTAACATGTATCTTGTTGCTGCCAATTTTCCATGCTACGATATTATGGCACACATGATTTTCCTAAACCCTAAACAAAAGTAAACCAAAAAAAAAAAAAAGCTTTCATGGAGATGGACAGTTGAGACCTTCAAGAAAGTCGGGCTCTTTCCGTTAAAGCACTATCAGTACTAAAGATGATCATGATGATGATGGAAGAGATGCAAGCTTATAGAAACTGTCAAAAGCTAATTTCATGCTAATGGACTAGTAATATTCTAGGTTTTGTACTGATTAATCTATTAATTAAGCACTCATTATCAATAAAGAAACCAATCCATTAACATCTATCTATAGTTAACAAATGGAAAATATATAGTACAATGTATGCATAGACAACGCACACGAAATATTTACATTGATGTAGTAATTAGTAGTTGTACAGTACAATTCTCAGTAAAAAGTTATACTCTATCCGTTTCTAAATTATTGTCATCTTTAACTTGACACGTTGTTTAAGAAAAAATAATTGACTATATTATAAATATTAGTGTAATGTGTAGTTTCATTTAACACCCTTGTGTATGTGGTCATAATTAAAGTATTCAGAAAACAATTTGAAACAGACAAAAAACGAAAAGAGACAATTATTTAAAAACAGAGGGAGTACGTACAAGATAACTACTTAATACTCCATCTGTTCCGGGTAAAAAGTCACTATTTCATTTTAGGATGTTTCAATTAAAAAGTCTATTTTAAAAAATTAATGTATAAAAGTGTCATTTAATTATTAATGAGCTACTAAGAATATCATTTTTTTTTTTTAAATGATTTTCAAATAGGGAACTGTTTGTCTAAAACGGAGGGAGTACATTGTGATTAGTAACTTGGAATAATAATTAAACAAATGTGGGAAGTAAACCCACTGGGGGGTGGACCTGTTTACTTAAGTAATGAAAGAAGAGATTAAAGAAAATAAAATAAATTAAGAAGCATGTGATAGGCACCTATAAGCATGGAATCTGGCATAATGCTGCATCTTTCTGCTTTCTCAGCTCACTTAGCCCACACTTTGCGCTTAGAGTTTTGTTGCATCTCATGACTCATCTCATCTGTTACTGCTAGCTTATCTTTATGGGGGGGACTAGCATTGAGAGGGTGTATTTTTTTAATAATAAATTAATAACATTAATAATTGTTAGGTTTTAATAATTTAAATTAAGTAATGGGGATTAGTTTAATGATTTAGACTAGGGTTACGACAAAAAATGAGGTGTGCATGTGATTGATGGTGATTGATTTGGAATCGTGCCAATCATCTGTTAATTACGCGCTTTAACAAGTTGCTTGGGAGCATCTTATTGGTTAACACATCCTAAACAGTCAACTTAAACGTCTAATCATCGCTTTAATTGTTTTGATCAATACTTGTATGGTTTAACGATGGAAGCTTGACAAAATTTGAAATTAGCGTATCTATACTTGTTCATGAGTTCAGATCTATGTCAATGTCATTGTCCTTTGTGTTGCTTATGTATGAGATCTCATATATACATCTTCATTGATTCTCTTATGGCATCACAAATATTGTCTCTGCCCAGAGTTTACTTATCTTGGTTTGAATTTGTAGGTTTTTGTACTTTGTGTTTTGGAATCTCAAAGTAAAAATACTCATTGGATATTTACATAATTGACTCAATTTTTCAATACGTATATATCCATATAAAATACTCGTAAATTATTGTTATGTTTTGACTTATTGAGTATTACAAATTACGTATTTTATGATTTTTAAATGAGTAGGTTTTCTGTGAGATCGTCCTACGAATCTTAATTTATAAGACAGTGTTACACTCTCTAACTATTTAGTCACCAATACACGATGAATCAGGTCAAAAGATCGATCTTATAGAAAATATATGTAATACGTTATACCCGAAATTTTTGTCATTTTAAAAAAATATATGTCAAAAGTTTATTAAAAACACTTAGTTTGAGTAAAAGTCAAACCAGCACAACGGTTCAGAAACAAATGGAATATTGTTTTCTTAGTAAATAAAGAATTTCATTCTTTTATTTGTAACTATATATTTGATTAGACTTTGTAATTCAAGTAGCCAATTAAGCCGATAAGTGTTGGCATTTCACTGTCTATCAATTTCAAGTTTGAATACTAATATATGGCCAAAATCTCTAATTATTTTCATAAACAAATTAAAATAGTTTAATTTATAAAATTAGCTAGTCATCCATCTCACAAGTAATACAATCTTATAATCAGTATAATATAATTAAGCAACATGCTAACCTTGTAAAGCTCAATTTAAAATAATTAGTTAGATTCAGGCTACAGTATATGCATTTAATTTTGAAAAATATTACAGGTGAGATCTATGTTACTCTTTTAGGTAATATCAAATGTGTAGAAAACATAGTAATTAATTTGGAGTCCACTTTATTTTTAATTAAGACATGAGTACACTTTTTGTATTTCTTAATTATAATTTATTAACATGAGTTGTACACTTTGTTTGCAAGAAATAATACATACATAGACCTTATCTTAACGACAAAGTTCTGTTGTAATTTATTCCTTGTAATAAGGAACAGTTCTATTAGCCATTTGACTACTCATAGTTCTAAGAGTAAGTCTCATATATATATATATATATATATATATATATATATATATATATATATAAGACGATTTTATGGATTTTAAATCGTAAGACTTAGCCTCACTCTTTTATAATTCAACCCATTAAGACATGATATGTTGATTAAGGAGAATCCGTCTTACAAAAAATGACTGTAAAATCATCCTACCTAGGCTTTTACCTAGCTCTAAAGATGCATGTACAATCATTTAGTACTAGTATTTTAACAACCAAACAGAAGCTATGAATTAATGGATAAACACACACACACATGTGTGTGTGAGAGAGAGAGAGAGGTTAATTAAAAGCTATATTTTGTTTGTGTAGGAAGTAATAAATTAAAGTTTAAAAGAGTGTTTAACTCATGTGGTGTCACATATGTTGGCATATAAGGATTGGGATTTAGGAATCAAATTCTCCTATATTTGTGGGAATTTAGAGAATAAAGCAGAACTAAGTTGTCTGTTTTTCAATGGATAACTGCCTTGTGTGAATGGTTTCCCTATTCTCTAATGGTTATTTGTCTATTACTTTCAATAATCATTCATGATCTTTTACATACTCAATGATCAACAATTAACCAAGCCAGCTCTAACTAAAGTAGTGGAATTTTGCACTGCAAATTAATCACATTAAGTATATGCTTGGGATGGGAGACCAAGTGTACAATGGAGAGAGCTTCAAGTTCATTGACAGGATGAGTTCCTTCGGCACATAGCCACTTGATGACAAGAATAAGTGGTGGTACTTAACGGTGATGATGAATTAATCAAGAACTGATTCTTCGTAGAATCTATGACTCGGAAGCTAGGCCACTGCATTAGTGAGAAGCTAGCAGTTATTAAAGATGATAATTACTAACTCGGACTGAATAGAGATAAAGCTAACATTTATTGGATGATGGCCTCTTGTTTACATCAGTAATTTCGCAGTCTAATCAATTATTAGAGTCCACATGTGTACTAGTTCTTATCTTATATATGCTAGGTGACAAAATGGCCTATAGTTCCTTAACTACCTATCCAAATGAACAATGAGAATTGGCAGAACTTACCAACGACGTTGATCAGACAAAGATGTAGTCAATGGCTTGGGAGTCGTTATTGGTTGGAGAAATTCAAATCTTTAACGTGGGAATTGGAACCAGTTAATTATAACTACTTATCATCTCAAACAAGAGTATATATTATTTCAAAACATCACCACAACACTTCTGAATTCTTTTCTGGAGTATCAAATTGTTTTTCAGTACTTCTTAGAATAGCTTACGTACTCTACATTTTATGTTTATAAATTATCTATCTTATAGCTCACAGGTAAAGGAGGAAGGTTGCGTTAGTTACCTTAACTACCAGCATAAAACTTTGTCAGATCACTATGAACATGTTTCCAAATCATTTCCGTATAAATTGGAACGAAACGAATGACAAAAAAAGATTCATGCACCCGACGATAGGTGATTTGGAAAAAGGTTGAGTTGAGTTTGTTTTATTTTTCGGTGCAAGGAGCAACTTGTATTCAAATATTGCAATTTTAAGAAAAATTACAAGTTAAAGATTTTTAACTCTACATTTATAAAATTTAGTAATTACGTGAAATATTTTCTACCTGATAAAATGAATAGATAAATTGCTGGCCGGTTCCTTTTTCAAAGTTTTTAACATGTTTAATACACCATTTTTTTTAACTGGGTAAGTGGACTTTTATAATATTCTTTCTTAAATGCCCAACTCCATCGTATTCTTCCACATCCCCAGTGTATTCTTCTTAAATTGTTTGGAAATCACAATTGTTAGGATAACGAAACGGAGATTGACCTGTGATTATTTGAAAAGAGTCTGTTTGTCTTGGATGATGGAGCCCAGACCTGTAATGAGACAAAATGACAAAGTACAGTCATTTTGTTTATTCAAGAAGGAGACAAATATGGGGATGCATCAAATTTGATTATTTTGAGTTACGAGGCATCAACTTTCAATCGTGAGGCATATTGATATACAATTGTGATGCATCGCTATGAAGTAGAAATGACAGTTACACAATTTGGAATCATGTTTCGCGATTCAAAAATAAACATCGCTATTCAAATTATGTTGAAACCAAATATGTGCATCGTAATGCATTTACTAATACTTTGCGCGTTCGTGTTTTGTTTATTAAGGGTATTATCATCCTTTCGCCCTAAAAAAGTCTTTTTTCGGTTAAAAAATATATAATTATTTTTAGCGGTTATTAAAAAATATGGGTGTAAACTGACCCGGTCCCCCTCCTTCAATGTATAACCGCTAAACTCCTATACACTTTATTTTAACCGTTAAAAAACATTTTTAGTTCAAAAAGATGAGTATACCCTTAATGACTCAAGGCGCATACACAAAGCTTAACTTTATGGATCACGATGTACAAAATCGTGCAAGGTGATACATAATTTTTAATTGTGTAACATAGTCATGTATCGCAATTCCAAATTGGTACATCGCAATTCCAATTCGATGCATCGCAACTCCAAAATAGCGAAATTTGCCAGATGTACAATTTGGTTGACCAACAGGTTGTTTGTAGGCTTACTTGTAAGTCCAGTTGGTAACTGACAAGACTAGAGAGGGGATGAATAGCCTTTTAAAAGACTTTGAGGGTTGACTTGTAAAACTTTAAAAGTTTGCAGCGGAAATATTATTTTTCTCAGTCAGCTGATATTGGTCAGCTGGCTGATGTTTCTCAAGGGGATGAAATTTATGAATATTGGTCAGCTGTTGGCTGACACGGTTGTTTTAGAAAATTCTTTTTAAGAAAGATCACTGAATATAGAGAAGAAACTGAAGAACAATTTATCAAAACAAATAGCTAAACAATTTATGTAAGTAACTGGTTGACACTTAAGTAGATTAAGACTTCTTAAGTGTTAGATCAGTTTGTAAGAGCAATTAAGTAACTGACAAAAGAAATGAAGTGGTTCACAGTAAAACTGCTACGTCCACTACCAAGTTGGTCAAACTTGGATTTTTGAAGTGCGCTAATTTTATTAAAAATCTAATTTATCTCTAATGGATCAGTGTACAACAAAAGACCGGTGTTTATGGAGAATGATTGAAAGCAATCAAACGCATGAGACAAACTGACTGATTTCTAAAGAGTATGAAATAAATCACTCAGTGTTTGTCTAAACAATAACTAGAAGTAAATATTCAAAAAAAAAAGAGTATCTAGCTAAAGTTTTTTCAAGAAGACTAAGTGTGGGTTCCCAGGAAATGCGCCCGCGCCACGCGCGCCCTTGGATAGGGGTGCGCGTACGTGCGGATGCGAGACACCATTGCTCTCATTTCATCCTCCCTTGTTTAGGGGAAAACGAAATTAAAAATGCGAGAGGAGTGTTGTCTAAGATATCGCGTTTAAATACGCCTCGGTTGCCTTTAGTGGATTTTTAGATCCAATATGGGAACTTTGAGTTTCCCGCATCAAGTTATCCCTTGTTTAGGGGATACCAGGATATGGGAATACATCACCCTTTCATTTCCATTCTCCATTTTTTTAGGGGAAAACGGAAAAGTGCAAAAAAGGATGTTGCGACGCCCCCACTATGGATTTTATGAAAATAACCTTATGGCCTATTTCGGATCACTATGGGTGCTTTGGGTTTCCCGCATCAAGTTATCCCTTGTTTAGGGGATACCAGGATATGGGAATGCATCACCCTTTCATTCTCATTCTCTTTTTTTTAGGGGAAAACGGAAAAGTGCAAGAAAGGAGTGTTGCGAGGCCCCACTGGATCCAAAATGTTTTATAGAGTCGCCATCTTTATTTTAAGGCAAAAATAAAGCAAAACCAAACAAAGAAAAACCAGAGATTATAAAACGGGTTCGGAGGCTAAGTTACGAGTTGGGAAGGTGCTAAGAACCCAACTCGCCCTTTCGGTCTCAAAAGCGGTTTTTGGCTAAAGTATGCTTTTTGTTATATTTATCTAGCAAATAAATAAAACATTTAAAAACAGAAAAATAAAAACAAATACATCCGCGGCTACATTATTTACGGACTTGCAATCGTCTCCTTACAATAATTACAAATATATTTAAAAATATTTGACCATTATAACGACTCTTTTACATAATATTTTCTAACTAAATCCAGGCAGCACAACAGCTTATATTTTCTACATTGGGCCGGATTTAAAGAACAACTTTTATAAAAATAACGCCCTTAAAGACTATTACCTTTTAGAGCGGGGTGTGCTCGCTCTATCCTTCAGGGAGAGGGAGTCTTTTTTGTTGCTACTGTTGTGATTAGTGCAAAGTGACGGCTTATTTTTTGTGGTTTTGGCTCGCTCACTCGGGCAAAATGATTGCTTAGTTTTGGTGGTTTTCGCCTTTTTGGTTGGGCGGAATAACGGCTTATTTTGAGTGTTTTCGGCCTATTTACTCGGGCAGAGTAACGGCTTACTTTATGGTTTTTGGGCCGGGGAAATAAGGTGGATGTCTAACTAAAAGGCTAGGGATCACTTTTAACTGGTGGGTTTTTGATTTGGCGGAGTTTTGGCAGGGTTTCAAAGCTTTATGGGCTAACCACTCCCTATCTTACTTCACTCACTAATCTCAGCGTTAGGACGATGCAGAGAAAATTTCAGCGTTTCTTTACGATATCTTCCCGTGCTCCTGAAGTGAACCCCAACACATCTATTTATAGCTGGACGAAGGGATACATCCGGGATTAAAAATCCCTTCAGTACGTTTGTTTTTCTTGTACATCAGCCTTCAATTCTTGTACAATGCGTTAACTGGAGTGGGACTGTAGCAGCTTGGACGCGGAACCTACCTCTTCTTGACGCGGCGCCAGATAGCCCTTTTGGCCGCGCCAAGCTACTGTTTGTCATTCAAAATTGTCACTTTTATCCCTCGCATTTTACTGTTTCGCGCATCCTGTCTTTCGCATTTTTTTAACTCCTGTAACTTGACATTTGTTAAGTTTAAACAGTTCTTAATATCATATGCCAGAGTCACATATCAGGGGTACGAAATTGGGGTGTCTACAGAGCCCCTCAACGATGGAGTCTACGGGTAACCCGATGCTTACTGAGTAGACGAACATCGTTGATAAACAATAGACTCTCCAATTTCGTTCAATTAAAATAGGAGAGGAATGCAATAGGTAACAGTTATAATGCAACAATTTATAATGCAACAGTTTATAATGCTAACCAAACTCCATAGCCTAGACATATTTAGTCGGTTATAACAGGTTATCGTAGTTTTTAAGCAGATATGCAATGAAATGTTCTAATGGTCGGACCTACTAGTGTAGGTGTAGACACCCCAATTTTGTACCCTTGGTATGTGACATGACATAAAATATCATGACCTGTTAAAACATTAACAAATGTCAAGTTACAGGGTCAAAAGTGCAAAAGAATAAAGCAGGATGCGCAAAAGGACGAACTGCAGGGACCAAAGTGCTCAAAAAGTGCATAGTTTGAAAAGTGGGCATGGCCACCATGCAAATTGGGCATGGTGCCCAAATTCATGGGCATGGCGCCCAAAACCTTGGTTGCGCCCATTTTTGTGAAGTGCTGCGCCCATTTTTCTGCTATAGTTGCCGCAAAATGCAAATCCTCCAGTGCTGTGTACAAGCTGCTTGATGCGTGAAGAAGGAATTTTAATTCCTTCTGAGTCCTCAGTTCCTCCTATAAATACAGAGTCCCGGCTCCTCATTCAGTACACCTTTCCTTCGTAAAGCTTCTCCGCGTTCTCGTTACGCTGGAGAAATAGAGAGCGATGTGAGATAGTGAGCGATCACCTCAAAAAGCCTCGAAACTCTGTCAAACCTCCGCCAAACACAAAACCAACCGATAAGAGTGAACCTTAGCCCCCCAGCTAGGTATCCACCCTTTTTTCCCGGTCCAAAAATCGTGGAAAGAGCAGTTTCTCTGCCCGATTTAAAAGGCCAAATCAGCCAGAAATAAACTATTATTCTGCCCGATTTCAGCCTACCTCAAGCCAACAAAACAACCAAACACAAACAGTTACTCTGCCCAAATCCCTAGGCCGAAAGTAACTTTCAGAAGCAGTCACGCTGCCCAAATTCACACAACACACAACAAACAAAAAAAAGACTCTCTCTCCGAGGGACAGAGCGAGCACACCCTAGGCTGTCTGTAAGTTTTACTTTAAAAGTCTTTCATTTTGTAAAAGTATTATTTCCAATCCGGCCCAATGTAGATATATAAGCAGTTGTGCTGCCCGGATTTAGTTAGGAAATAGTACTAAATATGGCCGTTGTTATGATCAAATATTTTCAGATATATTTGTAATTATTTGCTTTATTTATTCATTAAAGTCTTTACTTATAAAAGTATTATTTCCAATCCGGTCCAATGTAAATATATAAGCAGTTATGCTACCCGGATTTAGTTGCGAAATAATACTAAATGTAGCCGTTATTATGGCCAAATATTTTCAAGTATATTTGTGATTATTTGTAAAAGAAGCGGTTGTAAGTCTGTAAATAATATAGATGTAACGGATGTATTTGTAGGCAGTTAATGCTTTGTTTATCTGTTAAATTAATATAACAACAAGCATACTTTAGCCAAAAACTGTTTTGAGACCGAAAGGGCGAGTTGGGTGCCTAGCACCTTCCCAACTCGTAACTTAGCCTCCGAACCCGTTTTCATTATCTCTGGTTTTCTTTTGGTTTTGCTTTATTTATTCCTTAAAATAAAGATGGCGACTCTAAAACATTTTGGATCTAGTGGGGGCTCGCAACATCTTTCTTTGCACTTTCACGTTCTCCCCTAAAAAAGGGAGAATGAGAATGGAAAGGTGATGTATTCCTATGTCCTGGTATCCCCTACACAAGGGATAACTTGACATAGAAAACCCAAAGCACCCATAGTCATCCGAGATAGGCCATAAGGCTATTTTTATAAAATCCATAGTGGGGGCGCTGCAACATTCCTTCCTTGCACTTTCACGTTTTCCCCTAAAAAAGGGAGAATGGGAATAGAAGGGTGATGCATTCATATATCCTGGTATCCCCTAAATAAGGGATAACTTGACATAGAAAACCCCAAAGCTCCCATATTGGATCAAAATCCACTAAAGGCAACCGAGGCGCATTCCAACGCTATTCGACAAAGACTCCTCCCGCACTTTTGATTTCGTCCTCCCTAGACAAGGGAGGGTGGAACAGGAGCGTGGATGTCACCGCATCCGCACGCACGTGCACCCTATCAAGGGCGCGGGCGCGGAGCAATTTCCTGAACCCACGGTCGCCTACGTATCCCTTAATAAAGGAACTCAGACCAAAACGTAGTTCAGGCGAAAAACAAGTCGAACAACCAACAAGGATGTCATGTCCTTCGGGTCAAAAACCCGTCTAAGAACACAACGGGAAAAAGATTTTCATGTTTTTCGAAAAGCCGTATTCAACTGGTCAAAACCGGCTGTCAAATACGGTATGAAGATTTTTAAGTTTTTCGGAAACCATATTTCAACTGGTCAATACCTGTTATCGAAATATGTTAAGAGAAATTTTCAAAAATTGTGCTTAACCGGTCAATACTTTGTCGCCAAACACAATAAGAAAATTTTCAAATTTTCTGAAAACTGCACTCAACCGATCAAAATCTGTCGCCAAGCACGGCAAAAAAAGCTTTCTTCAAATTTTTCGAAAACTGTATCTAACTGATCAAAATCTGTTGCCAGATACGGCAAAAAAGATTTTTCTTTTCTCCTTTTTTTCAATATTCCTCTTTTTTTTGTTTTTCCATATTTCCTTTTTTTGTTTTTCAATATCCCTCTTTTTTTTTCAATATCCCTCTTTTTTGTTTTTCCATATCCCTCTTTTTTTTTCTTTTTAAAAGTAAAACTTGAAAAATATTTTTTTTTTGAAGGTAGGATAAGAATACCTTACATTTCTTACCTTTCTTACCTTTTCATGCTTCGGTGGCTGCTGCGGATTCAGCTGATTTTGATATTTCTGCCACTTTTGCTTCTTCAAGCTGGGGACTTTTTTTTTTTTTTCTTTTTCTCTTTTTTTTTCACAATTCTTACCTTCGCCATCTGAATTTCTTGGCTTTTCTGCTTATTTTGCGGCTGATCTGCTGGGGATATCACTTTTCCTTTGCCCTCGGATGGATGACCGTCGAATTTGGTTAACAAAATCACTTTTGTTAACTTTTTGTTAAGCTTTGGGGCTATTTTGCGATTTTTAGAACCTGGGGACTTAAGTGTCGCAGCTTCAAGCTTTGGAGGGGAAAAAAGAACATTTCCTTTTTCCTCTCATTATTAGGACGGGAGAGTCAGGAGAAGGAGCTACTGCTCCTTTCTTCTTCATTTCCTTCTTTGTTTCTCAGCTTCCTCCGACGCGGCCATTGTTGCCCGTTTCATTTATTCTCCAATTTTTGCTCCTTTTCTCATTTTTCTTCTGCCAACTTAAGTGTTTTCTCTAGCAGATGGCTTCTTCGTCGCGATCCAGGAAGGGGAAGGCTCCTATGCACCTAAAATCTGGCGGAAGGAGGAAAGAATTTCCTCCTTTGATCCGGAATAAGATCAAGTACCGATATTCTACGGACGACTGGGGCAATATATATCCTTCGTGATCGGGACACCCATGTGTCCAACCTTCCACCCACTTCTGTAAGTTTCTTCTTTTTTAGATCTGTTTGTATATACTTCAGATCTGCTAGATTTTAGCACTGCTTGGCACTTTTGGAGCATTCCCGACTTTATAAGTAATGCTTATGCATGTCCTATTTATGCATAAATGATGCAATTAGGTAATGATGCATGAAATTCATGCAATTTTATTCTTGCGATGCATGATTGAACTAATGGTCACTATTTGACCCTACTATGCATGATTTATACTATAAATGCAATTGGGGCTATATGATGCATGTTCTAGGCTAAAACATATTTTTGCATGCTATATGTTCACGAAACGGACTTTTCGAAATACAATTCAATTTTTTCCGGATACATTTTCGAGCACATTTTTCGGATGAATATAAGACAAAACAGATATATTTTATGCCCTAAAATTTATTTTTCATGCATGCTTGTGCTGCAGGGACATAATAAATGACATGAGAATATTTATTTTTATGATTGGTGACATTTTATTCTCTATTTAGTGCACCCCTAATGCAGCTTATTGGACAATAAATGCAAATGATGGATGCATGTATTACTTTATTTGATACGAATGCAATGCATAAAAATTATAGGATGCTTACTAACATGATGCATGGACACTCTTTATTTTATTATGCATATGATAACGCAAAAATGCAGTACATGTCTTTAAATACAAAATACACGTTTATGATGCCTATTTAGATGCAAAACAATACATATAATAATTTTTTCTTTTTTTTAATGCCTAAAATACATATTTAGATGCATAAAAATACATTTTTATTTATTTATATATTTATTATTTATATATATATTTAGATGCACAAAAATGCATCATTTTCTTTATTATGAGAATGTAAAAAAGAATACAACATATACTTTCAAAATATATATATTTTTTATTTTATCTTATTTTGTTGTTTTTTTTTTTATGCTTTTTTTTAAAAATTTATGGATGCTAAATGTTTACTATTATTCATACAAAATGCATCACAGGAAATTAGCAAACTGCAATTTTATGCAACATGTTCATTATTTATCCTTACTTATCGTTATTATTATTTATTCTTATTCATTCATCCATTTTTTTATATTACGAGGAAAAATAAAGATAGTAAGCTTACCTCTTTTTTTTTTTTCAGTTCCGCAGGCCATTCCAGAGGGTCCGGACTTCTTGCACCAATGTAATGGAAATTTATCACATGTTGCCCAAGGCGGCACAGGTCCTGGTGGAGGGTTCTGGCTTTAGCACCTTCCTTCATGCTTTCCGTCCCTTCACGAGTTACCTGCCGATCTTTAACGTGCTTCGGGACTACTGGTGGGACACCACCCATACCTTTCATTTTAGTTTGGGGGAGGCAACCATGACCCCCTGTGACTTTGTCGCTATTACTGGCCTTCCTACCAGCATCGGGGAGACTCTGGCTCCTAACTATACTCTCCGTCTGCGTCTAGAGGAGGTGGTGGACCTCCTGGGCTTCGAGCCAGAATTTAAATCGACGGACGAGATTTTCATTGGCAGCGTGCGACACTGGCTCCTGGACAACGCTGGGCGGGTGCCGGAAAATGATTTGGCCGCCGTGACTCGCGCGGCTAAAGTGTTTTTATTTTTCTTCCTCGGCACGTCGCTTTTCGCCAACTCTTCTACCACCCTGCGGGTTTCCGTCCTGGCCTGTTTGACTGATTTTGAGCAGATCCCTTCCTATGATTGGGGGCAGGCGGGCCTGGCCGAATTATATGCTTCCATGGACAGGGCTTGCCAGAATGACTCGCCGACCTTGAATGGATTTGCCCCGGCATGGGAGGTATATGCCTTTTCCTGCTTTTGCTGCTTCTCTCTTTTTTTCATATATTTTTTTTGCAGCATACATTTCTTTTTCTTTTTTTTGCTGATAACATTTCTTTTCTCTTTTCTTTTATTTCTTTGCAGGTCTAGGCTTTTCATTTTTCATTTTTTCATTTCTCGTCGGGTCGTCTCCATCAGCGTGTCCACCAGCCGCCGTATCTGCGTCAGTACATTGATGAGAACAGGGTTCGGCCTAAACAGGACGGCGGTTGTGCCAAGAAGGAACGAGTGCAGGAGCAGATTACTAGCTCGAGTCCGGGTACGGTGCACTTCCTTCCTTGGGAGGGCCTGGAGGGGCATTATGTCGTTGCCTTGGGATTGAGCCGCTTCCGGATACTGATGGTATCCATTATGGTGGATTTGTTATATATGGGCGAGCGGGTTAATCGCCAGCATCAGTCGATTTTAGTAACTCCAGTGGTGCCTCCTCGGCCCCCTTTCTGGGTGATAGAGCCCGACCAACTGCCGAACAGGTATCAGTACCTATCGAAATTCCTCATGCCAGCGACAGATTTTCCGATTATGGCGTATGAGGATTTCTTGAGGACAGTGCTTCATCCTCCTTTTCCTGCTCCTACTGTGCCTAGACAACATTCTGATGCCTCTGCTAGACCAGGGCCTTCTACCTCATCTCTCGACGAGAATCTGGAGTTCGCTGAGCCTGACGACGTCTTCTCTGCCTTCCAGTATCAGTGGGGCGGTCATATGGTAGAGGAGGTTCTTCCAGATGTCGAGATCCCTGGGGAGCGTCGGGTCCCGGAGCAGGCCCGTTCGGTAGACACATTACCTTTACATTTATTCCCCCCCTTTTTTTATATCATGCATACATATATATATTTTTTTATTCATCATTTTTCTTTTTATGCATGTCCATTTTTTTTGGAGACTAATATATTCTTTTTGCTATCTCACCCTTTTTTTTCTTTAGGTGAACGTGTCTACCTACAAGAGGCTGCTGCGGGGTTTCTTTAGCATTAGCAAACTTTACCAAAAGCTTGCCGACGAATTTTCCTGCAAGGGGAGCGACACAGTGCGGCAGACCAGGCATCGAGATGGCGACGATGATGACGCGGATGTCAGGTCGAGCCGCGCTCGGGGTAGAGGTCGAGTGTACAGAGCTGGTGGCACAAGGGGTCCTTGGGTCATGGGTGGTGGTCTTGATAGGAGCCAGTCATCCCGAGCACATTAGTCTTGGATGCCTGCGATTATTAGTTTTTCTTCTTTTTTTTTACATTATACAAAAGAAACCTGTACAAACATTTATTATACAATGCAATATAATTCTATATGATGCAAAAATATTAAAAATGCTGACTCAAGCACACGCATAAAATAAAGCTATACCAATATCTATGGGTAGTGACACGCTGTATTTTAGAAAAAAAGGAGTTTATAAAAATACACCTTCAGGCTTGAGCGGGCTTTTCTGGTGATATGCAGGGAGGGAGAGGTAGCTGCCTTCTCCTGTTTCCTGGGCATATAATGGTCGTCGCTAGTGTGCGTAGCCCTCCTTTCTAGCTTCTTCAATTTCCTCGTGATCAGACAAGGCAGCAGTTGATGGTCGGGGCAGAAAAAACTAGGATATCGGGCAGTTTCCAGGGAACAGTGGAAGGATTCTGGCGCAGCCAAATGGGGCTCTTGGCGCGGCGCTAGAAGGGGCTTATGGTGGCACCATAGGCCTTCTCTGTGCAATCTCTGTTCAGCATTGTTCACGTACGGTGCTCAGAAATCGTCCGTTTCTTGAATCTTTTGTATAAAAGCGGACGGGGAATTGCCTGTCTCTTCACAAGTTCACTTGTTCTTCCCTCTCACAACCTTTTAAGCTCTCTTCTGCTCAGCCATTGCCTCTTTTGTCATACAATCCTTTGCACCTCTTTTTACAAATGGCTGCACGAATTCATACAGCACTAGAGATAGAAATTTACGAGAATGCTTTTGATTTTTGGATCCTCTCGCTGCGATCAGACGAGCGTGATTGGTTCGATCACATTTTTGGATTCAGGTGCCTGTTATCCTGGAGGAATGTCATCATAAATTGGGACATGCTGAGGGGAGCCTCCAGGTTTTGGTCTCCCCGGGACCACCTTTTTAACTTCGGTATGAATGAAATGTGCCCCACTTACGAGGAATTCTGCGCAATGTTGGGGGTGGCACCTTCTCGCCTGATTGTCGTGCCTTCTCCCAGGAGGCGTCCGTACATGGACATCCGTGCGCTATTCCGCACTACCCGCCGCGCCACTCCAAGTTTTTATGATGGAGAAATTTTTTATTTGACTATCCTTCCTGGAGCCTTCACAGAATTCAAGGAGGATGACATAGATTACTTGCGGCGTCGGTTGTCTGCGCTTTTCCTTTGCCTGGTAGGGAGGTATTTGTTGGTGGGCCAACCCGGATTTATTGATGTGCGGGTCGTTGACCTAGCATTGCAGGCACGAGATCGCCGGCTAAATATTATTCTGGTGATTCTGGCGGAGACTCTAGCGGGCCTGAATGCTTTTGCAGGCGGCGATGAATTATTCCCTACTGGCAGCCCCATTTTGCTCCATATGTGGCTGGAGGAGCATTTTCTTTGGGTGACGGCCCATGTACCTCATGGAGCACCGTATGACCCAGGGTTTTATGGCTTTCGTGGTCACCTTCCTCAGACTAACTATTCAGAGTTTGATTGGGCTAAGGACTTTTTCCGCAGGGGCTCCATGGATATAGTTTGGGTGATCTACCATTGGCAGATCCGGCACTTCCTTATGTATTCTGTAGAGTATAATCAAGTGGTCTTGCTGGGCATTGAGCGGACTTCTTTTTATAGACCTGACCGGATCTTGCACCAATTCGGGAGAGAGCAGTTGATCCCTAACCCAACTCGTCCTGTATATCTGGAGGTGGATAATAATGACGAGAATCTGGGTACCACTATCCAGAGAATGTGGGAACGAGATTTTGATAGGCTGAAGGTAGCCTATTTATTTTCTGATTACATGCTCCTTTCCCATGAATATCTGGCATGGATAATGGTGGCTGCCGAGGGGGCGTCCCGCGTGATCAGGCGTGGACTGAAGAATTTACTAGGCCGTCATATTGCTAGCGGGATAGATGCTTGCCTGATGGAGATAGGCAAGGACATTGACAGTTTGGGGCTAGTCGTCCCTCAGACCTTGCAGGAGGAGTTCAGGCGGGTACATAATCTTGGTGCCCAGACAACTCCTGGACCGAACACTGTGGGTCCCAGCAATGCACCCCGCAGGCTTAGCAATGCAAGCAGGCAGCACAACCCTAGGGAACCGGAAGTGGCTGCTCCCCCCCCCCCCTCAGACTGGATGGGGCACGGCTTTCAGAAATGACGGCAATGAACTTCCTCGGCTGAGCATCGCAAGCAGGTAGAATAACCTGTGGAAGCCAGATGAGGCTATCCCCCCTCCTCCGCCTAGATGGGGCACTGCTTTCAGGAATGATGGGACCGATCCAAGTAACACAGTTGCCCAGGAGAATGGGGATGCTGATGATGAAGAGGAGGATACTTCTGGTGGCTCCCATGCGGGTGAAACTAGAGCTTCTTCTGCACCTCGCAATAGGAGTATATGGGCCCGGCTGGGCGGACGCCTTACACATTGATAGACCACCCTGAGGCTTAAGCTGCAAAAGAAGGGATAGTTTCTGGGGAAACACGGGGGGATGTAGGCAATAAATAGATATGTACAGGCAATTAATGTATAACCTGAACTTCTTTAGCAATTATTCCTAAGTTGCACCTTAGGACCTGTAATTTTATATTTTGGTGTTTTTAATATGAGCTTTTGTCGTGGTTTTTCTCTTCCCTGTCAGTCGAGCCCTTTGTATGCTGAAGACCGGAGGTAGAATGCTGAGGATTCAAATAGTGTCTTCCCTCCCCTTTTTCTCCTGATTTTTTTTATTTTTTTTATATGCTCTAACTTTTGCCTAGGCCGCCCTTTCGGGTTTTCAACCTAGCGAGCCCTTATTTCTTCTTTTATTGTGTTTTTTTATATGCTCTAATTTTTGCCTAGGCCGCCCTTTCGGGTTTTCAGCCTAACGAGCTGGAAAGGGAAGCACTTGCTAGATAGGGTGGCTTAAGCATAATACCTTTTGAGCTTGTCAAGATTGAAAGGCTGAACAAGGTCTTCTCTTTCCTGGTTTATGAGGAGTACGGCACCTCCTGACCGGATCTCTTTGACAACATACGGTCCCTTCCATGGAGATTTCTATTTTCTTATGGATCATGTCGTGGAAGAGAGTGGTGGCAGCCATTTGATAAGTAGCCCCGTCATTTTTCATCCCAAATGACATGACATTATAGCAGTAGGTCTCCCAAAGGGGTGGTGAATGAGGTCTTTTCTTGGTCCTCTGCTGCCATCTTGATTTGATTATAGCCTAGCATGCCGTCGACGAAGGATCTGATTTTATGAGTAGCGACGGCGTCCACCACAATATCAATATTGGGTAGAGGGAAGTTATCTTTGGGCGACGCCTTGTTGGGGTCGCGGAAATCTATGCAGATTGGGACCTTCCCGTTGGGCTTGGGAACAGTCACTATATTGGATAGCCAGATCGGGTATCCAACTATCCGAATGAAATTGACGCGCAGCTGCTTCATGATTTCTTTTTTGACTTGTAGTGACCATTTCGGCTTAATCCGACGGAACTTTTGCTTAATCGATCGAGCATCTGGATATATGGGGATCCGGTGTTCAACTATGGCTGGATCTAGCCCCGGCATGTCTTCATAAGACCATGCGAAGATATCTATAAACTCTTTGAGGAGATCAATGAGTGCTACCCTTTCAGAGCCTTGCAGGTAGCTGCCGATTTTGATTTTTTTTTTTGTTTCATTGTCCAGCCCCAGATTGATAGTGCATAAGTCTTTAGTTGTTGCTGATGAATGGTGTTGTTCTTGGTGCTCAACTGACTTTACAAGCTCAAGCAAATAATTTTTATCTTTTGGGTCCATTTCATTAAATGACTCATTATTATAGTTATTTAATGCGTATTTTAATGTAGGCGCAACTAAGGAATAAACAAAGACATTTAGATTATCATTAAAAGCATATTGTATAGGGTTATTACATTATTGAGGACCTGGGGTTTGAGATCCTTAATTTTAGGGAGCGGATTGGTAGATGACCAATCCGTAAAGCTAGGGGAAGGAATAGAGATAGTATATCCGAAGCGGTCCACCAGATCTGCGGGCGTCAAGAGCGGGCTGGTCATAGTACACCAGTTCTGCAGAGGCTTATCAGTGATAAGCTCAAACTCAGCAGGGAGCTGCTCATAATTAGTGCCTTCGTCTATCATACCTAGGAAGCTGTCTTCTAGACATTTATTAGAAACTCCTTTTATTGATAAGTATATTTTACGGCACCTTTACCCTGGCTAATTAGATTAACTTGCCCTTTTAAACCTCCTTGCCTTGATCTGTTTCAAAAATTATTGTGCCTGCCACCGTAATTACCTCATTATCAATGAGATCCTGAATTGCATCTCTGAGTGAATAGCACTTGTCGGTAAGATGACCACTGCAACGGTGGTACTCACAATACTGGGCATGATTCCATGTAGCAGGCAATGGTTTGGGTGGTTTATAATTAACCATGGGCTTAAGTATCCCATGGGCCCACAGTATTTGGAATATTTCAGACCTTGGGGCAGGTAGATCATTAAAGTTCCTTGGAATTATTTCTTTTCGGCCTTTGGGCTTAGGCAAATTACTAGATTGGGATTTGGTCAAACAGCTGGGTGGAGTTTTTTCTTTTGGATAATATTGTACTGGGATTGGTTGCCTGGACCTTGGCCCAAGAGAGATTCTTTTTCTGGTACACAAGTTATTTCTTTTGGAATCCCTGAGGTTGTTTGTTGAGAATAAGTATTTGAGGGATCAAAAGGGAGATAATTCTTTTGGTTGTAATGGCAGGCACTTAGGTGAGGGAGATCGGGGTTGATTTCTGGAGGATATGGATTAGGATTATGGGCACTCGAAATCATATTATTCGGGGCAAGGAGATCATTATTTGGCTGATGGCTGGCACTTGGTGGTTTCCCAGAAGCTTGGAAAAAGATATTTTCTGAGGTATCAGGGCAATTTATTTCAGGAAAGTAGGAAGTATTAGGGACATATTTTGGGATTTTGACCTTTTGGGAGAGAGCAGCCAGGACCTCTGAGAAACCTTTTAAAAGCTCACTCACCGCTTGATCCGTTATTCTTTCCACATGAGCGTCCACTGCTCCTTTTAGCCAAGCCTCAAACTCAGGAGAAGGTGCATACTTAGGAGTTTCTTTTCCTGATTCCCAGTCGCTCCAATCATTGCTAGCCCCTGCCATAACTTGTTTAGTTTTTTCTGCCATTTTGCTCGGATTTGTATCTTCTGAATTGGTTCTGCCCTTATCTGATCTGATACTTTCTGATCTGATTTCTGCACTTATTTCCCATATCAACCGGCCAGTACTATCTCTGCCTTTTCAAATTCGGGTCAGGTTTCTGAGGAAAATGGGTTTGGAGGTATCAGAAGGCTGGCTGAAGGCTTTCAGGGCTTGGAGTACAGCGTGCTTTTATTAGTATTTTTTATTTTTTATTTATTCATTTTCCCTACAATTGACCAGATAAGCACCTGCTTTATTTTGACGGTCTCAGGACTTTTCCTGGAACAGTGGATTCTTTCTCCAGAGTATAAGACCAACGTATTCCACCTGCCTTTCGACTCCCCAAGACCGGACTGATCCCAAGCGAAGGGCCTATACTCTTTCCAGGATCTACCATTCGAAATGGTCTAGGTCGAGCATCAGAGAATAATAAATCAGCCCCTGCGTATTTATTTTTTTTATTTGCGCAATTTATATTTTTCTTTCATCATCATTCTTTTTTTTTATTTGTGCGCTTTTATTTTATTCATTCACTTTTTTTTTTTTGCTCTTTCATATATTCTCTTTTTTTTTTTTGGCAAGGGCTGACCCACGATTCAAAGATGCAAAAACCGATCGGTCATTGAAGTGTCCTGAGAATCTATATGCATTCTAACGTTGGCTTATGTAGGGGGTAGGCTGGTCATGGTGTAGGGTAGCAGTTCGGAATATACCTATATGTATGCGCGTGTGTGTAGCCTCTAAAAAAAGCAATAAAATCTCTCTTTCTCTTTTTTTTTCAGATATATAAACAGAAAATAAAAACATATATGGCATGTCTTGCTGTTACGCGTGGATTTTCTCGGCTTTTTAGTTTGAGCGCGAGCAAGCAAGCACATCACATTAAAAAAATATAAAGAAAAGCGGGGAATCTATCATTTCCTATTAATTACAAAATCGGTCCTATGTCCGCAAAATAAAATGACTTAATGAATGCAAATATATACATATTTTGCGAAATAAAAATAATAAACAGAACAAAATAAATATATAGAGCCGAAAATAAAGCAATATTAAAAATAAAGCCCCGGCCTTTTTATTGTGCTGCCCGGAATTTTATTGCAAACATATATATATATATATATATATATATATATATATATATATATATATATATATATATATATATATATATATATATATATATATATATATATATATTTTTTAAAAAACCTTTTTTTTTAGAAATTTTTTTTTGTTCTTATTTTTTTTAAAAAAATTATTTTTAAATATACCCGTAACAGTTATCGGAACGAAACTGCTGCAAGATGGAGGATCATATCCACAAATATAGGCACGGATGTATAGGAATGCAATATTCAAATGCATAAATTAATATAACATGCATACTTTAGCCAGAAACAAATAAAAACCAAAAAGTTTTCTTTTATGAGTCTAGCCCTCTATTTTATTTAAAATAAAACGATCTCCCCAGCAGAGTCGCCACTGTGGGTTCCCGGGAAATGCGCCCGCGCCCTGCGCGCCATTGGATAGGGGTGCGCGTACGTGCGGATGCGGGACACCACTGCTCTCATTACATCCTCCCTTGTTTAGGGGAAAACGAAATTAAAATGCGAGAGGGGTGCTATCTAAGATAGCGCGTTTGAATACGTCTCGGTTGCCTTTAGTGGATTTTTAGATCCAATATGGGAACTTTGAGTTTCCCGCATCAAGTTATCCCTTGTTTAGGGGATACCAGGATACGGGAATGCATCACCTTTTCATTTTCATTCTTCCTTTTTTAGGGAAAAACGGAAAAGTGCAAAAAAGGATGTTGTGACGCCCCCACTATGGATTTTATGAAAATAACCTTATGGCCTATTTCGGATCACTATGGGTGCTTTGGGTTTCCCGCATCAAGTTATCTCTTGTTTAGGGGATACCAGGATATGAGAATGCATCACCCTTTCATTCTCATTCTCCTTTTTTTAGGGAAAAACGAAAAAGTGCAAGAAAGGAGTGTTGCGAGGCCCCACTGGATCCAAAATGTTTTATAGATTCGCCATCTTTATTTTAAGGCAAAAATAAAGCAAAACCAAAAACAGAAAAACATAGACAATAAAACGGGTTCGGAGGCTAAGTTACAAGTTGGGAAGGTGCTAGGCACCCAACTCGTCCTTTCGGTCTCAAAAGCGGTTTTTGGCTAAAGTATGTTTTTGTTATATTTATCTAGCAAATAAATAAAACATTTAAAGACAGGAAAATAAAAGCAAATACATCCGCGGCTACATTATTTACGGACTTGCAGTCATCTCCTAACAATAATTACAGATATATTTAAAAATATTTGGCCATTATAACGACTCTTTTACATAATATTTTCTAACTAAATCAAGGCAGCACAACAGCTTATATTTTCTACATTGGGCCGAATTTAAAGAACAACTTTTATAAAAATAACGCCCTTAAAGACTATTACCTTTTAGAGCGGGGTGTGCTCGCTCTGTCCTTCAGGGAGAGGGAGTCTTTTTTGTTGCTGCTGTTGTGATTAGGGCAGAGTGACGGCTTATTTTTTGTGGTTTTGGCTCGCTCACTCGGGCAAAATGACTGCTTAGTTTTGGTGGTTTTCGCCTTTTTGGTTGGGCGGAATAAAAGCTTATTTTGGGTGTTTTCGGCTTATTTACTCGGGCAGAGTAACGACTTACTTTATGGTTTTTGGGCCGGGGAAATAAGGTGGATACCTAACTAAAAGGCTAGGGATCACTTTTAACTGGTGGGTTTTTGATTTGGCGAAGTTTTGGCACGGTTTCAAAGCTTTATGGGCTAACCACTCCCTATCTCACTTCACTCACTAATCTCAGCGTTAGGACGACGTAGAGAAAATTTCAGCGTTTCTTTGCGATCTCTTCCCGTGCTCCTGAAGTGAACCCCAACACATCTATTTATAGCTGGACGAAGGGATACATCCGGGATTACAAATCCCTTTAGTACGTTTGTTTTTCTTGTACATCTGCCTTCAATTCTTGTACAATGCGTTAACTGGAGTGGGACTGTAGCAACTTGGGCGCGGAACCTACCTCTTCTTGGCGCGGTGCCAGATAGCCCTTTTGGCCACGCTAAGCTACTGTTTGTCATTCAAAATTGTCACTTTTATCCCTCGCATTTTACTGTTTCGCGCATCCTGCTTTGTCTTTCGCATTTTTTAACTCCTGTAACTTGACATTTGTTAAGTTTAAACAGTTCTTGATATCACATGCCAGAGTCACATATCAGGGGTACGAAATTGGGGTGTCTACACTAAGGCAGATAGAATTTCTGTTAAGAGTAAAACGCTTCAGACTTCTGTTGTTTCTTCAAATGATTTATGAGGGTATTTATATATGTTCTTGAAGTGTAGCCCGTTAGAAACACATTTGAATTTGAAATGTGCTGAGCTATTCAAATGTATCTTCTCACAAGATCACAGAGATCCTGTTAGGCAGATAATATTCAGAATATCTAACAAGACACAAAAAGAGAAAGTGTCAGTACAAGGGAATGTTTAATTAAATATGGTAAGGAAGCTGACACGTTAAAACTGTAGTCAGCCGATAAAATTTACCGACAAAGATATCCACAAGCTGACCAACAAGAAATAATTCCAAGTAAGGCTGACAACAAGTGAAATGATTTTAAGCAAATCTTATTTTAAGTCAAGATTCAACAATCTTTTCCTATTTGCTTAAAACCATTCACTGTAAAGCAGAGAGAAATTAATGAACTTATAAACCTGCAAAATAGATATTAGTATACCAAGCAGATAGCATATGAAATGAAGTAGCAGGAAATTAAAGTCAGGAAGAGAGTAATTGTCTACTACAAGTAAAACGATATTTTAAGAGGTTTAAGAGTTTAAGAGAATGTTTAGATCTTTCAGAGTCCAATATTCATTCAGTTGTTGATGTGGATCCTTCAGTGGGCTTTCCAGCTTGAGCAGCAACTAATGGACCAACATCATCTTCAGGTTCCTTTTCAGCATCATCATCTTCTTTTTCAGCTTCTTTCGCAGATTCAGCTTCAGTTACTGACTGTGAGGGTGTAAGACCAAGTCTTTGTCTGAGGATTTTGTTCTCAGCCAAGTATGCATCAGCACGTGCTCTCTGTTTCTTCTCCTCCTGAATGGTTTGAAGCATTGCAGCTTTAGCATTGAAGGTCCTGGTTGCCCATTCCCTTTGGTATAGCAGGATAGATCTCCAATCATCCATATGAGCTTCCCTCGGGGCACCAGTTGCAATAGCAGTCTGGACTTCGGCTGAGATTATCTGTGTAAGATTGGGAAGAAGAGATGCAAACTGTTGCTGGAGGATGGCAAGCTGATTAGTGTGGTGCTTGAAGGTTGCTTTCATTTGAAGGTGATGGACATAAAGTAAGTCCAATTTAGCTGAAATAGATAATGGATTAGATGAAGAATGACCAGTTGGTTCAGGAGCAGGTGAGGGAGAAGATCATGGGGCAGCTGTAAACAGTTGAAAGTTTTGAATGTCCTCATCTTCTGGGCCAGTAGGAAAGAAAGTAGCCAGAGGGTATGCAGGAACAGGAGAGGAGGGTGTCGGGTCTGACTCAGGAATGATATCAGGGAAAATAGTTTTCTTCCCTGTAGGCTGCTGGAGAGCTTGAGAAATAATGGCTCGCTGTCTCTGTGCCTTTCTGTAAGCCAACTGAGAAGGAGTGAGGAGAGATTCATCCACAGAGGTTGACTTTGAAGAGCCAGAGGAGGAGGCAATAGAGGATTCTTCAGCTAAATCCTCAGGTGAAGAGTGATCATGCAGAGATTCCAGAATAGTATGAGGTGGTGAGGCACATATAGGAACAGCAGAGTGAAGAGATAAATCAGGTAGGATAATGAGAGGAGATGCTTGGTTTGGGTGAGTAGGAGATTAGTATCCAGAAAAGTGGAAGGTTCAGAAGAGGGAATGACAATGACTTCTGGTATGGAAGGAAGAATAGCATCAGCTAAAGGTTCAGTTTGTAGGATGGGAGAGGCTGACAGAGGTGTTGTTGACACTGGAGTGGCTGTCATTGGAATGGCTGGTTTAGCGGTAGCTGACACATGGATGACTGATACTTGAGTGGCTGATACAGGAATTGGGGCAGGAATAAGAGTAGAGATGGGAATGACTGATGATGAAGCTGTAGCTGTTGGTACAAAGGTAGGTAGTGGAATGGTTCGAAGGGTAGTAAAAAAAGTGGGGAGAAGATCAGCCTGGGTAGAAACAGGTAAGATAGTTGAAGAGACAGCAAAGGGAACATTGGAGGGTACTACTAGAGGGGTTGAAGGAATTGGCTCAGAGATTAGTGGAGCAGGAGCACTGGTGAATGCATCAGGAAATGATGTGGACTGAGAAGCTCCTCCTGGCATGGAGGCCATCTGTTAGTGTAGTTCAATATATGCTTGATTGGTTGTATTGACAGCATCTTGCACATACTTGTTGGCAGCCCTTTGAATTCTTGCAAGTTTGGCTGGATCAACTGAGGGTTGTTCCCAATCTTGGTTTAGTACATCATCTTCTGGTAAAGCAGGTCTTCCTACTAGATATGGGTCATTTTGGGGCAATGCAAGCCGCTCATGCACTTTGCTGTATATTATCCAGGCCATAAAGATGAGTTCATCCTGAAGAAAACGGTCATTTCAGAAGTAGAACCTATTCTATAGCAGAGGGAGAGGGTCAAAATACTTTCCATAGTTGGCCGGCCACTAGATCTTCTTGTGACAGGTTTGGGGTAATTGGGTACATGACATAAGGTCTTCTCTTCAAGTTGTGGTCAATATACTTGATTGGATTAACAGGAGGTTTTTCATTTTTCTTCTCTTCATGGAAAGAGAGAAGAAACTGTATAAAATATGAGAGATGGTCAATAGGAAATACCAAATTTGGAGGGATGGGAACAAGATTGGCTTGATAGTAGGAATGTCGAGGATGAAAGGTAGGATTCCTAATAGGAGGGAAAAATTTGATTGGAGCAGTGTTTGGAGATCTAGGATTTGATGGATGAGAGACTGGTGTAGGATCAGTTGCAGGAATTTCTGATGTTGGGGAAAAAGGGACAAAATTACTTGGATTTAGCTCAGGATTTCTTCTCTACCTTTTGGGAGCAAGTTCAGCAGCCAAGGTCAGTCTTCTTCTTGTTGTTCTTCTGGGTTCAGGAATTTGAGAGATGTCGGCTTGCACATCACCGTGGCCGACCAATGTCGGTGGTGACCACTTTCCACTTGACCAACTTCGTTCTTGAGCAATGTCATTGCGACCAATTTTCTTTGGCTGACCAATCTCTGCTGGTTGTCGAACTGCAGCTGGTTGACTTGAAGATACGTCAGTAAGAGCTGGGATTCTTGTCCTTCGAGATTTGCGGCCAGGTTGTGCAGAAGAAATTTCTTGGCCAAGCCTACTTGAAGCATTTGTTTGCTTGATGTTTGCACCCACATACTTCTTGATTCTCACAGGCTCCAAATCCCCGATAGTAAGAAGATGATGCTGGAGAGTAGGAAGGCTTCGAATGAATTGGTTGATAATGAGATGATGAGTGAGTCGAGGATTGCATGTTTCCATGTTGTCCTTGTATTTGATTATGTTTGAAACAGGATTTAGATTGTCAGCTTGCTGGAAGTTGTCATCCTGCTGATGATCCTTTTGAGTATCTAAGGTTACAGGTGGAGGAATGGAAGATGAAGGATTATTCTGAGTTGATCTATCACAGTTTCCTATCTCTAAAATCTCAAAATTGTTAGTAGCATCAGGAGTCTCAGGTGACTCAAGTAAATTAAATTCATCAAAAGTAATATGCATAGATTCAACAATTATTTGAGATTTTTTGTTATAAACTCTATAGGCTTTACTATGTTTGGCATAACCAACAAAAATACATTCATCAGCTTTTTCATCAAATTTACGTCTGTGGTCACTACCATTGTAGTGAATGAAACATTTACACCCAAAATTTTTAAAGTAAGCAATGTTGGGTGTTTTTCCTCTCCATAATTTCATAGGGAGTCTTTCCATGAAACTTGTTTATGAGAGATCTGTTTTGAGTGAAACAGGCTGTGTTGACAGCTTCTGCCCAAAAATACTTAGGCAGTTTTGCTTCAGCTAGCATTGTTTTACCTGCTTCAATTAGTGTCATGTTCTTCCTTTCAGCTACACCATTTTGCTGAGGTGTTCTAACTGCTGAAAAGTTGTGATCAATACCATGATCATTACAGTATGTATCCATGCCAAGGTTCTTGAATTCTGTACCATTATCAGATCTTACACTTATGATCTCACATTCTTTTTGAGTTTGAAGATTTCTGAACAGGGAAGTGAGAATGCCATAAGTTTCATCCTTGGATTGCATCATTTCAACCCATGTGTACTTTGAGTAATCATCCACAACTACCAGAGTATATATCTATTTCCTCCAAAACTTGCAGTAGTAATGGGACCAAACAAATCCATATGAAGAAGTTCAAGAATTCTTTTGGTTGAAAGACATGGTTTGGGTTTGAAAGAAGCTTTTGTTATTTTTCCTAAAATGCAAGCATCACATTTTTTGTCAGAAGGAAAGTTTATAGATGGCAGACCTTTCACTAAGTCTCCTTTTGAGAGTTTTGAATGATATTTAAAATTTAAATGTGAAAGTCTTTTATGCCAAAGCCATGAAGTTTTTGAAGAATTGTTTGCTACCAAACATATTTGAGTATTGCGATTTAAGGCAAGTAAATCAATAGCAAAAACATTTCTTTTTCTAGAACCTGTAAGTAAAACTTTATTTGTGATGCTGTTTTTGATAAAACAATGAGTAGAAGAAAAAGAGCAGTTCATACCTTTATCACAGAACTGTGAGATACTTAAAAGATTATGTTTCAAACCTTGTACCAATGAGACATTTTCAATTTTGATGGATCCTCTGATAATAGATCCATAACCTATAGTCTTCCCTTTTGAATTGGCTCCAAAAATGACAGAAAGTCCTTTGGCTGATATAATGCCAGTAAGGAGTTCAGCTGACCCAGTCATGTGTCTTGAGCATCCACTGTCTAATATCCATATGTCAGTTGACTGATCATCTGCCATTAAGCATACCTGAAATATGAACATTTAAATCATGGTACCCTTTATATTTTTGGGTCAAAAGGGTTAGTTTTCTTTGGTAGCCAAACTTGCCTAAAATTAGGCATCTTGGCTTTGTCATTAGGTTTAAATCTGAACAAACATTCATGAGACTGATGACCAAAAGTAGAACAAATATTGCATTTGTGATAACCAGGTTTATCAGTCATTGAAGGTGACTTCTTTGAATCATTTTGACTTAGTTTAGAAGTCTTAGCAGAAACAAAATTGATTGGCTTAAACTTGCCAGTTGTCTTTCTTCTGATTCCTCCTCTTTTGTCAGCTGGCTGACATTTGTTAACTGAAGCATTGGCTGACAGTTTTTTAGGCTTATAACCAGAAGACTAACAACTGTCACTATTTACCTTATCCTTTTTGTTAATGGACTTCTGAAGCTGATTCATGCTTTTGGGATACTGGAAAGGTACACTGTTATAAGCTAATCCCTTATCCTTTTTTAGCAGAATCTTAGGTCCACTATTTGACTGTCTGGTCTCATAGTTTCCATCATCTTTTGAATATCCAAGACCATGTTGGTCTTCATGATTTTTTTGTTGACTTATGATGGTCTCAACAGCAGCTTTGACTTTGAGTAAGTATCAACAACATTGGTCAGTCGAAGATTCCTTTCTACAAGGTCAGCAATCTGGGCATCAGATATTTTTGCTTGAATCTCATGTTTTTCATTGATGCTTTTAAGTTGCAGCAATTCATTTTGTTGTACTTTAAAAAGCTCATTGATCTTTTGAAGCTCACAGTTTTCATCAGAGATTCTTTTGAAGTCCCCAGATAAAGAAACATGAATTCTTTTGAGTGTTTCAAATTTGGAATACATTTCTTGCATTTGTTCCAGTAGATCATTGATCGATGTATTTTATACGTCGATTTACTATATTTCTATGACTTAAATTGAGCTATTTCACGAGGCTTTTGACTACTGATATGCGTTTTCTAGTGATTTTGTGAGTTTCGGGGTTTTAGGTGAAAGTATGCAAATTATAGGGATTTTTGGTGAAAATTCCGAGAAGGGGTCAAAGTGAAAAATTGAAGAAGAAAATAAGAGAACCATGTTGGGAACCTGCGCGGTGCTCAAGTGCTCAAGAGGTGGACGAAGAAACTCAACCCCGGATTATTGAAGGACCTTGCGATCGCAAGGTGCCTCATATCTTGCGACCGCAAGGTAGTCAGAATGCCAATTTTTGCGTTTTCACAAGAGATTCAATTGTAATACAACTCCTTGGTATAAATAGAGATCGGTAGCCAGAGCATAGGTGTAATGACCCAAGCCCGAGAGCCCGGTCCGCTACGTGTAGCCCACACACTGGCCCACTGAGCACGCAGCACCTTGGGTCATCAGGCCCACCACAAGCCGACCCAAAAGTCCATGGATGATGTTGGTGCCCAGTAGTAGTGTATGGTTATCTTATAAATCAAACACAAGTCTTACATCTACCCGATATGGGATTAGGGTATTACAATCTCCCCAGATGTGGGATTGGGGTATTACAATCTCCCCCACTCAAATTCTTGACGTCCTCGTCAAGGTCGAATCGTATCCCAGGAGATGCAGGATTCAAGAGGTGGCTCGTACGGGGATCAAGAGGTGGCTCCCACTTTCTGCGGTGTAGTACTTTGGCCCGCACAACACTTTGTTCCCACATTTCCGCCCGGGACCCGCTCTGATACCAACTTCTATAACGATCCAAGCCCGAGAGCCCGGTCCGCTACGTGTAGTCCACACACTAGCCCATTGAGCACGCAGCACCTTGGGTCATCAGGCCCACCACAAGCCAACCCAAAAATCCATGGATGATGTTGGTGCCCGGTAGTAGTGTATCGCTATCTTATAAATCAAACACAAGTCTTACATCTACCCGATATGGGATTAGGGTATTACAATCTCCCCAGATGTGGGATTGAGGTATTACAATAGGAACGGTTAGAAACGGCTGGAGACGGCTAGAAATTAGTTTTCCATAGCTTTAGAATAGATTTTAGGTTATATAACATAATTAGTCATTGTAATTACAAGTATTGAAGATCGATTCATGAATTCATTCATCTCCATGTGATGTTCATCTTCAAGGATGAACTAAATCTTCATTAATCTAGGAGGTAGGAGGTAACTTGTATCGAATCTATGCTTTAATTTATATTTATGTTCATTCAATTCTTGTTAATTGTGGTGATTATCAATCCCTCTATTATTTCACTTTGAACAAATGAATGTAATCGTGAATAATAAAGGCCTAGAGGCGCGGATAACTGCATGATCAATGTGCATATGTCGTACACTGGCTCACCATCACAATAAATTGGACCTATCGATGCACAAGAGTGATAAGTTAGGGCCAGGTTCCATAGATGACCTAGGTGACAGATAGATCATATGTTCTTGTGCTTAGGATATAGAATGGATGAATTATTTGGAGACGGAGACTGAACGGTAATTCAACAGGCTATATCTATATTTTGTGAACGAACCCATGAGATTGAATGAAACTTTATTAAAATTAAGCATAGAGGAGATTCAAGTGAAACCCTAATCCTAGATTGACATCCACCATAAGATCTTCATAACCGGTAATTGCTACTAATTAGTTAAACACCTGAATAATAATAAATAGTTTAGAATAGAATTAATATAAAAACCCCCATTAGATTAATAAATTGCTATCAATAAATCGTACTATCTGTGATCTTCTTGTCTCTGTAGGTTCGACCCTTGCTTCCAAAACTATTCTCCAATAGTCTTGTCCACTTGCAAGGAAAATAATTAAAATAAGACATCGATCAATCATCAACATTTGTGTCAGTAGCCTTCTCCTCCTGCCTTTTTCACTTATTGCTTATTTTGATGTCAGCAGTCCTTGGAGAAGTTGACTTGATTTTTCTTTCTGGCTGACTTATGATTCCTTGTCCGTAAAAACCATTTCTTATTTTCTTAACCACAAACTGATCAGGTTTGATGACCTTTGTCAGCTTGAGGTTTTTAATAGGTGAGCTCGGCAGCTCATTATCAGACTCATTTGAGTATTTTGGACTAGAAAAAACATTTTCTGAATCATATATAGTTGATTCTGCAACAAGACACAGATTTGCTTCTTGCATAAAATCAGCATATTCATCTTCAGAATCTGTCTCAATCCATGTTGCTAGATTTTGATCTTCAACAACTAAACCCTTTTGTTTTTCAAAATTTATGGGAACTCTTTTGTAATATTCATTTTTCGTAAAAGGACAGTTTGAGGCAAAATGACCTGGTTTTCTACAGTTGAAACACAACAATTTTTCTTTCTCACCCTTATCTTCATTTCCTTTAAAATAAGGCTTTTGAAAGTTTGAAGAAGAAGGTCTTTGAGAGCTTGAGAAAGGTTTTTGAAAATTTGAGGAAGATTTTTTAAAACTTGCAGAACGTTTTTGGAGGTTCCTTTTAAAAGATTTATACTTTCTAAATTGTCTAGCAAAAGCTGCAAATTCATCTTCATCAAAGTCATCATCTGACAGAGATGTAGAATTTTTAGGAATCTCTTCTTCAGCTTGCAAAGAGATACCTTTAAAGTTTTTCTCAATTTCTTGAGTTTTAAGAACTTCTTTTTCATAAATTTTTAGACTTACAACAAGACTATGTATATGAGTTTTGTTCAAATCTCTTGCTTCCTTTATGGCTGTGACCTTTACATGTCATCTACTTCCCAAGCTACCAAGAAAACGCATATTCAAATTAATCTTTCATGCTGTAAACTTTGCCAAGAGAAAAGCATCTATTATTACTTACCTCAAGAAATCTATCGTAAGCATTCTTCAATGATTCTTTCGGGTCCTTTTTGAAAGCATCAAACTCTTGTATGCAGTCATAGAGTTTGTTGTCCTTGGTGTTTTGGTCTCCTTCGACATATTCAACAAGAGCATCCCAAATTTCTTTAGCAGTAACACAGTCATATATTTGTTTGTAGTTTTCATCAGGAATAACACTTGATAAAATGTGTACTGCTCTATCATCCAGTCCGTCAGTAATTTTATCTTCCTCAGTCCATTCTGATTGAGGCTTCTTCGATAGTAGGAGCAAGAAGATTTATGGTATCATCATCTGCAGTAGAAGATTTACCAACTTAAGTATTAATTTTCATTGGTTGCATAAGACCACCTCTTACACATTCCATTAATCGTTTATCTATATTGTTCATATATCTTGTAATTCTTTCTTTCCAAATATCAAAGTGATCTTCATCAAAAATAGGTACTTGAGTAACATTGTTTGATTGAAAAGCTTTTAAGGTTGCCATGATCGAGCTTTCAAGTTATTAAACTTGGAAAATAATAATTTTTCGAAAAAGTTAAGCTCTGATACCAATTGTAAGTTCAGTTGGCAACTGACAAGGCTAGAGGGGGGTGAATAGCCTTTTAAAAGACTTTGAAGGTTGACTTGTAAAACTTTAAAAGTCTGCAGCGGAAATATTATTTTTCTCAGTCAGTTGATATTGGTCAGCTGGCTGATGTTTCTCAAGGGGATGAAATTGATGAATATTGGAAAACGCTTGTTTTAGAAAATTCTTTTTAAGAAAGATCACTGAATATAGAGAAGAAACTGAAGAACAATTTATCAAAACAAATAGCTAAACAATTTATGTAAGTAACTGGTTGACACTTAAGTAGATTAAGACTTCTTAAGTGTTAGATCAGTTTGTAAGAGCAATTAAGTAACTGACAAAAGAAATGAAGTGGTTCACAGTAAAACTGCTACGTCCACTACCAAGTTGGTCAAACTTGGATTTTTGAAATGCGCTAATTTTATTAAAAATCTAATTTATCTCTAATGGATCAGTGTACAACAAAAGACCGGTGTTTATGGAGAATGATTGAAAGCAATCAAACTCATGAGACAAACTGACTGATTTCTAAAGAGTATGAAATAAATCACTCAGTGTTTGTCTAAACAATAACTAGAAGTAAATATTCAAAAAAAGAGTATCTAGTTAAAGTTTTTTAAAGAAGACTAAGACAGATAGAATTTCTGTTAAGAGTAAAACGCTTCAGACTTCTATTGTTTCTTCAAATGATTTCTGAGGGTATTTATAGATGTTCTTGAAGTGTAGCTCGTTAGAAACACATTTGAATTTGAAATGTGTTGAGCTATTCAAACGTATCTTCCCACAAGATCACAGAGATCCTGTTATGCAGATAATATTCAGAATATCTAACAATACACAAAAAGAGAAAGTGTCAGTACAAGGGAATGTTTAATTAAATATGGTAAGGAAGCTGACACTTTAAAATTGTGGTTAGCCGATAAAATTTACTGACAAAGATATCCACAAGCTAACCAACAAGAAATAATTCCAAGTAAGGCTGACAACAAGTGAAATTATTTTAAGCAAATCTTATTTTAAGTCAAGATTCAGCATTACTGTTCCACACAAAAGAGTACAGACAACAAAGAGATTTCTTATCCCATTTTTCATACAAAGAGAGGGATTCGTCTGATTGTTCTAGACAAAATAGCGTAGAGAGCGAAAGAAAAGAAGGCAGAGGGAGAGAACACGACAAGGGTCCATTTTTCATAAAAGCTTTCTTATCCCATTTTTATTCTTTGTTGGATGAGAAAGTCAAAGGTAAAGTTCATGATAAGAATGATTCCATAATTCCATTCATGATCTGAATGATTCCTTACTTGTGTTTGTGTTAATATAGCTCTCTGGCGGCAGACCTCAATTACGTATACTGGAAAAGGGTCTCAATAATGATAGCACAGCAGCGATGGGAAGCGGTTCACCGAGGTTCATACGATTGAGATGTGGAAGCGTTCACCAACATAATTTTTAATTATGTAACATAGCGATGCATCATAGTTCCAAATCGGTTTGTGATTCCAAATCGATGCATCGCATTTCGGTTTCGATGCATCGCAATTCCAACATTTAAAAAGTTTGTCAGATGTACAATTTGGTAAACCAACAAGTTGTTTGCAAGCTTCTCGTTGGAGTGTTCCAAACAAAAGAGTACAAAGGAGAGCAAAGAGGGTAGATAGCACAGAGGGGAGAGATTCAAGGAACTTGGACAACAAATCGATTTTATGTAGATGAGAAAACTAATAAAACTTTCTTATCCCATTTTCATACAAAAAAGCGATTCGTCGGATTGTTCCAAACAAAAGAGTAGTGAGAGAGAAGAGGGCAGAGGGAAAGAGAATTAGTTCACCGAGGTTCATACGCCTGAGATGTGGAAGTGGAAGGTGACGGATCTGGTTATTTTAGAAAGAATAATATGAAAGTGGAGTTATGCGGTTTAAAAAACAAATTAAGTCTTGCAGCGGTTATAAATCTAAAAACAGGGACCTGCCTGCAATTTTTCCCAAAATGAGTAATGCTACATTAACAACTTGAACAAAGTTGAGATGGAACCCAATCTAAGAGCGATAATTAATGGGCTTAATTCAACCTAAATCCTGAATTAGAAAGGGCTTTTCTCTCGGGCTAACCCACTAAATAAGGGCATCTGTCTATTTAAAAGCGCAGAGTTCGGTAGGTAAATCATTGTTCACTTCTGGCGCCAGTTTTCAAGATTCCATGGCTTTTGAGAGCGTCATACAGAGAATTAGGTCACTGACCAATTTAATTGGTATGATATCTCCAGCAATCAATTATATGTATGTGTATAATGTATTCATATTGCAAATAATTCCTTCTTCAAAGTTCTTCTCAATTAAATTTCGATTTCTTTTTGCGTGTGGATTATGCCGTTCTTATATAATGTTGTTGTAAACTAAGTTTCTGTTCACTAGCAGACTTCAAATGTAACGTTTTTTCCTGAAAAGTGTACAGGTGAGATAGTCTCTGTGTGTGTGTGTGCACGTGTGTTTCGAGCTCTTTGTGTGTAAATATGACGGTAGGCGATCGGTATATGTAAATTTCCTGCTCCTAAGGTTACAAAGTGAATCAAGCTCTTGAGGTTTGGGTACAATGTACTCCATTTGAGCTCCAACTTAGGATCGGTTCGAACTTGTTTGATAGATTCAAAAGACGCTCGTCTTGGAATTGTGTCGTTTGGAATCTTGCTCGTGAAACATGAGTCGAATTTGAATTAAAAGTAGCAAACTGAGCTTCAGCTAGTCTCGGGTCAGCTCTGTGCATTGACTTCCCCACCTGTCCTCCTTCCCCTCCCTCACCACCTGGTGCCTATTGCTTCTACAGTTTATGACCATCTGATTGTTTAATAATCAATTGTGAGTTTGTGTGCATTTTGCTTTCCTCACAGAGATTCCCATCTTCATTGGAAACCGTGAAGTTTCTCCTTTCAGAACCCATGGTCAGTATTAGTCAATTTATATTGGAAGTACATTCTTATGTTTTTGCTTTATTGTAGAATTATCCAAAAAGATTTACTACGAAGTTCAAAGCAAAGGCTAATGAGTGATATCACTATCCCTTCTTTCAATAGGATCAACACTCTCGATCAAGACTTGGAGAAAACCAACTCGAAAAGCTAAGCAGTGTGCAAGCACGAATTACACGGGGATTCTTTGATTCATTGAATGTGTTTTCATAGGGCCATACTGTAACTCTGTCAACGATGAAGACGAATATGCTTTTGCCCGAGCAGCCTTGTGTACTTCTCAGACATACAATCCTCGAAAGGTTAGGTACCTCCAATCAACCTGCACGTGAAGAGCATGCATACATGCAATTTATGTTACTTGTGGCTGTCCTGTGATCTTACACTGAATGATATCTCGTCTATTTGGTGAAAGAGAGCTGGTGTTTGAATTTTTTAATGTGCATCCCATTTAGGCCCTAGTCATTTATATATTGATCATTAATCCTTGGATCTACGGGTAAATATTAACTCAGTATAAACCATCACAGAAACAGTAGACACAAGAAAACATAACCAGACGTACAGGTTTCACAGTTCAGGACCGACGTAAACTCAATTCCTGCATAACAATGGTCGGGGGTTACGAAGATTATCGCTTCTACAAATTATCTGACTCTTCTCTGCTTATGTGCGACTACATATGTAGGAAATCGTATTCCTACTAGACAGTGGAAAACGTACAAGAATATTTGGACTTAAAAGTGTATCATTCTATTTACTAACCAATTTTACATTAGCAGTAGCCAAAGGAGAGAGCAAGAAGGAGAAGAATGAAAATAAGCAAACCTTAAAACTAATTAGTAAAATAATTACAACCAAAGTTTTGTGCCTATAAATTATTTGATCCCTAACAATGCTACATCATTCTGAGAAAATTTTAGAGGTTTTGAACTAAAGAATTTATTCTAAGGGTATTGCTGATCATGTTTGATTGAGATTAAAGAAACTGCCATTTGAACTGACAGCCTACCATATATCTTTAATTGTTTACAATTATGGCTAAAATTGCTTCTTATGTGTTTCTGTTCAAAATCACTTCAAATAAAAAGTAAAGGACATGAAAATGTTTTATATTCCTCTGGTTCTGTAAGTGCCATCATTCTTTTCTACATGGATGAATGTATGAAGAATTGTTGATACAAGTGTGATGAAAATATTGTTATAATTGGTTTATGAGTGACTTTTTTACTTTTAATAAATATAGGAGTATGGTCATTTTTATTGTCTTGCGCAGCCGAGTAGTAATTGTCATTGTGATAATGATCATATTATTGTGGTCACAATCATCATTAGTCTTTTGAGTGAATTTATAGACATCTCGCACTCTGGTCTTGCTCTTGGCAATGATGCATGCAAGGCAGGCTTTTTGTCAAATATTCAAAATCAGATAAAGTGTTACCTCAATCACAGATTTGGATTTTTCAGAATATACTTGGTCGCTGCTTTCATTAATGCAAGTGTTGTTTTGTTTTTTCTATGGCTCGGGCCATTTTCATTTTGCTTTATGCAAAGTTTGTTCAGCCTATTACCACAAGTGGCCATGAAATATTACTAGACACTGCAAAGAGGTCCACCTGTGATCAGACTAAAAGCAAAAATCTGGCATGATTTTGCAAGAAACACTTGAATTAAAATTTGGTCAATTTCCTGCTGCTCTGGAAGATTTTTGTCCCCGGACAGGAGGCATTTCACTCAATATATAACATGGTTTTCTGATTTTTTACTGGCTAAAGTTGCTTATATTATTTCTGGTATCTATAGCAATGTGATGCTTTTAGTGTTCCAAAAGTCCATACCATCCTAGTCAATGCCTTTTACCATGAGAGGGAGCATTTGCTAAGACCAGTCAATATTCTTAACCATTTCTTATTTCTGAATCAACGATAACTGACCATTTGTGAATATTTTTCTGTGACATTATTTTATTATCTCATCCTACTATTTGTTTTTTGGCACATTTTATTAAGCTATGTCAGCATTAAAACCCAGTTTTTCCAGCCTTTTCTTTTTGTTACCTTGCTGTTGCCAATCACTAGAGACATGAACACACTTGAGCATAGTGTGTCATGCTATCCTCTAATCATCATCCAGCACTGATGAGCACGAACACTCCTTCAGCTGGCTAGACTGTTTCCTGGCTAAATGACTTGAAAGTCCGGTTGGAAGCCAAATTGGGCAAGCACTCTGAAGTTCTTTTCCATCTATTTTCCCGTCTCCCTAGGCTTTGAATTATTGAACTTCCTTTTTAATCCAATGCACCTTACCATTAGGCTAAGTTGTAAAAATCACTTAATCAGGTCCTCTATAAAAGTAGATGAACAACGATTCTTGATAGCATCTTAAGCAGGGGGTGGGGTGTGTGTGTGGAGGGTTGTTCCCATGAATTGTGGTGGTTGTTACAGCCATATATGAAGTTTGCAAAGATGGTTGTGATAAGAATATCCTTGAGATCTTGGAAGATGGCATGGAAATAGTTATTGGTGAAATCTGTAGTGTTATTCCTATGGGTACTTTTTTTCTCACCTCTAATGGTTACTTGGCCAAATAAGGCTCTATGGAACCCTAGGGCTTGGTCCATATACTTTTTTGCCTAAACTATGCTGTACATTTGCTCTGTGTTTGCATACATATCTGCAACCTGTGTATGTACCCTTGCAAGTCTTCACAAATAAAGATGAGGGTCATATGATGGGTGTTGGTTTTTTTGCATCATTATATGTTAACAATCAACATACTATAAGAGATCGGGCTTGAGTGTACAAAGGAAAAAATAATAATTAATAATCAACCTACATACTGTTATTCTTATAAAGATTGGAATCGTATGATGGTTCAAGTTGTTTGAGAATTTGGTCAATGGGAAGTGTCTAGGATGCATATAAATAAATTAATAAGCACAAAGAAATAGGAGATTGAGTAAATAACATCCACGCCTGGAACCTTTGTGTCTTTGGATCTTTGAGTTTATAATAGACTTTGCATAATCCAGCGAGAGCTTTTGCATTGATGCTTAAGAAGTGCCGAGCAATTGCTGTTTTACAGAAATATCACCATTTTTTCTACTATTTGGTACTGTACCCTCTCATTTTGTAATGGATAATCTTGCTTGACATGGAATGAAGAAAAAGATTCATGAAATCAAAGCCCAAGTATTTGAGCGAGGCTGAGCATCAAAGTGAAACTACGCTTCTTTATAACTGTAATTGAACAGTTAATGCCATATAAAAGGTCCATCTAGGTTATATCTAATACTAGGATACATGTTTTCTTGTGGTTGCACGAGGATCGTGTGCTCCTTCTCATCCATTTGTTAGTGGCACCTTGGTGCCTGAAACATTTGAGACAGCGACTGCTACCTATCATTTCAATTAAACTGAATGATTGTAGAAGGGTGAGATGTTTTAATTGATTAGCTAATGTTTTCTTCTAGTGTTTTTAGACTGTATGAAGCAGGACCTCATGCTTAGCCCACCACTCACCCCACACGTGTCAAGAAAAACATTACCAGTGTGCCTTACACGTGTCACAACTCACATGTCGAGTCCACAAAGCCTCGAGAAACCTAATGTCCAAGGGAACAACTCCAACATGGGACTCTCCCTTTGCCCCTTCAATGGACTTGTAGCAGTACCAGCAAGTTAGGCAACTCAAGTATGGAGTTTCAATTCTCCAACCCCACACCTGCTTGCAGGCTTGCTGGCCATATCCAGCGTGGAGGACAAAGTCTCTAGCCCTACACCCACTTATTGGCTTGTTGGGAAACTCCATGGGGCCCACTTCTCGAATTGTGCATTTACTTACGAGCTGTCAGGAAACTCCATCATGGAGCCCTGAATCTCCAAGACTCCAACCAGGCACCTACTTGCAGGCTTGTTGGGAAAATCTAGCATGGAGTTTGAGTTCTCCAATCCGCATCTATTTGCGGGCTTGTTGTTGGGTTTACTGTGGAATAGTGTCCAACCCTTACACGTGCATGCACATGATGAGTTTGGTATGTGTCTTACACATACATGCAAATGCGTATCACCCCATGCATGCCCTCAAAATGTGTATCACCTTATTACACATCAGAGTAAAATGCCCTTCATTCACTTACTAGTAAGACCTTGTGTGTAAGGGAGCATACCCCACGCACACCAAGGTAACACTTCCGCAAACCCTTGCGGAAGCACTTATGTGCAAGGCAGCATCACATGTCAAGGCAACATGCCTCATAGATACCTTTCGCAAACCCTTGTGGAAGCATTTCAGTGCAAGGTAGGATGCTCTGCACATGCCACCACAGCACTTTCGTAGATGCATTTGCACAAACCTTTGCAGAAGCAGTTGTGCGCAAGGCAGTATGTTCCATAGATATATTCCCAAAAACCCATGTGAAAGAACTTCTATGCAAGGCATATGCAATCCCTTGTGGAGCACTTGAGCACAAGGGACAGCTGTGTTCTAGGTCCCCACAAGCATTGCCTGCTAGCCTACACATGCATAAATCAGGATATTGCCGGGAGACAGGACATTTATGTGCGTGGTGCTTCGGAGGTTAGAGTATCGAGCTTGAATGATGTACTTGTTAGGATACATCGGCCTGACTAGGTAGTTGAACGTTAGGATACACGTTGCTTAACTAGGGAGTTGAAGGATGGTAATTGATCAACCCCCATGGGGACACATGATACTCATACACACATACAATTACTTACCAATCAATCAGGGGATGCCACCACTTTGTATAGCACACACGTGTCTTATCACGTCACCAAACTACTGTTTCCTATAAATAGCTCCTCGCTTCGTATATGAGGCATGCTTTTATGGTTGATGAGATCTGCTTCTTAGAGAGCCATAATGTGCCGAGGTCTTGCCTGCAAGCATTGATGTCGTCTCCTGCAACCCTAGTTAGTCCAGACTTCCACCTCCTTTCCGTCATTCTTGGTGCATGCTATGCGTAGCACCAATCACAGCAGCTACCCAGCATCAACCAACCTACCCATAGTCTTGACCCGGAAAAAAGGACGACCCTTCAAAATAGAAAATCTACAATTTCTTTTGACACTCACCCTTTCCGTAAAGTTCATGTGTCAAGGATGTATCCACTTTTTAATCAAGAGTGGCAAGCATTGAATCAAGGTGGTGCCTATTCTTCTTTACTGGGAGTTATATTTTTTCCTGAAGATAAAACTAGACAGTCTCGTGCCTAGACACTTTTATTGTAAGGAAATGTTACAAATTCTTTATCAAGAATGTGTTCTTCAAAATATTGTCCTTAGATGATGGCTTTCTGTGGCTTTCCTCTTAACTTTGTGTTTTAAATTTGTTTTTAGGAGGTAAAATTAGGGGCAGTTTCACTATCATTGCTAAAAGCTCAGACTGTCAAATAGTCGCAGTATTTATTCTTTGCAAAGTCTGACATAAGCTGCTTTTCTATCTCCAGCCCTTGCACTTTATATTCACATGCAACATTTTGAGAAAATGTCTTCTTTGCTGGGCACAATATGATTGTTTAATAGAAAACCCTTTCTCAATGTTCTAGATAGAGTCTCAGTCCTTTTTTTCTTCAATGCGTACCCGAACCAGAATAAGGTACCTCCTCGACCTCGTTGACCAAAGAAAATGAAATAAGAATAAGGTACCTCATTCATATCACATGTTCTGGTTTCTGACGCACTTTTTGTGATGCTTTCTACTTGTCTATTCCTGGTAGATTTTTAAAATGCTATACCTTGAATTTTTTTGTCTTGGGCTGAATCTAAAAATATTTTCCTCTTTCAGATTGTGCTACTTTTTCTTTATCGCTCTCTTTTTATCTTTTGATTTTGCAATTGGAATATCATCAAACCTCATCTCTTATGCAAGTCTTGGTTCGATCAAGATTTTACATGGATCTGAACATAGAGTCACTTTTGTACTCTCATTCATAGTAAGAATTCAAGTTATTCTTCCCTAGTGAGTCGGTTTAAATAGTCTGTGACCAGTGAGGCTTAAATCAACTCAATCGTGGCCAGCTGGCCTTTTAGTAATTTTGGTACCATCCTTTATTTGCTTCTTATATCTTGAACTGATTTCTCAAATATATTGCAGCAGACATTACTCCCTCCATTATACTTGAAAAGTCTTGTTTTAAATATTAATCTCATAAATTTTATGACCTTCCAATTATGTTTATTTCATTAAGCCTATTATTTTTTATTTTTTATTTGGGGGAATTCAAACCTTAGATTAGGGACATTTATAGAAATTTAATTTAATCCTTAAAAATTTTACGTTCAAATGTTAACTCTTTGACCGAAATGACACCCAAAAGTCTTGTTTTAAATATTAAACTCATAAATTTTAAGACCCTCCAATTATGTTTAATTCATTAAGCCTAATTTATTTTTTATTTTTTTCGGAGGAGGGGGGGAATTCAAACCTTAGATTAGGGATATTTATAGAAATTTAATTAATCCTTAAAATGTTAGACGTTCAAATGTCAACTCTTTGACCGAAATGAAAGAAGCTACTTTTATGAGTTTCTAAATTTTACTTTCTTACATTAAACTAAATTAGGAATACATTTAATTCTTAAAACTAAAGACATTTATGGAGAATTGATGTAAAATTCTTGACTTGAAACGTGGATCGTTTGAGTTTAATGGAGGAAGCAGTAATTTATAATAAAGAAATATTGATTTTAAGTCCTTCAGGCTGTTAATTTTGATCTTAATGAATAGGTCTAGGCTAACATCCCTTCAGGCAAACAAATCCTTAGCATTTATGATATGGAATTGGGAAGAAATCTGTGGCAGATACAGTATAGACTATCTATTAATGTTTTCCTCTTAGACACGTAAAATTTTGTAATCCCTGGATGTACTATTTCTGGAATCTGGATAGTAAAGCAATCCATATGTCTATTTCATAGAATTTATGTGGCTGTCATTCTCCCCTAAAAGGTTTTCAACCATGCTTTTTCACTCCCACCAAGAACAGGCCTTGCATTCCCATCACGTGCACTATAAATGCACCATCAAATTTCCTTGCTTACTTAACCTTTCTGTCCAGATTTTGATAATCTAAGATCTAGAATAAACCCATGCACCCAATACCATTATTCAAATTTCTTTTGAGAATTGAAACATTATACTACATAGGAACACAAGTATCATTTTTGCTCAACTCAAACCAATGTCTGTAACATCAAGATTGGAAGAGAACCCATTGGAGAAAACCTCACAGAAATGTCTTACTAACTTCATGCAGATGGCCTTGTCAGAGCTAAAAACCCAAAGAGGAATAGTAGTTCCACTGGTGGCAATGAACTTGACATGGTTCGCTAAGGTATCGATCACAACTGCTTTCCTAGGCCAGCTCGGTGAGCTTCAATTGGCTGGTGGCACACTTGGCCTCACAATAGCAAATGTCACTGGCTTCTCTGTCTTCAATGGGCTCTGTGGTGCCATGGAACCTATATGTGGTCAGGCTTGTGGGGCTAAAAATTTTAAGCTTCTTCACAAGACACTTGTCATGTTGATTTCTTTATTGCTACTGACATGTCTGCCAGTCTCTTTCTTGTGGCTTAATGTTGATAAGATCCTCATTCACTTTGGTCAGCAAGAAGACATTTCGGCTACAGCAAAGAAGTATCTATTTTATCTCCTCCCTGGTTTGTTAGTCAATTCATTGTTATGTCCTCTTAAATCTTACTTGAGCTCACAGAGTGTTACGGTTCCTATTATGTTTAGCTCAGCTCTAGCAGTAGCTATGCACATTCCTATTAACATCTTATTTTCAAGAGCTAAAGGTCTTGAGGGAATTTCAATGGCTACCTGGATAACAGATGTCATCGTTGTGATTCTGCTTTTGTTTTATGTAGTAATGGTTGAATATGGAAAAGGAGGAAGTTGGAAGGAAGGAGGGTGGTTGGACCAAGGAACCAGGGACTGGATTCGGTTACTCAAACTTGGTGGGCCATGTTGTTTCACCAGCTGTCTAGAATGGTGGTGCATTGAGATTTTAGTCTTGTTAACTGGGTGGCTAGTCAACGCTAAACAAGCAGTTGGGGTGTTAGCAATTGTCTTGAACTTCGACTACTTGATGTATTCTGTTATGCTTTCACTAGCCACGTGTGCATCCATTCGTGTAGCAAATGAACTCGGGGCAAACCATGCAGGCCCCGCCCATCGCGCAGCCTATGTGTCTTTGACTGTTTCCATGATTGCGGGATTCGTTGGTGGTTTAGTTATGGTAGCAGCCCGAGGTGCTTGGGGGCCTTTGTTTAGCCACGACAAAGGAATTTTAAGAGGTGTGAAGAAGACATTACCATTAATGGCTTTGGTAGACATAGTTAACTTTCCAGTGGCAGTTTGTGGAGGAATAATGCGTGGAACAGCTCATCCATGGTTAGCAATGTATGCAAATCTTGGTGGGTTCTACCTGGTAGCCCTGCCTCTATGTGTAATTTTTGCTTTCAAGGTTCATCATGGGTTAATGGGACTCTTGACAGGGTACTTTGTTGGGATGGTTACATGTTTGAGTTTGTTGTTGGTGTTTATCGGAAGGATCGATTGGGAGAAAGAAGCTAGCAACGCTAAAATACTTGCCTCTCATGGGGGAGAGGTGGTTGCAAATGATGGAGATCGCAACGAAGCAACTCATGAAAATTTGACTATATGAAATGAATAGTGTGTAAAGTGATTATTCCAACAAATATATCTCTATCATGAGTATGTAAAACATGACAACCACAAAGCTAAACCCCAAGTATAGAAAAAAATGTGCTCTGTGATGATCAAGAGAAAATCTTGTGTTTTTTTTAAGAGGCATCTGGCATATGTAAACTGAGGATAAATGTATAGAGCAATGGTGATATGTAAGCCGGGGAAACGTTTTACTCTAAATAAATAATGAAGTATGGTTATTTTTTGTTTTCTATCATCATTTTAAGTGGCTGTTGTGATTGTGAGAAATAATGAATATTATTGTGGTCACAATCATCATTAGTTTTTAGACCAAAAATGGGCAATGCTCACACATTGGCTGAATTAGAATGAATTTGATTCATTATGATCAATGGGCCAATAATTTATGGCCTCAGAAAAAGGATGTGACCTTGCTCTTGACAACAATGTGCTCAAGGTGCACTCATGTGGATGGTAGAACTCCTGATATCAAACTGGTAATAGGTACACTTTTACTGATTCTAAATAGATAAAAAGTGTTTTGTCAGTTGCAGATTTGTTAGGTGATTTTGGTTGAACTGTGAGTTTTTTTACTGATGCTTCTCATATTGAAATTGCTTGAGTTTTTCTGAGACACGGGTCATAATCATTTGCTTTATGCAAAATCTGTTCAGGCTTGATCACGCAATATTTGTGGTGATCTTGTCTTCACGTCCACGTGTGAGCGAGGATGAGGTGGCAGCTTCTTGTTCGTCCACGGTTAACCTGCACAATGTAAACAACAAACACCGTTAAGGTGTCGGGTTGGCCCGACTATAACCCTCCGGCGTAGGAATCAGTTTTCCGGTAGAGTTTTGGTAATAAATGAGCCGTGATAATTGTTTTGATAGAGAGCTGTGATAAGAGAGTTAGGATATCGCTGAAATTACTTACCTTGCCATAAATAGGGGCTCTTATATTTATACCTGAAGTTGATGGCGACGTGGCAGTTTGTTATTGGGGAGCATAAAGTGGCTGTTATTAAATGCGTTGAGGGCGTTCGTCAGGAATGAGTGAACTGCGTGTGTCAGAGGGTTGGTATTGGCGTGCAGCGGTTTTCTCGGGCGGAAATGGTTTGTCGGGGTGAATGATTGATCTGAGGCCGAGGCCGAGTGGTTTCTGTGACGAAGGCTTTTGTTATTCGTCGAGGTTGAGGATTTATGAGGACAGATTTGGTGGCGAGGTCGAGGGAGCCCGTGATCTGTCAGGTCAGCCGTGGCTGGGCTCGCCGAAGTGCCGAGGGTCATGATGCCGAGGCTAGAGTGATTTATCTTGGGGACGAGTGGTCCTATCCTCGCAACGTGTTGTCCTGTAAGTGGGACCCTCTTTATGCCGAGGGTCGGGTCCTTTTCATGCCGAGGGTTAATCCCTCAATTTCAATCCTTTCAAGGCTATTACCACAAGTAGCCATTATGTATTAAGACAAAGCAAAGAGGTCTACCTGTGATTGCACCAAAAGCAAGAATCTAAGATGATTGGGAGAAGCACTTGGATTATAATCTGGTTAGTATTCTGCTGCTCTCGAAAGATCTTTGTGCCTGGACAGGAGGCATTTCACTCAATATACCGTATGGTTTTTTAAACTTTTAATTGCTAAATTTGCTTAAAAATTACACCTGGTTACTTTGACATTGTCATTTGCTTTTGATGTTCTAAGTCAATTCCATCCTAGTTAAGCCCTCCTGTCATGAGAGAGAGAGCATTCACTGAGTCAAATTAATGTGACCACTTGTGATTTAGGAAAAAAGACGACAATTGATCATTTCTGAATATATTTCTGCCATGACATATACGAACACCTCCTAGCGATTTTTTTGTTGTTGACATTTTTATCTTATAGATTAATCATCATTAATCCTGTTCTGTGACCTTCCTTTTGCTTCTTTGCTGCTGCAAATCACTTGAAAGTTGAGATGTGAACAAACTTAAGCATCAGTGAGTTAATTTATGCTATCTTCTAATCATCATTTGGAATTGATGTGCTCAAAGACTTCAGCTGGCTAGACTCTTCCCTTGATGCAAATGACCAGAAACTCCAGCTGGAAGCTGCAGCCAGCAAGCAAACTGGCTAATCTTTTTGTATCTGTTTTCCCCTCTTTCTAGGCACCTAGGCTTTGAATTATGAAGAAAAGTTTTCGAACTGCTTGCCTAGTGTTTGCCTGAGTTATAAAAATCAGGCCTGGTTTCACAATAAAACGAATGACGATTCGTGACAGCAGTGTGGGAGTCTCAATGATTTTGGTGGTATTACAGTCAGGTATGAAGTTCTTAGAAATGATTGAGATGAAGAAGAGAAGGACCTTATGATTATTCTGTTATTGGTAGTTGGTATGGTCCCTATGGAAATAGTTATTTCCCAAATGCATAATGCTATTATTGTCTTCTCTCCGTTCTAATGATTGTTTGGGGAAAGGAGTCTCTACGGATCCCCACCAATCAGTTCTTTCATCTATGACTTGGTAAATACTTCCTTTCGCTTCAGCTATAAAGTACATCTGATGCGTGTTCGCATTCACATGCACAACTTGTTTGTACTCTTTTCTGTATTCTCTAGAGATGAGGATCTTGCAGGGAGTTATTTCTTTCACAGTAAATGCATTACAGATGGTCCATCTAGAACCACATCTGATGCAAAAATTCATTCTCTTGTGAATAATCAGGATCCAGTAATCATTATCATGCATTTGTCTCTCTAACCATGGTGCCTAATATATTTGAATCAATAGCAGTGAGCTATGATCTATGATTTCTCTTGGTCTGAATAATTGTAGGAGGATTAGATGTTTATTTGATTAGTTAAAGCTCCACCTGTTTTCAGACTTGAAAATCCATTGTCACTTGCCCTTTTCGCCTATTGGTGTATCCTTATTTAATAAAGAGTGGCAATGATTGAATTAAGTGGTGCCTTTACTTCTTTATTGGTGTTCTTTCCTTCTCTTAAAGAGAAAAATAGACATGGTCATGTGCCCATCTGCACCAAAACATACACTTTGGTGCAACGACATGTTACAAATTGGTTGATCAAGATTGTATTTCGGAAATAGCTGTTAATCAATGTCATCACTTACCCTTTCCTTTTAACTTATTTATTGCTATTACGTTAAAAATTTACTCGGTGAAATAATGAGCAGATGCACATTGGTTGGTAAAAAAACCTCAGGCCGTCAAGTAGTGACAGCAGATATTCTATCAAAGAATGATAGAAGATTATGATGTATCTCCAATCTCAGCACTTCATATTGGCATGCAAATGTGAAAAAAAGATGGCTTTTAACTTTAGTGGTTACGATATGATTGCTGAATAGAACCCCTTTGTTAATGTTCTACAGTAACTCAGTCTTCTTCTTGTTCAATGCCATTGGTATGACTGCTAACTCTTTTGTTAATGTTCTAAAGTAACTAAACTCACTCTTCTTCTTGTTCAAGGCCTATTGCATGTTCGAACCAGAATAAGGTATCTCTCTCTATATCCTGTATCTTCTGGTTTAAGTGGTGCTTTACGTTATGCTTCCTACTTGTCTACTCCAGGGCCGGCCCTGGGGGGGGGGGGGTGGCAAGAGGGGCTACCGCCATGGGCCTCCAATTTTTAGGGCCCCAAATGTTTGGGTAATACCTTATATTTAGTATATATATTATAGTGTCAAAAAGGTTTACAATTGATTGGTTTCACCCGGTGGTTAAGATGCACATAATTTAAGGTAGAGGTAGATTTTGGGTTCAATTCTTGTTATAAATTTTTTACTTTTTTTTTTTCCAATACTTTAAATGATTTCATTTTTATAAAAGCCCCCCCTTTTTTTTTGTCATGGGCCTCTCGAAACTCAGGACCGACCCTGGTCTACTCTTGGTAGATTCATATCAATGTTATACCTTGTATTATTTTGTCTCGTCTGGATCTAGAAATAATTTCCACTTTCTGCTTGTTTTGTATTTTATTTATCCCTATCCTTGTGATTTTTAAACTTAGCAAATGGAATATCGTTGGACCTCAGCTGTCATACAGGTATTGATGCAATCAAGATCATTTAAACAAATCTCATCTGCACTAGGGTCGATTTTCTACTCCCGTACATCATACTGATCCCAGTTATTCTTAAACTGATTATCCTTAAACTGATTGAGCGTCTCTTTCTCTCTTTCTGAAAGTTACAACTTGATATACTTGAGTGTTGAGTCATTATAAAATAGACTTAAAGAGATATGCATGCTTTATAGATGGGGAACGAGTGGAATCCTAAGTGCTCGTAAATAAAGAAATGGAGTATGACTGTTGGTGCACCCATTAAGGTATTGTTGTGTTTTGGCTTCATTTAGTGCTCTACAGTCAAAAATCTTTAATTTATATAACAAGATTCACCTTATATTCCGGGCAAAGAATCCACTATTCTGTTTTGAAATATTTCACTTAAAAAGTTCATTTTCAAAAATTAAGGTATAAAAGTGTTATTTTATTATTAATGAATTACTAAAAATATCATTTTCTTAAAAAGTTTGACTTTCAAATTGGGACTTTTGCCCGAAACGGAGGGAGTGTAATCTTTTAGAGAATGTTAATGCATTTGTGTTAGTATTCTTTCTGCTTGTGTTTAGAATTTTCCTTTTTAACTGCTGGGAATTTGCTTTTCTTTTGTTTGTTTTTTTTTTTTACAAATTTGTTGTGCTTATAGAAGTTTCATTTTAGAGAGAAAGAGAGTCCAATATTTATTTGGACTTATTGGATGCATTATCCCGAGAAAATGGCTTCGGATGGTTTGAAGGCTAGATCGCTTGGGACAATCGCTAGTGTTGTGCATAGCGGAAGACTTTGTAAACAAATTATAGAGTATAACAACATCAATCACAAAGAAGAGAGAGAGATTAGGACCAACAGACTATTAAAATTTTATTATGCCAACACTTAAAACCGTTCTAGGGATACAATATCAAACCTTAAAACCCTTAATTAAGTAAACCAGACAAAACTACCCGTCGGGACAAGACAGTTGCCTTACACAACATAAGGTTGCCGCCTATTTGACAATAGCATGGTCCATATCAACTAAGAGAAGACAATCGCCTTGCACCAACATGATGTGGTCGCCTTGTCCAAAACCTGACAGTCTGTACCGCGGGGGGCTATGCCCCCCACACCCTTCTTCGAAGTCCATCCAAGTCCTACAATCTACCTTGTTTTCCTGGTTAATCGAGTCATCTCATTCTCAACAATTAGAAAGTGTGATATTATCAACATCTATGCTAGAAGGGGGAAAGTCCAAAACTAACATGGACTTCAGTAATAAAGAAGAATATAATAAGTGTGACGTGCATGATGCCCTTGCATTGGACGTAACAATGGCAAATTTTGATTCATGCTCAGATGTTTGACAACTTCCAATTATAAATCCATGACTCGAAATTGAATTGCCAAACATAATTTGAGTTGAGTTATTTGATGTCATAATCATAGTTAAACTCCATTAGATTTCTGTAACTGCTGCAGTTGATGCATAAAGGACTTGCCTAATATCTTTGTACGGGCTTCCTTCTAAAACTATGCTTTCTCCATACAAGGTTCTTTCTTAAGTGCCAAATTTGGCAAGAAAGAATATCGTAGATGATTGGAAGCTTCTATTGCATTTAGTGATTGCTTCTACATCTGGCTTGAATCAATGAATCATTATACGCCTAAAAGCCAAAGATGCAAATGAATTGGAATAATTCTCTATTATATAGCATTGCCGAACATGACCAATTGTAATTTCCGATTTCTGATTATCAATTTTGCAAAAATCCAGCATATTCCGTAAATAGTACTATATACTACTTCGCTCAAATCGTCATCATCTCTCGCAATAATTGTTATTTTAGTTAGCTTCTTTATAAGAAATATGTAGATTGAATTGATAATAGTGATTGAAGCCTTCGTTCAAAACAAAGAGTCAACTTTCAAAAATTAAGATATAAAATATAATTTTATTATTAATGGGCTACTAAACGTGCCATTTTATTAAAATGTTTGACTTTCAGACGGGGATTATTTTCCTGAAACGGAGAGACCGAGAGAGTAATTGATGTGGCATATCTAAATTCTGTTGACAGATAAACTGCCGAATTAAACTCACATGCTTCGTGTGTTCCTGATTTTTTTTCCCTAGATAAATATTACTCCATCTCAAATTAGTTATTCCTTTTCTTTCTTTTTTCCGGAGCACAAGGCAGTAGATTATACATACACATACATGCCATACATAGAATTTTAGGCTCGGTTTGTTTCAAATGGAATTACTTGCTAAAAATGATTTCTGAAAAATAATTGTGAAAATATGCTATTTTCTGATGTTTGGTAAATTTTTTAAAAATATATTGGAATGTAGTTTTGGGTGTTTGGTAAACACACTAGTAATGTGACACTAATACCTACAAATAATTTAAATTCATTTAAATTTGCTAATTATTTTAAATTATTTAAATTCCATCATATCGCCTTTGTACTTTATTGTTGAATAAGAGAAACTATTCATAACAGGTTTAACAAAAGATTTACTATTATATCTTTAATAATTGTTAGGGAGATTTAAATAACTTGTCAAATGTGTGATTGTACTTATTTACATATTTGTATGAATGTCTATATGTTAGCGTGTGATAGTGTTTAATTTTTGACGAGATAAAAAAAAACGTGTAAAGTTTGTCATTGACAACCGGGAGGACATGGAGGATGAGTGATGGAGTATGGGACCATGGGGTGGGGCGATAAAGATTAAATGGTTTTCCGAGTTGGGGTAGGGGTGCGTGAGAAGAAAGAGTCATTGGTTATTGATAATCTTTTGGGGATCAAATATAAATGCAGTGAGTTTTGAAAAATGACTAACGGATGTGAAGGGTAAGTAGGTCATTTTCTTGAGAAAAATGTTTTTCGTTGTAAAACATTCACATTGACTATGTTTTTTAATTGTTACCAAACGCCGAAAACAATTCTTGTAAATTATTTTTCGTGAAATAAAATGTTATTTAATTCTAACATATGTTGTATAGCTCGAACAAGCACTACGATACGTGTTTATTTATTAAATAAAGTTCAAAGTTATTGTGGAAATGGAAGCAAAAATTTGGCGTGGTAACCTAGTCTTCATATTGAAACACATAGCCTATCTTTGGCATTATTGATCTCTTATTCAAAATGAGCCTATCTTTGGCATTATTGATCTCTTATTCAAAATGAGATCCATCTCTTCACATTTAATCTTTAAACCTTTACCAAAGCTTTATATCTGATAACTATTTTAGACCTTTTGATGCATGAATAGCCAACTCATAAATTGGATAAAATATAAAAGAAAAAATAATGTTTTGTTTCTTGTATATTAATATTGCTTCAACTACCCTCTTTTCTCCATATTCCACATATCTCTCGGTGAGTTTCTCCATCAAGGCTTGCAAAAATGGTTCCCTTTAGATGTTATCAATCGAAATCCATAACAATTTTGTGCTTAGTTGGATGACAATTGTTGAATAGTTTAACCCTTCTTGCCAACTTTCATTCTTTACTTTTTTTATTATAACTCGAACCAATCGCACAAATATTTTGTAGCATTTTGCAACTTTACACTAGAATTTATTTTATTATTATTATTTTTTTTTTTTGCATACCACTTTAAGGTGCTTTGTTTGGTATAGCGTTTTGAAAACATAACATTTTCAAAATGTAGGTTTTTTTGTCAGAAACACGTTAGAGAAACTATTTTAAAACACTATTTTCGTAAACATGGTAATTGCAAATACAACATATTTTTAAAACGCTCCAAATTAGAGCGTTTTAAAACGCTGTATATTTTTAAAACATTGTGTTTTAAAATGTTGCATTGAAACACATTTAAAGGGAACACTACGTTTTTTGCAATCGTTTTAGTGAAAACACTCTACCAAATAAGCACAAAGAGTCCTTTTTATTTATTTTTTTTGAAACGTTACACACGGAGGTTCTCGTTTGAAATATTAATCCGTCAAAATTTTATCACATTTTTATTAATAAAAAAGTATTTTTAAGGCGTAAATTGTTTGAATTTCAAAGATGAAACTTTTTTAGCGAAATTGAGGGAGTAACTTTGATAAGTTTTTTCTTCAAAAAAAAAAAGAACCTTGATAAGTTTCTAAATGTACACTTCTTGCGATGGAGTGCTATTAATTTTCATTAAAATTGTATATTTATGAAAATCGATTAAATTTCTTAACATGTTTGCGATGTTTCTTGTTTCAAAATGAGTAGTTGAGCACTGTTATTTTTAGGACACATGACAGTTTTTTAAGACTACCCACAATGGTGACCCAACCCAACCCAACTCAACCCTCAAATAAAATATTAATTTCTCTCACTTTCATATTTCTCTCACTTTCATATACACAACTCTCAATCTTATACTCCCTCCGTCCCTAAATTATCGTCCTCCTTTCCTTTTTCGTCCGTCTCAAAATAATTGTCCACTTTGAAACTTACCTTTTTAGAACATCATTTTTACCACTTTACCCTTACTTTTTCACTCTACTTTAATTATGGACCACATATACATGGACATTAATGGAAACTACACATTAAACCAATATAAATAATCAAGTCAATTACTTTTTCTTAAACTGTGCGCCGGGTCAAGCAGGACAATTATTTAGGGACGGAGGGAGTATAATTTATATTCTCATCGGTGACCCAACCCAACCTTTTAATAAAATATGAGTGGTCCTAAATGCAACACAAAATACACTAAATACTACATTCACTTAAGAGTTTAATTACTAATTAATCCTTTTATAAAAAAAAGTTACAATTTATAATAATTAATCCTCCAATAAAAAGTTATATCTTTGAATACTGATATATATATATATATATATATATATATATATGTGTGTGTGTGTGTGTGTGTGTGTGTGTGTGTGTGTGTGTGTGTGTGTCAAACACTCCGTTACAATTAACCATAAACCCTAAACCTTAAACTTGTTCATTTTCAACAATTATTCAATGAATTTCGATCCGAATAACAATGTTCATGATAATTCTTCGGATTCTTCTTTTAAAGTAAGTTGTTACCTACATTGTACTCAATATATAGATATTTTTTTCGACATTTAAAACCAAGTATAAAGAAGAAGGAAAAAACCAGAAGAAGGAAAAAACCAGAAGAAGAAAATGATGAAGGTACCGCCGAACCTGGTGATTTTTTTTAACCTAGCGATTTTTTCCACTTTTTTTTAAACAACATTGCGTTTTTTTCAAAAATTTTTTAAAAACATGGTGATTTTTTTCAAATTTTTTTAAACAACCTAGGGATTTTTTTCATTTTGTATAAAAGCTGACGATTTTTTTCAAAAAATTTTAAAAATCCTAGCGATTTTTAAAAAAAAAATTAAAAATGTGGCGCTTTTTTTTCAATTTCTTTTAAAAAATTCCCCTTTAACCACGGCATCCTCACGAGATCATCCAACTAACCAATACTGTTTATGAACATCAAGTCTTGCTACGACCTACTATGGTGGCCTGCGGTTAAGTGCACAACAACCTACTGTTTCAAACTCCCCTTGGCCCAAGTGTCAAATTGGAGTGTGTGTCCACTGTCCACCTCACATTGTGAAGAAAACACACATTCTAAGATGCACATAGGGCAACAACAGAGGTTTAGCATCAGGCTTTTTCCCCCCATTCAGTTCCAACCTTTTCATCAAAGAATGTGTGTTTGATCGTAACCCTAAGGAGTGGCTCAGTGGTAGAGTAGGGACTTTACAAAATGTAAGGTCTCAGGTTTGATCCCTTCCCAAACCCCCTTAGGAAAAAAAGTCAAAAAAAAAAAAGAAAAAGTGTGTTTGATCGTAATCTGTTTTTTTAATTGAGTTTTTTTTAATGGAACGATGGTAGTTTGGTAAACAAAAATATTTTAAAGTTTAGTATTTTTCTTTTAAAATAGGAGGACAGTTTGGTAATTTAATATTTTAAGTAATGTTGCATTTAGGGTTTTTCGGTGTAACATTTAGGGGTTCTGTAAAATATTTATTTCTCTTTAGTCCAACTTATCTAAAATACTTATCATTTTATTTTTTTTAAATAATGTATTAGTAATAATATTTCTAAAATTACATGTACAATTATTAAAAATAATTAGCCATACAATTATAAATTCATAATTTACTTGACAACAAAATGAAAATAAAATAGATAAAATAAAATCAAAAATAAATTTAATATTTCTAAATAAATAATGTATTAGTAATAATATTTCTAAAATTACCCGTACAATTATTAAAAATAATTATCCATACAATTATAAATTCATAATTTACTTGACAACAAAATGAAAATAAAATAGATAAAATAAAATCAAAAATAAATTTAATATTTCTAAATAAATAATGTATTAGTAATAATATTTATAAAATTACCCGCACAATTATTAAAAATAATTAGCCATACAATTATAAATTCATAATTTACTTGACAACAAAATGAAAATAAAATAGATAAAATAAAATCAAAAATAAATTTAAAAAGTTACAAATACAACACTTGAATTTTCGGAACCCTGATAATAGTTGAGGTGATTTGGATCCATCACTTAAAATGAAGAAATAGAAGTGAGATAGAGAATATGTAGAGAAAAAGAGAGTTGTAGATTGTTTGTAAAAATGTATCAATATTAGGCTCTATTTATAGATAAAAAAAAATTTATGAATTTTGGTATATTTTTTATTTTATTATTTTATATAATTATATAAAATATACTAGTTTTACAAATATATTTATATAAACACATGCCACCCAATGAAAGGGTGACATGTGTACAAAATCAAAACAATTTATCCAGCCATGACTTGGGTTGGCTGGCCGCCCAAGTCACCAAATTTTCATGACTTTCTATTTTTTTTTTTCTTTTATGAAATTGTTTTGTCTCATCTGGTGCCCTCACAACGAAAGTCATCATTGTGGGTAGTCTAAAAACAACTTGAAAGTAACTTGGTCATTGAATGGCTAGATGTTGTACTCCCTTTTCACACCCCCTTTATGGTAAAAGACAATTTTCTATTCCTAGTAATTATCCTTCGTTTCGGATAAAGAGTTCTCGTTTGAAAATCAATTTTTTTAAGAAAATTACAATTTTACTAGTTCATTAATAATAAAATAATATTTTTATGCCTTAATTTTTAAAAATTGATTTTTTAAATAAAACATCTCAAAATTAAATAATAGACCATTTACTTGAATAGGAAAGAGTAATGTATAAGCAAACAACGGCCAAAAAGAAAAATAAAAGGGTTAATATCAATTTTGATACCCTAACTTTACCTGTTTTTCAATTTTGATACCCTTTGTACCAAGGCAATCAAATTTGAGCCAAACGTTTCACAAATTGATCAATTACAATCCAAGTCGTTAACTATCCGTTAAATACTAACGATTGACCTGCTATCCTAGGTTGGAAACCGACAACTGGCTTGGCAACAGGTATGTGTATACGACCCTTGTTCATTTCTACAAAATTTCTCATATCTTGCGATTCTGTTCATCTTTATTTCTGTTCGAAGACTACGATTTTTTCAGAAGTTTGACTTTTCTTCCGCCGCGGCCCTCCATTGTTGTCCAATGAGTTCAGGTAAGGTTGGATATAAGATTGGTGTTGATGGCCACGCAACCTTGTTTAAGGTAAAACGCAAGGTCAGTAAGAAGACGAAATCTGCTTCAGATCTGGCTACCGATGTGTCGGGTACCCGGGTCGTGAAGTCAGATCTGGTGTTTCAACAAAGGCCCGACTTTCGATTTCGTTGATGGGGTCTTGATACCGCCGGCTTATCGGGGTCGAAAGCACCTTCGACACGATGATGAGGAAATGGAAGCAACAGAGGTTCCCGTTGAAGTCGCTGTGGAGGTGTCGCCCGTGGTGTGGCGGTTGCTACCGATTGTTCGGTCCTCTTATGACGCGCATATCGACTTCTTCGATTGCGTGTTCACCCCCTTCGCATTTGTCCACCAAGATTGTGTGTTTCGATGTTGAGCATATTCCAGCTTTCCACGGTCCGACTACTAATGGTCCCCGCAAATGGTAATTGGCTCGGTGTGAATCCTAATCCTATGATTGCTCGATCAAAGAAGAGTTTTGCTAATTTATTTCCTGATAACAGTTGGAATCTAAAGGGATGAAGTTACATTGACATCAACCCAATGATGGAGAGGTTGAATTGGACGCCATGACGAAGTCCCCTTTGTTGATACGTGGGTCACCTTGCCTTATTGGTCGTTTTACATTTCCCCCAATTGCTTCTTGCTTGGGTGGTTCAGATGCCGTCATCGTCCAGCCATCACCCGGCCAAGCTTCATCTCTATCCCTCCATCTCCCTCATCTTCAAATCTGTCCTCCCCAATCGCCGCCGTCTCCCTCTGCCCAATCAATCCACATCTCCATCTCCGTACAACCCCTTCGCCCAAATCCACAGACGACCTCCTTCTTCTCCGGCGAACCAGCCGCTGGAATCACCATCTTCAACCGCCGCTGACATTCCCTCAGTTCGGACCTCATCTCCATCCCAGAAGCGGGTCTGTAATTACGGCGAATACAACTTACAAAAACAAGTTAACCGTTAGTATTTAACGGATAGTTAACGATTTGGATTATAATTGATCAATTTGTGAAACGTTTGGCTCAAATTTGATTGCCTTGGTATAAAGGGTATCAAAATTGAAAAACAGGTAAAGTTAGGGTATCAAAACTGATATTAACCCAAAATAAAATGTACATATATTTATATATTATCATTTATCACTATCTATCAAAGCTTTCGCCTTACAGTTACGCTTCTATCCTTGTATGAATTATAAGTGGATGGTTTGTAATATTAGCACGACAAACTAAATGTACGCTTCATAGAGTTGATTATTTGTGGTATTTAAGATTTCAAGTTTTCAGAATCTGACAAAGATACCTATTATCACCCACTAATGACATTTAATTCACAGAATTTGTGCCGCATGAAATGTGGTTTCTAGGTGGGTTGTCTTTGTCGTATTGGTTGTATTGATTATTTATAGGTTGGACCATATGTAGAAAAAAATAGGAAAATAAACATAGAATTAGTACAGATTTGGGACATCTGTGGACTAGTAGTTGTAAAATCGTTTACTTTTTGCATTTGGCTGTTCAGATAAAGCCACCACATTAATAAAGGTACATCAAACGAACCAAATTATATGGTGGTCTGAAAATCTAAGAGCACGGAATTGGAGAAAGGTCAAAACTATAGAAATTCTCGACCCAATTTCGATTAGATGTTATTATTCTGGCTCAGTTTTTTAAATTAAAAAGACAGTTTTAGAAGGCAAAAAGCCTATGATATTTTTAATGAACTTAAGCCACGTTATGATCATTTATTTTGTGTGCATTACACTGAATCAATTTATTCACTGTGGTGCATCAATTTTAGTTACGTAATCCAATTTTTCATTGCATTGCATCAATTTATGCATCGCGATGTATCAAATTTAATTATTTAATCCAATTTATGCATCGCCATGCAACAAGTCAAGTAACTAATTGATGCATCGCGCTGCAAATATTGATGCATCACGCTACAAATTATAATGAACCAGATCTTCATGTCTTTTTTTTCTTGAACACAATTAACAAATGATTTCAAATTGATGAATCTTTCATGCATCCCAAATGTAGATCGATGCATCATGATTGACAAATGATGCAAGGTGATTCAAAATTTTTATGCATTCATATTGAAAAAAGGTGTCTACCAACAAATAAATTTATATTCAGACATTTTATCGAACAGTTTACATGCATAACAACACAAAACACAAACTGAATCTATTTTAAATCACACACGAACACAATGAAGAAGAAGAAGAAAACACAGAAGAAATTGAAGATTAATAGATGTAGATGAAAGGAGTGAGAAGTTAGGGTGGTGGATTAATTAAATTCAAAGTAAAACACACAAGTGTTCTTCTTCACCATCCTACCTCCCCACTCTTATTACTCTTCATCCCTACAAATTTGAGCTATTCTTTCTCTTCTATGAATATTTTAGGAACGGTTTTACAAAAATGGACTTTGGCGGTGTTGATAAAAAAAACTAGGTATGTAAGTGATCAAAAATTTGAGAAACAGTAATGGCCCGTAATTTATTTGTTATTCTTAAAGGCCTCCAACTAAGTATTTTCGTCCCCACCAAGACTAGGCCTTTGTATACTCATCATGCACTATAAATCCCCCATCAAACCGTCGTCTTACTTGATTGGCCGTTAGAAAAGCTTACCTTTTTCTGTCCAACTTTTGTAATTTTACTTCTTCACGAAATCCATGCACCCAATACCATTATTGATCTTGTTCGTTGTGCAATAGCTTTTCTCTTTTAAATATAAAAACATTATATTACATAGTAGGACACATATTATTTGTGTTCAAACCAATATGTCTGTAACATTACCATTGGAAGATAACCCTTTGGAGAAAATGTCACAGAAATGGCCTGCCAATGTCATGCAGGTGGCCTTTGCCGAGCTAAAAACACAAACCGGAATTGCAGTTCCACTGGTGGCAATGAATCTGACATGGTTTGCAAAGCTAGCTATCACAACTGCTTTCCTTGGCCGGCTTGGAGAGCTTCAATTGGCTGGTGGATCGCTTGGCCTCACATTTGCAAATGTCACCGGCTTCTCTGTCTTGAACGGGCTCTCTGGTGCCTTGGAACCTATATGTGGTCAAGCTTACGGAGCTAAAAACTTTAAGCTTCTTCACAAGACCCTTGTCATGTCAATTTCTTTATTGTTAGTAACATGTCTGCCCGTCTCTTTCTTGTGGCTAAATGTTGATAAGATCCTCATTCACTTTGGTCAGCAAGAAGACATTTCAACCACAGCGAAGAAATACCTGTTTTATCTCCTCCCTGATTTGTTAGTCACTTCATTTTTATGTCCTCTTAAATCTTACTTGAGCTCACAGAGCATTACAGTTCCTATTGTGTTTAGCTCAGCTCTGGCAGTAGCTTTGCATATTCCTATTAACATCTTGCTTTCAAGAGCTTTAGGTCTTGTGGGAGTTTCAATGGCTGTCTGGATGACTGATCTCGTTGTTGCGATTCTGCTTTCCTTCTATCTAGTTATGGTGGAGTATGGTAAAGGAGGAACTTGGAAGGAAGGAGGGTGGTGGGAGCAAGGAATCGGAGACTGGATCAAATTACTCAAACTTAGTGGACCATGTTGCCTCACCACCTGCCTCGAATGGTGGTGCCTTGAAATTTTAGTGTTGCTAACAGGGTGGCTTGCCAACGCTAAACAAGCGGTAAGTGTGTTAGCAATTGTCCTAAATTTTGACTACTTGCTTTACTCTGTTATGGTCTCAATCGCCACGTGTGCATCCATTCGTGTATCAAATGAACTTGGCGCAAACCAACCAGGCCTCGCCTACCAGGCAGCCTACATGTCTTTGGCTGTGTGCATAATCGCTGGCTTCGTGGGTGGTCTAGTGACATTAGCAGCCAGAGGCGCTTGGGGGCCTTGTTTAGCCACAATAAAGGGATACTGAGAGGTGTAAAGAAGACTTTGCTGTTAATGGCTTTGGTAGAATTGGTTAACTTTCCGGTAACAGTTTGTGGAGGAATAGTGCGTGGAACGGCTAGGCCATGGTTAGCAATGTACGCAAATATTGGGGGGTTCTACTTGATAGCCCTGCCTTTATGTGGGATTTTGGCTTTCAAGGCCCATCTTGGGCTAATGGGACTTTTGATAGGGTTCTTTGTTGGGATGGTTGCTTGTTTGAGTTTGTTGTTGGTGTTTATAGGAAGGATCGATTGGGAGGAAGAAGCTAACAAGGCACAAATACTTGCCTCTCAGTCTCATGTGGATGAAGGAAATTGTAACAAAGCAAAGCAAATCATGAAAATTTGAGAATATGAAATATCTAGTGTGCAGAATTATTGTTTCAACAATGATAACTCTAGAGTAAAACTCATGAGATTTGTGTGATTTTTCTGTGCCTGGTGGGTACGTAAGTCAGTTGATTCGCTTGAGTAAAACCTTACGACATTTGTGGGAGAAAATCTTGTGTGCTCAGCAAGAATATATTTCAGCTGATACCTTGTTCAATCAGTTACAAGATTCATGTAGTAGTAGTAGTAGTCAATTAATCACGAGATTTTCCTAACCATTTATCTTTGATGAATGATTAATATTCCCACCGTTCCAAGCAATGAGTTAATTTTTTTTAAAAAATGATATTTTAGTAACTCATTAATAATAAATGACACTTTTATCTCTTAGTTTTTTTAAAGTACTCTTTAAATAAAATATCTCAAAATAGAATAAGTGACTTTTTACCCGAAACGAAGAGTACATATAATGTACGCCACTTAGATTACAACGTTTGACAAAAAGATAGCTGGATGGTTATGCCATGTTTTTTACACCTCAAATGGTTAGTTGTAATAGTTTATTTAATTGCCCCTAAGGGGGTGGCCCAGTGGTAGACATGGGGCTTCACAAACCTCAGATTCGATCTCTTCCTACCCCTTAGGAGGAAAAAAAAAAGCAAGTTTTGAAAAAATAATAATAATAATAGTTTATTTAATTTACCATAGTCGTGGTCTTACCCTTATAAGTTATAAATAATTAAACGAGTGCTTGATGATGGTCCAATTACCAGTTTGTTAAAACTTTTACTAAATCTTACCTTACCCACACGACTCGCTAGTGGTGTGGGTAAGATAAAACAAAGGATCAAATGATCATATTTGATCATTTCCTCGGCTAAAACTTGCAATAACGTGCAAGTGATTTGAAATCGATCAAATTGCAAAAGTGTTTTAATTTAACTCTTCAATTATGATAAAAATGATATGATTATGATGCTAATTGAGTATGGATCCACGCAAATGTTCCATCAATGTCATGATGTCAAAAGCCAAGATTCTTGAAGGTGTATCAATGACTATCTGGATAAGTGATCTGATACTACTAGTAGTGATTCTATTTGCCTCTTATGTGACCAAAGATCTGGATGGAAGGAGGGTGTGGTGGGACCAAAGAACTCGTGATTGGGTTAAAATGCTAAAACTCCGTGGCCCGTGTTGCATCACAACCTGCCTAGAGTGGTGGTGCTACGAGACATTAGTCTTGGTCACAGGGTGGCTCGCAGATGCAAAACAAGGTGTCGGGCCAGGTGTTGGCCATTGTTCTCAACTTTGATTACTTGCTATACTCCATATATATCTCACTTGCTTCGTGCGTCTAACGATCTCTGCACTAATCAAGCAGGCCATGCTTATCGGTCTACATTTGTGGCTTTAACCATGAGCACCATCTTGAGCTGCATCAGTGGTTTAGCAACAGTAGCATTGAGAAGCTGGTGGGGCCAGTTGTTTAGCGATGACAATAAGACCATAAGAGGTGTTAAAAAGACGACACGCTGCTAATGGCTCTTGTAGAAGTGGTCAATTTCCCGTTGGCAGCTTGTGGAGGAATCATGCGTGGAACTGCTAGACCTAGGTTGGGCACGCAGGGTTTTACTTGCTGGCATTGCCTTTGGGGATGCTATTGGCTTTTAAGTCATCTCTCAGGCTTCAGGGTCTTGAGTAGGACCCTGAACTTGCTTTGTTTTGTTGTTGGTGACGGTGTCCATAGCAAGGATTGACTGGGTAGACGAAGCTCGAGACGAAGGCACAGATACTTACGTGCCTCTCACTTGGAAGGGTCTTTAGATGAAGATGAAATTCACAAATCACAAGGATTCAGGCACTTGCAGAGACAGTAGAACTATTGTAACAAACTGATTCAAAATTGAACTAACAAGAATCATAAACTTTACTCGAAAGAGACATGTCAAGCTATCAAACAGAATCTAAGGCCAGATTTTATTAGAAAAAAATCTGCGATACATAATCAACATATATATAGAAAGACAAGAATATAATTGCACATTCAATCGTGAATTTAAAAACAATCACATAAACGATGATGCAGCTAATAAGTAACATTGTTAATAATCACTAAATCCAGGTTTAGAAATTACAGATTGAATCTCTTTTGCTTTTTCATCGGTAAAGCCAAGGGCCGCCAATATCTTGTGACCCTTTGATTCCTTTTGAGACCAAATTCCAAGAAGTAGATGAGAAGTAGTTACTTCCCCATCTTCGCCTGCATTTACAAATATAGAAACAAGAAAATTTCATTTTCTCTCGCAATGTAAAAGAATTACATGGACAAAATCACAAAATATTGTCTAATGCCCTCCCTCCCTGGGAAAGTACTTGACGGGCCTCATAGGAAGTGTTGATACTCCAAAAGTGCGCAAATTTGGGATACGTTGTCCGATTGATGGCTGAGAACAAAGAGAAAATCACCATCGACCTTACCAAGGACACATGTAGAGCTTTGCTATGACTGGAAAAGAGAGCTTAGAGGGGGACCTTCTCAGAAGCATGTGCCATGAGCTTAGACGTTAGCCAACCCACTGTTTCCGCAAGTCCTCAGATTCCTCGCAGGATCCTCGGTCCCTAGATACCGGGGGTCTTTCGAGCCACATGGCCAAGCCGGCTTTGAGAACCTCGACGCGTTGTTTTGGCAGTTGAAATCAAGAGCAAGTGACATATAACAAGCACATGCCACTTTACAAGTGTGATGTCGCGCACATGTAACTACACCCATATGCGATGTAGTGCACATGCAACATGTGTGACCTGATTATTTTGGGGTGGGGTGGGAATACGGTCCCCATTCACACGAAACTTGTCCTAGGATCTTTCAAGGGTCACTCAGAAGATGACGCCTTGCACGGAATTTCGGAATATTCCATGTCCCATCTTTTACTCGCTGTAAATTGTGAACATGAAACTTGGAATATTCCATGTGTCATCTACCTCACTATAAAAAGTGATCGTTGCCTTATTTCTAAGGTATCAAGACACTATTATCGAGTATGTTTCGTTGTGCCAAGATTTGGAATAGTGTGTATTAGGAGCAATACTACGAGAAACAAATGCAAGTGGATGAATCCAAGACCTTGCCAAACCAATGTTTTGATGCTATGTTATGTTTCCGGCTTGTTTGAAAAGCTTAGAAGCTTAAGTTGTTAGAGAGGGGTCAATCTATATCAACAGTAGAGGCTAACCTCCATCATAAAAGTGATCTGATTCACTTAAAACATCAAGCATATTGCATCAAATGGGAGTGCATGATCTGCATATTCTGGGAGAGTATAGCAGGATGAGCGAGGTTTTTGCATTTTCTTGTTTTTTTTCTGGTTTTAACAAATTTAAAACTCCAGGAAACACACAAAATTGAGAAAGAAACTTAATATATATATATATATATATAACTAATTGGGCCTTCGAATCTGGACATGTGCAAAATGCATCAGAAGATTTAAGGTATTCAAATATTCAATTCGCTAAGGACTTAAATGGCCCTGAAACTGGAAGTGAGACTATAATGGAGAATTCGGAAATGTTGAATGTCAAGATTTTCAGTAGGATTGTGTGTATACTTGAGGGCACCTAACTGTAATTGCGTCTGGTGAGAATTTTGATGTTGAGCGAACCCAAAAGATATTCATGCATCCAATTTTCCTTATCTACTTATTGACGGCTTTATAGCATCAAATGTTACATCAAATCACTGCTCCGTAAGAGTTAACCTATAGTCCTTGATGTGCATACTGATCTGCAATCATTTACCATATCTCATCTTTACAATTTATTTATTTTTTAATTGATAAGTGTGAGCCCTTGTTGGTGTGGGGATTGGAACCAAAGACAATAACAAATTATATAGGAGATCTCTACCAGATTCTGGCCAAGGAAGGGTAAAAAGTAGAGCTAACTTTCTATGATGCATCAGCTGAAGCATTGATATCAAGACCACCCTTAGTGGGAGGACAATGGAGTATCTATTGGGGTTTTAAGAAATTTTTTCTCCACAACGGAGTATCAGCACAAAATCAAAACGAAATCTAATAAGATATTGGGGGTGAAGTCGGTGGATGAGATACCCCAAAATCCAGAAAAGTGAATTGCCGGCTCTCTTTCTCCAAGTGGGGCCATGTCATTTTTTCTCTTTTTCTTTGATTTTCGGCCTTTTTGCAATTCAAAAAAAATTAAGAGGTACACATTTTTATCTATAAATACAGTCTTGGTTTGTGTCAAGCTTTTGTATGAGTTTTTTGTTCGAGTAGCTTATAAGAATCAAATGAATTTTTATATTTATTTTTAATGAGTTGGGTATCAAATGAGTAGCAAACTAGATACTCGGTTGTGCATGGCCTCATAACCCTTGGGCATTCATGGAAAGTAGGCTGGTCTTTACTTAAAGAAGTGAATTAAGAAGTCAAGCTCATTAGTCATCACAGGTTCATTACAGACAGGAAATTTCGGACATTGTATGGCCTTCTTGGCTTCAATGTGCTAAGATCACATAAAATGCCATTCCCTAAACATACCCCTTCATTTGCGAATTATGTTACCTCAACCTTTCATTTTTGCCAAAGTACCCATTTCAGCACAACACCACATGGGTGTGGGTGTGGCAATTTCACATTAAATTAGTGCAAAATCTTAAATTTTGGCGGATCCAACACCCAGATCCAGTCCAAGATTCGATCCTCCCAGCCGAGTCCAGGTAACATAGTTTGTAAGTAAATCTGTCTATTTGGTCACACATCCTGCTAAATACTAGAGGCAAGGGCTGCTCCCCAAAGGTTCAATCTGACGCAGAGATATCCACCAAGAGACGAGCAACATCACCAAAACCTGCTACACCAGCCCTTGGGCATTCATGGAAAGTAGGCTGGTCTTTACTTAAAGAAGCGAATTAAGATGTCAAGCTCATTAGTCATCACAGGTTCATTACAGACAGGAAATTTCGGACATTGTATGGCCTTCTTGGCTTCAATGTGCTAAGATCACATAAAATGCCATTCCCTAAACATACCCCTTCATTTGCGAATTATGTTACCTCAACCTTTCATTTTTGCCAAAGTACCCATTTCAGCACAACACCACATGGGTGTGGGTGTGGCAATTTCACATTAAATTAGTGCAAAATCTTAAATTTTGGCGGATCCAACACCCAGATCCAGTCCAAGATTCAATCCTCCCAGCCGAGTCCAGGTAACATAGTTTGTAAGTAAATCTGTCTATTTGGTCACACATCCTGCTAAATACTAGAGGCAAGGGCTGCTCCCCAAAGGTTCAATCTGACGCAGAGATATCCACCAAGAGACGAGCAACATCACCAAAACCTGCTACACCAGCCCTTGGGCATTCATGGAAAGTAGGCTGGTCTTTACTTAAAGAAGCGAATTAAGATGTCAAGCTCATTAGTCATCACAGGTTCATTACAGACAGGAAATTTCGGACATTGTATGGCCTTCTTGGCTTCAATGTGCTAAGATCACATAAAATGCCATTCCCTAAACATACCCCTTCATTTGCGAATTATGTTACCTCAACCTTTCATTTTTGCCAAAGTACCCATTTCAGCACAACACCACATGGGTGTGGGTGTGGCAATTTCACATTAAATTAGTGCAAAATCTTAAATTTTGGCGGATCCAACACCCAGATCCAGTCCAAGATTCGATCCTCCCAGCCGAGTCCAGGTAACATAGTTTGTAAGTAAATCTGTCTATTTGGTCACACATCCTGCTAAATACTAGAGGCAAGGGCTGCTCCCCAAAGGTTCAATCTGACGCAGAGATATCCACCAAGAGACGAGCAACATCACCAAAACCTGCTACACCAGCCCCTTCACTGAAGGACTGCATATTGAAGTCTACAATCAAGTCATACCCTGTATGAGCAAAAGACCACCCCCCCCCCCACACACACACACACACTCCCTCCATTTCAGTGATCAAAACACTAAAACAAAGGGAAATCGAAATTTAAACCGGTACTAGGAAACTACATATAAATATATGAGAAGGAAAACTGTCAGTTTGGGTGAGTCAATGGGGTGGGAGCAGAGGAGATAAAGAGGCCATGATTGGTGATTAAAACTTCTCACGCAACCATGACTACTAACCAGGGTAAAAGTATTACAATTGGTTCAAGCATGTAAGGAGCTTTCCAATCTCGGCACATTTTGTGCTATCATGAGAATAGATGCAATTTGGGATAATTTCTTTGATCGCTGATGTAGTTTATGTATTTTTGCTCGTTACTTGTTCTCAGATGACATGTCACTAAAGTCAGTTCAGAGTAAGCATCTTAGGCACATATATTGATGTAGTATTCATCATGGTAATTAGGGTTCGGATTAACAGGATTGGTTTTTCCTCAGTTGGAATTCCTCGGTTCCCTATGATCCAATTCACCCTATAGAATTGTCGCACTTACATCTCAATAGTTTCGACCTATTGAAAGTCGAATCTCAGGCCTTAATCCAAATTTTGTATTAGAGCAATGCAGTTAGGGTCCAATTCCAGTGTGCAGTGCTCACAGGTCTGGCTAGCTGTGTTCTCTCTCTTATTTTTATTTGTTGCTTATATTTTTATTATTATTTTTTATTTTTTTGCAGCCGGGGCTGGGGTTTACGGGCAGAAAATAAAGGAAAAAGAAACAAAACACGAAACATCCATCTATGCATTCCATGAAAAATATCAAATGAGATCATAATCTATAAAAGAAAGCAAGGAGCTCAAAGATTATAGGATTAAATAATTATTTGGTCCCTGAACTATCCCAAAACTCTACATTTCGTCCCACTATTTTTTTTTGTATGCGTTTAGTCCCTCAATTCGATTTTTTTGGTCAATTCCCCCTTCCTACCGTTACCATTATTAAAAAATTTAACATTGGCTAACTTTTCAAATATCCATACTATAGGGAGTTAATGTGCCAATTGAAAAATGAGTCATTTTCAACCTTAGAATTTTATCAACAGCAGACAGTTTCTCCAAGTCCCCGCATCCTTCTCGTCCCAAATGTTCATCCAAACCACCCTTTTTTACATTCTCCGAAGAATCAACAAGTAAATTTTTCCTCCCTTACCCCTTCCTGCTTTCACTGAGAACCAAATTCTCCAAAGCTCCACAATCACTTCCAGCAGTCAAATTTCCAGCTACTGTGGGGAGCATTGGAATGAAATCAACACTTTCCTCTTTCTTCTTCGAGCTTCTGGTCCCTCCTCAAATTCATTTCACTTCCTTGATTAACCTCGATTTGATCCCTACAATCAACTTCTTCACCGTCATTCTTCCTAGCCGCACCTCTTCTAGGCCTGCCTCGCAAATTCCACTTCACCGGAGCCACCTCCACCACATCATTGTGTGGATCCCGACCAGCTTCTAACCCTAACTCACTCCCACCACCACAATGACCGGAATCACTTACTACAACCGCCACATTATCCGATTCTCAGCCTCTACCGCACCGCCTGGGGTTTCGCCTCAACCGACTCGCTTCCCCCATTTCAATTTTGACCAAAATTGAAGTATACTCTCCAATCTTGATCGTGTCTCCGTCATTAATAGACGTAGGCTGTGAAGGAATGAGCTTGATGACATTGAGAAGTGTTCCATTAGAAGAGTCGCGATCTAAGAGGGTCCAATTAACGATATTGGAATCAAATTGGATGGAGAGGTGCTTGTTGGAGATGCCGCTGTCTTTGATGGAGATTGTGTTGCGACAAACGACCCGACCTATTCGGATGACGGATCCAGATTTGAACTCTAGGGTTTCTCCCTCTCTCGGACCTTTGTCCATAATTAGCTTCAAGGTTGAGCCTTCTTCCATGTCTGCGATTATGGGAAGTGAAGAGAGAGAATTGAGTGATGGAGTGAGTAAGGGAGGGAGTCTCCTCTGTTTCAAAATGATTTGAATTCCAATTTACCGCCCAAATAGAAAGACTGAAATAAATCATTTTACTATGTCTAGAGTTGCATTCTAATTCCAAGGTTGAAGATGACTCTTTTTTCAATTGGCAGTTTGGCACATTAACTCCCTATAATTTGGACATTATGAAAAGTTAGTCAATGTTAAATTTTTTAGTAACGATAACGGTAGGAAGGGGGAATTGACCAAAAAAATCGAATTGAGGGACCAAACGCATACAAAAAAAATAGTGGGACTAAAAGCAGAGTTTTGGGATAGTTCATGGACCAAATAATTATTTAATCCAAGATTATACAAACTTACAGGATTTTAGCATTTCATCAACGGCCCAGTCTAGGGACTTTTGAGCTGCCTCCGTTAAAGGAGGATGTGCAGGAGGCGTGAAGAAACGGTCACCTTTCGGATGCAACTTCAAACTTTCTTCCCGCACTTTGGTAAGAGTAAACCCATTTGCCTGCAAAAATTTTGCAGCAAGATTTGTTGCTGCAAACAAAAGAAAAAGGGGCTTTTATAGAGTGCCCACTAAGGGATTTCCACAGAAAATAAGAAATTATCAATCCTTATTAACTCGGATTTTCTTTATACTATTGTTAATTTCTATGATTGGCTAGAATGCACAAGCCGGCCTATTCATCAAGACCCGTGGCCAGCAATCGCCAATCTCACATCCGTAATGAGTAATTGCACATAAGTACTGTTGGGTAATTTGGTTACAAATTCATCTCAATGCCACAGCTCGAAAACTCAATCTTGATAGAGTAACTTCAGTACTTGACTTTATGAGACATTACGGATTCAAGACACACTTTGTGTATTTTAACTTTAAATTTCAAGCTAAGGACTCTAATTGGCTGGCAACACTTGCCAAGCTCATAAATTCAGCGATAGCTTTCACATTACCTGAAGATCAGTGAATACTTGAGAAAGACCATATCAAAAACGCCCAAAACCAATTCATAAGAGGCACTCAAAGTATCTCGTAAGTTGCAGTTAACAGTTATTCATATACTCCTATGCTATCATCATCCAGCTCAAGTATCAAAAGTAAAAGTTGCCCCTATAAATTTGCATTGACCAGAGTAACGTTTAGCACAGTATGACCTAAGTTCAAACTGCAAGCATGCTTCAGGAACATATTTCACTTCAGATGGTTCTTATTTAAACTCACGTCCATAAGTTGCCCCAAAAATCAAAGTACATAATTATATAACAAAAATTTTAATGGATTATCTTCTCTCTGATTCTTATTAAAACTAATTTAACCTATCTATTTTATCTAATGACAAAGCAGAACCAGTCCTGCATAGTAAGCAAAATGTGCTCTAGAATAGAGTATCCATCTAACATACTCAACCTTGTATGTCTGACGAGGGACCCTATATCGATTAACATTGAATATTGACAAAAGAAAGTGTTTATATCCAATCAAACAACATTACAAAGTTAAATGACTAACTTTCAAGTAAAATTCCAATGAGAAGAGCTTCAGTTCCAGTAGTTGTATACTTGACCTTTCTTGCTTCCGTTTCAGCTATAGAAAATGCCTTAATTGCCTTCTCTGACCATCTAACACTTTCAATTTCCCCCAATTCATTAGTCAAATCCAGATAACCAAAAATTCTTGAACATTTCAAGAAAATCCAAGAAAAACAACTTACTTGGAATCTTTCTCAGTGGAAGAAACTCTTTCCGGGTTTCTGCAATAACTTATCATCAACATCTAAACAACATCACCCACTTGGTACTTCTTGAAAAGGCAAAACACAAATACATACAAACTGAGTAAAACAGTATAAAGTTTGAAATTTGATGAGAAACTTACGCAGTTGGGAGACTGAACAAGACAGAGGCAGCAATGCGTCTTTGTTTTCGGAAAGATAGAATTGGATTTGAGGATTGATGGAAGAGGTCTGAAATGCCCAGCCGTGGATTCTGTAATCTGGGTGCTTTGAAATTCTGAGTTAGAGATAGATGAAACGGGTTGGGTATTTGGGAACCGGGTTTATGGATTCGGGTCGGTGGTAGGGTTGAGGAAAGAGAGTGGGCGGCCATGGAGGTTTTCTCGAGAAATTTTGTGTTTGGGTGAATCGAGTAACAATTAATCTTGCTCCTCCTTGGATAGGAGGAGAAAGAGTTGCGATCCTTGAAACGACATCGTGATTTCTATGGAAGAAAATGTTTTGAAGCTTAATGGGCTAGTTTTGTTGAATGGATTTGGTCCAATTCTATTGAATTAAATGTGGGCTTTTTTGGGGCTAGTTTTGTTGAATGTAGGACTTGGTCCAATCTATTGGATTAAATGATGGGCTTTATTTTTTTAGGCTTAACCAAAAAAAGGGTATCAAGAATCAAGATTGCTTATAGGGTAAAATTATGATCGATCCCTTTTTCCAAAGTTTCTAATATCAAAAGTTTATATTTCTTTTTTTCAACTGCAAAAGACCAATTTTTGAAATATTGTTCTAAAATGTCATCGTTTTCTTCAACAACTCCGACAACACACTTTGGATTTGAAAATCACGATTGTGAGCAATGAAACGGGATCGACCTTCCCGATGAGGTCGCAGGGGTCGAGGGGGCAGCGCCCCGTCATGGGGGTTCGGGGGCAACGCTTCCGAAAAGTAAACGAGTTTTTGATTCATGAAATACAAAACTATTATGGATCTGTGCTGAAGAATTTTTCAGTTGGGAGGAAGAAGAAGGAAGGCTTATGATGGAGGAGATGAAAGAAGAAGGTGGAGGACGTAAACTGGCTATTTATGCTTTTGTATCGCGGTGCAAAAATGAATTATATAATATTTTTGCACCATAGTTCAAAGTTTAATTTCCTAGTTTATTTTTGAACCACGGTTCATAAATTTCATTGCATTAATTTTTGCACCACGATTCAATAGTTTAATTTCGTAGCCTAATTGCACCGCGATTCATAAATTTAATCTGATATTTTTGAACCGCGATACAAAAACGTAGCGTGTCTCATGTTCATTAAGGGTATCGCAGTTATTTCGTCCTCAAAGTGTCATTTTCCGATTGAAAAAAAAACATTGGACTAGAGAGGTTATAAACTTTAAAAAGTGGACTGGCCCGTAATTTTATCTTGCTTATATATAGGGTAAAATTATGGTCGGTCTCTTTTCTAAAATTTGTAAACTTTCTAGTTCATCTTTCTTTTTTTTAACCGTAAAAGTCCATTTTTCAAAATATTGTTCCGAAAATAGCATCGTCTCCTTCAACAGCTCCGGCAAACACATTAGATTCGAAAATCATCATTGTTGCGCAACGAAACAAGGGATCTGTACTGGGTTGGGATTTTTCAGTAGAGACGAAGGTGAATGGAGAGAATGAGGAAGAAGACTTACGACGGAGGAGATGTAAAGAAGATTAGAAGAAGGTGGAGGACGTGGTATGGTTCTTTATGATTTTGTATCACGGTGCAAAAATATTGGATTAATGTATCGTGATTCAAACATTGACGTATCACGATTTAAACATTGATATATCGCGGTGCAAAAATAGACTAGGCAATTAAACTGATAAATCGTGGTGCAAAAATTAATGCAATAAAACTGATGTATCGCGGTTCAATAATCAATGTACCCAATTAAATTGATGAATCATGGTTCAAACATTGATGTATCGCGATACAAAAATAGACAGACAATTAAACTGATGAATTGTGATGCAAAAATTAATGCAATAAAATCAATGCATCGCGATTCAATAATCAATGCACCGTGATTCATTTTCGTAGCGTGTCTCATACTTATTACGAGTGTTGAAACACGTATGTTTAGAATTACTTAAATCTATTAATTATACCTTAGAAAACAAAATAGCAAGCAGTAATCACTAAGGATATATAGAAACTCACCTACTAAAATTATATCACTATAATAAATATATTTATGTGAAATTCAATAGGTCTTGCATGCTCAGAACATTAGTTAGTTGTTATCTAAGAAAAAATTAATTAGACTTTAGCAAGTCTAAAGTTTTTCCAGCTGAAGTTCAGTAGGTAGACTTACAACTAATGTTTTGTCACTTTAAGCAAAGATAAAATAAACTTAGATTAAGGTAGGCAACTCTCACAAGTCTTATTCATCTATCTGTCGCAACTTAGTCATCAGCAGCTTGCTAGCTAGCTAGCTGCTAATCACTTTACCTAACAGTTACAGTTTCTTAAAAACATTTTATTACACCTACCGTTATCTAAAAAATCAGTTTTCAACCGTTATGCTTTCCTACTTAAATCTCTATCTACTGAAACACTAAACGTTGTTAAAATAATGTGTTTCAAATTATAACAAAGAAGCTAATACTTTCAAGATTTCTAAAAATAATATTTTCGAAAAACGCGTGGACCTTACATTCATTTAGAACACTTAGCTAAAAACAGTCTTTCGTTAAAAAATAAACTCATCTGTTGTAGCTAAAGTGATTATTAGATAGCATCTGTTGATAATCAGTGTAAGACATTGCTTTAAAGTTATTCTATCTACTTACACTCTTTTGATTAAAATACTTAAAACGATTTCTTATATATATTCTTTCAAACATTATCTTAAACAAATGTTTGAAAAACACATTTGATCACTCTCACGTATTTAATTTTTGGTCATCTAAATTAAAACGTTAAACTGTTCAAAAATAGACTTTTTGGAAAGTTCATTTAATTGATCAACAATTTTTCATTGCATTAAATATTCAACAGTGTATCATATATTCTAGCTAAACAACCTTCTTTATTACTATATGTTGGAGATATATACTCTCCTTATTTTATGCAAAAAGATGTCTAACATCTATCTATAAATTTATGATCTTATGCTAGGTAATATCTTCCGTATCAGAAATCCTCTTCAAGATCTTCGAGCTGTAAAAGATAGATTTTATTATCACTCCTCAAAATCATCTTTGCTCTTTCAAACGGCTACCTTCAAGAATCTCTATATAAAACAGTTTGGAGGAAGGATTGTACAAACAGATGGAACTAGATCAAAACATTTCTTATATCCCTTCAAGTAATTCTTTCTTGAAATGTTCAATTTCTATTTGTAGAAGATATAAGAGGATAGAAGGGTTGAAAACTTCATCTACTCATATAATATTCTTTCTTTGATCTTCTTCAACCCGAACTGGACACTCAAATTATGCTTTCAAGCTATTCCTTCTTTATTGTGTTCCACTCTACAAACAATTACTAGACATTCTTTCACATATTATTCATTTCTAGTTTTTTGTTTAGACAATCATTGTATTCTTCCATACTTCTTCCTAATCTTAAAAGAATACTTGATTGTTGCACGAGTATGATTGTTGCTCAATTATACTCCTCAAACACTGGTTTTTGTTGTACACAGATCTGTTAGTGATCGCTTAAAACTTTAATATATTTAGTGCACTTCAAAATCCAAGTTTGACCAACTTGGTAGTGGATGTAGCAGTTTTAACACTGTGAATCACTCCAAATATTAAGTTCTGCTACCTGCTGTTTTTACTGTTCATACACTTAAGGAGTTCATATCTACTTAAGTGTTTAACAGTTACATTCCTGAATTATTTAGATAGTTGATCTTATATTTGTACTTCAGTTCAGTCCCTATACTTAAGTGATAAAAAGAAAATTAAATCAAATTGTTTAAGTTCAGCAGCTGCTACCCAAACTGTTTTACTTTCAGCAGATGTTACCTACTAACTTTACATCAGCTGGTGAAAAACTTATCTTTTCCGTTGTAACTTTTAAAGATTTTCAAAATGAACCTTTAATTTTTTAAAGGCTATTCACACCCCCTAGCCTTATTTCATTGCCAACTGGATTTACAAAGGGTATCGTAGTCTTTTTACCCCAAAAAGTGTCCGTTTCCGGTTTGAAAAAAAAAACATGGGACTGGAGCGATTGAAAACTTTGGAAAATGGATCGGTCCGCAATTATTCCTTATATATATGAGATAAATTTAGGCCAATACTTTTTGGAGAAATTATAAGGAATAATTGCGGACCGATTCCTTTTTTCTGAAATGTGTTAAATACTCTATTTTTGTTTTAAGGAATAATTGTGTGCCAATCCCTTTTTCTAAAATGTTAACCGGTGAAGTACTCGATTTTTTTAACCATAAAAGTATATTTTCCCTTTTTTTTCTTCCTTAAAGGCCCATCGTTGCCACTGAGTAATATTTTTTGAAAGCCAAAACATTACTCTTGGAAGAAGAATCGACAGATTTAGGGAAGAAGAAAAGTTGCAGAAGCTTTCAATTGATCATTAATCGTTCCACCCACCGCTTCATCATCTTCTCTGCTAATTAGTGTTCTCATCAACTCGGCTTTCCAAAGCCATTTTTACAATCCTTAGATCAACATATCAACTATCCTTCCTCCACCCTTCGCTCTGGTTCCTTGCTTCATCTTCCTCCTGGGAAGTATTTGCAATCTTAGAATAATAGGTTTGTGATTGCTAGTAAATGTTTGTGGTCAGTGAGATTATTAAAAACAAGTGGTCACGTGAAGCTGAAACAAGAGAGGTAAGGTTGTGTGAAGAATATGGGAACATCACATGGACACCTAGAAAACTAAAATACAAAAGATGAGAATCATGACCCGACATCTAGGGCTTCAAATCAAGGCCCAATCCAAACCAATTCACATGAAATAAATGAAATGCTTCAAGTCAAAATTTTCAGTCAACTTCAACTTGTTGCCCAAGATGTTTTAGAACTCGAAATTTGGTTTATAATAGGTGATAACCGGGTTGGTCCTCTGTCATGATATTATAACCGAAAAGTCTCTATATTTGTTTTCAACCGCTACAATACACTTTTGGGGAAATGACAAAAATACCCTTAATTAAGGAAAACGCATACACAAAGCCACTGTCCCAATTTGGGCGTTGGTCAAAAAATTGGGCCTCGTTCAAAAAAATTGGGCGTCGCTCAAAAGTCACTGCCAAATTTGGAAATCGATCATTAATTTTGGCCATCGATCGTTAATTTTGGGATACTAATTCTCAAGCCAAAAGCATAACTCCAAGTCCACTTCTCGACTGCCCCACCCCCTTCCCATGTCACGTTACTGTCAATCCACTTTCTTTTGTAAGTTATAACCTTCATGCTTTCTTTGAGAGATTTGAGTCAAGTCATTCATACTTTTCATCATTGCTATAGAAGTGGGGGATTTATTCAAAAAATGATTTCAATAAAAATAGGGAAGGAGCCCAGTATAAGGCCTTCGGAGTACTATGTGGTGAGGCCTTTCATTTCACTCTCTTTTTCTTCTTTCTTCCCCATATCCCTCCACAACCGACGCCAACATAGGAGTTAACGATGCCCACATCGAAGGAAACGATGCTTAAAAAGACGAAGAGAGATTGTGATGAAGTCACTAAAATTCTAATTGTTAATGGGCATCGTTGGTTTCAATGCGGCATCGTTGGTTTCGATTCGAGCTTTGTTGGTTTCAATTCAGGCATCGATGGTTTCGATGGGGTATCGTTAGTTTCGATTCGAGTATCGTTGGTTTTGATTCAGGCATCGGTGGTTTCAATACGGGCATTGTTGGTTTCAATATTGTACAGTGAAAGTGTTTTTGATATGTTTGGAGAGATTTTGATAAATCATGGAGTAATACAATACATTGGCATTGATTGTGATAAAAAATATAAATAAAAAAAACCTTCTGAAAGTTTATATATGAATGCCCCGTTTCCTACCTGTCCCCACTACTAAAAAGCGGGTGGTTTCAAAACTTAAGCACGTGGAATACGTCCGACTTCATTTGTGGACTCAAAATGTTTGAACATAGTCGTCACCTCTATTTTATGGTTAAATAGAGAAAAACCAAAAATACCAGAATATATGGGTTCGAGGGCTAAGTTACGAGTTAAGAAGGGGTTAGGCACACAGCTCGTCCTTTCGGTCTCACAATGGGTTCGTCAATATGCTCGTTTTATTTTATACACTTTGATTTAGAAAATATAAATTTATATAACAAAAAAATAAAGAAAGAGTTACACTATATTTTACTAAAGAAAAGAAAGTAAAATGATAATTGAAATAAAACAACTAGAGAATAATAACAACATTTTTATAAGCTATTTTAACAATGGAAAAAAGCTATGTTAACAACACAACTTATTTATATTACATGTATAAACAGAAAAGAAATTTATTAAACCATAAGAAATATAACTATTTTTGCATTTGAAGTATATGCAGAAAAGAAAATAATTAAACTGTAAGAAATTATAACAACTTTATATTAAAGTAAAGACGGAAAAGAAACTAATGTAAACATAAAGGAAATATAACTATCATTACATTAAAAGTAAAGACATAAAAGAAATTTAAACAATAAGAAAATGTAACTATTATTACATTAAAGTAAGAACGGAAAAGAAATTAATTAAAAGGTAAGAAAATATAACTATTTCTATATTAAAGTAAAAGCAGGATATAAACTAATTTAGAAGTAGGAAGATATAACTATTTCTACAATAAAGTTAAAAAAAAAAACTAATTAATTATTTATATTTTAACTATTTTTATACTAAAGTATAAACTGAAAGGAAACTAATTAAATATCTATATTTAATTAGTAGATTAGAATAAATAACTACGGGGACAAAACTTACCTATATGCCTAGGCTTAAACCCACTAGGCAGTCTACAAGTTCTTCTCTTGTCCTTCCGGGAAAGGAAATCTTTTTGTTGTTGTTTTGTTTGTTTGTTGTTGTTGCTTGTTGTCTGTTGTTGTATAGACGGAGTGTTGTGCTTTACCTAGAATGGGTAAAAGCGGTGGGAGTTTATAGAATTTGGGCAGCGTAACTTCTTGTGTTTGTTGATTTTGATGTGTCTGAATTTGGGCAGCGTAACTGTTTGTATTTGTTGTATCTGATTTCGGGCGACGTGACTGCTTGTATTTGTTGTATTTGATGTATGTCGTGTCTGATTTCAGGCAGCGTGACTGCTTGTATTTGTTGTATGTCGTGTCTGATTTCGGGCAGCGTAACTGCTTGTATTTGTTGTATGTCGTGTCTGATTTCGGGCAGAACAACTGCTTGTTTGGACTGGATTTGACGTATGGCTTCGGGCAGGACAACTGCGCTTTTTAGCTCTTTTGAATCGGTGAAATAAAGCGGAATCCTAGTAGAGTAACTAGATTTCACTTTGGCCGGAGGGTTTTAGTGTTTAGTGGAGATTTCACAGAGCTTCAGGGCTAGGGAGAAAAATCCCTTCGGCGTTCTCTCAACTGTGCGATGAAAGTTTCTTCACTGCGTGTTCATTATCTGCAAATTCTGAAGCCCGGAGGCCTTTATTTATAGGATGAGAGGAGGGCTTCCTTCGTCATTAAGTTTTTCCTTCCGTGCTTCATCGACTTGTACCGTGCGCTGAGAGATTGCACCTTAGGCTAACTGCAATAGTGTTTTTGGAACTATTGGGCGCTGCCTAAGGGAGATATGGGCGTGGCACCTAGAGTGGCTTGGGGCAGCGCCCAGGCCCTTTTTTGCTCTGTTTTTTGGCACTTTGGCCCCTGCAATTTACTGTTTATGTAACTTGACATTCATTAGTCCTTTTAACATGTCTTGATATTTTATGCCATGTCACATACCAGGGGTACAAAATTTAGGTGTCTACAATATGTTTGATGAATTGAAACTCATATATCAAGGTTTTAATTTGTTGAAAAATTTGTGTTTCCATGAAACGATGATTATCTGCCATTGTTATTTGTTAGAATTGAAGATAGGCAAGAAGATAAGTGATAAGTACAACAATGTCTCCATGAGATTGCACAAGTTTGTTGGATACTTGTGTTCCCAAGTGATGTGCATATTTTTGCAAGCAACAAACTTCCTTAACTTTGATGAAGTTGATGGCCTTGAATTTGAAATCGTAGACACTGTCGGCTACGATGAAGAAGACGAGAAAGAGAGAGACGAGGCAATTTTAGGAAAGGGGACCGACCCATAATTATTCCTATAATATATGGTTGGAAAGCCATGAATGTCTAGTTTCCAACTGTAGACACCCCAATTTCGTACCTCTCGTATGTGACATGACATAAAATATCAAGACCTGTTAAAACATTAACAAATGTCAAGTTACAGGGTCAAAAGTGCAAAAGGACAAAGCAGGATACGCAAAAGGACGAACTGCAGGGACCAAAGTGCTCAAAAAGTGCATAGTTTGAAATTAGGCATGGCCACCATGCAAATTGGTCATGGCGGCCAAATTCAATGGGCATGGCGCCCAATTCCTTTGTTGCGCCCAATTTTGTAAAGTACTGCGCCCATTTTTCTGCTACAGTTGCCGCAAAATGCAAATCGATCTGTGTTGTGTACAAGCCGCTTATTGCATGAAAAAGGAATTTTAATTCCTTCTGTGTCCTCAATTCAGCCTATAAATAGAGGCTCCCAGCTCCTCATTTCAACAGCGAATTCCTTCGATAAAATTCTCCGCGTTATCGTTACGCTGGAGAAATAGAGAGCGATGTGAGATAGTGAGCGATCACCTCAAAAAGCCTCGAAACTCTGTCAAACCTCCTCCAAACACAAAACCAACCGGTAGGAGTGAGCCTTAGCCCCCCAGCTAGATATCCACCCTTTTTCCCCGGTCCAAAAATCGTGGAAAGAGCATTGTTTGCCCGATTTAAAAGGCCAAATCGGCCGAGAAATAAGCGTTATTGCCCGATTTCGTCTACCTCAAGCCAACAAACAACCAAACACAAACGGTTACTACGCCCAAATCCGAGGCGAAAGTAACTTTCGAAGCGATCCACGCTGCCCAAATTCACACAACACACAACACACAACAACAACAACAAAAGACTCCTCTGAGCACACCTTAGGCCGTCGTAAGTTTTTATTTTTTATTTTAAAGTCTTTATTTGTAAAAGTATTATTTCCAATCCGCCCAATGTAGTTATATAGCGGTTGTCTTTGGATTTAGTTAGGAAATAGTACTAAATGTAGCGTTATTATGGCAAAATATTTTCAAGCATATTTGTAATTATTTGTAAAAGAGATTGTTGCAAGTCTGTAAATAATGTAGATGTAATGGATGTATTTGTAGACAGTAAATGATTTATTTATCTGTTAAATAAATATAACAAAAAGCATACTATAGCCAAAAACCGTTTTGAGACCGAAAGGGCGAGTTGGGTGCCTAGCACCTTCCCAACTCGTAACTTAGCCTCCAAACCCGTTTTCAGTATCTCTGGTTTTCTTTCTTTGGTTTTGCTTTATTTATTCCTTAAAATAAAGATGGCGACTCTAAAACATTTTGGATCCAGTGGGGCCTCGCAACATCTTTCTTTGCACTTTCACGTTCTCCCCTAAAAAAGGGAGAATGGGAATGGAAAGGTGATGTATTCCTATGTCCTGGTATCCCCTAAACAAGAGATAACTTGACGTAGAAAACCCAAAGCAGCCATAGTGATCCGAGATAGGCCATAAGGCTATTTTCATACAATTCATAGTGGGGGCGCTGCAACATTCCTTCCTTGCACTTTCACGTTTTCCCCTAAAAAAGGGAGAATGGGAATAAAAAGGTGATGAATTCCCATATCCTGGTATCCCCTAAAAAAGGGATAACTTGATGCGGGAAACCCAAAGCTCCCATATTGGATCAAAATCCACTCTATTGTCCGCACTTTTGATTTCGTCCTCCCAAAGCAAGGGAGGGTGGAACGGGAGTAGTGGATGTCACCGCATCCGCACATACGCGCACCCCTATCCAAAGGCACGCGGGGCGCGGGAGCACGCATCCCGAAAACCCACACCAACCCATCAAACATATCTCAATTCTGAGCTTTCTAGAAGGAGCTAGACCCAAAATAATACAAGCTGGTCATAATAGACGGGAATGTTGGCTTCTTTTATTCTAGATTCATCTTGTTAGTTTCTAGACATTCTAGATCATCCCCTATTTTCCTTTTCACATTTCATACATTGTATGAGAGTCCTTGAGTCTTATCCCAACATTTATGATGATGTTATCCCTTTAGTTTTGAGCACTATATAAACTCAAGTGCTCCTTCATTTGTATTTAGTTTTTTTAAAAGATAATTGAACTATTGTTCATTCTCAAATTGTGAGAGTATTGTGAGTTTGTGAGGTTCTTGAGAGAAGAATTCTCCAACACTTGAACTTATCAAGCTTGAGAGTCGCAAGCTTGTGGCGTTCTGTGATCGAAGTTCTTAGGCAATTGCGTCTAACGAGTTTCGCTTATACCCCAAGGTTTATATTTAATCGCAAATAGTGGATCGAGGGAGGCTCATTCTATCCTTGTTTATTTCCTTTCTTCGTTCACTTTGGAACTTCTTCAAGTTGATCTTGGTCGAGTTCACATCAAAAAAGTTTTTCACTTGTTATTTGAAACAAGTTGCCACTCTCATTCTTTACTAATTTGAATTTGGGTTAAAACCTTATGGGCATCGTTGCCTCCGATGTGGGCATCGTTGCCTCCGATGTGGGCATCGTTGCCTCCGATGTTGGCGTCGGTTATTGCGATGCTGGCATCAGTTATTGTGATTCTTGCGCCGGATGGTGCAAATGGGGGTATTTTCAGATCCCTCATAAGTTCACTCGATCGACTAGAGACCAGTTCATAAAGAAGTAATTCATCTTTCCCTCTTCGGAAGCATCTACGTATCTCTTATGCATTGTCAGTCTGTTGAACTCGTACATCCCCTAGTCTCCCCAATATTATTACTGTCAAGATCAACCTCTTGTAATACAACCAATGTAGAATTGTTGGAGGTGACACAATTAACAATTCCTGGTACGTTCCTTACCTTCTCCCTTCTTCGATGCTCGTTCGATGCCCAATGTTTTGAGCGATGTACGATGTTTCTCCTTGCAATGACTTTGGTATTGCGATACCCATAATTTTGAGCGATACCCAATGTTTTAAGTGATGCATAATGTTTTTCCTTGCGATCTCCAATTTTAGGCAGTGGCTTTTGTATTGCAATGCCCTGAATTTTGTGCGATGCCCAATGTTTTCATAGCGATGCCCAAATTTGGGCAGTGACTTTGTCCGTGCGTCTTTCCTTTATTAAGGGTATCTTTTTCGTCATTTTCCCTTCAAAGGTATATTTTAGCGGTTGAAAACAAATATAGAGGAATTTTCTGATTATAATATCATCATAGGGGGCCGGCCTGGTTATCACCCTTGTTTTAAATCGCTAAAGTACACTTTGAGGGGAAAAATAACGAAGATACCCTTAATAAAGAAAAAGCGCGCGAAGGACAAAGCCCACGCCCAAAATTGGACATCGCAATGGACAATTCAAATATGTCCAAAATTGGGCATCACATGCAAAAAGTGTGCATCATTCTAAATTTAAGTCCCACATAAATTAGGCATCGTAATGGACAATTGAAATATGTCCAAAATTGGGTATCACAATGCAAAAATTAGGCATCGTTCTGGATTAAAGTCCCACAAAAATTGGGCATGGCAAAGAAAAAAATTGGGCATCACAATAGACAATTGAAATCTGTCCAAAATTGGGCATCGTTCTGGATTGAAGTCCCGCCAAATTTGGGCATCGTTATGCACATGAAGTCTGAAAACTAAGTTTAAGGGTGTTAATTGTTAGTTTTGAAATTAATGCAGTAGTAGAAATCAAAAGATTGAGGTGAATTGCGTCGATAGAGCATAACTTTTGATCCCGGGTGAATTACGTGACTCATCGCATATCAAATTGAAGCTCTCGACGAGATCTATAAGACTTAGAAGGTTTACCTCGTGATGTCTTCGTTTTATGGCGAAAAAAGGATGTTTAAAGTTTAAACAATATTTTGGGCTTTGGAAGTTTTTGTGATGCCCAATTTTTACATTGCGATGCCTAAATTTGAGCTGAGATTTTTGACAGTGCATTGCGATGCCCAATTTTGGGCAGGGACTTTTTGCATCGCGATTCAATTGGGCATTATGATGCCCAATTTTTTCATTGTGATGCCTAAACTTTGAACATATTTCAATTGTTCATTGCAATGCCTAATGCTTTCATTGTGATGCCCAAATTTGGGTAGCAGCTTTGTCTGCGCGCGTCTTTCCTTTATTAAGGGTATATTCATCATTTTCTCCCCCAAAAGTGTACTTTAGCGGTTGAAAAAAAAATATCATGGACTTTTTCGATTATACTATCATCATAGGGTACTGACCCATTTATCTCTCAAATTATAACCTCTCAAGTTCACTTTCTTTTTATTCAATCGGTAAAGTACACTTTTGGGGATAAAATGTTGAAGATGCCCTTAATGAATAAAAGATACACACACAAAGCCCCCACCCAAAATTGGGCATCACTACACAAAATCTGGGCATTGCAATGCAAAATATGGGCATCGCAATGCAAAAGTTACGCATCACATTGCAAAAGTTAGGCATCCCTAATGCAAAAGTTGGACATCACATATCTATTTAGGGGTAGAAACCTTTAAGTTGCTGCCTTCTGCACTGTTTGTCTTCACTCATTAATGTTTTTCTCTCTCTGTACCTTTCCATCTCTCCTCAATTCCACCCAAACAAGATCAAATTCTTAGTTCTTTTGTCTTTATGTGGCATTTCACTAAAAAACATCACAACGTCATTTACAAGTCAACCATTTACCAGCTCACATATCATTTCATTCTAGCCATTTTATGGAACAAACCCTCGACAATCTCTATATATCCATTACTACTATAACCAACTATAATGGTATTCCATTATTCAACATCTCTAACGGGAACATCATCAAAACACTTCATCGCTTCAATAATTCGCCCATCACTGACAAGTCCTGACATCATAATAGTCCATGACACAACATCTTCGAATGCTCATTTCTCCAAATAACACCATAGCCAAATCCAACCACCACCAGATCCGACCTTCCACCGACCGATCCGAATCCATTAATCTGAAACTGACTTCACGAATTCCCCGACGACCTCCATCTCCCTCTCTATCTACCTCGCACGTCAAGCCGTCACCGAATCAAAGCTTTATGCATCGAAGCTTACGACGCAAACATCACAAATCCAAGAAAGGTACGATGCAGAAAATACGGCATCACAAGAAAGGTACGATGCAAAAAATATGGGCATCGCAAAACTCTGACGCAAGCATCGCCCCTTTCGCTATGTCGTCCCCTCCAATTAAAGGTGGCGATGCCTGCTCAACTTAGGCCTTTTATGCCGCCTCAACTTCAGTGTGGGAGAATCTATTCAATTTCATGTGTCGTTGTTAAGCTCTTCAACAAAGTAATACCACTGGTACTGAATGCAAAGTAATAATTTATGTTTTTTTTTATTCTTTTGATATTCTTTTCGTCATTTTTCAATTTTGGTAATATCGGTCATAGTAAGCCAGTACTTGTTTTGAAGTGTGGTCTTAGAGATACGTTTTTTCTTTCAAATTTGTATTTGAGGTTCTGTTTGATTTACTAGTGTGAAAAACAAAATATAAAAAGATTAGAGGGGTAGGCATTACCCAACCACGATTCGAGTTAAATAAATTACTTAATATTCAAATTTTTTTATTTTCGTTATGCGGGAAAGTTTCAAGAGGGAGAAAGTGCAGAAATTTGAATTCGTAAGAAGGTGAGATAGAGAAAGACAGAGAAGAGGGTATTTTTGGAACAAATTTATGAAAAAAAAAACACTATATCGGTTAAATAAAAAGAAAGTGGACTTAACATGTTATAATTTCTCCAAAAGGTACTGACTCACAATATATATATATATATAGAGGAAGAGAGAGGAAGAGAGAGAGAGCGAGGAATTTATGAGGAAGGTCTAAGGCACGGAATAATGTACCGGTATACATTGACGGATCTTCAACAGCTTTAATCCGCGATTTTTTTCAAACCGACCAAAGATACTTTTGATGCATTACGATGCATCATTTGATATTAGATGATGCACGCATTTATCATCACGATGCATAATGCATCAAAAGTGTCTTGTCACTTTGAAAAAAAATGGACTTAGTAAATAAAATTGGATTATTAATTAAAATTGATTTTTGCATCCCGATGCAACAATTTATGCATCACGATGCAAAATTAAACTTGGTAAATAAAATTGAATTAAGTAACTAAAATTGATGGACCATGATGCAAAAACTGATGCATCGCGATGTAAAATTGGCTTAGGTAATAAAAATTGATTCCATTTAAATTGATGCATCACGATTCAAAAATTTATGCATCGCGATGTATTTCCGTAAAGCACCTCTGACTCATTAAGGGTTTTGTAGTAATTTCAGCACTAGAGTAATTTTTTGCGGTTAAAAATAAAAATACAAAATTTGAGCAGTTGAAAACTTTGTAAATGGGATCGCCCGTAGCTTTTCCAAACCATTTCCATTGTTTTTGGAAGGTGGGTGTATGATATTGCAAAAATCCATAGCAACTAAGACCTGTACCAACAACTTCATGGCCCATTGGGCTTATCCTCTACTCATTGTTCAACTTGTTCATAGAACATGGGTGCAATTAAGACCTGTACCAACAATTTCATGGCCCATTGGGCTTTTCCTCTACTCATAGTTCTACTTGTTCATAGAACATGGTACAGACTACTGATTTTTTTTTTCTTTTTAAAGATAAAATGTGACAAGAGTTTGAAAGAGATATAAGACTTGTTTGGTAATCGGATAAGGATAAACAATATTATAAATCCCGGTACTATTAGTGCCTCGCTATTAATCCTCACTTGTATATCGGGGGTAGTTTTGAGATTACAAATATTAATCCCAATTTTTTTTAGTGAGAATGCTAATAATATCACCCTCCCCCTTGGTATTAATAGTGAGGGGATAATGAATTTATTCCGATAATTTGTGCTATTAGTCCCGACCACCTATTGCGTACCAAATATCAACTCGACTTATTAATCCTACATGACCTTAATTTTAGCTACCAAACGATACCATAATGTATAAATATTAACAATGAGGGCACATTTATAGCAAGTGCATTTCTGTATTTAGTGACATACATTAGTACATAGCAGTAGCACCAACGCACTGAACCATTTATTTCACTGCATTGAATTTCAAACTCATGTTTCCACTTACCCCATTAAATTGTCCGTACCATCATCAACAAATTGGATAAATCATAAATGGTACAGACTACAGATATCATTTCTCGTAAGGATATCGCCAATTTTCGAATGAAATTTTCAGTTTTGCTACCTAACATCGATATCCCACGATAATATTTCTCGTTTATCCAACAAACGTACTTTCTTTTTTACTTCCATTTACCTTGATCGGTGGTGAAAAAATGAAAAATAAAATAAAATAATATGTCGTGCTATGCCATTTATATTAGGGTAGGTCTTGTGTGAGAGCGTTTTATGGATTATAATTGGTAATACGGAGCTCCACTTTCTCACAACTCAATTTATCAATACATGATGTATCGGATCAAGAAGATCCGTCTTTTGTAAATTAGTTATAAAATCGTATTTTCTAAGTTTTTATCTTGGTCCTGTGGGGTGGGGGTTGGGGAGGAATGACCAAGTTGTTTGATGCATTTAATGGATAAGGCAAGAATTAGAAAAACAGGTCATTTCCAAATGGAAAGTGAAAATGGTGCCATGGTGGGGATGTCCAAAACTCTGCATGTGCCATTACCTACCATATATTTTATGTGGGTCTACGATGGTTACATGAAATTTAGTTCTAATCAAACTTTCTTTCTTTTTATCATTTAAATGCGATCGAGCATCAACGGTTCAACTACAAATATGGTTTATTTGTTAACTCTTCTTTGCAACTTTTGTACTATAATATTTGCTTCGTCATAAACCAGTTACAATTCACGACCTCAAACGAGGGTGTGGGGGTAACCCCCGTGGTACAGACTTTTGCAGGAATACGGTCGTATCATGCTTAGACAAAGTGACCGTATTTGATGGCAAAGCGGTCGCATTACATGCGACATATTGGTTTCTATGGTTTCCTTGTTTATTCAGTTTAGTGTTTGATATTGTATCCATATATATAATTGTAAAGATTTACAAAGTCTTGTGTGGTGCAATTTAATGGAGTAGTACTTCTCCAAGGGAGGCAATGCAATTGCTAAGTTAAGTAAATGTTGTAGAGTAGTATGGATTATCTAATTAAAGAAAGAGGGAGAAAGAAGACACACAATAGGTTTAAAATATCACGTGAACTTGTTCATATTTGAGGAGCAAGTGGGACTGCCCTAGATAACATTATTATTGCTTTCAATTTCCATCAATTTCAATGTAATTACTATATATATACACCAAAAGTATTAATGGTTACATCTACTGCACGTTGTCATGTGCTTGTTTGGTTTTTATTTAAAATTACAACATTGCAATGAATTCATCATCATCATCTCCATGATGTTATGAATAAATGGGTGTTAGACTATTATCCATGGTTTGACATGAAATAAATTGTTCTGAAGATTTCAAACTTGATGAAGATTTATAGCATTAGAGTGCTTTAGGGTTTCTAATCAGTTCTTGCGGAAATATTTGTTAAAAACCAGAAAAAGTTTTCAGGTTAGAGAGTCATCTCTATGAAGATATTTGATGTTAAATTCAAATTAAAAAAAGAGTAATATTTATGTCAGTCTAACTAATCCAGCTATAGTTAGGCAAACCACTTTATTTTTTCAACGTAAAAAGGTCAAAACATGGAAAATGTCATCTTCCTCAATGACTTGCTTCAATTTGCAGCGCACAAAAATGGTTCCTTTTATTGAGAGCGATTTATTTTTCAACATTAATTCCAACTAGCCTCCCATTTATTGACATTTTGTGTCTCCATTTTCTCACTACCATTACCAAAACTGATAGTCGTTGATTGCGACTTACGATCTGCTTATTTATAAGTTTCACCCGTTATATATATTCTATTAGTAATAATAGTGAAAGTCTTTTAATCAATGTGAGATATATATATATATATATATTCTATTAATAATAATAAAATAATAAAAATCTTTTATTTTAATACTTTTGTAAGATACATATATTATATTAATAATAATAGTAAAAGTCTTTTATCTTAAAACTTTTGAAACCAACATCATTCTCTAACAAATGTGAGATACATCTATTATATTAATAATAATAGTATACATTTTTTATCTTAAAACTTTTGAAACCAGCGTTATTTTCTATCTAATGTAGGATACACCTTTTGAATTGTTAGTAAAAGAATTTTATCTAAAAACTTTTAAACTAAAATAATTCTTTGTAATCAATGAAGAATAGATCATTTTTATTGACAAAATTTTACTTAAGGACTTTTAAGTCAACATCAACTTCTAACAATTGTGAACATATATCTTCTTTTGTTAGTTTAGTAAAAGTTATTTATCTAAATACTTTTTAAACCAACATCAATTTTCAACTAATGTTTGTTACATCGCTTTTATTGGTAATTATAGTAGAGATGCATCTTATATTAGTTATAAATTAATGTTAATTTTATAAATCATTAAAATACTCACCTAATAGTTATTGAAAAATTAGTGTTTTTATTAAAAGAAATTGTGTAACTTGAGATACGAATTTCTTTACGTGTGGTTTGTTTGTTGGCAAATGTAAATTGTACAAATGTGTTCTATTTGGTGAAAGTATCAAAATGATATATTTATTTGTCCAAATTGAGTTTTGAATAAATACGATATCAAAGCTTAAAAGTATGTTGTTAGAAATTGGTCATTAGAATAAAATACTCACCAAATCTCAATATAACAATATTATCTCACATTGATGAGTAGTAAAATTCTTTCAAGATTTCTATTATTATTAACAAGATTAATGATTAATATCACATTATCAAATAAACTATTATTAATTACTCCTTATTTTTAATTAATAATTAGAAAATATAAAGTTTCTAGTCAAATATGTGAAGGGTTGAAGATTTAATAATATCAAAAGTTAGATGAGGTCACACAACTATAATACTTATCAGACAACTTTAAAAGTTTCTGCCCCAACTAGATACGCCAACTTTGACTTTTTAGATCGATATAAATTATGACTCAACACTGCATACGATGAATAGTCTAAATGTTCCCTTTGTTAACCATTTGAAAACTCAAACTTTTTTATTTTGTACTTTTATATATTTTCATATTTTGTTAAAATTGCACAGAAATGGTACTGTTTTGTTTTTTGTTTAACAAATCTACTAGCTCTTAACCAATCGAATTACGCCCGTGAGGACAACCATACACTTTCCGTCCCATAAGCATAGGGATAATTTAACTCTTTTTTCGTCAATTTCATTAACTTTTATACATATAAAACACTAATTAAATTATTTTTTTCAAAAATTATAAAAAAAACACATGTATTATAGTTTCGTAGTTTGCAAATATTATAGTTTTAATTTTCTCTAAATAAATAAAAACATGTTAAATATATATTTTTGAAAAGTATAGTTGATCAAACAATCAAACATCGTCCTTCTTTTAGGACAGAATGGGTAAGAAAATTACCATGTCTTCGAAACGAAATTTTTTTTTCTTCAAACTTATACGTAGTTAAAGTATGGAAAAGAGACTCTTTTCCTGGGGTTATCTAACGTGCATAATGGAAAGAAAAAAAAAAGTAGATCTCCTGTAAGACGGTCGCACAAATCTTAATTTATAAAACGAAATCACATTTTTTTACAGCTCAATTCATCAGTACACGGTGGGTCGGGTAAAGAAGATTTGTTTTACAAAAAAATAATCGTAAGACCGTCTTACCTAATTTTTACAAAAAAAAAAAAAAACGACACTAAAGGAATAGTTACCATACGTATGTTTTTCTATTTATGATTTTTCTCTCAAGGTAAAAACGAAAATATAAACACATAACCAAAAAGACTCATATATTATCAGTCGTGAGATCGAACTTGATAGGTTTCTAAATTAATCTAATACTCTCTTCCTTCCAGGTAAAAAGTTCCTGTTTGAAAGTTATATTTTTTTTAAGAAAATAACATTTTTAGTAGTCTATTAGTAATAAAATGATATTTTTATGCTTTAATTTTTCAAAATGAATTTTTTTTAAATGAAACATCTTAAAATAGAATAATAGACTATTTACCCAAAACAGAGGAAGTAAAAAGTAAAGAGAAAAGAGTAAAACAAACATAGTTAGGCTATATTGTTATCTTGTTAATGAACTAAATTGTGATATGTTGAAAAGAGAAAGTGTCAAGACCTTCTTGTAAACGCAAAACCTACTTACTAAAATAGTATATTGATTTTGAAACTTTAATTGATTTATGAAACATTGACTGACCAAGTCTTTGAGTCAATTCAATTCAAAGTGGTTCATTTGTTTTCTTTTATAGGCAAAAAAAATAGACACTAAACTTGCAAATTAAGCCAACACACACGACCTTTGCCTTCTCTTTACGTCTTCCTAATCCTAAACAAACACTAAAACTGTGTTCTTTGTTTTTCCTACTACATATAGAAAGGTGAAAACCTTTCCAATTATTTGCTTCGTATGTTTTACTAAAAATATGTTTGTATAAATCTTTTTCATGTACTTGTTTTCTATTCTCTTTGTTTCATCCAATGAGTCTCAATTTGAAAATTTTAATTATTAATGAATATATATTAATATCATTAAAGTTAATTAGTCATAATTACAAAAATAGTTAACCATAAACAATGTACTTACAACACAAGTGGATGGTAAAGATGAAATGTTATAAAAATTGTAAGTATAATTTTTGAAAGTGGACTTTTAGAGTGAAATATCTCAAAATAATATAATGGATTATTTACCTAAAACGGAGAGATTATTATTTTTGTATAATGCACGAAAAAATATTATTTTCTTAGTTCGAAAGCTATGATGGCAAATATTGAGCCCAAGAACGTAAGACAATATGTTTCGTGATTTTTTTTCTTGTCTTACGGACTCATTCCATACATCGTTAAGAGAAAAAAAACACAAAATAGAAAAAATAAACACGCATTCAAAACATTTTACACAATTAATTAAACAGAAAAATGGAAAGAGAACTTTAATTAGTTCTTGAAAAAATGATTTTGACTTGCAATGCTCAAATCTGTAGGCCTGTTTTTCTTCGGACAATGAGTGATTTTCTTTTAACGTATCAAATATTCTATGATAGGGTAACTACAAAGAATAAAATATTCAAATTTTATTTTCCAAAATCGTTTTTAGACAAACAAAACGGATATTTGTGCACGTTGATTGTAATTAGTTGAGGTAGCTTCTTCGGCCACTGCTCGTAATATAAATGAGTTTTTTTTTAATGGAATAGAGCGGGGTCAGTCCACTTTAGACAATATTATAGTGGTACTTTATTCTTTTTTTAACCTGAAAAACATATTTTTAAGATGAAACGACAACACTATCCTTAATGAAATCGAACACGTGCATGCGAAGCTTTATAGTTATTCGCAATGCACCAACTTTGAGTTCGCGATGCACATATCAAAATTGCGATCCAGCTACCACTCTGCCAAGTATTGAAAATCATGCATCGCGATGCAAAAAATTGGAATCACGATGCACACTGCCAAGCATTGAAAAAAAATACATGCATCGTGATGTCCAAATTGGAATTGCAATGCATACAACCAAGCATGAAAATCGTGCATCGGAATTCAAAATCATGCATCGTGATTTCAAATCAATGCATCAAAATCAAATTTTCTCCCTCCAATCGCATCTTCCCTTTCTCACCCTCCAATCTTCATCCAGACACCCACCGTTACTCTCTTCCTTTCTCTTTCTTTTATTAGTATTAGAAATTAGTATTAGTACTACTGCACAGAAGAGTGATTTCCCCTCTTTCGCCCTCCCCTTGTTTCTTTCTTTTGCTTTTACTACCCAGTCAGGTCTTGTCTCTCTTCACACTCTCTCAATCAACCACCATTAATATGCACACTCTCTATCATAAAATCTTCTTCTTAGCACATCTCATTTACACAAATAGATAGATATATCTATCGACATAAATATATATCTTTTTCTTCTTCTTCTTCTTTTCTTCTTCAACAACAACAAGAGAATTAGAGGACGAAGACATATTAGGAACAAAGAAACCCTCGTTGAATCCAAAATCTAACAACAACTAGGTATAGGATGGAGAGAAAAAAATTTCGGTTACTTTTAAGAGGATGATGTAGGAAAGGATAAAATGCTTGTAACAACAGAGCATCTCTCTCGTAGCTTTGCCACTCATTTATCCATAACACCCATTTTGTCACCCCTATCCGTAGCTTTGCTTCTTCCACAATTGCCGTCAGGGGCATTTCAAGAACAATTTTGTGAAAATGTCTTTTAGCATATTTTTTAAAAAACTACGTTTAATTTTAAAAATGTCTTTTTAAAAAAAAATTGGGATTGAATTACACTTGTTCATCTAACAAGTTAGTGTTTTTTAAATATTTTTTTTTGTTTAATTAATTGATTGTTGAGATAGTTCGTTTGAAACAACCTACACATATAAATTCTCAACTTAATCACGTACCTTGGCAGTTAATTTTCACTAGTCTCTACTCTCTAGTTGGTGTATACGATCTTGAGCACTTAAATGTTGCGTTACTTAGAAATTTAAAGAAACTACACCCATCACTAAATAAATGTTCATCTATTAAAAAAAACCGGCCTTAAATGAGTGTTTATCTTTGTACAAATTTACTAACCGTACATTTGACACATATAATGTTTTAGTGTGGACTTATTTATAGATTTTAAGAGCTATAATGTACATATATGACTAAAATGAGCGAAAAGTCAATTTTCTTTGAAAAAACTAAAATCAAACACTAATTTATTGACAAAGAGAGGAATAAACAATTATTCATGTGATTTAAATCCCACCAAATCTAGAATATTCTTGTGAACGGCGTGGAATGTTTCAAGATAAAGAAACATTATTTTTATCCTTTTTAATGCCTAAGAAATCATGAAGCGAGATTGTCAAGGATATTCTGAAAATCTTGTGCTTCTTGAGATAGTCGTGATTGCATAGAGATATGATTAATCTTGAAACTAGTATCAACATCTCAAAGGATAATCATGTTCAAATCACTGTTTCACAAGAATTTATACTCCGTTAATAATCATATTAAATTTGAGCATTGAATTAATAAATAAATAAAATTTAAAGGCAATAGAACTAACTTTAAGAAATCAATATATAAATTATAATCCCAAAAAATGGAGTATAAATGTTGAGCATTGCTATACATTGGGATATTTAATTACTACAACAAGAAAACTATTTAAGGGAGTGATATGACAAAAATCTAGCTTGTGCCGTCCAATTGATGAGCTAGATATTTGGACTTGATTGTATGGTTTGATCTGCTTCCTTGCATCTATCTAAGAACACGAAAACACCTTAATGAAACTGCAAGGTTTGGCCTCACGAAACCACTCCGGCGTATAAGTAAATAACGTGTTAGTCAAAAGGTAATTTGACAGATGTTTGAGGCTCAATAAAGTGTGCGTACCTTGTTCATGGTTTATGGAAGAGTATTTATAAGCCCCCAATGGCGTTCATAGCCTCTTGAATCTGAGGGGCCTGACCACCTCTTCCTCGATTGGGTCTTGCCCGGTGGTCACTTCCATCATCATTACCCGCTCCCTGATTCTTCTTGAAGCGATCCAACTTACCCGCATTGATTAGCCTCTTAATTTCTTTTTCCACGCCTTGCAGCTCTCTGTGTCATGATCGTGACGTGGTGGTAGTCACAGTACTTGGTGTTGTCCCTGGTATGAGTGAACTCAGGATCAAGTGGGTACGAGATAGGCAAAGCGTCTCTGACATGGAACATGATTTCTTCTCGAGTAGCATTCAGGGGAATAAGTTGCGACTCTCTGAATCTCTGCTCGGGAGTAGAGGTTCTATTCCTGTCTCTGCGCAGGTGATTGCTACCCTCTAGGCCCTTGTTAACTGGCGTGACCAAGCTATCTTGGGTCTTATCTTTTCCATTGGGCTTGTCCCCCTTTGTATTCTATGCTAAGCAGAATAGGTGCGAGCTGGCCAATAGTTCTGCTTTTGAGGCGTCAGGATTAATTGTCAACATAGTTTTCAATGGCCCCGACCTCATGTTGTTAAGGTAGCAGAGCGTGATCTCTGTGTTGCTTGTCGCTGTTACTAGCTCAAGCACCTCTGCAAATTACTTAAGTTAGCTGCTGTAGGATTTGTGCTTGCCCTGTTTGACCCTGCCAAAGTCGAACCTATTTTTGGGCGTAGGCCCTGCTGTGCCGAACTCATCAAAGAAGCTCTTTTTGAGTTCCTCCCAACTACTAATAGATCCACGGGGAACTCTCCCCAACCACGATTGCATCTTGCCTTGGAGAGCGCATTCGAAAGCTCTTATTTTGAGGGCTTCGTTGTCTGTGACCATCCAGACTTGTGCCTCGAATGACCTGAGCAAATCATTTTCCCGTGTCTTCCCAAAGTATTTTTCGAACTGAGGGAAGGTTATTCCTTGTGCGGGTGGCGCGTTCTCGATCTCCGGGGTGAAGGGGTTGTCTTCTAGTGGCTTTGTGACTCCGAAACCGGGCTTGGCCACAGCTAACTTGGCCATTTTCTTTGCCATTTCTCGTTTCATGGCCTCTATTGTATCGGCCAGCCGTTTTTCGGCGTCTATTGTGAGCCTGGAAGAAGAGGTGATCGATGATCCCTTTTGAGCGAATATTCTTTGATCGCTGACTTTACGCTCTTCTCGACTTTGGTGGCCTCGTGTCTATCGCTGAGCGAGATGTATCAGCGGAATATCTAGCTGAGGTGGGATAATAGGTTGGATTGTAGGAAGTTTCCACCTCTTGGTCGACTCAGGCTCTGAACCTTGGTCGGTGTTCCTTTGCATCGGCATATTTGCGAGCTTTACGGCGATTATGCCCCTTCGTGTGGACTTGACCCTCATGTTCGTGATGATGACGGTGGGGTGGATTCTGGTAGCTATTCCTGCTTTCCGCCTGATCATCCACCCTCTGCTCGCGAGCACCCGTTCCGATGGTATTTGGACGACAGATGGAAGCCGCTTTCGGAACGGATAACTGTTGTGGGGCCTGACTGCCGCCAACAGTCCACGAGTTACTAGGAGTGGGCAGAGCGAACTTGACAACTGGCACCGTGGCCTGGCCCAAAGTGAGCAACTGCTGGCTGAGCGCGTATATTTTTCTGTAATAGTTCGCTTGGACTTGCAGGGTAGCGGCATGTTGTTCAGCGGTTAGCCCGGGCAGGGCCACCTAGCTACCTTGACCATTTTCACGTTGCCAATTGAGCTTATTCCTTAGATCACGGGCACGAGCCTGTTGCTTCGTTGATTATTTTACGGGCATCCCGTTGGCTCACTTGGTTCTAACTAGTGTGATGGGAAGACTGCTCCTCAACATATGGGACGTCCTCACCATGACTTGCTCGCCAAGTAGTCATTTTCTGATTCCTCGTTTTCACTCCTTGTTGGGGTGCCTTTGGTGGCAAATCACCAGGTGCAGCGAGTAGTGGCTGATGTCCAACCAGCTGGCTCATAGCCTCGTGATTGTTAGCAGTGGCATGATGTTTGCTAGCTTTACCAGCCATTGTTTTGATATTACTTGTCGGAAGATAACTGAAAAAATAGATGAATAACCTCTAAAGCTTCATTTCCCAGCAACGGAACTAAACTGATGTGCCAAAAATCTAGCTTGGGTCGTCTGATTGATGAGTAGGATATATGGGCTTGATTGTATGGATTGTTTTGCTTCCTTGAACATGTCTAAGAACATGGAAACACCTTAATGGAAGTATAAGGCTTGGCCTCACGAAACCACTTTGGCGTGAGAGTAAGTGTCGTGTGAGTCAAAAGGCAATTTGACAAAGGTTTAAGACTTAAGAAAATGTGTGTACCTTGTTCAGAGTTTATGAAGGGATATTTATAGGCCCACAATGTCATTGAATCCTTCTAGGATTCACTTCCATAGTTACTATGTAGCTTTTCACTTGGTACTATGGTATATGCACGAGCTTCATGTTTCCGTGGGTTGATCTTGTGATAGATGGATGTCCTTGGAAAAGTGTGAAAGCGACCTAGTGGCCAAGAAAGACTTGAAATAAAGTAAAGCCCAAATTCCCATAGGGAATTTTGTCTGTAAAACTGTCTTTGGGAGAAAAGAAACCTTTACTTTTTGACTCTGATTTTTCGATAAGATTCAAAATGAAGCATCATTAGATCTCTCATCAGTTGGTTCAGTCCCTCACTTGTGTGCTTCTCATCTTCCTCCGATATCATTCTAGGCATACACTTTAAGGCATTTTTATCTTTGGTGTCCATATCTTCTGACTCATTTTTTGTTTCCTAGATAAATGCTATGTATGTCATGTTTAGTTTCTCCTATTTCGATTTTTGATTGATATCAAATGTTATCTATGTGAAAGAAATTGTTGAATTCTTTGCTTAATCTTCATGGTTAGGGTTTGCCAAGATATTCTGGTTCACTCTGTTTTTTGTTCCTTGATGCCCTTCCTTCCTTCTCCTTATTTAAAAAAAATAAAAATTCAATTTTTTTTAAAAAAATTTCTTATTTTCTTCTAACCGTTTTATTTTATCCTTTCAGCTTCCTGTAGTGTTTGAATTTGTTTAGGGCTCTCTTTTTGTGTTTGTTTAGGAGTGCACTAATTATTTTTGTTGGGCTATATAGCAGCCTATCTCATCATTGAAGGATACCCTCATCTCTCTCCTGTCTATTTCTCTTCATCATCCCTACTTGAGCCCCAATCTTGTTCTCTTCTCCCCCTCATCTCTCCTTTTCCCTAATGAAATCTCATTTCCCAAACCCTCCTTCGTCTGCTCAGATGGATGACGCACAGAATGTTACGTCATCACCAGCCTCATCCCTTTCTTATGAAAATCCCCAATCTTCTACCAACCCTATCACTCCCATTATTTCATCAGATGCCTCCCCAGCCCCAATTGCATCGTTACTGCCTGGTGCTCGCGAGTATGCCATTGATTTAGACAATCCTCCTTCAAATCTCAAAGAAATTGGTGCCATGGACGCATTAAAATCCGTTGGTAAGTCCAAGCGTCTTCGTGGTTATGGGCTAGACCTCGAACCTACCTCTCCCAAGGTAAGTGTTGCTGTGAAGAGGGCTAAGGTTGATATGTCGCAAGAAGATACTGCTTGTGTTGTTTATCTTTAGATGAAGAGGGTGACCCTGATTTTGAAGCCGATGTGAACCTCTCCCGTTTTCAATTCGCTGCTCATGAAGGAGGTCCAGCTTCAGGGGGGGCATCTTCAGTTCATGGTTTTGTCTCTTCTCCGTCTCCCACTGTTTTCCATGAGTGTCCTTCTGCCACTACAGTTGTTGCTTCCTCTTCCAATGTGGAGGTTCCTTCTGCTACTGAGTCATCTTTTGGTCCTGTTAATGCTGAAGAAGAATATGACCCAGATGAACGCATTCATCTAGCCCATCTTGTCGTCAGATCCAAAAAGGAAGTTTGTAATAGCTCACCCTCCTCGGGGAAATCTTCTTCCAGCTCTGCTCATGACATCTTAAATGATGACGATTTTCAGGACGTATTAGAAGCAAGCTCTGAAGACATCGGGGTCTCTGTTGACAATGTTGAACAAAATGTTGTCGATGATGATGCATCTATCATCAGCTGCCTCATTCCCTCATCTGAATATTGGTCAGGCTTTCTCTCCCATTTTTTATACCTCTTTTCCTGCTTCTAGATACAATATGGACATGAACATTGTGGAAGAATGTCATATTTCTGTTGATGTCTTGGCTAAGTTTGGATTGGATGTTTTTATTCAAAAACGTCATCTCTTGGGCACTATGACTTCTACATCTCCGTATGTCAAAGAAATTTTCATGCAGTTTTATGCTAACTTAGAACAGGACATGACTAAGTTAGGCACTCCTAGATATGGTCAAGTTTTTGTTCGAAACAAAATTGTGGATTTTTCTCCTTCTTCAATTAATAATTTTTATGGCTTTTCGGATGTTCGTGAAGAAGGTGTGTTTGATGAATGGATATTATGGCTCGATAAATTACCAAAGAGACTTTAACTTCTTGGCCAGTCACAAAATCTAGGGACAGTGTCAAGCGGGACAAATTTCGAACTTCCTCTCTATCTTATCTGTATGCTGTGTTGCACAAATTCTGTTGTGTAAATTGGGAACTTTCTTTGAATCAAAATGTGGTCACAGACTCGCATGCTCAGATTTTATACAATATTGGAATAAACTATCCTTTTAATCTTGGGGAATTGGTGTTTCGCAAAGTGATTGCTTTTACCAAATCAGAATCTACCTCTCGTGCCATTCCTTATCCTCATCTGGTTTATAGCTTGTGTGTGTCTCAGGGGGTTTTGGCTCTAGACAACGAACGTTTAACTCCTCCATCTCTGCCCCTCTCCATAAGTTCCAAAATTCTAAAAGGAAATCCAGTTGTGGATATGTTCCTTGTTTCTCAACCTCCTCCTGTGTCAGCTCAGGTTCCTGGCCCATCTCCTTCTGCTCAGCCATCTCCAGTTATGACTCATGCAAATGACTCTCCTAATGTTCCTCTGAGCTTTACATCATCTGGTGGCTCATCATTTCCCATGGCTTTAGCAAGAATCATAGCTCCTTTGTATGTTCCGTTCATCCAGTCTCTGATGCCTCTCATTGCTCATCAGATCAGTTTTCTTCAGTTTCTTCAAACTCATCTTGATCAGTGGTTGACCTTTTTGCTGCTGCCGATGAATCAGCCAATGTTACAACAAATGTTACCTCATCGACTGGCACAACCTCAGGGGGATATTCAACGAACTTAGATAAATAATGTTTTGCATTTAAATATTTCTGCTGGATGTTATTATCTGCTTTTGGTTTGTCTTTTGATTGGACATGATGGATTATTTTGACTTATTTTATCTTAGATTTATTTCTTTGATATCTTGAGTTATTAATTTCAGGGGTATGATGCTTTGGTCAGAAATGTAACAACAAAGGGGATATTGTTGGAGTATATTTTTCCCATGGCTTTTTTTGCTAAAAATCTCCTTTGTCGTGCTCTATCTTATAGAAATATAGATTGTTATTACCTTTCCTTTTCTTTGGTAGGATGTTTAGTTATTAACTTATATAAGGACTCTCTTATAGGAATTCTCTTGTTTGTTGGAATTAAAGATCTATTCTATATATAACTCTTTCTAATCTTTTTAATGTCGTATGAGGGTTCTTTTCTTGGTTGACAGGGTCTCTAGGATCTCTATATAAGAAGGGACCTGCCTTGGTAGAAGATCGATCAAGCAGAGAATTTATAAAAGAAGTTATTCGCACATGCTGCTATCTGGAAAACCAGTGAGCCATTGATTGATCCATCATCAAAAGGCTCATCTGTTTTTCATTGCTTTGCATCATCAGTCTGCATTCGTTGTTACATCACGAATGACTGATGTATTTATGGATGTTAAGAATAGATTAGATTTATCTACTCGTGTAGGAGTTTTTTGTTTTTTGTTTTTGTCTTTTGTTTTTTGTATTGATTTCCACCTTTTCTAGAGTTGTTTTTCTTTATTGTAATTGTGTTTACAATCCTTTTCTAGTGGAAGTTTCGCCCTGAGGCATTGTCTACAAGTTTTACACTTGTAGACATTATTTACTTCTTGTTTTTTCTTTGCTTGCTTCCTATGTTATTCTGTTTCTCTTTCCGTTGTTGTTTCTGTTTAATGATTCTTGAGATGTTGTATCACTGGATACAACATCACTGATTGTTTTAGAGAAAAGTTTTGATTCATTGTTGAATCCTAGTTGTTCAACTATTTCACATCTCTTGTAGATACGACTCAAAACCTATCATTTTTTGGGCGATAAACTAATCTAAATATGCAACATTCAAACCTTAATCTTTACAAAGTCCTAACAACCAATTTGTTAGTAATAACAATTTAAATAAAATAATAATTAATTACATAAATGATAACCTTTATGAAAATTAATAACATTATAGCAAACAAATCATTATTATTGTATTCAATACTAACATGAAAACATGATTAATCATGAAATATTACCATTTGGAAGCATTGTGTAGGGCTGATCCTAAAGGAGGGCTTGGAGTGCGACCGCCTAAGGCCCCCATTTTTTAAGGACCCCAATTTTTTTATACACCCTATGTATTTATATTCCATATTTACATTTTACCATTCTATTTACTGACGACATGAGGGCAGCGCAAGAAGAGGAAACGACAAAAACACAGGCGACAAAGGCGTAGACACACAATCACGCAAATCTCGATTTCTTCACAGCACCGGCTCAGTTGTTTCACCATAGCGGAAGCGGAAAAGGCTACAAATCAAATAAAAAAGGGGAAATTTGAAGTTACGAACTGGTTAATTTCAAAGAAATTCCTCATCTCCTTCCTGAATCTTCGATTTCTCAGTTCGTGGGAATTGCTTCAAACCCCAATTTGCTTGAATCCAGACCAGTTTGACAACAACTCAAACCCTAATTTCCTTAGATTCTCCGTCAATTGTGGATTTTCCTGGTTAGTACTGTGGATTATCCTCTTCTCTATCATCAATTCTCTCTCAAAAAATCAAATTATAAACACACATGCACACAGCACACGTGTGTGTGTGTGTGTCTATATATATATATATATCATATATGTTAATTGCCATGTAAGTCTGTAACTAAGCTGAATATGCATTATTTATCGATTTTGAGATGTGATTTTTGAATTTAAGGGAATTATCAAATTGGGAAATTGGATGTATTTGAGTTAATGGATTTATAGCATTTCTCTTTGTTAAAGTTGCTAATTAAGAATCAATTTACGTGGAGATTATTGTAATGTAGCAGTAGTATTAGTTATGTTTAAAGGGTAGATGAATATGATGAGGTTGACTCTTGGAGATGACGGTGAGCCTTGTTGATGGTCCAGTCCTCACAATAGTTTCCAACATTTGGCTTTATATTAAGAAATTTGTATCAACCTTTTATTTTTTTCCAGGGCTTGGGGGGGGGAGGTTGGGTGTATATAGAATCTCTCTAAGCTTTTTTTGACATTAGTGATACGGTAATACAATTAGTAGCGATTCTTGGTAGAATTTTGTTTTTTGTAGATTTTTCTTTTTTCTTTTTTCCTCGCAGAGTCCAGCCCGTAGGTTTGAAAGAAATCAAGAATTAAGAATATAAATTCCAAGCGAAGAGCCAATTAGCCAAAGATATGTTTTTATTGCTCTTTGTCTTTGATCATCATTTTATTGTTTTTTTTTTATATTTAGTTTCAATGTTACCAAGAAAATATGTCTGGAAATCCAAAAATAAATAAAAGAAAAAAATTGAGTACATGATTAAAAGTCAAACAGGAGCTCTTGATAAGTTTTTAAAAATCAATTCTCCGGTTAAAGATCCAATTGATGAATTGAAACAATCGAGTAATGAAGAAGAATTAAATGAACATATAATGAATGAACATGATGAAATTAGACATGATGATGATGACCTGAATGAAAAAATTGGTAATATAATCGAGAATGAAATTGATTTTGAGAATTAAAATAATGCTGAACGAACTTGTCTTGCTTTGGATATATATGATCCAAAAACTTGGGATAATATTGATAACAAAACAAGAGATATTTTGATCGAGAAAGGTCTAATAAGAGAATATAATCTTCAATTCCATATGGATGCGCTTTCTAGACATTTTTCATATTCTTATTATACAAAAAAATTAAATAATGGAGAAAACCAAGATAGAACATGGCTAGTGTACTCAAAAGATGCGAACAAAGTATATTGTTTTTGTTGTAAATTGTTTAAATCGGTGCATAATTGTAGTATGCTAGCAAGTGAGGGTCTTAATGATTAGAAACATTTAAGTGAAAGACTTAAAAAACATGAGAATATCATTGAGCATCTTATCAATATGAGAACTTGGATTGATTTGCAAGTTAGGTTGAAAAAGAATATAACAATTGATAATGAGTTACAAATGCAAATTAAAAAAGAGAAAGTGCATTGGAAACTGGTTTTGGTAAGAATTATTTATGTTGAAAAATGTCTTGCTAAACGTAATTTGACTTTTCGTGGAGATAATGAGATGATTTATCAAGATAATAATGGTAATTTTTTAGGATTACTTGAATTAATTACATAATTTGATTTGGTAATGCAAGAGCATTTTAGACGTATTTTGAACAAGGAAATTCATTATTATTACTTTAGTCATAAATTTTAAAATTAATTGATTTCAATGTTAAGCTCCAAAGTACGAAATGCAATTGTTGAAAAAATAAAAGAGGCAATGTATTTTTCGTTGATACGTAATTATACTCCAGATGCAAGCCACATTGAGCAAATGACTTTGATAATTCGATGTGTTCATATGTTAGGTAGTTCGATAAAGATAGAGGAATATTTCATAGAGTTTTTACAAGTGAATGATACATCTGGTTTAGCTCTTTTCAATGAACCGCAAACTGTTTTAGAATCACTTAAGTTCAATATTGATGATGTGAGAGGACAAGGTTATAATGATGGTTCCAATATGAAAGGAAAACATCAAGGTGTTCAAAAGAGATTTCTCGAAATCAATCTTAGGGCATTTTATATGTCATGTGCTTGTCGTTCCCTTAATTTAACAATATGTGATATGACAAATTCATGTGTTAAAGTTGTCTCATTTTTTGGAATTGTGCAATGCATGTATACTTTATTTGCTGGTTCTACTAAGAGATGAAAAATCTTACAAGGTAATTAATGTTAATCAATTAACTTTAAAGCCTTTGTCAACAACAAGGTGGGAAAGCTATGTTAGTAGTATTAAAGTCATAATAACTCAGCCTAATGATATAAGAGAAGCTCTATTTGAATTATCGGGAGTTAGTGAGGAAGCCAAAACTAGAAGTGAGGTTGAGTCTTTAGCAACTCATGAACTTGAAAGTTTTGAATTTTTATTGGGCATGACTATATGGTATGAAATATAAAGAAAATTTCGTTTATTAGTAAAAAAAAATGGCAAAACGCACCTTTGGGCCACTGTACTTTCCCAAAACTTGCAATTAGGCCACTGAGATGTCAAAATTTTCGGGATGACCACTGTACCATACTTAACCTACTTTTTAACCCATTTTTTGGATGGACGTTAAGTTTAACTGTTAAATTATGTTAAATACCTATTTTGCCCCTATGTTCATCTTATCTTCCTCTGTTGCCGAAACCGTCATGGCCAAGCCACTAAGTATCAATCCGTCTCAAAAGGAACCCAGATCTGTTGCAAAACTCAAATATGCAGAACCCATCATCTTTCTCTTCCTCCGTCGGCGAAACCGCATGGCCAAGCCACCAAACAGTTAGCTCTGAAAATCCAGATGGGTTGCTATGAAAATCCAGATCTGTAAAACCTAGATCTATTACAGTTAGCTATGAAAATCCTGATTTACAGTTAGCTACGAAGAATAGAGAGAAAGGTCGATCCCAATTGGCGATTGGGCGGATATGCAGAAGTGGAATTCGAATAATCCAGTCGAAGAGTCAGTGTTACAGAAGTAGAGGGCGTCCTCGAAAACCAAATCTAATCGGAAGAAGAAAGGGGGAATTACTAGCTTTCATCTTAGCCCTCTCTTAGTAGCGAAGTAGCCGCCTCAGACTAGAAAGTCAAAGATGAAAGTTCCCGGTTATTCTATTAGGGGGATTGGTCCTTCTAAGCCTCAAAGAAGATGAAATAGTTTCGAAAGTCTCGTGCCCATTGAAGGTATTGAAGGAAGTACTTCCTTGAGCTTAGCTATTCAGTATCTCACGGGAAATTAATCACATTGAAGTCACGGATTCAAAGCTTCGCTCAGACCCGGAAGATGAGCTTCTAGGGCAGTCAAGGTCAGGTCCGTCCTTCTTTGAGATAGGGAAGAAGGCCTATGGAGGCATCAAAGTGAAAAGGAGCGGCGTGTGCATAAATTGAGTCAGAATGTACACTGCATAACTAATGTCCGGACGTGGGATCGTGAGTGAGCTCCGAAAATCCAGATATGGGTTGCTATGAAAATCCAGATCTGTTACAGTTAGCTATGAAAATCCAGATCTGGGTTGCTATGAAAATTCGGATTTACAGTTAGCTACAAAGAATAGAGAGAAAGGTCGATCCCAATCTGAATCAGGCTACTTTTTGAATCTGGGATTTTTTTAATAAGGAATTTGAAAAACACGGTGGTGCTAGCATGCTGCTATGGCTGAGAGGATGAAGAAGAGGAGGGATGAAGATGAAGAGGGATGAAGATGAAGATAAGATGAACATAGGGGCAAACTAGGTATTTAACATAATTTAACAGTTAAACTTAACATTCATCCAAAAAATGGGTTAAAAAGCAAGATAAGTCTGGTGCAGTGGTCATCCCGAAAATTTTGATGTCTTAGTGGCCTAATTGCAAGTTTTGGAAAAGTATAGTGGCCCAAATATGCGTTTTGCCTAAAAAAATTAGGTGTAAATCTTAATTTGGTCACCCTACTTTCGGCCAAAAGTCATTAAACTCACTCCACTTTTTTTTTCCTCAATTTAATCACTCTACTTGGCTTCGACATTCAATAAGGTCACTTGAGTCATTTTTGTCCGTTATGTTGGATGGAAATCATTGAAAAGACCAAAATACCATTATTGAGTTGAAGAGTTTTACTCTCAATGTTAAATGTTGAGGGTTCAAACTAAAAATATATAAACTAAACCCAAACAGTGCCGGCCTCACCCATATTTTCCATCAGCAGGCGTCCTTAATCTCCAACCGTCATCTTCACCTCTTCAGTTCGTTCCCTATCACTATCTCCAACAGCCGTCGGTCTTCTTCCTCCGCCCCGTTAAACTCTCTCTCAGTTGGCCTTATTCTCCGATGAGTCTTCTCCATACCCGTCATCCTCTATCCCTGCTGGGCTTCACCCCTCGTCGTCATCGCCGTCTTTAAATACCCATGGCCGCCATGTTGGGCCATCCTCCAATTTCTGGTTCCATCTCGGCTTCCTCACTTGCCGTCTCTCCACCGTTCAATCCCTCAATCCCCTCGCATCTCATCTCCTTTCTCTTTCTTGCGCTCGCCTAAGCGAACCCGCCCCGATCTCCTTCAGATCCAGCCTATCCCGTCACATCCGCCAGCCCCTTCCGTTCCTGTTCTCCCCTCCCATCTTCTCCAATCTTAGGTCTCCATCAATTGTCCCTGGTTCTGAATAGCGAGCAATGATGGAGGGATTTCCATAGGCCTGTTTCTCCCCCAATTTCACTTCCATAAATGAAGCCGATGTCCACCCCAAACGACCTCGCTCTTGCTCCAGGCCGTTTCTAATGGATCCCTCAAAGTTAATGGTCTGGGTAAGGGTAATTTTGGGTTTCTTTAAATGTTTTAAGTTTTCCATCAAAATATTTAAACAGAGTGATGAACGTGTTATTTATGTCCAAGTAGAGTGATCAAATTGAGGAAAAAAAGTAGAGTAAGCTTAATGACTTTTGGTCGAAAGTAGGGTGACCAAATTGAGATTTAAACCAAAAAATTACAAACTGAAAATATGCAAAATGATATTGCAATCGGTATGTTGAAAGGCTTGATTTCTTATTTTGAAAGATATAGAGAGAAAGGTTTTCAATCGGCCATGGTAGTAGCCAAAGAGCTTGCATTTAAAATGGAAATCGATCATGTTTTTTCGTCAGTTGCGTAAAAATCATAGGAAGAAACAATTTGATGAAAAGTGTCATGAAGAAATTTCACTATCTGCTAAGGAGTCTTTTAGTATTAATTATTTTTACATTGTGGTGGATATTTCTATTTCATCTTTAAAAAACAGATTTGAACAATTGAATATGTTTGAGAATATGTTTGGTTTTTTGTTTAATCTTGAGATGTTTTCTTCATTGGAACATGATAGATTGCATGAATGTTGTGTTAATCTTCAAGCTGCCCTAAAACATAATGACAAATGTGATATTGATGTTGAATATTTATTTTCTGAATTGCAAGTGCTGCAAATATATTTACCGAAAGAAACAAAGTCAGCCATTGAAGCTCTTGAAGTAGTTAAAACTTTAGGATGTTTACCTAATGTTAATGCTTCTATTGCATATAGAGTTATGTTAACTATACCTATTACTGTAGCATCCGCCAAAAGAAGTTTTTCAAAACTGAAATTGTTAAAATCATACTTGCGCTCCACTATGTCTCAAGAAAGATTAAATGGGTTAGCAATTTTATGCATTGAACATGAGATGTTGGAAAAACTTAATTTTGATGAATTTATTGATGACTTTGCCTCTCAAAATGCTAGAAGATCTAAATTTTTACAATAACTATTTGATACATTAATTTTTCTTTTGTGTTTCTAAGTGTTGGACCTTTTAAACTCTTTGGATTTGAGCAGAGGCTGCTGCTGAAATGCTGATGCAACTGCTGAAATGTTGATTATGTTGCTGGAAATATTGAGTTGTTGTGCTGTTGTTGAAATTCTGAGTTTTTGTATTGTTGAAATGCTTAGTTGTTGTGTTGTTGCTACTGAGTTGATCTACTACTTGGTAAAGTTGTTGTGTTGTTGCTTAAGTACATGTCACTAGTCTAATTCATTTAGTTGGTCTCATGTATTATGTCTTTTGACTTGTTACTTGTGACTCGTGAGTTGTTTATGATTGGGCAAGTTGCACCTTGAAAAATTGTCTTTCTTTTGATCTTAACAAGTTTTGTTTCGTGTGCGATATGAGCTAAAAATATATCATAGTGTCGTGTCTTTGATTAAAAAAAATGTTCATGCCTTAAAGGCCCCAATTTTTTATTTTTTATTTTTTGCCCTAAGGCCCCAAAAGTTCAAGACTGGCCTCGGCTTTATGGTGTTCAAATCAGTTGTGGCTCACAAGAATTTGTTTATTGATTCATAATTAGAATTGAAGTAAACTACTTAGATGCTAGAAGAGCATTGAGATTATTTCATGTACCACATAATGTACATATTTATATGTAACCAAGTAAATTTGAAAATGAGGTTATGAGTTGTTGTTGCGAACAGTATCACTCGATTAATCAAGTTAAAAGCAAGTACTTCGAAATTCGTGTCCTAAATGTTACTCCATCTGATCCTAATATTTTGACTTTTTAACTACTATGAAATTCCTGTTTTTTGATTTTTTTAAAAAAATAAAAAATATATACATATAACTTTCATTTGAAAAACACTCAATTTGATTAAAAAAAAGACTAGAAAAATATTTAGAAACAAAGGGTGTATAACATGATCTGTAAATTAGTATAGAAATTATTATGAGCTAAACCGTCTATAATTTTGACGCAAAACATAAATTTAAATCAAGTTTTTTTTTTCAAAAAGTAATTAAATTTACTTTTTAAAAAATCATTATATTTGGAGTAATAAATTTTGTGCGTTGCTATAAAATTAAGGTAGCAGTAATTATAGGCTTTACAAAGTAAGTAAATGGTAGTAAATCTATGAAATAGACTATCAAATATATATATATATATATATATATATTTATTTAAAGTTGGTGAAGAGCATTATGGTTGTATCACTTCACCCTTTTTTTTTAATCTTAATTATGAAGGTACGACTCTTGAATTCATCAAGACTCTTTGTTTTTCAACCATTAACTAATAATAATACTTAGTAATAATTAATATGATAAGGAATATTAATCTCTTCTATTATTAATTGTAGAAATCTTATATATAAAAAATTACAACCAACATTACTATCAAACCAATATGAGATATAACTCTTTTATTGGTAATAAAATGTGAGATTTAAGTTTTAAACCAAAATCAATTTATAAACAATATGAAATACATCTCCACTAATATTACCAATAAATCATAGATGTAGATCTTACATTGGTTATAAATTGATGTTAGTTTTGAAAATCTTTTGATAAATGTTTCTACTTTTATCACCATAGAATAGATGTATCTTATATTGTTTAGAAAAATATATTAGTTTTAAAAGTCTTATATTAAAAACTTATACTCATATTATCAATAAATTATATGCATATTACATTGTTTAAAAAGAAATATTTGTTTAAAAAGTTTTTAGATTAATGACTTCTTATTACAAATAGAATATATGCATGCATCTCATATTGGTTACAAAGTATTCTACTATTATTACCAATAGAAGAGATGTATTTCACATTGGTTAGAAATTGATGTTGGTTTTAAAAATATTATTATTACCAATAGAAGAGATGTATCATGCATTGGTTGGAAAATGATGTTGGTTTTCGAAGTTTTAAAAAAAAAGACTTCTACCATTATTACCAATAGAAGATGTATATCTTACATTGGTTAGAAAATAATAATGATTTTAATTTTAGATAAAATACTTTTACTATTATTACCAATAGAAGATATATATTACATTTGTTAGAAATAGATGTTAGTTATTATTACTAATAAAAGAAATGTTGATTTTAAAAATATTTAGATAAAACACTTCTATTTTATCATCAATATACGAGAAGAGATGTATCCCACATTGTTCAGAAATAGATGTGAGTTTTAAATTTTTTAAGATAAAATACTTCTACTATTATTACCAAATAAGAAGATGTATCCCACATTTGTTAGAGACTGATGTTGGTTTTAAAAGTCTACCATTATTACCAATAGAATATGTGTATTTTACATTGGATAGAAAAATGATATTGGTTTAAAAAGTTTTTAGATTTTTAGATCATATATCGCACATTGGTTACAAAGAGATGTAACCAAAATTATTTAGAAATGAGTATTGGTTATAAAAGTCAACAAATAATGAATTTTTTATGTTATTACTTATTACCAATAGTAAAGATGTATTTCACATTGTTTAGAGAGAGATGTTGGTTTAGAAGTCATTAAATAAAAGACTATTATTATTACTAATAGAAGAGATACATCTCACATTTGATAGAAATTAGTGTTGGTTTGAAAATATTATTATTACCAATAGAATATATGTATACCACATGGTTAGAAAGTGATGTTGCTTTTAAAAGTTTTTAGATAAAACGCATAAACTTTTATTACCAATGGAAATAGAAAACAAGTATTTCACATTATTTAAAAATGAATAATAATTTTAAAAGTTTTTAATAAATAGACTTATACTATTATTATCAAGTTAGATATAATATTTTTGCTTTTATTACCAATAGAGAATGTGTATCACACGTTAGTTAGAAAATTATACTGATTTTAAAAGTGATTAGATAAAAAAATGTTTAATATTAGTAACATCAGAAGAAATTAAATTATTATATTGGGGAAAATTCTGGCCGGTCCCATTTTTAAAAGTTTCTACCCTCAAAAGTTCATTGTTTTTTTTCAACCGCAAAAGATCACTTTTCGAAATATTGTTTCAAAAATGTCATCGTCTTCTTCAACAGCTCTGGCAACACACTTTGGATTCGAAAATCACGATTGTTCGCAACGAAACTTTTTGATTCATAAAATACGAAATTATAATGGATCTGTGTTGGGTTGAATAATTTTTCAGTTGGGACGAAAGTTGAGAAAGAAGAGGAAGAAGAAGACTTACGACTGAGGAGATAGAAGAATTAGGTTGAGGACATGATATGATTCTTTACGATTTTGTATCACGGTTCAAAAATTAATTCACTAAAATTGATGAATCACGGTTCAAAAATAGACTAGTAATGACACTATTGAACCGCGGTGCAAAAATTAATACACTAAAATTGATGAATCGCGGTTCAAAAATAGACTAGCAATTATATTATTGAATCGCTCTGCAAAAATTAATGCACTAAAATTGTGAATCGCGGTTCAAAAATAGACTAGCAATTACACTATTTAACCGCAGTGTAAAAATTAATGCACTAAAATTGATGAATCGCAGTGCAAAAATTGACTAGCAGTTATACTATTGTACAGTGGTTCAAAATTAATTCAATAAAAATTGATGAATCGTAGTTCAAAAATAGACTAACAGTTACACTATTGAACCGCGCTGAAAAAAATGTGATAAAATTGATTAATCGCGGTACAAAAATAACGATCTTCGTAGCGCGTCTACTGTTCATTAAGGGTATCGTAGTCATTTTACCACCAAAATGACTTTTTCTAGTTGAAAATTAAAAAAAATGTACTTTAGCGATTAAAAGTTTCAAAAAGTGGATCATCCCGTAATTTTTTCTATTATATTTATTAAAAAGTTTAACAATCCAATTATAATGTTTAAAAGTTATATTATTATTTTAAAATAAAATATTTACCACGGCTAAACAGCTAGTTATTGTGAAAAGAAAAAGTAAAATTGTAACAAGCCCTCCCTACCATTAATAGTATTTAAAACAAGTTGAGCCAAAAATATGAAAGTCATGTTAGAGGAAAACATGCCTCGAGTGTCTGACGGAGAGATCTGCGGCGCCGCTGTATTGAATACTTCCCCCCATACACGTTCGCCCACTGTAACCGTTTGTTTAATTTGGCGCTACTTTCCTTAAGCCAGTCAAAAAGCAAAAGCCCACAACACGTTCGCGGCCTTTTCAAATTTAGATTATTTTCTTGAGAGAAATTCGGACGGGTACGATGTGATGAAATTATAATCGAAAAAATTTTATATATTTATTTTAAATGGCTGAAGTATATTTTTGAAGGAAAATGAAAAATATACCCTTAATGAAAAAAAGACATGCAGACAAAATTACTGTTACATTTGTGTATCGCAATGCACAATTGAATTTTGTCCAAATTTAGACATCATAATGCAAGAATTGGGCATCGCAATGTACAATTAAAAGTTTGTCCAAATTTGGGCATCGTTATTAAAAAATTAGGTATCGCAATGGGCATCGCAATAATGCACAATTGAAATATGTCTAAATTTGGGCATCGCAATACACAAATCATCACCTAAATTCAGGCATCGCAATGCATAATTTAAGCACTCGATGCATAAATAAATTATTTTGAAAACCCCATTGTTGGGTCCTTTAAATCGTGTTATACAACAATTAAAAAAACGGAGCAAGTATCACGGAGAAGTTAAACATTGAAGTTCCGATGATGGGACATGATTCAAGTCCCCATGAATTTGGCATTCATAACATTTCTTTACAAATAATACACAATAAGTCTCCATTGTTGACCAAAAGTCTCCATGTCTCGTGATTTTCTTGGCTAATGTCATCCCATTCATGTGTCAGCCAAAAGATTCACGTATTTCTCTCATTGTCAAAATTAATGGCTTCTAATACATACTCTTTTCAAGACGACTCAAGACGAATAGAGATTCCTCAAAGCCAGATGGGAAGAAGCTTTTTTTTCTTCTTCTTCTTCTTCTTCTTCCTGATTTAGTTCTCACTCTCACTCACATTTTCTTCTTCTTTCGGTGGTGCTTAGGAAGCTGGTTCAACGTGATGCAAGTGTCGGAGTCTACAATGCAAGCATCATAATTTTCCTCTGTAAATTTGTTAGTATACTCATATTTCAGTAAAGAAGACCAGATCAGAAGTGCATAATTAGTGAGCAAAGACAAACGTTAGTTTGCTTAGTCTCTTCCTTCTCGCCTATCTTGCTCAACAATGCTTTCATACTTCCTCTTTGTCATAACTTTTTTTGATGGCTTCTACTTTTCTCTATGGGAGATGACGAGAAACATAGTGATGTGGAAAGGGAAGAAGTCGTGAGAGTGATTACAAAAAGAAAGAGGGCTAGAGAACGTGGAAGAAGACAAGAAAGAGGGTGAGAGAATACAAATATTTTCTGAAAAAATAAACAACTGTACATGCTTAGTCTAGTGTGGCATTGTAAGCAAATGTCCAATTAATAAAAGTAAGTGCAACACATATTGTTAGGAAAATTTACTCATATCTTGTTATAATTATTACTCCATCGGTTCCTAACAAACAGGGGTGAATCCAGGATTTTGGAACCCGTACGATGTTATTAAAAAATATTGTAAACATTAATAACTGTGAAAAATAACTTCAAAAATAACTTCATATATATATATATATATATATACATACATATAGTCAATGAAACATAACATGAACTTGAAGTGAAACCTAGTTTACAGTGTTGTCCCAGCTACAAGGCAAGTGAGGCCTAGGCCTTGGGCGCCCAAAAAATGTATGATTTTTTTAGCCCCAAAAATTTACCTGACTCCTTATCAAAAATAGAAAATTAATTAGGAAAAAATGTGGGCTAGTCCATTTTTCAAAGTTTTCAACCGCTTTACATTCATGTATTTTTTTGTAACATGGAAAAATTTAATTCATGCATTGCGGTACACAAAATCATGCATCGTGATGCATCAAATGTATATTGTGATGCATCAAATGTCTTATTTTGTGCATTGCGATGCATGACTTGTCTTTTTTAGTTACAAAAAAAAAGAGTGTAAAGCGGTTAAAAATTATCGATAGGGGACCGACCCTAATTTCTGTTTATAAATTGATTATGAACCCACCCAAACTTACCATAATCGTACTACGACGAAGTGTTTTGGAATGAAGTATTTCGTTTATTATCTTCTATGTATGTTTTTTCATTTATTTTTTTAAAATTATGCTGCAAAGGAAGGGCCCCTGTTCGACATAATCGAGATTGGGCTCCGAATTTCACAAGGTCGATCTTGCTAGTTTGGAAATTTGTAGTTAGGGAAGAGGCTACCAAATTAAGGTTTGGAAACGTTATGTGAACTTAAAATTTCAATAATAGACTTTCAAAACCATGAATAAATAAATTTTGTTCGATTTGATTGCGACTTCTGACTTGTCATTTTAGCTCAACACACTTATAAATTTAGATAAATTATAAGTCACATCAAGATCTAGCAATTAACAGAAAATCATAACAACATTTTCGAGCATAACAGGGTAGTGATAGAATTGAAAGACAAACACTAAGAGTAAAAGTTCATGATTATAACTTAACACGTCCTGTACCGTTTTTTTAACATCATAAAATTTATCATTTTTTAGATAATTAATATTCAAATCATTGTAGAAGAAAATAAACTAAACCAAAAGGAGACACACATATATACAGTTTACATTAAACACAAAAAAAAACTATATTTTAAATATTTCAAAGATAACGATTAAACAATTAAATTAAATGTCTACATTTTGTGACTAATATATATATATATATAAGCTCTTCTATTGTCAATAGTAGAAGTCTTATATTAAAAAACAAATAAACATTACTTCTAACCAATGTGAGATAAAACTCTATTGGTAAAAAATGTGAGGTTTTTAATCTAATGACTTTTAAAACTATAACCAATGTAAAAAAAATTTCTTCTAATGGTAATATTAGTATATATGTATTTCATATTGATTATGAAGGGTCTCGGCAGGAGCCGACCTGGGACCCACCATCCCCAAGCTGATCCAAGAAGGGGTCAGTCGATATCATGCCGACCAGATAACGGACCCACCGGAAGAATGTGTTTGCCGCCGACTCACGACCCCCTGTATCGAGCTACTGGGATAGAGTAGCCAACACTCCTGAGAAAAGGCCCCTCTATTCAGCCCTCGCCCCCTCGTCGAGCAACACCCGGTCGGCATTGCAACTCTTTCTCTCCAAGACCGAAGTATATGATTCCACCTTGGCAGATGCCCTCCCTGCTCACACCAATGTGGCACACATCTCAATGAAGTCATCGTAGTTTAGCTCTGCCTCAGAACCTGATCATACGACAAAAGTACTGCCACATTCAGCCAACTGCTCCCCTGACAGGCGCCCACCTTTTCAAATCATTTACCTAATTCAGCGCTAGAGGAATGATGAAGGGCCGCCCGGCTCTGCTAGTAAGAGACGACCACCTCCCACCTCATGAACGACCATGCCCCAGTCCGATGGGATATAAAAAGGGACTTGAAGGTTATGAAAAGGGGATCGAAAACAAGAGAGAAAAGGAGGGCCTGGAAGGTTCACTCTATTATAAGAATTTCCAAGTACCTTGATCAAAAAACCATCTAAACCCATAGATGTTTCCTTTATCTTTGCTTAGAATCTCATTCCTTCAATTCAATTTAGCAATAGTCAATGTAATCACCATAATCCAAGTGTTAGAGAGGGTTTGTTAATGTTTGGAAGAGTAATACGCCAGATATCCTCTTTAATCCATTATCCCCTCACCATATTCCGTTGTCCCATGTTAACATAAGACAAGATCACCGTTTTTGCGTGATCAGATTATAAATTGATGTTGGTTTTAAAGTTCTTTAGATAAAAGACTTATTACTTATCACCATCGAAGAGATGTATCTTACATTGTTTAGAAAAAGATGTTAGTTTTAAAAGTTTTATATAAAAGACTTCTACTTTTATCGCTAATAAAAAAGATGTATCTCACATTGTTTTAAAACAAAAGTTGAATTTTAAAGTCTTTAGACTAAAGACTTTCACTCTTAGAAGAGATATATCTCACATTGGTTACAAAATATGTTATTGTTATTACCAATAGAAGAGATGTATCATACTTTGGTTTTAAAAATATTATTATTAATTACCAATAGAAGAGACTTATTACATATCACCATCGAAGAGATGTATCTTACATTGTTTAGAAAAAGATGTCAGTTTTAAAAGTTTTATATAAAAGACTTCTACTTTTATCGCTAATAAAAAAGATGTATCTCACATTGTTTTAAAACAAAAGTTGAATTTTAAAGTCTTTAAACTAAAGACTTTCACTCTTAGAAGAGATATATCTCACATTGGTTACAAAATATATTATTATTATTACCAATAGAAGAGACTTATTACTTATCACCATCGAAGAGATGTATCTTACATTGTTTAGAAAAAAATGTTAGTTTTAAAAGTTTTATATAAAAGACTTCTACTTTTATCGCTAATAAAAAAGATGTATCTCACATTATTTTAAAACAAAAGTTGAATTTTAAAGTCTTTAGACTAAAGACTTTCACTCTTAGAAGAGATATATCTCACATTAGTTACAAAATATGTTATTTTTATTACCAATAGAAGAGATGTATCATACTTTGGTTTTAAAAATATTATTATTAATTACCAAAAGAAGGGATGTATCATACTTTGGTTTGAAAGTGATGTTTATTTTTAAAATCTTTTGATAAAAGACTTCTACAATTATTGTCAATAGAAGATGTATATATCTCACATTGGTTAGAAAATGATGTTAATTTAAAATTATTTTATATTATTACCAATAAAAGATATATATTGCACATTGTTTTTTTTTAAATTAATGTCTTTAGACTAAAAACTTTCACTCTAACAAAAGATGTATCTCACATTGGTTACAAAATATTCTACTATTATTACCAATAGAAGAGATATATCCCACATTGGTTAGATATGATGTTGGTTTTAAAATTACTATTATTAATTATCAATAGAAGAGATGTATCATACATTTGTTAGAAAGTTATGTTGGTTTTCAATGTCTTTTGATAAAAGACTTATACCATTAGTACAATGAGAAGATGTATATCTCACATTGGTTAGAAAATAACGTTGATTTTAAATTATTTTAAATTAGATAAAAGACTTTTATTATTATCAGGAATAGAAGATATATATCACACATTTGTTATAAATTGATATTGATTTAAAATTATTATATATTACCAATGAAAGAGATACATCCTACATTGATTAAAAAGTGATGTTGATTTTAAAAGTCTTTAGATAAAAAAAACTTCTACTTTTATTATCAATAGAAGAGAAGATAAAAGATGTATCTTATTATATAAAAAGAGATGTTGGTTTTAGATTTTTTTAGATAAAAAACTTCTATTATTATTACCAAATGATGAGATGTATTTCACATTGTTTAGAGAATGATGTATGTATTAAAATTCTTTTTATAAAAGATTTATTACCAGTAGAAAATATGTATTTTACATTGGTTAGAAAAATGATATTGATTTAAATTATTTTTAGATAATGTAATCACATTGGTTACAAAGAGATGTATCCCACATTATTTAGAAATAGATATTGGTTATAAAAATCTTTAGATAATTTTTTTTAATTTTATTATCAATAGAAAAGATGTATCACACATTGTTTAAAAAGAGATGTTTATTTCAAAACTATTTAGATAAAAGACTACTATTTTTACTATTTTTATGTTATAACCAATAGAAAAGATGTATCTCACATTGTTTAAAAAGAGATGTTGATTTCAAATTTTTTTTATATAAAAGACTATTATTATTACTATAGAAGGATGTATCCCACATTTGTCATAAATTAGTGTTGGTTTTAAAAATATTATTATTATCAATAGAAAAGATTTATACCACATATGGTTAGAAAGAAATGTTTGTTTTAAAAGTGTTTAGATAAAAGTCTTAAACATTTATTACAAATAAAAATAGAAAAAAAAAACATCTCACATTGTTTGAAAATTAATAATGATTTTAAAAGTTTTAAAATAAAAATGTTAATACCATAAAGTCCAAAATTTAAGGCGTCTACTAACGCATTTATGTTAAAAGCTTTTATTTGGACGAAAATCTATTTTTCTTTTCATCTATGAAAATGATGATAAGAATTATACTATATTATTTTTATTATTACTATTACTGTTGTTATTGTTATTATTACTATTTTTTTATAACAATAATACTATTATTATTCTCAAGTATTCATGTGCGACCTTTTGTTTCTCAATCATTACCTATTAAAAATAGGTATTAGTAATTAATATAATAATGGAATATTAATCTCTAGTATTAATTTATTCTATTGTTAATAATAGAAGTCTTATATATATATATATATATATATATATATATATAGAAAAATTACAAACAATATTATTTTCAAACCAATGTGAGATACAACTCTTCTCTTGGTAATAAAATGTTAGATTTTTAATTTAATGACATTTAAAACCAAAATCAATTTATAAAAAATATTAAATATATCTCTACTAATATTAGCTATAGAAAAGATGTATCTTATATTGGTTATAAATTGATATTAGTTTTAAAAGTATTTTGATAAAAAATTTATACTTTTATCACTATATAAGATATGTATATTATATTGATTAGAAAGAGATGTTAGTTTTAAAAGTCTTATTTTAAATACGTCTATTCTTATTACTAATAAAAAATATGTATCCCACATTGTTTAAAAAGAAATATTAGTTTAAAAAATCTTTAGATTAAAGACCTTTTTTATTACAAATAGAATAAATGCATGCATCACACATTGGTTACAAAGTATTCTACTATTATTATCAATAGAAGAGATGTATCACACATTCATTATAAATTAATGTTAGTTTTAAAAATACTATTATTACCAATAGATACACTTGTTAGAGGGTAATGTTAGTTTTCAAAGTATTTAAATATAAGACTTCTACCATTATTAGCAATAGAAGATATATCCTACATTGGTTAAAAAGTTATGTTGCTTTTAAAACTCTTTAGATAAAAGACTTCTACTTTTATCATCAATATAATAGAAGAGATGTAACTCACATTGTTTAGAAAGAGATGTTGGTAATTAATAAAAAATTTAAGATAAAAGATTTCTACTATTATTACCAAATGAGGAGATGTATCCTCACATTGGTTATAGAGTGATCTTGGTTTTAAAAGTTTACCATTATTACCGATAGAAGAGAAGTATTTCACATTAGTTATAAAATTGATATTTGTTTAAAAAGTTTTTAGGTGATGTATATCACATTGGTTACAAAAAGATGTATCTCACATTATTTAGAAATAAGTATTGGTTATAAAAGTGATTAGATAAATGCGTTTTTATGTTTTTACCAATAGAAAAGATGTATCTCATATTATTTATAAATAGATGTTGGTTAAAAAGTCTTTAGATAAAAGACTACTATTATTACTAATAAAAAGTATGAATACCATTTGGTTAGAAAGTGATGTTGATTTTAAAAGACTTTAGATAAAAGACTTGAATTTTCATTACCAGTAGAAATAGAAAATAACTATCTCATATTGTTTAAAATGGATAATAATTTTAAAAGTTTTTAAGAAAAAAACTTATACTATTATTATCAAGTTAGATATTAGTTTTAAAAGTCTTTAGAACAAATATTTTTACTATTATTACCAATGCATAATATGTATCTCACGTTAGTTAGAAACTTATATTAATTTTAAAAGTATTTAGATAACAAACGTTTAATATTAGTAACAATATATATATATATATATATATATATATTATAACCGTGGAAGAACTTAACAATTCAATTATAATGTCCAAAAGTTATATTATTATTACAAAACAATATGTATCTCACATTGTACCCGTGCGGAGCACGGGCTAAATACCTAGTATGTACAAAATATAAAGATCTCAAAAATAATTACTACAAACTAAGAGTGCAAATATATCACATTTTTATAGGTTAATTACATAAAAAACTCTGACATATTTTAGTTTTTTCGTTTTGAACCATGCATTTTTTTTCTTTATATAAAACCTCAACGAAACCTTCTTTTTCCAATTAAAACCTTATGTAAAAAACTGGTTAGTTTTTGTAACGGGAAGGTGACTGGACATCCTAGTAGAAGCCTACGTTAACTAGGCGGGAGAGCTCATGTCCACGTCATTCTTCCCGTCCCGCCGAAAACAATTTTGTTATAAACTTTGCCCTATTTTCAAATTTAAAAAACAATTGAATCTTTGATCATATTTTTACAAATTTTAATGATAAAATTGTTATATATATATATATATATATATATATATATATATATATATATATATATATATATGCGATTAATGTTTCCCATACATATCTCAATTTAATGACTTAGTTTTGAATTTTGTTTTCATGTAATTATTAAAAAAATTAAGAGGGGAAAAAGAAAAAGAGTTGTGCTAAATGACTCAAATTGATCTGAATCAAAACATTCAAAACTCCCAATATCATTTGACAAATACATATTTTGGCTCAAATTGATTATTAGTAATTTTTGATCTTCTCCTCATGATTTTTTTGCATTAATAGAAAAGGGTAATTAATGTTAAATACTTATTTATTATTTTAAATTTTACAATACTGTTCAATTGAGCCGAATTAAATTGATCAGTTAAGATTTATTGTTTAAAATAATTTTGGCCTCGTCGATGACTCGCTAACATCAATGAGAATAAAAATGAAAAATACTAAAAACAGGAAGGCCACATGAATAGCTTCAACTCTTTAAAATGGAATCCCACCGTGTATAATGAATACATATTGATGATCCATCCAACATGCACTTAGTGTAAACATATGTGCGACCCACGTCTTAACATTTATGCACTTGTCCAAGGATTGTCATCATTTGGCAATATAATTAAATTTTGGGAATTTTCCTGCTCAGATTTCTCTTAGAGTTGTGCACATTGCACACATCGTGTATATAAATATGAAATATTATACTCCCTCCATTTCGGGCAAATAGCGCCCGTATTAAAGTCAAACTTTTTAAAGTAGATGACACTTTTAGTAGTTTATTAGTTATAAAATGACACATTTATGCGTTAATTTTTTTAAGTAGACTCTTTAAGTTCTGCCCACCTTTCATTATAAGGCGGACTGCGTGGACTAGGCGGGAGAGCTCATGTCCACGTCATTCTTCCTACCAATTTTTTTTTGTTATAAACCCTATCATATTTTTAAATTTCAAAAACAGCTCAATATTTGACGAGATCTTCACAAATTTGAATGCAATACAAACCTCATACAATTGTTAAAATTTCAAAATGAACTCTAGACTATTTTTACCATTTTTATTTTTATTTATTTATTGTTAATTTTAATGATAAAATCACATGCACTTGGTTTCAAAAAAAATTATTATATCAATATTTATAATAGATTCAATTAATTTTTCTTAATTCGTGTATTCAAGACTATTACTCCTTGGAAGTGCCCCGTTCCGAACCTATCCTCGCTACTGTGAAAAAGCAGGCGAGGTTTCAAAATTTCTAGCGTGTGGAATACGTCTGGTCTCGTTGTGGACACAAAAATGTGTTTAACGAGTCGCCACCTCTATTTTATGGATTAAACAGAGAAAAACCAAATATAGCAGAATGTAAGTATTCGGAGGCTAAGTTACGAGTTAGGAAGAGATTAGACATTCAACTCGCCCTTTCGATCACAAAATATGTTTTTAGTTAAATATATTTTTTACATATTTAATCTAAATAAGACATTAATATATATATATATATATATATATATATATATATATATATATATATATATATGATTAATTTTTGTAACGAGAAGGTATATAAATTATCATATTACTAATGAATTATCAAAACTATAACTCTTGCAAAAGTTGCAGGGACTCATTGCCTAGAACCGATGGGGAGGGGGGGGGGGGATGAACCAATCCATTAGATTAGCAACACTTTCAAATCATTTTGAAAATTGTTTTTTGGGGGTAAATATCACCTTAAAATCTATGGCAAGCTAGGCTAGCTAGCTGGCCAGCTAACTAGCAACCTTTATTTATTTATTTATTTATTTTGTAATCTTGAGTCATTTTTATTTTGTATTAAAATAAGGATATTTTATGACAAGATATACTTTTATTGATTAGAGTGGTAAGATCCACAAAATGTCTCACCAATAAGAATACTACATCATAAAATATCCATATTTTAATACAAAATATCCATATTTTAATACTCTCTCGTCCCTAAATTATCGTCCTTTTTTCGTTCGTTCCAAAATAATTATCAGGTTTGAAACTTACCTTTTAGAATATCACTTTTACCATTTCACCTTTACTTTTTCACTTATTTTAATTATGTTATTATTACATTAAATCAATATAAATAATCGAAGTAAATTATTTTTATTAAACTACGCGTCAAATCAACTTGGGCGATTATTTAGGAATGGAGAGACAAAATAAGTGTGACCTAACATTGCCATTATCTTCCCCCTAACCCTTGGACAGCAAAAGGAAGTGGTTTTATATTCGCAGCACAGCTCACCACCTCGTACAAGACCCCGCCTCTTTTCTCCGATCTCGAATAACACGCCACAATATTACTGTTCCACGACCAATCTCATGGGCCCCACATCTCACCTCAATCTAAAGATGATGACACGGCCCCAACGTGGATTTGGCGGGAAGACAAACATCATCACCCTCGCCGGTTCCCGCCAATCCGCTGCTTTTACTGCAGTAGAAAGAAGAAAAGGTGAAAGACTCAACCATCACAACGGCCTGCCTCTCCCACCTTTAACGGGCTTAACGGCCGTTTGTTTAGTTATGCGACGCACGTTTGAGGGGTCAATGATTCTGCTACGTGGCAGCATCGTGATTGAATAAGGCGAGGATCGTGCGGTTGTCAGGAGGTTGATGATTGTTTATTTGATTGTGTCGGGAGCAGTTTTGAGTTGAAACTCGGCATGGTATAAGTCGGTGTGGCTATATAAGACAGCGAACCAACCAGAGAACGTGTTTTCTGAAGTTCTGCACGTGATCTTCCAGACCGAGTGGGCCCAGCTTAGAACCTACTAATTTTTTCCCTAAATACGGAGTACGTACATGCAGAAATTATTTTCTTCTTTTTTCAAGATCATACACATTAAAACCTCTCTAATTTCATGATTTTGGTTCACCCATTAAATTAGTTTATTTCATTAACTACACTCGTTCCAAAATATTATCTCAGTATAATTATTTTTGAACTAAATTAGTTGTATTTAAAGTTATAAAACACACAATTCGTAGTTGTTATAAAATATTACAAATTACGTGTGTTTTGTGATTACAAAAAATAAAATAAAATAGACGTCTAATTTATATTTGAAAAATAATTAGTTTAACTCATATAATCAAATCATGACAATAATTTAGAAACAAATGAAGTATATTTTATTATTAATTTTCTTTAAAATTAATTTTGTTCAACGTTAAATATTTGATTATATTAAAAGAAAACTTAGTGATATTATTAATTATAAAAGTGAAAATAATTATAAAAGTGAAAATCTTATCTTAACTACATAAATATCCTACATGTAATCTAATCTACTATACTATAAAGAATGCTTCGCATGATTTTTGTGATAAGAAATAGCGGTGAGATTGATTATTTTCTTTTATATCAAACGTAATTTATTATCTCCGGCGCATGTGTGAGCAGTTAGCCGTGTCCCCGCACAACTGTTCTCCCTCTGCGTCCCCCTTTCCCTATACGATTCTAACTCTCTACGGTTTCTCCAAAATCCCTCTGAATCAAGACTGTCAAGAAGATTCCTAACCGCACCACTCACATTAATTACAAGCCCAAAAAGAGTCCTAATTAATTATGTTTATGTATGGTGATAAATAGAGTCCTTATCGTCTATCCTATATCGCTTTTGGTATTATTGATTTTGTGAATCTTTCGTTATATATAAAAAGCACATAGTATCCCGTTAATATATATCTTGGGCACTTCGGTTCTTTAAGACTTTTATTAGAGAGAAGGGAAGAAATAATTGATGGAGCCGGTTTTAAAGACGAGAGGTAATTGATCTATATATTCCATTTCTTTGCATATATTACTCCCCTTTGTAATTGTTTGTATAAAACCTTATATTTCCAATTTGGAGAGTAAAACAAAAACAAAGGGGCAGGGGAAAGAGAGAAAGAGAGTGTGAGGCGGTGGAGAGAGGAACAGTTAAGAGAGAAGAGAGGGCGAGAAAGGAAAGAGAGAAGGGGGGAGGGAGGGAGTAGGCGTCGGAAGTGAAATAGATTGTTTGTGTGTTATTCGTGTGTGTGTGTGTGTGTGTGAACAGTGGGGTTGGCGAGAACTAGAACTAGAGATAGAGAGAGAGGCACTATACAATAATATATATGCATAATACATGCATGATTTTAAAAGCGAATGGGTGCTAGGCAATTGTGTCTTAAAGTTAGACGGGGCCGGAGCACAGAGACTAGAACACTTGAGCGATGCTAATTGTTATCGCTCTTGAAGTATGTTGCATATTTATTTATTTGTTCACGGTACATTTGCGGTTATCGTGCGAGCTATATCTTCAAAACCCTTTGACGTGCCTTAATTTTGCCGACATCCCCAATCCGTCATAGCCGGTGGGTGAAATCTCGCTTCATCTCTTTCACATCGCCATTGTCTCCGGTCACAACCTCACCATCTCCGCCCTCTTTATAGCCTACCATTTCTTGCCGAGTTACTGCTCCCACACATAGCCAGATTGCTTGTTATTTCGGGCGCTCAAATAAGTGGGCTAATCCTTACCTGGGGCGGTGGTGGTTGGATGAAGGGTTGAGGCAGTAGGAGGTGGTGAACTTAATGGTCGGCGAAAAGAACGGAGAAGACGAAGGAGATGGGTGGCATGGTAAATCGCCGGAGAAGATGAAAGGGATGGCCGGGACTAAATAGATTTGAGCGAGGAGATGGAGATGGTGTCGGTTTAAGAAATAAAGGGGGAGATTGCGGTTGTGAGCGGGGAAGAAGAAAAGGGCGGCTGGGCTATGGCGGAGTAAGGCTGTGTGATTAATTTTGAAAGTTGAATCTATTTTCTGGATAATTTAATTGTAACTGTAATTTGTAGTATTAATCATTTATTCTCTAATTATATATTTGAAAGTTGTCTTAACAGCTAATGTAGCTGCTTTTAACAACTTTTTGGGGGGTTTTTTTTTTCCTAATGGAAGAACAATTGTGTTAATGATTTATAGAATAGAGCCTAAATCTTTCTAGATGAGGTTTATTAGACTTAAGATTCATCATGTGACTATAAGTTCTAATTTGCTTTGGTTTTCGAATCTATTTTTCTTTTGTTCGGTTTATTTATTAGAATCTTAAGCCCCAATATCTTATTAAACCTCTTAAAAATAACATTTGTTTCAAAAAAAATATTCATTTTTTTTATTTTATCGTTGTAATTTTCTAAAACTATTATCGGGTACTCTATATGAGCTTTCTTTTCTTTCTAATTGGATTTGTATTTGGTGATTTAATTGGATTTGTTATTATGGACTTGAAATGACAGCAGTTTTGATGCCTCGAAGGTGGCCACATGGGAACAATTGATGAGATCATAATCGTTGAGTTATTGTAATAATTTTGGACGACTAAATTGGATGCTCATGACTCTTAATTGTTGTCATATATTCCTATTTAAGAATAAAAATAATTATTTTTTATATTGTCTTATTTACAAAGTTAAGAAAAATACTAAAATTTTAAATTAAAAAATAGTCAATTTAAATCAATAGAAGTGATAATAATAATTTAAATTGAGTGTATAAAATATTCTTCCGATTTTTAATGTTGTTAAGAAGGGCGGTTTCATCTTTTTTGTTTAACCATTTTTTAAAAAATATCTAAAACACAATTTATTGAGTTTTCTTTAGGTGGTTTGGGTTTTAAAATGTGTATTATTTATTATTTTTGGAATTTTTTCGGTTTAACTAAGAATATGTATAACAATTAATTGAGAATTCTTCCAAATTTTTATGTTATTAAGACCACTCTAAGAGATAAACTGTTTTTATTTTATTTTTTAAAAAATAGAATAAGTAATAATATGTATAATTACTAATTTGGAATTCTTCCGATTTTTTACGTTGTTAATAATATGTATAAAATATAAAATACAATTTTCATTAAACACATAGTCACTTTTTTATACCAACATAAAAAAAGAGATATTAATTGTTTAGTGTCTATCTTCTACAGTAAATCTATAATATAAAACATGTTACGCGGTAAAAAAAAAGGTTAAAAAAAATTAATACCCTTGGTGTATGTGTTAAAAAAAGTTTATATTTTAACGAAATATTTTTAATTGTATAAGGGTAAAGGCGTGATTGTCCTCCTCAAATTTGTAATTTTATTTCTATTAATAAAATCTAAAAGGTATCGCTACGTTTCGGCTTATTAAAAATTACAAATAAATAAAATCTAACAACCATCATCTGTTTTCTTAAATAAAATTACAAATAAAAGTTTTAATTTTTTTCTCTACTGTTGAATGATCATAATGTTTTAATTGATTATCGAGAAATCTTCATTTTCAATTTGTTATTTTAGACTTTTTTGAAACATGATTAAAACATATATTGATTTATTTAAATATTGATACCCTCCAGTACTGACATCTTCCCTTACTCGCGCCGTGACATAGACACGAGCACAAAGATTAACTATACTACAACTCAATGACAATACGAATCGAACTCATTCTGACGATCATTTATGCGAAGACCAATGCCCAGCAGGAATCGACAGTTGAATAAGTCGATCTCCTCCTACGTCCCAAAAAGCTTTCTTCCACGCATTTAAATATATGCTCACCACGGATGGCCACGCCTATGACAAAGTTTAGTACATAAAAGAACGCAAGAAGTTTGAGGGAGCTTTAAGTAATTTTATTTAAGGGCGAGAATTTAATTTTTTTTAATATCATCCTACGGCTGTCATTTATTTGGGTAACCTTCTATACTGGCTTTCCTTATACTATTTGAATTAGATTTGGATTCCCTTTTATACTCAAACCCTTTTTCGTATATCATCATACGACTGTCATTTATTTGGGTAATCTCCTCTTCTAGGTTTCCTTATCTACAATATAAAAAAGGTCGGTCGGTTACAAAAAGCTAATTATCGATCATAATTGGTTTTAATCTCACAATCTCAACCGTTTTTATCACTTTTTTTTTCATCCATATTTTATCTCCACAATCATTTTATCTCTCACTCATTCTCTATCTCTTTCTCTCTCCTCCTCTCTGCCTATTCATCAGTTTACTTGAGATTCACTCTTTTACTGCGAAAATTGGATGTTACAGTTTTACAGTTAATATTTTAAGGTTTATAGTTTTATGGTTGCGAAAATTTGTATTGGTAATTTTTTCTTTTTAATTATTATCGTAATTAACTTAATCAATTTAATTTTTTTTCAACCCGTAATTTTGTATCCAAATAAATTCTTTTAAAAAAATCGTAAGTTTTATAATTTGAAATATTTATTTTTTCTTTTTAATTTTATCGTAATTAACTTAATTAATTTAATTTACGTCCGGCCGTTTTTCGACGCAATTTTGTATACAAATTATTAATTAATTCATCCGTTCCTGGCAAAGAGGCCCCGTTTGAAAGTCAAATTTTTTAAGAAAATAATATTTTTAGTAGTTCATTAATAATAAAATGTCCTTTACGGTTTTACAAATATTTAGTTGTAATTTCTTAATTGATTGCTATTGTAATCAACTAAATCTCAATTTAATTTATGTCTCACTTAGATTTATTTTTTTATAAAAAAATTGTTCGTAAATTTTGTAATTAATTTTTGTAATTTTAAATATTTGTATTTTAATTTTTTAATCGAATCTTAATTTTTGTCCAAAAAATTTGTTTCTAAGTTTTGTAATCAATTTTTTTTAAAGTTTGAATATTTGTATTTTAATTTCTTTATTTTCTTAAAAGTTGTGTTTAATTTCCCTTATTGGTCTGAAATCTTTGTGATTTCGATTTCAAAATAGTATTTTGTTAGTTCATTCTGTCTTATTCAATTTATTTTGTGATTTTTGTTTGCGGAGATTTTCATTTTGAAGTTTATTTTAATTAACAGGTGTTAGGTTGGTGTGTGTGTGTGCGAGAGAGAATGCTTTTTGATGCTTAATTATACTATTTTAAGATAAGTTATAAATTTTCTTTTAAGATAAGTTATAAACTTTAACGACCAATAAAATATGTTATTTTTTTTTTAATTTTCGAGATATTGGTGTGTAATTTACATTAAGGATATATTAATTTATTTTCATCATGCTCGGTTCATACATTGATCATGCTTTATACTAGCACCGTGCCATCGACACGAGCACAAGTTTATTTTTATAGAATACTACACATCTTCTCATTGATGTGGTTTCGTTTGTTGGGACATATGTATTGGTTTCTAATTATTTAATTGCCTTTTTTTTTTAGCTTTTAGGATTGATTAATTTTGATCAAAATGAATCTCCGTTCACCTGTTAGATTTTATATGATAATATGTGGGAGGATTCGAGTTTTGCAGATGAAGCAGAAAATTTGATTAAATGAATGTGTTTGAATTTTTGTGTGTGTCATATGTATGTAGAAATAATTGACAAAGTTATTGCATCTCATGTTTCCAAACCAACCATTGTTGTTAAGCAATAACCCTCAGAAAAAGAAGACTGAGTTTTCGTTATTGAGAAAATAATAAAATTTTATTTTCGTACTTTAACAGTAATTACAATTAAAATATTTATTTATTGGTTTTCTTATGAAATAAATATCAAAGTAAACTATTTTATTTTGTTAGGCACTTGAGTTTTCTCTACTTTTCGTTGTATAGTGTATATATATCTAACTCATACAAATTATAAGTAAATATTAATTCATTTTTAAAATATCTGCTTCATTTATTGATAAATTTTCAAACTGACACCGTGCCATCGATACGAACAAGAGTACTAATTTAGTATATAACATAACAATTTTCTATAATGAAAATATTAAATGGTCTCATCTCCAACGATTCAGTAAATCTAAATACATACTATATTACAATTGATCCTTATTGACTGTTAGAATAAAAGAGTAATTAATTGTGCTTCGGATGAATTAGATAAATCACACACAAATATAATTTAACCAGTGAGGATATCAAATATTAGACCATAAAGGGGTAAGTTTTATCATTTTATTCTCTTATAGGCTATATAGCGAGAAAAAAGTGATATTTTACTACCAAAAACAATAATTTTATCAATCATGACTCATTCTGTCTTAGAAAAAAGATTGCGCAATGTAAATTTTTTGAATACCTTCAATTATGACAAGTCCGGATCTTTTGAATTTCATTTCAGTATGCCATCTGTTTTACCATTTTTCATCTTAATCATAAGTAGCAAGTGGACTCAAATTTAGATGCCCCACACTCCCTTCCTCTAAAAAGTAACTGACGTTTTAGAGAAAAAGTATTATCCGAAAAAAAATAATGTTATAAGATTTCAAGAAAAAATTGTACATAATTTGCCAAAATTACTATTATTAATTACTCTGTAATTAAATATTGTATTGAGAATAAAAAGAATTTGTCTTCAATGCATGGAGAATATCGAATGATTTAGAGAGAAAGTGGAATGAGTAAATTAGATCTGTTGTTCAAATTTTGAGAAAAAAATAGCATGATTTAAAAATGGATGTTAAGAAGAAAATAATAGAAAAATCATATAATTTATTAACAATAATTACACTTAAATAAAGAAAGATTAGCCATTTTATAAATTTATTTAATCTATGTACAAATTTATAAAATGTAATTTATTTGAAGATCGTTATCTCTTCAAGGAAAACCCAAATTCTTGGTTATTCTTTTCAATTGATTTCCCTGAGTAGTGAACTTCAAACGTGAGCAAGATATAGCATGTATTAAACTATTTTTTGTTGATAATTTATATATATTTTTCTCAAAGTATATTACAAGCACTATAAGTAATTATAATCAAAATCAACCTTTTGAGTTGTTTAGAAAAATAAAACAATTCAACCACTCCAATTTTAAATTTAAATGGGTCTAAGTGGAAGCAGTAAGGGCTGACCCTTGCCCTTTTGCCGGTACGTTGTCTGTGAAAATAAAGATTTGAAAATTCTTTTTAAGGATTAAAGTGAAGGAGGGGCGGGGGCGCTTACACGTTCACGTACCAAGTCATGCTCGTATAGTTGTGTCCCATTAGCCCATAACTAATTAATGTTAAATAAATTAATACCACGTATTGCCATGCATGAGTATACCCTATTTTTACCCTTTGGATCACGTGAACTGGTAAGAAGACTACACTCACGCCCTCCCACGTGACTAGTTGTATAAAAATTAAAATGCATATCATCAAAATTTATTTATATCAGTTTTCAAGTAGGTAAAAACTTATGTAAGACAATTTTATAAGTATTTTTTGAAAAATCGATTCTTTTTACTCGACTTATCATATGTTGGTGAATTGAACTGTAAGAAAATAGATTTCGTTTTAAAAGTTAAGATTAGTAAGGCGATTTTATATGTAACCTACTCATTACTCTTCACTGATATGATTGTCTTGTTATACTAGGAGCAATATCATGTTAAACACCAAATATAAAGTATTAGTACTTGAGGTAATGGGGATTCGGTATTTTATGGTCAATCTAGATTTAGGGATTTGTTTTATTTGATTATAAGATGAAACTATTATGTGACAAAAACTAAATTAAATGGTACACCACATTAGTAAGACCACTTGGTGTTACAATTCTACTGAAATAAACTTTCCTCCCGCATTAAACTTGTTTTCCAAAAAGATTTGGCTCGATACTTTGTTTTCTAACTCTAATTTTAAGCTAACCCTTCACCTTATTGGGAAGGTTGATCTCTTCCGTTGAGTTTTTAATTAGTAACCTCTTGTCTTGGAGCTCATTTGAAGTTGATCTTAAATTCTCTCAAATTCCGCTCAATCTGCTCTTCAAGTAACCCTTTACCATGAATATATCATCAAAAACTAGTTGTGAAAAATTCCCAAAAGTTTCACGAATCAAATAAAAATCTTCCAAATTTTCCAAAGAAACATAAAATGGTAAGCTTAATGAGTGAAACTCAAAGTGGACTTGATTCAACAAGAGTTACTAAGGGCTTGTTTGTTATAGGCGATGGCTTATGACTTATGGTGATAAAACTGGTGGTGGTAGAATGACTTTTGGTTGATTGCATGATTATTTGTTTGTTCAATTTCTTTGAAAAACAACTTATGAGTCGTTATAATTATTTGTTAAAAAAAAACTTGAAAAATTAATATTCATATTTTTATGTATATTTCATAAGAGGATGAAATGAAGATAATCAAATATTTATTAATGAATAGTTGTCTTCATGTTTTTTAAAAAAACTTAAAATTTTGGCTTTTTGGCTTTGGCTTTGGCTTTTCAATGCATAAAGAGTGTTGTCAGCCTACTTATTGAGCTTTTTGACATAATTTGAAACAAACACTTTAAATATGACTTTTCAGCCAAAAGCTCAAAATCACTCAAATAATTTTAACAAACGAGCCTAAGAAGAATAATTGCATTTGTTAGCAAATGCAAGGGGACATAAATCACAACTTGACTCGTAACACGTAAATGGTGTAGTAAAATTTGCATTAATTCTAATCATAAATTAGATACATGTATTACCCCTATCTTGAATTAAAGTCAAAGCTCTTCTTTTTTAAGGTTAGATATAGGGGTGATAAAATGAGTGTTATGGATAATTGTGAGGTAGTTTATTATCTATGGATAACCATGAATAATCGCTAACCAATGATTATCCATAACACCATGCCATCCATATAGATATCAATAAATATCAATAAATATCAAAATATCAAAATCCAATTTAAAGTGTCAATGTGTAATTGTAAACTCGTTTATAGTTCAATTTATGGTCCAAAAAGAGAACAAAATAAATCGGATTACCACCACATTAAAGATGAAATTCATATTAGTTAGCACATAAAGAATACGAATATCTCCACTCAACCTCCACTAAATTAAGTGTGTGCATATTTTGCAGGAATCTTATCCATAAATTAGTAATCTGCATCAATTCATTAAACTTGTTCCCCAATTCATCCAATCAAAATACGAGAAGTTATTGAAATCCGAAATTTCGTGAAATTTTGACCTAAAGTATTGGAACTTAATGGTACAACGTACACAAGGTAATATTCGATTAATGCAAGAAAACCGGCCCAAGTATATGAATATCGACAGCGGAAAAGCCGATTCAAGCGGTGCCTGTCACGTGCGTGCGTCATAATTTCGGTCGGCAGATTTTACCTTAATTATAATTACACTAAAAACCCAAAATTTTGAAATTTTGAGAAAAGTGGTCCCACGATGCCAGGTGTAACAACCCCTTTGCGTTGATTGAGAATGAACAACAGCAACTAACAACTACTCATCAGTCTGGAGTCGAAGGCAAGCAAAGCACAATGTTATGCCCCAGCAGACGTGTCAGCCGAGCTGGAGGAGGGAACTGCCACGATGGACCCACACGACGCGTGTCATTAGTGTTGGTTGACTTAAAGGGAAAGAATAAAAATACGGGTCAGATCGGGCAGTCGTCCCGTCTCCAAACAGCGTTAGTCACGCCCCATGTGCCTGCCCGCTCCACCCTTTACGTACAGGCGTGGTCCGAGAAAACAATTTTATTTTTATTTTTAAATAATGACCAAATTAGGACACTAGAAAAAAATAAAAAATAAGGATATAAATAGGAAAGGAAGGGCGGGTGAGAAAGAGAGAGCAAGCGTGGTTTCCGGTTAGATTTTGAAGAGTCCTTTTTCTTTCTGGAGAGAGAAAGTGCTGTAACGCCTTTTTAGAGAAAGAAAGTGAAAACGCCAAGCAGCGTTGTTTGGCTTCTTCGTGATATTCAAGGAAAATTTTCGAGATTGTTGTTGTTGAAGAAGAATGATGCAGATGGAGTGGCCGCCATGTTTGGATGAATATGAAAAGCTTCTTATTCGAATGACTACCCCAAGGTTTGTTTTGTTTTGTTTTGTGAATGATCTGTTTCACACTTTCTTCCTCTTTTTTCTCTCTAGAATTGGTTTAATTTTCCACAGTTTCTTCTTTTTTCGTAGCTAGAATGCTTTTTGCAGAGAGTTTCTTCCCCTATCTCTCTCTCTAGAATGAATTTGTAGAGCTTCGTTCTCTTTCTCTCTCTAGAGTTATGTTTCGGTTTTTCTTCTTTAGTTTTTCACTCACACCTCACGCGCAAACACAGTAGTTGACTCTTAATTGTGTAATGCTTGGGAAGAAGTTGATGATTTCTGCAAATTTTCTTGCTCAATATTAGTTTCAATCTATTTTTTCTCGGGAAATTACATATAATTTTGCTTCCGGTTAGTTTCTGTCACTTCTGCGATACTAAATCGCAAATTATTATGAATTTTCATTTTTTATTGTTTGATCTTTGGGTTAGAAACTGTTTCACTAGTCTCTGTTTTGGTATTTTCCCTTTCCTCGTTTGCTAAGAAAACTTTCCTAAACTTTTTTCCACTTTCCTTTTGAATTTGAACAGTACGTTTTCCGATTTTTTTTACCTCTTGTCTAATTCTTAATTTTCATCTTAATTACAGTATCTCCTAAATTTTTCTACTGATTCAGTTTCCAATTTGGAATTTATAGCTTCTCAATTTTACTAATTCAAATTAAATACTTTTCTTCTCATGAATTTGAACTTATTTTTGACTAATTCTCTGATCTCTAGTCCAATATTTTCTAGAAATTTTCTTGCCAAAATTTTCAACTTATATGACTTTTTTTATTTATTAATATTTCTTGCTTTCATATTCAAGTAATTTTTCAAACCTTTTCAAATTTCGAATTCGAATTCCATGAATTGCCTCCACTGACTTGTATTCGTCAAATGTGGGTTGCAGGGTCATGGTCGATAATGCTGGTTGTGCTAACGCAACGCGCGTAATGGTGAGCTTCGTCGTAACCTCCCTCAAGAAAACACTGGTCATCTTGTTCTCACTGTGTAATTGACTAATTATTTTGAGTTTCCATTATTTGTTTTTGTAGATTGATAGTGCTAGAAAACACGGAATTCTTCTGGAAGCAGTTCAAGTCCTCACCGATTTGAACCTTTCGATTAAGAAAGCTTACATATCTTCTGATGGAAGGTGGTTCATGGATGGTAAGTACCATTTGAACTTAATGATCTTTATGTTGTGTGTGTGTGTGTGTGGTTGGGTAATTAATTTAATTTTAAATTTTGATCTACAGTTTTTCATGTGACTGATTTGGAGGGGAACAAATTAACTGATGAAAGTGTCATCAATTACATTGAACAGGTAATTACTTCGATTTAATTTTGCTCTGATGAACTTGTTATTTACTTGTTTCTTGACATTAAACAAAGATTTGTTCTCATGGGTTTTTGTTTTCCTCCCTGGTTATCCTGATAAATTGGAATAACCTGATGTATTGTTCTTGTTTTGCAGTCGCTTGAAACGGCCCACTACTATGCAAAATCAAAATCCATTGATGGTATGACGGCACTTGAACTAACTGGAACAGACAGACTAGGCCTTCTATCAGAGGTTTTCGCAGTTTTATCTGATTTAAAGTGTACTGTGGTAGAGTCCAAAGTATGGACTCACAATGGCCGAATTGCATCTCTCATTTACTTGAAAGATTGTGATTCTGATTTGCCAATCGAAGACTCTCAGAAAATTGACAACATTGAAGCTAGATTAAGGAATGTACTAAAGGGGATAATGATATTAGAAGTGCAAAGACCTCTGTTTCGATGGCAGTGACACATACAGAAAGAAGGCTTCATCAAATGATGTTTGCAGATAGGGATTATGAAAGGAAGCCGATTATTAGGACTAATAGCGAATCCCCAACTGTTTCGGTACAGAATTGCTTGGAGAAGGGTTATTCTGTTGTAAACATTCAGTGCAAGGATCGAACAAAACTTTTATTTGATGTCGTTTGCACGTTGACAGACATGGAGTATGTTGTCTTCCATGCGACTATTAACACCACTGGAGACAGCGCCTCTCTGGTATATATTCTTCCATATTGACATTCAATGTTGTTTGGTTGTTTACGGGTTGAGTTGGTTTACTTACGATAAATTTGTTCATATTCTTCAGGAATTCTTCATTAGACACACAGATGGAACCCCAATTAGTTCAGAGGCTGAAAAGCAACGTGTGATTCTTTGTTTACAAGCTTCAATAGAGAGAAGAGCATCCGAGGTATTAGTCTTTCCACTTTCGGATCATTCTCTTTTAATTTCATTTAGCTTATGAAGTCTGTTGTCTTATTTGCTTTTACTTTTGATAACACAGGGAGTTAGATTAGAGCTATGTTCTGAGGACAGGCCAGGGCTTTTGGCAGATGTGATGCGAACCTTTAGAGAAAATGGGCTCAACGTGACAAGAGCCGAGATCTCGACTACAATGGGAACGGCACTAAATATATTCTACGTGACGGATGCCATTGGAAACCCGGCTGACTCGAAGATCATCGAAGCAGTCCGACAGAGAATCGGATTGAGTAACTTGAAAGTGAAGGAGCTACCATTGATCTATCATCAGAATGCAGAGAGTGAAGAGCCCACAGTGGGGATTGGTGGGGCTGTTTTGCTATCACTTGGGAGCTTAGTGAGGAGGAATCTATACAATTTGGGTTTGATCAGATCATATTCTTGATTGTAAAGGAAGGGGAATTATACTTTGCTTGAGATTATGGGTTTGTGTACATGGGTGGATAGTAGTTGTGATAGTTGGGCGGTTTTGGTGGTGGAATTAAGGTAGATAGGTATACATACAGTTCACACAGATAGTAGGTGCTATGACTTGTGGGGCCACAGTCATCTTAGTTTAAAATTGATGGATTTGAAAGTAGGAGGGGGGAAATATAGATGGGGGAAAGTAAAGGTTTGGTAGTGGGTAGTGGGTTGTGGGTCAATGAGCTGTTTCTTGCTGGATGGTAAAGAGAGAGGAAGATTTGGTTGGGGGAATTACAAATTCGTTACACATTGCATCTTTGTACATAACGACTTCTTTTTATGATGATTAGTAGTTTATTGTTGGTTGACATCATTTTTCATACAAGGCCTCTCTCTCTCTCACACACACTCAATAGGTGTTTTTTAATTTTGAAAAAAAATAAAATGTATATCAAATATGCATTTGAAGAAATCTAGTTTAATAAAAAACAATGCCATAAATTTAAGAATATCATCTTTGTTCACTTTTTAGCCTTATCCTTTATTTAAAATAACAATTTTTTGTATTTTAATTTTTAAAAGTATATTTTTTTTAGGTAAAACATTCAAATAAAATAACTATTTACTCAGAACGGAAGGGGAATTAAAGTGGTTTGGATTCATATTAAAGTCATAATTTTTGCATTGTAGAATTTCTTTAAATATAAGATTGTCAAGATTGCATGAGTTATGAAATTTTCTTTAAATACGAAAAGAAAAGAGATTTGATTGGACAAAGCATCATTTTCAATTATGTATTAGGCATATATTTCAATCGCAAGTAACGAGTTGTTCAATGTTCACGGGGCTAAATTGTTAGTAAAATTGACGCACCGCCACAATTCAATGGTTGGCCCCTTCATGAAATTCTAGTACCTCTACCTCTTACCCAAAAGTCAATTTACCCTGACGTTCCAATCGTAAAAGGAAAGGAAAAGTTGCGTGTTATGTTGAATAGTAAAGTAAAATGTGTATCATTACGGTTTGGTTTAACTCAAAATTACAAATCGAATCATTTTCTATAATTTTCGAAATTTTAAAATCAAATGGAAGCGAATAAGGTTTGCAACAAACCACTTAGTTTGATTTGGTTCGATTTTGTATTTTATATAATTTTTAAATCAGTTTAACCAATATTAATAATAATAATAATAATTTAATTTAATTTAAAATTAACATCAAACATTATTAAAAGTAAATTATAACATAAATAATACAATCTAAATTCTCAAATAAACACAAGAGTGTTTAATTTTGTTTACGAGTATCGCACACATTTATTTGTTAAATCAGTTTACACAAAAGTAAAAGCATCATCAATAAAGTTGTGTCTTTGATTTTATTTAGTTGTGTGTAATTAACATAGTTAATTGTATGTAAAAATTTTAACACCATCAATCACACGTGACATTTTTTCTTTCTTCATATGCATTCAATGAAAAAAGAGACATATCTAATGCAACTGTAGATTTTTTCAATTGTGGAATGTATTCCACCAATAATATAAAATTTGACAAAAAATAAAAAAATAAAAGAAAAGAGAACAATCAATAGGAAGAGTTTTTAAAAATAAAAATGAATGACTATGATGTACTTACATCCTCAACTAGAATGCGAGAAATTGACAATATTGAGAATGCGAAAAAATTGATTGACACGCCATATCCACAAGGACCACAACATTTATCCACGGTTGCAATTGGAGAGCTTTTTTCCTTCAAATAATATGTAGATCCTAGGTGTCACTCAATTTTTACCACATTCACATTTACATTCGGGGTGCTCTAAATATGTATATATTTTTCTTTACTAATGAATTATTATGGAAGAGATCATTTAACCCATTAATATTTGAGGTTAAAATGCCCAAACTCAAATAGTCGTTGCAATTACATATGCTTAGGTGGAAAGTCTATCCTACACTTTAATTTAAATATATCTTTGTAATGTTTGTTTTTATTTGAGAATTTTATGTTACTAGTAAATAGTTACCCATGGGCGCATAAGATCATTTATGCTTGTATTGTCTATCGGCTATTCACCTGAACACACATTTGAGTTCCCATTTATTCGCCACCTTTATCGGTAGGAGTGATAATTAGGTGTTAATGAATAATGACATAACCTAAAGTTATCCATTAACATCTAATTGCCACCCCTATTTACCGGCCTTCTTTTCACGAGGATACATGTAGTGCTAAAATACGAACTGTGATAAGCGTGAGATAGAATATTTCAATCTTTCTATAGGCTGTAAACAAACACTAACTCAACTTTAAATATATTTTCTGTGTCTGAAAGTCCAATCTGCTAAATGTAGCTCATATACTAGCCCAATAAGCATCTAACACCATGAGTTTTCTAGGCTTACCAAAAGCGGATCCCAAAGTTCCTGTATGTTGATGTCTAGTGGCAGTGGACGATCACCTTATAAAACACACAAAAATTTCACATCGTCCGATGTGGGATGGGATGATGATATTACAATCTCTCAAACTTAAATGCTTGGCGTTCTAGTATCCTCATCTCACATCTGGTAGATATGAGACGAGTGTGTGCTTTATAAGGGGGATGCTCATTAATACTGGACACCAACATTTACTGTGATGGAAGATGAAATCAATTGCCGCCAAAAGAGGGGTGTGTGCATGACTAAGTGTAAATGTGAATCATGGTTTGGTACTATTTTGGAAAATGTAGAATACTAGAAATTAGAATTACCAAAAAAATTATTATATATATATATATATATATATATATATATATATATATATATATATATATATATTAAAATGGTAGTTTGATTTGATTTAATTCGATTCAATACCAAAAATACAAACTCAGCTGAACCGATCAATTTATATATTTTTTAAACCTAAACCAAATAGTCCTAACTCAGAACCGAACCAAATCAGGCGATAGGATTCGATTCCGCGATTCGGTGGTTCATGCTTACACCCCTAGTTGGATGGGGCTATACCGCGAAAGGTGAGAGCCATTTCTTGATACTTGTACGAGCCTCCTTTTGAATTTGCATCACTTGGGGTATTGTTTGGTTTGAAGATGACGTCAAGAATTTAATTTGAAGGGATTGTTGTATCCACATCTCATATCAGGTAGATGTAAGACTTGTATGTGTTTTATAAGATGACTATCGATTGCCCACTATCACTGAACACAAACATTATCAATGAGCTTGGGTAAGTGTGGAAGACTCAAGGTGCTATGTGTTTAATTTGCTAATGTGGGCTACAAATAGCTGGCTTGATTTTTGGGCTTGAAGCGTATACTACTTCTTCAATTGTAAATATAATCGTTGTCCAAAATATATTGATTTTTAAAAAATTAAAATAGGAACTTAATGATCGAAGAGTTCACAATTCTTCTCCCATTCAAACTTCTACTCCATTCGTGGCTCAAAATTTTATCTCACATTTTTCCAGTTAATTAAGCATAGTTCGGCAGATAGTTATTGGAACTTCCGTTAGATTCTTGATGCTCATTTTGATAAACTAAGAATTTATGCTTTAGTTTGTCAACTTGTTTCACTACACTTGGAATTTAGCTTAAGCATCTACAACTAGCATTATCCAATAAGGTAAGTGGGTTTTGAAATTTAATAATGGTAATTAATTTAGCTAAAATAAAATAATACTGACAAAAATCAGTTTGAAAGTGGTCAAAGGAGAGAGAACGGCTAGCTGTGTTTGTTTCTCTATTTGTACACCATCCGATTGGAAACGTCACAGATCCCAACATTAATCGGCCCCCAAAGTGCTTCAAGTAAGCTCGTTCGGACCACCCCCACACACACACAGAGTTTTAGCTAAATCTTCGGGTACGGTGTGCCCAGTTGGCCTGTGTTCTTTAGGTTTATTTCTTTATTTTCTTGGTTTTTTTGATTCCATCACTATAAATTTACAAACAATCATCTAATTTAGTTTTATTTGAGATTCAAAATATTACTCCCTCCGTCCCTAAATTATCGTCATCCTTTCCTTTTTCGTCCGTCCCAAAATAATTATCCACTTTGTAACTTATCTTTTTAGAACATCATTTTTACCATTTTACCCTTATTTTTTCACCATACATATGAGCTTTAATTTAAAAGGAAACTACATACATATGAGCTTTAAAGAAACTACACATTAAACCAATATTAATAATCCAGTCAAATATGTTTTCTTAAACGGTGCGCCGGGTCAACCAAGACAATAAATTAGGGACGGAGGGAGTACACAAATAGTTAATAGTTCAATTATCTATAGGTCCATTGTTAAATTATAAATTTAGAAAAATAATTTAATAATTTAATAATTTGAAATTGATATTTATTATTATTTTTAAAAAATAATCCAAAATGATATTATTTAAGGCCAAAATTAAAAAAAAAATTTAAAAAAAAAATCAGCAGTTGACCGCCTAGCCGGTTTGCCAATTTTCTAGACGCCTAGGCCGATTTTTAGAATACTGTCCTCAATAAATAATAGAGTGGCAAAATATAAAGTTTCGTTAATATATAGGAATTAACCATTTTTTCGTTGAAGGTCGAATCCGTTAGGGCCTTAGGGGTACAACATTAAATAAACTAGACGGCTAATCTTCGCCTCTTCGGGTTTGTGTTTGTTGAATATTTTCCGTGTTAAATAAACATGGTCAACTCTAATCATTTATTTAATTTGCAAAAACTCGTATCCACAGATAATCCATTATACTATTTTGAAATGTTTTACGTGAATAGTCTACTTTCAAACATTATTTCTACATGCTCTATAATATTTCGATTTTACGCTCAACATTTGATATGAGTATATATAACATTTCGATTTTACCATCGATATTTGATATGAGTATATTAATTATACTCAAGTAATATTGTAATTATGAAAAACTCCAATGATATATATATATATATATATATATCTTAATAATTAAAATTTTCAAACATGTACTCTTTTGATGGAAGGAGGAAGTTAGACCCGACAATTATAACCCATTACTCGGCCATTAACCCACTCAACCCAACCTACTAAGTACTTAACCCAATCCAACTCATTAATGTTTTTGGGTTGAAGCAGGTAACTCGTTTCGACCCAATAATATTAACGGGTTGAATCGGGTCATGTTAAAACGGGTCAGATCTGTTACCCATTTCGACCCGATGCTTTTTATGCTATAATTTATGTTTTTTTGGAGGGAAATTTTGAGTTAAAATGGGTCGACTTGCTTTAATCCGTTATCTATTTTAACCTGACACATTCCGACCCAATTCATTTCAACCCATTTAATATTTTGGTTTTAACGCGTTTCGACCTGTTTCAACTCATTACCCATTACCCATTCTAACTCACCTCAATCCACCCTATTGACTGGCATAGAGGAAGTATATAAACTCGGATTTGGTTATCTTCAGGATTTGCTTAGACTCAACTAAGCTCCACTTTGAGTATGTTCAATGACTAATAAAAAAATAAACGTCTCACGAATCAAAACGAGTTGAGTTCATACATGGTTTTGACGACTTAGTTCTAGCTCACTTTTTGAAACAATGTGGATTTCCAAAAACTGCTCAAACACACTATAGTTCAGTTTGTGGTATCTTTTTAAATTTGAAGATAGGCGCTTTGACTTTATAACACTATCGATTTTCTTCTAGCCTTAATCATCACATACTATATGTGTAGAGCCATTTATTCCAAAAAAAATAAAAACATATTAAAAATTAAATTTAGGTGATAATATGAAAACGTCAAAATCTTACATCTTTCGATTATATTTGCTTCTATTGTATTTTTTTTAGTTAATTTATTTTATTAAAATATGTTAGGTTGCTTTAAAATTGAAAGCTTAGGGATCTTTAAAAAATCAATCGTGAAATCAAATCACAAGCCAAACCGTCAAATTGAACCAAATGACCAAACCAAACAAAGTCGAATCATCATGATTTGACTCTAAACTTTGAGATGATTAAATTCTAATTGATTTTTTACGGAACCAAATCAGCAATGACATGCAGTTCAACTCTTTTTTGTCCCAAATGGCCAAATCTAATATAATCAACCATTTACACCCAAAATTGTTATCTTTTGCCTTAAATCTAAAAACAGCTACAGAACGTTGAAAAAGAAAAACACATCGGGGTTCCCATGTAAAATAAGGTGGTTAACAACTGTAAAAATGTAACAAAGGGAAGAGTGAGAAGATGCATGCATGGGCATAGGGGGATGGGGTATTGGGGTAAACAACTTCTCGAACGTGCGGCAACCGTGCCGGATATGGCGGGAAGGTGAACTGGCTTCCTGTCTATCTAGACTCTACAGAGAGAGTTTTCACATGCTAATTAACGAGTGGAAGGGGTAATAGCTTGCTTTTTCTTTCGTTTTAGCTTTTTTTGTTTTTTTCTCATAAGAGTAAAATTTATGTTATTATCTCCGTACGAATTAGCACATGGATTGTCACACTTTAAAGGTCTATTCTCCCAATTGACTTTTGGTTTTGACTTTTTCTTATTTAGTCCATGTAAAATACGGGTATAATATGTGATATATATATTTTTTAATAATAATATAACTTTTAGATATTATAATTAGATTGTTAATTTCTTCTATGATTATAATTTTTTTTTCTATTGTCACTTATATTAAATGATTTTTTACCTAAACACTTTTAAAATTAATATTCTGTATAAGTTTCTAGCTAACTTGAGATACATATTTTGTATTAATAATAATAGTAATTTTTTTTATCTAAAAACTTTTAAAATTAACATTTAACTTGATAATAAAAAAAATAATATTAGGAGTTATTTTGTTAAAAACATTTAAAATCATAATTCATTTTTTAACAATGTGGGATACTTATTTTATATTTTTATTGGTAATGAAAGTTTAAATCTTTTATCTAAATACTTTAAAACCAAAACCTCATTCTAACTAGAGGTGACAAATTTTGCCCGCGCCCATTTGCCCGATCAGACCGCCCAACAAATAATGGGCATGGGCACACCCAACATTTTAAGTGGGCACAAATGGGCATGCCCATTTAATACCATTAATTATGATGGGCTAAATGAGCGCCCACTTGGGCACCTGTGCTAAAACTTATTCTCGTGTTCTTCAAATTTCGCTCCGATTTTTACTCTATATGATCTTTTAATAATGACGTTTAACATAAAACATATAATATATATATATTGAGTATGACAAACTAGAAAATAAGTGTAATGTTACACCTGAATGTAATTTTTCCTAATATAACCACTCAAGACCGCTCCAAGCAAAATTCATAAATTACCCTTTTCTTTTATCGGTACAAAGAAAGTAAGAATTGAACGCTTAAATTTTACGTTTTTTTGCTAAACTAATTCTCTTTGGAATTGAGGAACTTCATTTATAACTTTCTAAAACTTTATATATATATTAAATAATTATGTCGTGTTTTGAATCCCCCTTTCCCCCCGATCTCACTTAGATCCCCCCTCCCCCGCCCCCGATTTCACTTAGATCCGCCATTGTAGGCTCTCCGTTCTCAAAGTAATATTTTTTGTAATTTATTGTTGCAACCTTCTCAAAATAATTGTTGTAATTTGATGAATTCGAGGTTCAAATTATCTGAATTCGTGAAATCATATTTTAACGTTCAATCAATTAGTTTATCAATCAATATCAGTCCAACAATCTGGTTAACATGAAGCATTTAATTTTGGTCAACTTTACAAATTAGAATCTCTAAAAATTACTATATGAGAAAAAAATTGAATGAAAACTAGCATTGGTCGAGGAAGATTCTTTGAAAATTACTAATTTCATATATATAAAATGTGACGTCTCGAGCCCGAATATCTAGATTCTACGCATGACCCATCGGCTAGGTCACTTAGCTCCTAGGTCGATTTAGATTTTAAACATATCAACCATAATCACGCCTTAAAGTCTACAAAACGATATTGGAGTCTAATGGTAGTGAAGTGGTCACTTATAATCACACACAAAACTACATATTTATTTTTCCATATATATATATATATATGGAAATATATATATATATATATATATATATATATATATATATATATATATATATATATATATATATATATATATATATTATATATATATATATATATATATATATATATATATATGGATATATATATATATATATATATATATATATATATATATATATAATTCAATAGATGTCAGTTTATACGTGTGCAATTGACTTGAGATAAGTAACGGTTAAGATTTATTGTTTTACTTTAATCTTACGGGCGTAATTTCTTCCATCATGTCACATGTGTGAAACGATGTCATGTAATCACCGACTTTAATTTAATCTAATCTTAACCGTTTTTTTATCTAAACCTATTGCTATTCACGTTTTATAATTGTAACTGTAATCCAAATTATATTTAAACCTATTCATTTTCACGTTAATCCAATTTTATCTAAACCTATTCCTATTCACGTTAATCCAATTATAATTATAACTGTAATCCAAATTGTATTGTAATCAAAGGCTTATTTTGTGGGGCTAGACAGAAAAAAGGCAGTCATAAGTAATAATTCATTTCACCGTTATTGTTTTACAATTTTACCGTTATTATTTTACAGTTAATTTATTTCCACATTATACGCTTCATTTATCAAGTTTCTTCTCTGTTAATGCGCATAACTGAATCAATTTAATTTTAGTCAATTAGTAAGTTTTGAAATTTTTTTATTTTTTATTTTTAATTGTTATCGTAATTAACTTAATTAATTTAATATTTTTTTCGTCCCGCAATTTAGTATAAAAATAATTTTTTTAAAAAAAATTCGTAAGTTTTGTACTTTGAAATATTTGTTTTTTTACTTTTTAACTGTTATCGTAATTAACTCAAGCAATTTATGTCTAAGTTTTAAATATTTATATTTTAATTTTTTTTATTTTTAATTGTTATCGTAATTAACTTAATCAATTTAATTTTTTTCCGGACTGCAATTTCGTATAAAAATAATTTTTTTAAAAAAAATCGTAAATTTTGTAATTTGAAATATTTTTTTCTTTTTAATTGTTATCATAATTAACGTAGTCAAATTATAAGTAAATATATTTATATTTATATTTTTTCTTTTTAATTGTTATTGTAATTAACTTAATCAATTTAATTTTTTTCCGGCCCGTAATTTTGTATACAAATAATTTTTTTTAAAAAATCGTAAGTTTTTTAATTTGAAATATTTGTTTTTTTCCTTTTTAATTGTTATCATAATTAACTTAGACATATTATAAGTAAATATATTTTTATTTTTATTTTTTTCTTTTTAATTGTTATTGTAATTAAATTAATCAATTTAATTTTTTTATGTCCCGCAATTTCGTATAAAAATAAAATATTTAAAAAAAAATCGTAATTTTGTAGTTTGAAATATTTTTTTTTCTTTTTAACTCTTATCATAATTAACTTAGATAAATTATAAGTAAATATTAGCTCATTTCGACATTATCAGCTTCATTTTGCCATGTCATCGGCACGGGCAAGAATACTAGTATATATATATACAGTTGTAATTTTTGATAATTGTTTGCAAAAGGAAATTATTTTTTTGTAATTTTTGTATTTATTTGATAAGTGCATGTTAATGAGTAAATGGGCGTCCATGCCCATTTAGTGCCCGCCCATATATACCCATGTTATTAAATGGGCAGTTACTTGCCCTCCCATTTGAGCCCGCCGCCCATTTGCCACCTCTAATTTAACCATGTGGTATACATATTTTCTATTAATAATAATAGTAGTAGATAAAAAGCTTTTTAACCAATATTTATTTCTAAACAACGTGGATACATATTTTCTATTGGTATAATAACAAAAGATGTCTTTATCTAATGACTTTTATAACAAATACTCATTTCTAAATAATGTGAGATACATTTTTTTGTAACTAATGTGAGATACATCATGTAAAAGCTTGTTAAATCAATATCACTTTTATAACCAATGTGAAATACTTTTCTTCTATTGCTAATAATTGTAGACTTTTAAAATTAGTATCACTCTTTAACCAATGTGTAATGCATATCCTCATTTGGTAATAATAGTAGAAGTCCTTTATTTAAAAAAAATTATAACCAACATCTCTTCCTAAATAATGTGAGATACATTTCTTCTATTATATTGATGATAAAAGTAAAAGTCTTTTATCTAAAAACTTTTAAAAGCAACATCATTTTTTAACAAATGTAGGATATCTCTTCTATTAGTAATAATAGTAAAAGTCTTTTATCTAAAATTAAAATCAACATCACTTTCTAACTAATGCGAGAAATCCTTACACATGTGAAGATCATTACTTGAAACTACCTTTAATTTTCGCACTGTTCAGACTTGAGAATAAAAATAAAAAGATTTTTTTTATTTTCTGTTTTTGTTAATTTAGTTTTATTTGTTTTTGTATTTATCCGCATAATCGAGTCGCTCTTTTGAGTCTCCTTGAGTTTGTGAGTTTCTAGAAAAGTGTAAATATTGTCACCTCTAAAAAGATTTTTGTTATTTTTGTATTGTTATTTAGGTTATTTATTGCTTTTGTATTTATTTGTTTACTCGGGAACGAGCAAATACTAAGTTTGAGGGATATTTGATAGATGTGTTTTATACGCATCTATTGTGTATATATTTCTACTTAGATTGTGTTTTTCCGTGAGTTTTCTAAAGCTATTGATATGAGTTTTAGTGTTTTATGTGTTTCAGGTTAAAGTTGAGAAATTTGATGAATTTCGGGCAATAAATCAACAAAATGAAGATTCCAGGGACCTGGATGCAAACTGCTAAAAGTCAAAGGCACAAAAGTTGAATTGAAGACTGAGCGCTCGCTTAGCTTGAGGCTTGGGCGAGCACGCAAAATCTAATAGCGAGCATTCTTCAAAAAGTCACTGAGTGATCGCTCAGTGCAAATGCTGGGCGTCCGCTCAACACCGTTTTTCAGCTTGGGCAGTTTTGTCTTTACTTAAAAACCCTAACCTAGTATAAATAAAACCCTAGCATTACAGCCCTCATGGGCGTAGGTCAGTTGGTTAAGAACAAGCAGATTTGGAACAAAACCCTACCATTACAACTTTAGGGGATCCGAATTTTATAATTTCTTTGGCCGTTCTTGAGCACTCTCAAGATAAAAACACTTTGTAATTTTATTTTATTACTGATTGTTGAAGACAGATGATGATTTCTTCTATTCCTATGTTGTCTTCATCGCCTGTGATGAACTAACTGCTCCATTATAGAGATTGGAGGTAACTTTGTATCAAGTTTTATATGTTAAATATAATTTTTATTCTATTAAATTATCGTTTATCAATTTAGACTATCATTGGTCTGCATTGAAGCTATCGCATAATGGTTACGTTAGTGAATGTGTAGGCTCATGGGTATAATTAGTCGTATGATTTGTGCACAAAGTATACATTGGCGAACCTAATTGATAAATAGATCTTTCTGATTTTCTGATTGGGCTAAGGTTAGATCTAGGTTCACATTGTGTTAGGAGTACAGATTGAATTCCTAATTACTTTAGTTCTTAGAGTACGTAATGGACTCTTAATTGTTGTATGGACAGACCAAGAAAGCACAGTTAAGGCGAAGTACTAAGGATTGCAAATCTTGCCCATTAAGTCTCAATCCTTTACCCTAGTAGTGAACGAACCCATGATTGATAGATATTTAAGACCGATACACATAAAAGGCGATACAAGTGAATCCCAACTCCTAGATCATTCTCATCCATAAAGTTTCGATTAATTCCTGTTTTCTGGGATTAGTAATTCATTGATTAGTTTAAAAGTTAAGTTTAGTAGTTTAAATTATTTCAACCAAAAACCCCTTTTTTATTTAATTGCATTTTAATTAGTTTTAGATTAAATTCATTTTAATTTTGTTCTTTCTGTGGTTCGACCCTTACTACCATCTATCTATTCTACAATAGTATTGTGCACTTGCAAGGTATAATTTTAACACATCACCAAGGGAACCCCAAGGCAAAATGCTCAGAAATGTCTTTCCCTTAGACGTCTACTGTTCGAGCCACCTACTGGACAAGTCGTTTCACTTCAAGAATGGTTCCCACGATGTCCCCACCTCTCAACAACTCACTCTCTCAAGTGCCATCCACCAGAGGATCCACCTACACTATGGTGCCCTCATTTACAAAGAGCTCCAAGACTACGTCTCCACCGTGAAGGCTAGCCCCTACCACAAGTGGCCCTTTGTCCGACTGATCAACACCCTACTAAGGGACATTCCATAAATAAACTTTTCTATTGAGCCGAAGGAGCTGAAGAAGGTGACGAAGGACAAGCAACTAACTGCTACCTTTTTCACCAAATACATTGAATATGAGAATAAGAGGAGGCAGCAGAAAGGGCTCTCCAACATTTCTCCAGAAATGGTTGCCCAACACACCCCCATGATAGTAAGGTGCTTCAACATGGATGCCTATGATGCTGCCAGAGAAGTAACTCGTGCTGTTAGGGAAGTAGCCAAAAAGCAAACAAACAATCCCACTAGCACTTCTCTTACCAGGGATGTTCTTGAGGAAGTAAGGCAGCTGGCAGCTGAGTCAGAGCACATTAAAAAGCGCTTCAAGGTAGCCAAAACTAGGGAAAAGATTGGTTTCTCTCCAGATGAAGCTGAGCTCGTTGACAAGACCAAAGAAGCTGATAAGGCAAGGTAGGAAGCTGAAATTGAAGAGCTTCAATCAGCATGGATTAGGGTGGAATTGAAGGCCAACAGACGCGGTGCAAAGTCTGCTGGCAGCTCATCTTCTTCTGCTGGACAAACCTCCACCTCATCCAAGCATCAACCAAAATCATCTTCTCCCAAGACAACCCAAACCCCCAAACGTAAACCCTTTCCTGACCTACCCTCACTTAAGCCCAAAAGCAGGCGTTTGCATAAAGGCCTCCCTACCAAGCCACCAGTAGACCCTATCATCTCTGACAACAAAGCTATCTCTGACAACGAAGCTTCTGGATCTCGTATCCAGCTGCTGAGGCAGAAAAGGAAGTCTGCTGACAACCCACCTTCTACCCCATCTTCAACCATTCCTACTGAGTCACCTACTCAGGAGGAATCTATCCCTCAGGAGGAGCCTATAACTCTTGAGGACTCTAGTTCTCAAGAGGAGCCTACCACTCTTGAGGACTCTATTCCTCAAGATGAGCCTAACCAATCACCTAACCAAACACCTCATTCTCTACTCACCAAACCCAACTATTCCACCGTCACCCATTCCTACCCAACAGAACCCTTCCTCACCCTCTATCACTTCACCATTTGAATGAAACCCATCCATTCCCTATATCATAACCCCACGGTATCCCTTTATCCTATCCTCTTCTGCTACGAAGTTCATCTTTGAACTTTTTTCCATAGCAGATCTTTTCCCCAAGCCTACTCCCCTCCACCAGAACCTAAGCTAACCAGACCCATAGACATTCTCTATCCCCCTCATTCCTTTTGATTCTCCACTGACCAAATCCATACTCCTTCCAATATATGTGATCATTCAGACACAGATATTGAAATTCCCCCAACCACTCTGTGAGTGCCCCGACTTTTTCGACCTTTCCCCCCTGATGAAAAGCGGGTGGTTTAAAAATAAACCTTTAAGCACGTGGAATACGCCCGGCCTCATTGTGGACTCAAAATATTAAAACAGAGTCGCCATCTTTATTTTAAGGAAAAACAAAGAAAAACCAAATGTAACCAGATTTGCAAAGGGTTCGGAGGCTAAGTTACGAGGTGGAAAGGTGTTAGGAACCCAACTCGTCCTTTTGGTCTCAAAATAGTTTTTTTTGGCTAAAATATGCTTTTATTATATTTATTTAACAGATGAAATAAAGCATTTAAATATGCATATATCTGTACATATATTATTACAACACTTGCCACAGCCTCCTTTCGGGAGTTGCAAATATATTATAAAATTTTGGCCACAATAATGACTATTTTTAATGCTATTTCCTTATAGAGATTTGGGTAGCACAACTACTTATATTGCTTACATTTTGCTAATCTAAAACTTTTAAATGACCTACCTCTTTAAGCGTGGGGGTTTTTTCCCGTACCAACTAGCTTCTGGCAGGCTTAAGGTGCGCTTGCTCTGTCCTTCAGGGGGAGGGAGTCTTTTGTTTGCTGCTGTGTTGTTGCGGGGATTCGGGCAGAGTGACTGCTTTCGAAAGTTGCTTTTTGGCCTCGGGAACCGGGCGGAGCAACTGCTTGTTTTTTTGCTGTTGTTTGTTTACTGGTGGCGGAAATTGGGCAGAGCAACTGCTTGTTTTTTGCTGATTTGGTGTCTGAATTTGGGCAGAGCAACAGCTTGCTTTGGGATTTTTGGACCACAAGAATAGGGTGGAATCCTAGCAGGGCAGCTAGGTTTCACTTTGGCCGGCTGATTTTAGTGTTTGAGAGAGATTTGGTGGAGCTTCAGGGATGGAGGAGGAAATCTCACAATGCTCTTGGGAGAACTCACAAATTGCGTTGTGTGTGAACTGTGTTAACGGTCTGTGAATTTCTGAAGCCGGGCACCTCTATTTATAGTTGAGAGTGAGGTTTCCTTCGCGGTTAAGATTTCTCTTTATGTGCTTCATCGGCTTGTACCACGCGCTTAAGAGATTGCACCGAAGGCAAACTGCTACAGTGCAGAAAGCACTGTTGGGCGTCACCCACAATGGAAGTGGGGGCGGCGCCAAGAGGCAATAGGGGAGGCGCCAGGCTCCTTTTTCCTTCACTTTTTGACGCTTTGGCCGCATGCAATTTACTGTTCATGCATCCTTTCATTTGTTTTAACCTTTTAACAGGTCTTGATATTTCATGTCATGTTTCATGCCAGGGGTACGAAATTGGGGTGTCTACAGAACTCCTCGACGATGGAGTTTACAGGTAATCCGAAACTTACCAAGTAAACGAACATCGTTGATAAGAAATAGACTCCCAAATTTCGTGGAAATTATAATGGGGAGAAATGTAATATGCAGCAGTTTTATAGATGCGACAGTTTATAATGCAGTAGCTCCAATCTCACATACCCTAGACATATTTAGTCGATTATAGCAAGTTATCGTGGTTTTTAAGTAGCTATGCAATAAAATGCTCGGATGGTCGCACCTACCGAAATAGGTTGCCTACGTATCCCTTTCTCAGGAATCAGACCAAACGTAGTTCGGCCTCAAGCAAACAAACAACAATAGGCACTGGGTGGGATGGATGGTGCATTTTTCCCAACATAGGCAAAACATGTGGGACCTCGGATGCGTTTCGCCCAGCATAGGTAAAACAATGCAACTTTTTAAAACGTGTTTTCCCCAGCATAGGGAAAACGATGCAACCTTTTAAAACGCGCTTTCCCCAGCATAGGGAAAGCGATGCCATTTTTTAAAACGCGCTTTTCCCAACATAGGGAAATCGATTCCACTTTTTAAAACGCGCTTTTTCCAGCGGGAAAGCGATGCAACCTTTTAAAACACGCTTGTCCCAGCATAGGGAAAGCGATGCAACCCTTTTAAAACGCGTTTTCCCTAGCATAGGGAAAGCGATGCCACTTTTTAAAACGCGCTTTCCCCAGCATAGGGAAAGAAGTATTTTTAAAACGTGCTTTTCCCAGCAAAGGAAAAGCAATGCTGCTTTTCAAAATGTGTTTTCCCTAGCATAGGGAAAGAAGTATTTTTAAAACGTGCTTTTCCAAGTAAAGGAAAAGCGATGCTGCTTTTCAAAATGCGCTTTCCCCAGCATATGGAAATAAATGTTTTTAAAACACACTTTTCCCAGCAAAGGAAAAGCGATGCTGCTTTTCAAAATACACTTTCCCCAGCATAGGGAAAGAAGTATTTTTAAAACGCGCTTTTCCCATCAAAGGAAAAGCGATGCTGCTTTTCAAAATACACTTTCCTCAGCATAGGGAAAGAAGTATTTTTAACACTCGTTTTTCCCAGCAAAGGAAAAGTGATGCTGCTTTTCAAAATGTGTTTTCCCTAGTATAGGGAAAAAAGTATTTTTAAAACACATTTTTTCCAGCAAATGAAAAGCGATGCTGCTTTTTCAAAATACAGGGGCGACAATAAGGTCAGTAATATGTGAGGAAACTTTCCGAGATCAGATATAATGGCGCGAAACAATTTTGCTGAAATGCTTACTCCATCACTTTGCTATTTAGTATACATACAGACACTAGATAATAGTACCTATACATGACTGACCTTTAAGCAAAACTAATTTGTTAAACACACTGTACTTTTTGGCTGGTGAGTGAAATGGCTGAGGTTGTAGCTTTGTTGGGGTTTACTTGAAGCTTTAGCCATAATCGTAGGAGATGTGACATATATTTGTTTGATTTCTAGTATCTGGTGGGGTTTTTTTTCAGTGAAGAAATTTAATGTGGTCTCATGTTTCTTTTTCTTTTGACTGGGTAACGGAATATCATGGTTTTGGCAAAGAAAGTAAGGAAGGGTTTCAATGACCAGGCCCATAGGACGAAACACGGCAGTCAATCAGTAAGATCTGATGGAATTTAGAGAAATCAGTGTGATGCTAAAACGAAACAAATGGCTCAACCTTATAAGTGAGGTTCCCAACTTTTGGTATTCTTGGACAAAAACTGGTAGATAGCCAGTCTGGCATCAATAGGAAGGTAGGGGCAAATTGTGTCCGAGACCATTTACCTGGTGTGAGTGCCCTGAGAACAATTCCCCTGGATCTCTTTTTCCCTCGTTTAGAGGAACACGAGATTCGGGGAATACATCACTCTTTCATTCCATCTCCCCTTGTTTAGGGGAAAACGAAATTAAAAGTGCAAAAAAAGTGTTGTAAATAGTGCGTGGAATACGCCCCGATCACTGAGTGTGCTTTGATCCACTATAAGTGCTTTGGATTTTTCTGTATCTTATCCTCCCTTGTTTAGGGGAAAACAAGATTCAGAAAATGCAACGCCCTTTTCATTCCATCTTCCCTTGTTTAGGGAAAAACGAAATTAAAAGTGCAAAAAGGATGTTGCAAGGGCGCATGGGAATGCGTCCGACCTCATTGTGAACTTGGGTTTATTTTGGATCACTATGAGTGATTTGGGGTTTTCTGTATCTCATCCTCCCTTGTTTAGGGGAAAACAAAATGCAGAAAATGCAACGCCCTTTTCATTCCATCTTCTCTTGTTTAGGGAAAACGAAATTAAAAGTGCAAAAAGGATATTACAAAGAGTGCGTGGGAATACACCTTGCCCCACTGTAGATCCAAAATGTTGTAACAGAGTCGTCATCTTTATTTTAAGGAGAAATAAAGAGAAATAAAAAATAACCAGATTTTGTAAAGGGTTCGGAGGCTAAGTTACGAGGTGGGAAGGTGCTAGCCTACTCAACTCGCTCTTTCGGTCTCAAAATAGTTTTTGGCTAAAATATGTTTTTATTATATTTATTTAGCAAATGAAATAAAACATTTAAACATATACATCTGTATCTATATTATTACAAACTTGCAGCAGTCTCCTTCTAGGAATTACAAATATATTTATAAATATTTGGCCATAATAATGGCTCTTTTTAGTGCTATTTTCTATAGAAATCCGGGTAGGATAACTACTTATATTTTAACATTGGGCCGGCTGAAAATATCATTTTTTTAATTAAACCACTTAAAGGCTTACCTTTAAGAGTGTAGGGTGTGCTCGCTCCGTCCTTCCGGGAAAAGGAGTCTTTTTCTGTTGCGGAGATTCGAGGCAGAGTAACTGCTTCCGAAAGTTGCTTTTATGCCTCGAGGAACGGGCGGAGCAACTGCTTGCTTTTTGCTGTTGTTTGCCTGCTAACGGTGGAAATCGGGCAGAGCAACTGCTTGGTTCTTGCGGATTTGGCGTCTGGATTCGGGCAGAGCAACTGCTCTTTTTCGGATTTTTGGACCGGGGAAATAGGGCGGAATCCTAGCGGGGAGGCTAAGGTTCACTTTGACTGGTTGGTTTTGTGTTTGGAAGAGATTTGACGGAGCTTCGAGTCTTAGAGGAGGGGAACTCTCACAACGCTCTCTCAGAACTCACTGCGGGAGAAACTTTATCTGCATGATCGCAGTGTGAGAACTATGTGCGTGAATTGTGTTCACTTCTGAAGCCAGGGCCTTCTATTTATAAGATGGAGAAGGGACTCCTTCGTCATTAAGTTTTCTCTTTTGTACTTCATCGGCTTGTACTGTGCGCTGAGAGAGTTGTGCCAAAAGCAAAGTGCTACAGTAATATGAGCACTATTGGGCGCCACCCATGGAAGAGGTGGGCGCCGCGCCGAGTGTCCATGTGGGTGGCTCCAGGGTCCTTTTTTATGCCTTTTTTTTTAACAGTTTGGCCCATTGCATTTCATTGTTTGCGTATCTTGCTTTTTCTTTTGCATTTTTAAATCCTGTAACTTGACCTTTGTTAAGTTTTAACAGGTCTTGATATTTCATGTCATTTTACTTACCAGAGGTACGAAATTTAGGTGTCTACACCTGGCTTGCAGGAATCATGAGGGACCCTATAGTAGTGTGCCAACTCTGCAATATGTTATGCATGATAGCCCTAGATTCAGATTTAGGCTTAATAAGTGATCCGATCTCTTCCCAAGAAGTCCTTGCTCAATAAAGCCAATGTAGAACTTTCTCGGTCGATATGCGTTTCCAAAATGTCTTCTCTTTATACTAAGTCCAAGAATAGCTTTTCTTCTCTTGCTTGTAGCAGGACTCAGATTTTTCAGAGATTTCTTAACTGGAGCATCTTCTATTATGACCAACAAATCCTGGCTCAGGGAGCATGGGATAGGAAAATGCATGGACAAGACTCATGATTTCGTGGGAAAAGCCCCAGGATGACTCAACAGTTTTTTTGAAATGTGATAGAAATTCCTTAGTATACTTAATTGATACGCTTTTATGGATATGAATGACCAAAGACGTGGATGGACGGAAAGCCCCTAGGTGGGCCTTTCTCTTCTTATTCTCTCCTTTTTTTTTTCTTTTTTTTTTCGAAGAGAGAATCAAAGGCACATGATATGAGGATGACTCTAATGAACAAGAAAGAGAGTCGGGATAGAGAATTCACTATATTGCTGAGTATCACTAGGTTTTTATGGACCCTACTTGGTAATTATCTTTTGATGTTTTTGTGTGTTTTAGCAAGGAGTTCATCTTTGACTCAGATCACGTTATAACCGATTGAAGCAGAGATGTTGATCGCGACTGGTTCAATTTGTACTGTTTTAATTTTTGGGGATGGATTGGTTTTGAGGTTTCTGGTTAGAATGTCATTTCATGGAATTGGTTTTTGTTTAGCAAATTCGATCAAAAGTTTGATCGTTGGTTGGCTTTTCAGGCTATGGGTTCTAGATGGGTAATTAGCTTTTGGTTTTGAGTATGGTAGGCTTTTTGTCTTTGACTTTGGTTATGGTTTTGGTTTTGGGTATGGCTTTGGCTTTGGGTATAGTGGGCCTCCCTTTTTTTTCTTCGATCCACATCTAAAAAGTGTATGTGTTGATTTTCCGAGAAGCCCCAAACTAGTTTGGGTAAGGGAGAGATGGACAAACAATAGACTTTGCTCCGGAGAGATTTCTTTTCTTTTTCTTTTCTTTGCTCTTTTTTTTCTTTTCTTTTCTTTTCGGAGCATCATGATAGCAGTTGGGGGAAATCTCTCCTTTTGGGACAAAGGGATAATCATTCTTGGTGGATACAAAAAGGCGATATAGCCCTAGTTTTGGGAAGCAGGATCATGGGGATAGTTGTTAGGATGTGGATTTTGGAAGATCTTAATTTCAATAGGGGGTTTCAGCACATGGTGGATTTAAAAAGGGTTTTAGGATTTCGAAGGGGTTTTGATGTTTATGGTAGGAAGCCCCAGTATGCTACTAATAGGTCGGCCGCAATGGGTCGAAGGTGATTCTGATCAAGGCAACTTGTCTGCTTTGGATTTCATGTGTTCTTAATAGTTTGCCGGTCCATATCTTCTAGATGAATCATTATCAACTCGTGTAGATTTAGGTGTTTTTAAGCGAGTCAATTTATCATCCTTAGAAGAAAACCTTTTTAGGGATACTCGGAAATAGGTGACCTGAAAACCGACGCTGAGTTGAAAAAGTTGTTTCCTGAAGATTTTATTTGGTAAAAAGAGGTTCACAGGAAAAAGGGTTTTTAGAGGCATATATAAAAAGGTATTCTATGGTTCTATGAGTCTCAAAGTCTTCCCTTGTCCTTCCCTGAGTGGCCAACAACTTCATGTACTAAGTTCTACCTTATCCAAATTCTTTTTCAATGTTGTTCCTCGGGCGATGCTTGATCACTTTTTATTAGAATCAATCATGGGTGCAGCTTTTTAATGATTTTATCATCGATAAAGTCTTGGATATCATTCTGAGTGAGAAGCATTTGTCGGTGATATGACCACTAGATTGGTGGTATTCATAGTATTTGTTGTGGCTCCATTTGATGGGTAATGGGTTTGGAGGTTTTTAGTTTTCAAACGGTTTAAGGACTTTTGTGCTATTAATCCTTGTAATATATCAGTGACATTGGAGCATGCAATTCATCGTAATGCCTTCTGTTTCATTTGTAAGGTCCTATGCAGCTTCTATTAGTGCCACTGCTTCCCTCAACAAAATTGGCAGACTTATCCGTCCCATATGACCATAACACATTACTGTATTTATCAGTCGGGCTTCTTTTAACAACGTTGGCTTCTTTCATAGATCCTTACTCTGATTCAGAATAACAGAATGAACTTGGAGGTGTATGATTTTCTAGAGACCCTCGATGTATATCTTCATCAATACGATTTCCTATTTCAACAATGGTATTGAAATCACCGTAGGGAAGATGCCTCATGCATTCAAGATAAATTGGCTGGAGGTTTTTTATGAACGACTGGGATGATTCAGATGGATCAGGTTTGTCTAAAGTCTGGGCAACTTTCCTCTTCCACCTGGCTGCAAATTCTGCGAAGGTTTCTTTTTCTCTTTGGGAGCACACCTCAAGATCTCTTTTATTTTCAGAGGCGGTATTGTCTTTGTACCTCTTTAGGAACTCTTCTGCTATTTGGTACCAAGTGCCCATGGTGCTATTATCTGCTAGCATTAACCATTGCTTAGCAGCCCTTATCAAGGTAAGGTGGAAATTGGAGGCCATAGCTTCGAAACTAGCCCCTCTTGACTGCATGACTATAGAATAAGATTTTAGGCGAGAGATAGGGCATCCAGTCCCATCGAATTTTTCTATGTCGGGAATTTTGAATTTTGAGGGTAGTATGGCTGAAGGTTGCAGCGTTAATGCTTGCGTAGAAAATTCTCTTTTGTTTAGAACTTTGAGCACCATAATTTTTAGGTTCTCCATGTCTGCCTTTATTTTGGTGGGAGGAGGTGCTGGGTTTTGGTATATGTTGGAAAGATTAGGAATAACTGGGTTCATTTTGGGCTGTGGTATTTGGTAAGGATTTTGAGGAGGTAGGATATTTGCAGCTTCTGCTTGACGACCAAAATCATTGATTCGTAGATAGGTCGTTATTTGTCCCGGTTGGGTATAGCTTATAGGGTCCATATATGAGTTGTTTTGGAGTGGGTTAGTGATGGGAAATGGGAGGCCACTTGGATTTTGGGGTATATTGGTATTTAGGAAAGGATATGGTGGGTTTGGTAGGAAAGGGTTGAAAGTTTGGTAATAAGTATTTGTTGAGAAATTGGTGATTGGGGCGCTGGCAGTTGGTGGAAGGTTAGTGTTTGGCTGAGGGTTTGGGTTTAAAGGAGCATGAGAAGTAGATGCTTCTTGAGAGGTTGCAGGGAAAGTGGTTCATAGCCAGAGTTGGAGCGTACACAGGCCCCCATGTCGAGTACCACGGTAGGCGTTCATTTTCAAGCGTCATTACGCCCAAACTCAGTATTCTCTAAGCTGATACTGACTTTGTCTGATCTGACGCCGAAATTTTTGATCTGACCCCTGTGCCTGTATCCCGTATCAAACGACCGGTAATACCTCTGCATTTCAAAACTCGGGTCAGGTTTTCGAGGAAAAGGGGTTGGAGGTATCAGGAGGGATTGATTGGAGGCTTTTGAACTTTGAGTACATTGTGCCTTTATTATTAATTTTTTTTAATTATTATTATTCATTTTCCCTAAAATTGATCGGACAAGCACCCGCTTTGTTTTGACAGTCTCATGACCATTCCTGGAATAGTGGATTCTTTCTCCAGAGTATAGGACCCTCGTATTCCACCTGCCTTATGACTCCCCAAGATCGAACTGATCTCAGGCGAAGGCCATATAGTCTTTCCGGGATCCACCATTCAAATAGTATAAGTCGAATATCATAAAAAATATTGGTCAGCCCCTATGCATCATTTTTTTTTTTTGCATATATATATTTTTTGCTTCTCTTTTTTTTTTTTTTTTTTTGCAACAGGGATTTGTTAATAATTTAAAGATATCAAAACCGATCGGTCAGTGAAGTGTCCTGATAATATATATGCAATTAACGTTGGCTGATGCAAGGGGTAGGCTGGCCATGGTGTAGGGTAACACTTCGGAATATTTCTACGTGTGTGGACGTGTGTGAGGTATCTAAGAAGCAGTAAAGTTGTTTTTCTATAAAGCAGTAAATAAAGCAGATATGGTCCGTCTGTCTGTTCTTTGTAGATTTTCTCGGCTTATTTAGTTTGAGTCCTCAAAGGGACGGCGCGAGCTAGCATAACGGCTATTCAGATCAAGAAATAGAAAGAAAAGTGAGGAATCTATCTATTCCTATTAATTACAAATTGGTCATAATCCCCGAAATAAAATGACAGAATGAAATAATATTTACATATTTTACGCATAATAAATAGATAAAGCAGAGATAAGATATAATAAAGTAAAGCAAAAATAACGCAATAATAAGACCCTTGTTTTTTTATCATGCCAGAAATTCTATTTTACTCTTTTTTTGACTTTTTTTTAAATATTCGCAACGGTACCCGAAACGAAGTTGTTGCAAGTTTATGGTTATATGCACAACCATAAACTTTTGGTCTCAAAATAGTTTTTTTTGACTAAAATATGCTTTTATTATATTTATTTAACAAATGAAATAAAACATTTAAATATACATATATCTTTACATATTTTATTACAACACTTGCTACAGTCTCCTTTCGAGAGTTGCAAATATATTATAAAATTTTGGCCATAATAATGATTATTTTTAGTGCTATTTCCTTATAGAGATTTGGGCAGCACAACTGCTTATATAACTTACATTTTGCAAATCTAAAATTTTTAAATGACCTACCTCTTGAAGCGTTGGAGTTTTATCCTGTACCAACTAGCTTCTAGCAGGCTTAAGGTGCGCTCGTTTTGTCATTCAGGGAGAGGGAGTCTTTTTTTTACTAATGTGTTTTGCGGGGATTCGGATAGAGTGACTGCTTCCGAAAGTTGCTTTCAGGCCTTGGGAACCTAGCGGAGTAACTGCTTGCTATTTTGCTGTTGTTTGTTTGCTGGCGGCGGAAATTGGGTAGAGCAACTGCTTGTTTTTTGCTGATTTGGTGTCTGGATTTGGGCAAAGCAACTGCTTGCTTTGAGATTTTTAGACCAGAGGAATAGGGTGGAATCCTCGCAGGGCAGCTAGGTTTCACTTTGGCCGGCTGGTTTTAGTGTTTGTGAGAGATTTGGCGGAGCTTCGGGGCTGAAGGAGGATATCTCACAACGCTATCGGGAGAACTCACAAACTACGTAGTGTGTGATCTGTGTTAATGGTCTATGAATTTCTGAAGCCGAGCACCTCTATTTATAGTTGAGAGCGAGGCTTCCTTCGCAGTTATGATTTTTCTTTCTGTGCTTCATCGGCTTGAGAGATTGCACCGAAGCCAAATTGCTACAGTGCAGAAAGCACTGTTGGGCGCCACCCACAATGGAAGTGGGGGTGTTGCCAAGAGACAATAGGGGAGGCGCCAGGCTCCTTTTTTCTTCACTTTTTGACGTTTTGCCCCTTGCAATTTATTGTTCATGCATCCTTTCATTTCTTTTGCATTTTTTGCATTTTAAATCCTATAACTTGACATTTGTTAGCTTTTTAACAGGTCTTGATATTTCATGTCCTGTTATATACCAGGGGTACGAAATTGGGGTGTCTACACCATCCTTCTTCCCCACCTCTAGCTAATTCGTCCTCATCTACCCATATGTTCCCAACACCCGATTCCTCCTCTACTTCCACTTCAACCACTCCACCCCTCCAGCAACCATTTCGTCTTATTGTCGTTGTTGATGCCTTATTCAACACTTCGTCTATTGTTGCTAAGCCAGTCCATGCAGACCTCGACCCTTCTCCATCCTCATTGGCCAACGAATATATCATAAGCAGATAGAATGCAATCTACAATAAACTTGGAGAGTTAACAAGTATCTCCAATGTTGCTACTATGATAGCAACAGAGTCATCCAAGACTGCTGCCAGGAATGCCAACATCCTCCGCTAGTTTCAAGAGGATGTCTGGACTCGATTAAGAGAGCATGCACGAGTCTACAGACCTCAAGATTAACATGGAAGCTCAACGCAATGAGTGTGTTTGACTCTGCTCCACTTTCATCTTCCAGCCCTTTCACAGCATTACCCTCCACATTGATCGGGACTGCCCTCTTGTTCTAGAACTCAACGATCAAGCTCTCAATGCGATCACGGAGGAGAGAGAATTGCCGTCTATGAACCGAGTTCTGATGGACGAGAACAACAGACTCTGTGAAGAAAAGGAAAAGGAAAAAGGCCATGGTAAGTTGTATAATTCATATCCTTATCCTTTGTATCTATCCATTTTTTTTTAAAAAAACTATGTAACTATTAAACTTCTTGTTTGAAATACAGAAGTACCTACTTTTGAAAAATGTCTTCTGTTTAAATTTTATGTTCTTTAAATTCATATAAATATATGCTTGGAATTTAAACATCTAGTTTAAATTTATTTAAACTGTTTACTCTAATCCTTTTGTGCTTGTTCTTTAAAATCTCTTATGTTGTTACATTTGAAGTGTTCTTATTGATAGAGGCATGTCTATTGTTATAAAATTTAATTCTTTTTTGATATGTTATTATCTATCGATAAGCCTTCATTGCCTTCATTTGTAAGTAATGATCATGACCAGAAGCAAATAGGAGGAGATTGTTGTTTCCCACTTTATCTTAATTTGCATTTGCTTATTCATTACTATAATTTCTATACTTAGTGGCTAAATGAGGCTGCGTACCAGTTAGCGTGACAACTGTGTATAAAACTTTGCCTTTAGAATAGTTTTTCTAAACTTCACAGATTTCGGCAAGTCCTCACCAGAAGACTTCGGGAAAGGCTTTACTAGCAGCCTTCACCAGCAGACGTTGTCTGCCTTCAAAAACAACATGATGTTGCGTGTTCCAGGACTCAATAAATATCTTAAGGATTATTAATTTAGATTTTCTCTATATCAGTTTGAATTAATCCGTTAATTGATTGACTCTTGAATTCAAGGAACACGCCTTCCCAGTTTTTCCGAAGAATGGAGACATTCGCCTCCTAAACATGGCAGGGCAGGGCACGTATACAGTCTGACGCAAACATACTGTACCAACTACTGCAGTTCTGCAACTCTGTTTGTCTCCCACCTGCTAATTCCAGTACCTACTCTTCTCCATACCTTGATCAGTCCCAGTTGAAGGTAAAGTCAACAAAGCAGCTCCTTCTATTTAATGTATTCAACCTAATAGAGTTGTTACTCATTTCGTCTTCTCCAACGGTCTCATGAATGCTCCAATATAAATACTGCCATTGAAGACTGAAGAAACAAATGCTTTGAATTTATTCAACAACATCAAGTCATCTTACGCAGTGCATTCAAGAGATCATCAACCGATCAACGAAGTCCTCAATAACAACAAGAAGATTTGCACATTAATTGTTACTCATTTACTTGTTTGTGTTGTATCCATTTTCTATTCTTCTGCACTGTGAATATTTTGTTTTCCATATATTCACTTCCACACCCCCAAAAACAAGTCAAATATTTTGTACACGATCCATTAGAGATTTCTGTAATAGAATTAGTGGAAAGCATAGTGCACTTTCAAATCCAAGGTTGACTGCTTTGGTGTTGGACGTAGTACTTTTTATAGTACGAACTATCTCAAAATACACGTGTTCTTGGTGTTCATTTTTTTTACTGTTCTATGGTGTTATCTGCTACTTAACTTAATCCTTTGAGCATCAAACTTTAGTAAACAGTCAAGTCTACTGGTAGTATTTCACCCGCAGACTTTACAAGTCTTCCGTTACTTTAACTTTTTCAATAGGTTGTTAGTACTTGTTTTAGGAACTCTCACGAAAAGTTTTTAAAGTGTAACTAGGCTATTCAACCCCCCACCCCATTCTAGTCTAGTATTGTGCCCTTTGGGACTAACAAATATCTATTTCTAAATAATGTGGCATACATCTCTTTCTAACCAATGTAAAATACATTATCTATAAACATTTTAAACCAATATTACTTTCCTAACCAATGTGAAATATATCTTTTCTATTGATAATAAGTCTTTTATAAAAAGACTTTTAATACATACATCACTCTCTAACTAATGTGGAATACATCTCATTGTTTAGTAATAATAGTATAGGTTTTTTATCTTAAAAAAATCTTAAACCAATATTTCTTTTTATATAATGAGATACATCTTTTCTCTTCACTTCTTTTGATGATAAAAGTATATGTTTTTTTTATCTAAGACTTTTAAAATCAACATCAATTTTTAAGCAATGTAGGATGTATCTCTTTTATTGGTAATAATAGTAATTTAAAACCAACATCAATTTATAGTAAATGTGTGATATATATCTTCTATTACTAATAATAGTAAAAGTCTTTTATCTAATCTAAAATAATTTAAAATCAACATAATTTTCTAACCAATGTGAGATATACATCTTCTATTGGTAATAATGGTAGAAGTCTTGTATCAAAAGATTTTGAAAACCAACATCACTTTCTAAGCAATGTATGATACATCTCTTCTATTGATAATTAATAATAGTATTTTTTTAAACCAACATCAATTTCTAATTAATGTGGGATACATATTTTCTATTGTTAATAATAGTAAAATATTTTGTAACTAATGTTAGATACATCTATTGTAAGAGTGAAAACCTTTAGTCTAAAGACTTTAAAATCTAACTTTTCTTTTTAAATAATGTGATATACATCTCTTTTATTAGTAATAAGAGTATAAGTCTTTTACATAAGACTTTCAAAACTAACATTTTTTTTTCTAAACAACGTAGGATACATCTCTTCTATGGTGATAAGTAGAAGTCTTTTATCTTCTTAACCATTGTCTTTGACTTGATCCCACGTTTAAGCTATTCTTCTTCTTTTTAGATCTTTGGCTTTGAACGGAAAAAATGCTTTTTTCGTAGTGGTCTTCTCTCGCCGTACACCGAATTTTAAAATCAACATCAATTTATAATCAATATGAAATACATCTCTACTAATATTACCATTAGAAGAGATGTTTCTTATATTTGTTATAAATTTGATGTTAGTTTTAAAAGTCATTAGAATTTTTTATCTTAAAACTTTTGAAACCAATATTATTTTCTAACGAATGTGAGATACATTTATTCTATTAATAATAATACTCCATCCGTACTTAAATTATCGCCCTACTTTCCTTTTTTGTCCGTCCCAAAATAATTGTCCAGTTTAAAACTTACCTTTTTAGAACATCACTTTTACCACTTTACCCTTACTTTTTCACTCTACTTTAATTATGAGTCACATACACATGGACTTTAAAGGAAACTACACATTAAACCAATATAAATAATCAAGTTAATTGTTTTTTCTTAATCCGTGCGCCGGGTCAACTAGGACGATAAATTAGGGACGGAGGGAGTAGTAGAAATCTTTATCTTAAGACTTTTGAAACCAATATTATTTTCTATCTAATCTGAGATACATCTCTTCTATTGTTAGTAAAAGAATTTTATCTAAAAACTTTTAAACTAAAATAATTCTTTGTAACCAATGAGGAATAAATCATTTTTATTGGTAAGATTTTGCTTAAAGACTTTTAAAGCTAATATCAACTTCTAACAATTGTGAACGTATATATTCTTTGTTTAGTTTAGTAAAAATCATTTATCTAAATACTTTTTAAACCAACATCAATTTTTAACTAATGTTTGTTAAATCATTTTTATTTGTAATTATACTAGAGATACATTTTACATTGGTTATAGATTAATGTTGATTTTAGAAATCGTTAAAGTATTCACCTAATACTTGTTGAAAAAATAATGTTTTTAGTGAAAGAAATTGTGCAACTTGAGGCATGAATTTCTTTACATGTCATTTGTTTGTTGACAAATGTAATTGTGCAAATGTGTTATGTAAGAGTAAAATAAGGTCGTTCTATTTTCCTCAATTGATTTTATTGTTGTGCCCTTTCTTGGTCCAAAAATAATGGTAAGAAGTTACCATATTTAATAACTTTCTTGGTCCTAAAGCTATGGTAAGTGTTACCATAATTAAACATTTCCAAAAAGCTCTCAAAGAGTCTTTAATTAAATTGATAAAATCTTATGATAGATTCTTTGACTTAAATTAGGAAACTATATTTGGAAACTAATTGATTTATTTCATAATCCTTTGTCTTCTTGGAGTTGTTGTGTTCTCCTATTTGTGTAGGACTCTAGTTCAAGCACATATATATATGAAGACTTCAGGCAGACAAATAGAGGCTGAATACACGCATAAATAAAGAGAGAAAAAACTGAGAGTTGTTCAGAATCTGGATGCAGCTCCGACTGCAGCTTCATCACGAGCTGCATTGGTTGTTTTTGCTGTTTGTTTTCCTAAGTTGTTAGGAAACTTATTTTTTAATCTCACGTTTTCTATACCTTGTTTTTGTGGGTTTTCTCCTCCAGACTTATTATCTTGTGAGATGTTTGGTATTTTGGTAATTTCACAATTTGTTTTGTTAAACACATAATCCTTTTTAGTGAAATCTTTTTGGCCATAAGACTGGATTTACAAGTATAGCTTATAGATTGCTTGATAAACTTCTGTATTTATTATTGCTTTAATTGTTTAAAGTCTTCCGTTGTTTACATATTTGACTTTTTGGTCAATGTACCTCCGGGTGTAGCTACAGTACAAGCTTCATCACGAGCCGCATTGACAGATTCCGTAAATCCTAATTGATCATTCAATTGGTATCAGAGCCTCCTCTGATGTCACCAAGAGAAGATTCTGGTTGTAGCAATGATGGATTTCGAATATGAGAATTTTGTTCCACCCCTTACCTTAACAAATACGAATTACTCAAATTGGAATATTGAGGAATTTGATTTTGATGAAGACTCAATAGTTATTTTAACAAAAAAAATTTAAAATATTTGAAAGCAAAAGGACAAAACATATATTCATCTTTTAACACGAAAATTGTTTTCAAAATTGAGCCTAGTAAGTTTGTTCCCAAAGAAAGTTCTTTTCAAACCCATGAGAAACCTTTTACCAATCCTTTTGCTAAACAGTCATCTAGAGGTAAAAATATTGATTCTATTCAATATAGGGTTTGTCAATGGTTTGGTCATTATGCTAATCAATGTACTAATACTTTGTGAAAGAAGGGTTTGGGTTTTTTTGCTACTCTGAGTGACAGTGATAATGAAGATCTAGGTGATTCTCATCACTCTCACAGCTGTATACAATGTTCAGACTAATCTTGCAGGTTTTTTTCAGATGATGTACCTCCAGGTGCAGTTGCTTGACAAGCTACATCGGACAGAAGCTGGGATGTCTTTCTTTGCCTTAACTCTTCCATCACTTAAGATTTTGCAGAATTTGAAATAGAACTGTTGGATGCTTATAAAGAGTTGTACAATGATTGGAAAAAGATGGCTCTTCAAGTTACGATACTTAGAAAGAAGAATGAAACACTCAAGAAAGTGAATAAAGATCAGAAAGAGTGCATCACTAGACTGTTGTGTTTGCATATCAAGAAGGATGTAAAGCTTGAAAATCTGAAAGAAGAACTTAACAAAGCAAATGAGATCATGGCAAAATGGAATTCCAGTCAACGCAAACTTGATGATATGTTGAAGTCTGAAAATAATGGTAAGTCTGGACTTGAATTCATGCCAAAAACATTTGTTAAGGAAGGTGAAGGTACATACTCTGAACCAAAACAGTCTGCACACACTTTTCAAAAACCCAAATTTCGTTGAAAAACCAAAAACTTCGAAGAGAAATTTTGTGTGTCATTACTATCACAAACCTGGATATATTCACTCTTTTGCTACCTAAAAAAGGCAGACTATGGCGAAGAAGTTAGGCAAGCATATCTGGTACGTAACTAGATGCAGCACCGGATGCAGCTGCATTCGAAGCTACATCGGCAAAAAATGTTCATAAAAGTTTGGGTTCCTAAAAGACAGTCAGACTTTGTTCTAGAATCACGGAATTCAGAAGTTGAAAGTTCTGAAAATTCGGCAAATATGGATGCAGCTGCATCACAAGCTACATCAAAATGCATTGGTCAAAACATTTGCAGAAGTTGAAACTAAAACTCAACATGTTATAACTGCTCATACTGTGACTGATCGAAATCACGAGATTCCTAGTCGTATACGTAAAGACCATCCAACTTCTCAAGTGATAGGTAATGTTCATGATGGCATGTCCACAAGGTGAAAAGGTAAGATTGATTCTCACAAATTAGCATGCTTATAAAAATATTTTTGAGAGAAGCTTTGTTACTTTTAGTAGTTAGTTTTAGTAATTAGTTTAATTTAGTTTTTAATCAGATATGACTCTACAACTTTTATGAATGCATCAAATAATCAAAGATTATGGGCTACATATTGATGTGTTAACCTTGTATTGTGATAACACCAGTGCAATCAGTATAGCAAAAAAATCTAGTTCAACATTCTTGAACAAAACATATTGATATAAGACACCACTTTATTGGAGACTTGGTTGAACAAGTAATTGTTTACATTGAACATGTTGAGACTAAAAATCAACTTGCTGATATTTTTACTAAGAGTAGATTTTGAGAGATTTTATAATCTTTGGAAATCTCTTGTGTTATGTGTACCATTTGACTTTGCACTTAGTTTTTTTTAAAAATAGGCATAATTACATTTTGTCTTTAGAGGGCACTCTAGATCACTGTCTCAGATGTTTGTGTCTTTTGTTGTTGCTTGAGAATTGCATTGAAAATTAATTGTGATTTTTTTGTTATGATTCTCACTTTCTCCCAGTTTTTGAGCAAGTTTGAAGTCCACAAAGGAAAGAGCTACCTTAAAGTACAAGGGTTGTAGCATCTTATTTTGGTATTATGGAACTTTGGTTCTCATAGGTTGATCTTGAGAAAAATGGGTACTTTTGGAAAAGTGTGAAAGCTACCTAAAGGAAAAGAGCTACCTATGAACAAGGTTTATTGTCATTCTCTCTTGGGACTATGAATCTTTTGATTTTATGAGTTGATCTTGTGCAAAATGACTTCTCTTGGTAAATAGTGTGAAAGGTCCTAAGTGGTATGTTTTGTATAGCTTGAAATAAAGTAGAGCTATATTTCTAGAGAAATAAAGTACCTATGGATTTTTGTTATGACAGATTTATGATCTTGGGAGAGAAATCTGGTTGAAAAAACAAAAAAATGCAAAATTGAACATAAAATCACAATTTTGGCGAATGCATATCCCAATTCAGGAACTACATCCTTTGATCTGATCTTTATCACTTATATGTGATTACATTTTTTTATTTTTTTGCCTAGCATTAGTCATCATATTTTAGACATAATTTTAGGACATGCATTGTTGGTAAAATATTCATCTTGATAAAATTTTGTCCTAAAATGAAAAGATGCAATTCAATTTTCAAAAATCTTCATGTTGAAAAATATTTAGTAGATGTCTAATTTTTGTAGGGAACTAAGAGATATTGAATCTTGATATGAGGTGCTTAGTTATTGCTAGGGGTGTGATCAAGTTATGGTGAACACTTAATTGTGTTTTTTAAAATCTTGGATTTTTGGGAATTCCTAAAAGATTGTTTCTCCATTTTCCTTCTCCGGTCAAATAGGAAGAGAGAGATGAAGTGTTCCTATTTCTGGTGATGATGAAGAATCCAATTCCTTATAGATTCATCATTGTGATTGTTTCTCCCATAAATTGTTTTATGTTTGTTTTGTATGCATGTGATTGCATCATTGGTATATTCTGATTTGTGTTTAAGTAAATAATTTTTGATTTTATACCTTATACAAATTCAGATGGAGATGAAATTTTCTAACCAATGCAGGTTTGATGGATGTTGAAAAACAATTGTCATTTGATTTGGCAAAAAAAGTTCAACAAAGGGGGAGATTGTAAGGGTAAAATATGGTCGTCCTATTTTCCTCCATTGACTTTATTGTTGTGTCCTTTCTTGGTCCAAAAGCAATGGTAAGAAGTTACCATATTTAATAACTTTCTTGGTCCTAAAGCTATGGTAAGTGTTACCATAATTAAACACTTCCAAAAAGCTCTCGAAGAGACCTTAATTAAATTGATAAAATCTTATGAAAGATTCTTTGACTTAAATTAGGAAACTATATTTGAAAACTAATTGATTTATTTCGTAATCTTTTACCTTTTTGGAGTTGTTGTGTTTTCCTATTTGTGTAAGACTCTAGTTCAAGCATAAATATATGAAGACTTCGAGGCAGACAAACAGAGGTTGAATACACGTTGAAATAATTAAAGAGAGAAGAAGAGCTGTTTAGAATTTGGACAGAATCTGGATGCACCTTCGAATGCAGCTTCATCACGAGCTACATTGGTTGTTTTTGTTATTTGTTTTCTTAAGTTGTTAGGAAGCTTATTTTTTAATCTCACGTTTTCTATATCTTGTTTTTGTGTGTTTTCCTCTCCAGACTTATTGTCTTGTGAGAGGTTTGATATTTTGGTAATTTTACAATTTGTTTTGTTAAACATATAATCCTTTTTTAGTGAAATCTTTTTGGCCATAATGCTGAATCTACAAGTATAGCTTGTAGATTGTTTGATAAACATCTGTGTTTATTATTGTTTTAATTGTTTAAAGTCTTCCGCTGTTAACATATTTGACTTTTTGGTCAATGCACCTCCGGGTGTAGCTACAGTATAAGCTACATCATGAGTCACATTGACAGATTCTGTGAATCTTAACTACTATTGATCCTTCATATTCTACTCGGTGAGAGTATCAAAATGATATATTTATTTGTCAAAATCGAGTTTTTGATGAATAAGATATCAAGACTTAAAATATGGTATTAGAAGTGGGTCATTAGAGTAAAGTACTCACCCAATGCCAATCTAATAATATTATCCCACATTGGTTAAGAAATGATGTTGGTAGTAAAAGTATTCTATATAAGATTGCCACTATTATTAACAATAGAAGAGATTGATAGTAAATGATTAATGATTAATATCACAATATCATATTAACTATTATTTTTAGCTAATGGCTAGAAAATGAAAAAGTTTCAAATCAAGTGATGTGAATATTTGAGGATTCAACAATATCAAAAGTTGAGTGAGATCACACAACCATAGTGCTCCTCGCCAACTTTAAACTTATATATAGATTTGTTCCATACACCAATTTTGCATGCATTTTCAAAAATCCTAAGGTAATAAATCACGATTTCTCTTGTAATTGGCACATAAACAAAATGAGAGGGCCAAAACAATTAATAGTATCAACGATTTGACCTTATAATAATAAGAAAACTAATTAATATAATCAAGTGGTTTAATCACTCAGTAAAGCAAAAAGATTACGGATTAATTCTTGCTTAAAGAGAAAGGGATTGTGGCTTAAGTATGAAGAAAACAATTGTTATAGGAGTAGTTCCTAACACTAACAGACAAATGAACAAATCTGAATTTTCAGTCAAATGATCCTTTGGTGCGCTTACCGTTTAATTAATCACTAACATTATAAAAATACATAAATCTTATTTATTTTGGAATATTCTCTTACTAATCATAAATATACTTCACTAAAAACAACAATTTTTCTTAGATTTTCCGATCACGTGTCTTATACATTACCCTAAAGTAATTACAACTATACGCTTTATCAATTAAAAGACTACAATTAACAAAATTAAGAAGCAAACATAACTTAAAACTGATAAAGTAGGTGTTTTGTCGACTTAACTTAAAATACAATGCTGATTATACTATGCCTACTGCTCAATAAAGACAGAAGATAAGCCATGATAAAGACAGAAGATAAGCCATGATTATACTATGCCTACTGCTCAATAAATCTACTAAATTTTTTACACCGATAGATTAAATATGATATTTTTTAAATAATGATGTAGATATTCCAAATCACCACCAACTTAATCATCTAACGACTCTAACACTAAAACTCGTATTAATAATACAAGCTTTAGCTCGTAATATCATTTGTCTATAATTAATGAAACAAAACTGAAATAATAATAATAATAATATATTTGTCGTTTTTCTAGTATATGATTTGGATTGTGTGTTGGCACATTCTCTTTGTGTCTTTTTTAGGGACTTTTTCTCTCTTTGTTTGTAAAGAATATTTTATAATATTATTTAAAAAGTAAGTTAATTATAAGACGGTCTTGTTGGAAAACTAGTGTTTTTAAGTGAAGTAAATTGGGGTTTTGAGGCACTAATTTATTTGTGAGTCATTTATGTAATGACTATAATAATTGTAGAATTATGTTCTTCTCCGTGAGTACATAAGAATACTATATTTATTTGTCCAATTCGGATATCCGATGAATAAGTTATAGAGGTTTAAAGTAGGACATTTGAAATGTTGGAAGTGGGTTATCCCACATTGGGAAAATGTGAAAAGCTTGAAGGGTTTATATACAAAGGCTTCCTTGGTGTTGGGTAAGCTTGTATAGAAAGTACTATCCCTCCCGCGCCCGCAGGGAGGGTGCAAATCAAGGTCCAATTTGGCTTGGACTGGCGTACTCGTGTGCCTGCACATGTCGGACCAAATTGTGCTACTTAGACAAACATGCCTTTTGCACATTTTTCTTTTGAATTTTTAAATTCAAGTTTTGTAACTCAAGCATTAAAGAGCAGAATAAAACTGTTTTAATGGATAGATTAATTCTGTCTTAATGTCCGCTTTAATTGAGTGGTTAATGGGCATAATCAAAACGGTTTTTTCTAATTAAAACGCTTTGATTCACTGGCCTATATAAAGAAACCATTTTCCACAACAGAGACACACACAAAAAACACGAAATTCCATTCCTCTGATACACTTGCATTAGCATTGCATCTTGATCATCGTCTTTCTTGGCCTCTTGTTTGGTGATAGTCTACAGACATCTATTCAGTTCGCCGGACCTACAGTGCATAGTCATCCGGTTCAGCCGTTGTATCCTGGGAGACGGTCGTCCTGCGTAGAAAACTCCACACACTTACAGGGAGTAGGACGAATAACGTTTCAAGGAAACTGTGTGTTACACAGGCCTCGGTACGTTTTCTTTCCACCAGAAGACATCAGTCTTCCACCGGTAGACTTCGAGTAATGCCACCAGAAGACTTCAGCTTTCCACCGGTAGACCTGTAATACTCTACCGGTAGACATCAGTCCTTCCACCGGTAGACCTTCAGTGCTTCACCAGAAGACCTTCACCAGAAGACCTTTACCAGAAGACCTTCACCAGAAGACCTTGGTTCAAGTCACCAGCAGACTTCCCAATAAGTCATCAGAAGACTTGATTCAAAGCAACTAGCAGTTCAACGGTTTAATTTTGTTTTCGTTATTTAATATCTAATATTATTTTCAATATATATTCTATAAGATTGTATAGGGTTCTACCCAACAATCTTGAAACGTTATTTTTATTTCTGGTTATTATTGTTATTTCAGATAACAATAATCTCTTCTATAGAGAACTCTATAATCTTACAGATTGTTGTCGTATTTCAGATATGACTAACGAGAACAATACCTTAGCTCCTACTACTGGAACTGGAACTGATAAGACTGTGACTGGAAACACTTCGAACTCGAACCCTCATATGACCAATGCTCAAGTGGTGACTGTTCCACAACTACCGGTGAACCATAGTAGAAATTCAAAGGGAAATTGAATTTCAAGCGCCGGCAAAGAAAAGATGTTTGTTTTACTTGACCACACTTCATTTGGCAAGGTTTCTGAAAGAGGATCCGCCAAATGTTGGTGAAGATGCTGATTTCCAAGCCGTTAGTGCTTTGGATGCATGGAATCAAGCTGATTTCCTTTGCAAGAACTATGTACTGAACGGGTTGGAAGACTCGTTGTACGAAGTTTATCGTTTTAAGAAAACGACAAAAGAACTATGGAACTCTCTTGACCACAAGTACACCTCCGAGGATGCTGGGGCCAAGAAGTTCATAGTTGGTAGATTCCTGGATTACAAAATGACAGATGCTAAATCGTACGCCAAGCAGGAGGCGCAAGTGCTTTACTCTGAAATTGAGACAGAGGGGATGAAAATTAGTGAAACCTTCAAGGTGGCTGCAATTATTGAAAAATTGCCTCCAGCTTGGAAGGATTTCAAGAGTTACCTAAATCATAAACGAAAGGAGATGTCTGTTGAACAGCTTGTTGTTCGTCTTCGCATAGAAGAGGACAACAGAGGCAATGATAAGAAGATGGTCACTTCTATGGCTGCTAAAGCCAATGTTGTGGAGCATGGTCAAAGCTCCAAAGGCAAAGGAAAGTTTGCTAGAGCTGGAAAAGGGACAAACCTAGGTCCCAAGGGTGGAGTTTCTAAGAAGAAGTTTCATGGAAACTGCTACAACTGTGGAGGCATGGGTCACAAGTCCACGGTTTGCAAGAAACCAAAGAAGGAGCGTGAAGCCAATCTTGTGGATGGCATTGTTCAAGATGTGTCAGATATTAACCTTGCTGCGGTGATATCTGAAGTCAACTTGGTGGGTTCAAACCCAAATCAGTGGTGGATTGATACTGGTGCCACTAGGCACGTTTGCTCCAACAAGGAGATGTTCAGCACTTTTGAAGCTGCCGAGGATGGAGAAAAGATCTACATGGGAAATTCTGCCACCTCTGATATCAAAGGTCAAGGGAAAGTGATCTTGAAGATGACTTCGGGGAAGGAACTGACTCTCAACAACGTGCTCTATGTGCCTGAGATTCGGAAGAATTTAGTTTTTGGATCTTTGCTTGTGAAGCATGGCTTCCGTGTTGTTTTTGAGTCTGATGTTGTAACTTTGACTAAAAGTGGAATGTTTGTAGGCAAGGGGTATGTTAATGATGGGTTGTTTAAGCTATCTGTAATGGTTGTTAAGCCTAAGAGCAGTAATAATAAGAACAAATCTTTTGTTTACTTGCTTGAGTCTTCCAATTTGTGGCATGGTAGACTAGGACATGTTAATTATGGTACTTTACGTAGACTAATTAACATGGAATGCATACCAAGATTTCAAATTGATAAAAATCACAAGTGTGAAACTTGTGTAGAAGCAAAGTTAACAAGAACGTCCTTCCAATTCTATTGAAAGAAATAGTGAACCACTTGAATTAATTCACACTGATGTGTGTGATTTTAAGTCAACACAATCACGTGGTGGGAACAAATACTTCATAACTTTTGTTGATGATAGCACAAGATTTTGTTATGTGTATCTTCTCAAAAGTAAAGATGAAGCAATAGAGAAGTTTATTCTCTACAAAACTAAAGTTGAGAATCAACTTAACAAGAAGATTAAGATGTTAAGAAGTGACCGTGGAGGTGAATATGAATCACCATTCGCTGAATTTTGCGCTAAGCATGGAATAATTCACGAAACAACAGCACCTTATGCACCTCAACAGAATGGCATTGCAGAACGCAAAAATCGAACTCTTAAAGAGATGATGAATGCCATGTTGTTAAGTTCTGGATTACCACAGCACATGTGGGGAGAAGCTGTTTTAGGTGAAAGTAGGACCAAAAACTGTTGATTGCATATTCATTGGTTATGCAAATAACAGCAGTGCTTATCGGTTTCTTGTGCACGAGTCTAAAATAGAAGACATACACAAGAATACAATAATGGAATCTCGAAATATTTCTTTCTTCGAAGATGTATTTCCTTGTAAGAGAAGCAATGAGTCTAACTCATCTAAACGGGTACATGCTTCGGAAGAAGATGAACATGAAGAGAATGAGCAAGAAGAGGTGGAACCTCGTCGTAGCAAAAGAGGTAGGGTAGAAAAATCTTTTGGTCCAGATTTTCTTACCTACATGCTAGAAAAGTGAACCTCAAAACTACAAAGAGGCCGTGAGTTCCTCTGAGGGACCTCAATGGAAAGAAGCCATTAAAAGTGAGATTGATTCCATTCTTCAAAATCACACTTGGGAACTAGTGGACCTTCCTCAAGGAAGTAAACCATTAGGGTATAAGTGGATTTTCAAGAAGAAAATGAAAGTAGATGGAACAATTGATAAGTATAAGGCCAGACTTGTAATTAAAGATTACAGACAACGTGAAGGCCTTGATTACTTTGATACTTATTCTCCTGTTTCGAGAATAACCTCCATTAGATTAGTACTTGCTATTGCCGCATTGCGAAATCTAGAAGTACACCAAATGGATGTAAAAACTGCATTTCTAAATGGTGATTTAGAAGAGGAGATTTACATGGAACAACCAGAGGGGTTTTCTGCTCCAGGGCAAGAAAACAAAGTGAGCAAGTTGGTTAAGTCTTTGTATGGCTTAAAACAAGCACCAAAACAATGACATGAGAAATTTGATAATGCCATGTTGGGTTGTGGATTTAAAATCAATGAATGTGATAAATGTGTATATGTAAAAGACACTGAAAATGGCTATGTCATTTTATGTCTTTACGTAGACGACATGCTTGTCATTGGCAGCAATGATAATATGATCAAATCCACAAAAGACATGTTAAACTCGAAATTTGACATGAAAGATATGGGGTTAGCTGATATAATCCTTGGTGTTAAAGTTTCTAGAATTTCAAGTGGACTTATTTTAAGTCAGTCACATTATGTGGATAAAATTCTAGAGAAGTTTAGCAAGGATGACATTGCGATAGCTAGAACTCCTATTGACACAAGTCAACATCTATCAAAGAATAAAGGTGAGACTGTTTCTCAAATAGAATACTCAAGAATCATAGGAAGTCTGATGTACTTAATGAGTTGTACAAGACCAGACATTGCCTATGCTGTGAGTAGGCTAAGTAGATATACGAGTAATCCTGGGATTGATCACTGGAAAGCGATAGTCAGAATACTAAGGTACTTAAGATATACTCGTGATTATGGACTGCACTATACAAGAGATCCAGCAGTGATTGAAGGATATACAGATGTTAATTGGATCTCTGATATTAAAGACTCAAGGTCTACTAATGGATTTGTATTCACTTTGGCAGGTGCAACCATATCATGGAAATCTTCTAAACAGACTGTAATAGCTAGATCCACGATGGAGTCTGAGTTTATAGCTCTAGATAAAAGTGGTGAAAAAGCTGAATGGCTACGCTAATTTATAGAAGATATTCCACCGGTAGACTTCCAAGATCGCCACTGAAGACATCGATCTTCCACCCGGTAGACTTCCAAGATCGCCACCGAAGACTTTCACTTTCCACCCAGACTGCAATACTTCTACCCAGACATCGGCCTTCCACCGGTAGACCTTCAGTGCTTCACCAGAAGACCTTCACCATAAGACCTTCACCAGAAGACCTTGGTTCAAGTCACCAGCAGACTTCCCAATAAGTCATCAGAAGACTTGATTCTAAGCAACTAGCAGTTCAACGGTTTAATTTTGTTTTCGTTATTTAATATCTAATATTATTTTCAATATATATTCTATAAGATTGTATAGGGTTCTACCCAATAGGTCTTTTAGATCTTAATTACTCCTTTCTTTACGAGCAAAGAATTTCTGTTCAAAAGTCAATTTTTTTAAAAAAATGACATTTTTAGCGGTCTATTAAAAATAAAAAGACACTTTTATGCCTTAATTTTTGAAATTGGACTCTTTACCTAGAACAGAAGGAGTAATTCGTAAGATAGAGCCTCACTCTCTCACAGACACGCAGTGTGCCGAGTAATATTTCAAATTATAAAGCATGTAATTGTTCTTAGTGAAGTAGACTTTTTACCTGGAACGGAGAGAATATAATTTATTATTCCACATTACCAAAAATTGTACTGCCTCCGTTTCTAAACAATTATTATTTTTTGTTCGTTCTAAAATAATTGTTCTATTTCAAAACTTTATAATTTAATTAGAGTGACCCTAAATGCAACACAAAAAACACTAAATATTACATTCACTAAAAAAATCTAATTACTAATTAATCATTTTTATAAAAAGTGGCCTTAAATACAACACAAAAAACACTAAATGTAACATCCATTTAAGGGTCAAACTACTAATTAATCTTCTTATAAAAAATAGTTACAACTTACGCTAAACTCTAAATACAAATTTTTTCTCTTATAAAATAAAGTTATATCAGCTTTGAATACTGATATACCTCAAACCCTTCGTTACAATTAACCATAAACTTTTATTCTACTTTCTAACAATTTTTTAATGAATTTTGATCAGAATAACAACATTTCATGTTGATTCTTGTTTAACGGTAAGCTCTTACCTACATTGTATTTAATATACGTTATATATTTCTTTCTTTCTATATTAAAAAAACAAATTTCAAAGTTGAAAAAAAAACGATTGTGTCAAAAACAATTGGAAAAAGTGGCTTAAGCGATTTTTTTTGTTAAAAAGCCAAAAAAATTTGGCAACTTTTGTGTTAAAAAACCAAAAAATCTGGCAAGCTGTTTTGTTAAAAAGCCAAAATACATGCTGATTATTTTGTTAAAAAAATCAAAAAATCTGGCGACTGCTTTGTTAAAAGACCAAAATATATGACGACTGTATTGTTAAAAAACCAAAAAACCTGGCGATCGTATTGTTAAAAAACCAAAATACTTGGTAACTGTTTTGTTAAAAAGCCAAAACATCTGGCGATTTTGTTAACAGGCCAAAATACTTGCCACTGTAGTGTTAAAAAACCAAAATACCTGGCGACTTTGTTGTCAAATATTTTTTCTGAACGATTGTGTTTTTTTTTTGCCGTAAGAGAGCATGGCGATTCTTTTTAAAAAATTGTGATATCTTTTGCGATTTTTTTTTGGAAAAATGTGATATTTCTTGGCTATTTTTTTTTCGTTTTTCACAACTATTTTTTTAAAACCGAAAATTGAAAAATAGATTTTCTGCAAAATGAAAAAAATATTTTTTTTTGAAGGAGGACAGTTTGGTAACTCGACAAAATGTTTTTTTATTTAAATTCATAGGAGGATAGTTTGGTAACTGGACATCTTAAGTAGTATGATATTGAGTGTTTTTGGTTATAGCATTTAGGGGTTTTGTTTAATTATGATCATATGCACAAGCACATTAAATGAAACCACACATTATATCAATATTTGTAATATAGTTAATTACTTTTTCTTAAAAATACACGTAATAAAAGTGGATAATTATTTAGGAACGGAAGGAGTTAATTACATTGTTTTCTTAGAACATTGGATTAGCTACTTATTATGCCAAGTGTGTTGCATAGAATCTATGGACTAATTCTTGATTTTTATTCTTAGCTTTAATAAGTTTACTTATCAAGCGATAGTTAGTAAAATATGCGTATAATATAGGTATATATGAATAATAACACAAAAATGTTTATCATACTCAAACCAAATTTAATTAAAAATATTTTGTAGTTTTTGCACAATAAAAACCTTAAACGTATTGTATTTCAAATACTACCCCCGTTTTCAAATTAGCGTCCTCCTTTCTTTTTTTCATCTGTTCTTAAATAATTGTTCTCTTTCAAAAAATTTCATTTTAGGAAAACACTTTTACCACTCTATTCTTACTTTTTTTACATACTTTAATTATAACCACATACTCAAGGATATTAAATGAAACCATACATTTCACCAATATTTATAATACGGTGAATTACTTTTTCTAAAACGGTTTAATGATTCAAAAATGACAATATTTTGAAAACCGAGGGAGTATAAAACTTGAGTAAGTTACAATATTTTGATAATAATTGCTTAATTTAATTATTCAGTTTATGTTATTAATCTTTTGCAGATTGATAAAATAAGTTATTTAGCATGAGAATATGGATAATGAGGTAGTAGCTTTATTGGTTATTGCTCATATTTTTTAAATACTCATATTTATTCTAGTATTGGGTTAGCTTCACTTGAAAGTTGAAAATGATTGAACAATCAAGTGGTATTGTGCAACTCTTTGCGTCATTTGGTAACGTCATTTGGTAACGTTATTTGGATTCATCCAACACTAAGTATTAGCATCTGTTCAGTGTTCACCCCAACGAATATTGCATTTTTCTTACAGAAGTCAACTTCCCCAAATTGCTTATTTTGTTCATTATTTCTTCTTCATCCGCGACTAATCTGTTTCTCCTTTAAATTAGTGTTTGTATAGGAATCAAAATATTGTCGGCACGAAAAATGATCATTGTCAATTTGTCAGTGACTCAGTGGGAGCCTGGAGGGGACCTATAAAGAACGGCTCCCTCCATTTCCGACAAATATTCAACTATTTAATATTAGGATGTTTGATTTAAAAACTCTATTTTTAAAAATTAAGGCATAAAAATGTTATTATATTACTAATGAGTTATTAAAACTGTCATTTTATTAAAAAACGATGTGGTAAAAATGCAGCTTGAACCGTTCGTGTGATGGGTAGAATATTTAGGATTGATCTGCTTCCTTGAACCTGATTAAGATCACGAAAACTTTAGTGGAAGTGTAAGGCTTGGTCTCGTGAAACCACTCCAGCGTGAAAGTAAGTATCGTGTGAGAAAGTCAAAAAACAATTTGACAAAGGTTCTAGACTCAAGAAAGAGTGTGTACCTTATTTGTAGTTTATGGAGGGGTATTTATAGGCCCCTAATGACCTAGAATCCTGGTGGGATTTAGTTTCCATAGTTACCTAGCCAATCAATGATGGACTCCCTAAATTGTAGGCACGATAGGCGGTTGACTGCGTAAATGTAGGAGCAGATAAGGCAAGTGTCCTGCTCAGATAAGGAAACCTTTGACTTGTCTTATGGAGCAAGTTTCTAGAGTTTCCTGCTCGATGCGTGCCCGGGCGAGCAAGGCTTTGCCCAGCTAACTGGTGTAGACTGATTTGAGGTAAGTGTAGATTTCAGGCGTGACCCCTGGTCGGACAGGCAATGCCAGTGCTCGACCAGGTTTGGATGGGATGAATCTGATTCTTTGCCCGGTGTGAGTGTGGTCCCCGGGCATGGCCCCTAGTCGGGCAGGTAAGGCCTGTGCCTGACCAGGTTTAGACGGGAGTTGTTTTGCTCATTGCTCGATACCTTGGTAGCTTTGTCCGCTAGGCCGGTAGGTCCCTTACTAATTATGCTTGTGACTGGCACGTGATGATTACTCGTGCTTTGCTCGTGACCCGTCTTGGACTGGGCACATTAGTGCCCCCTAACTCCTTGTCTGGCGAGTATTCATGCTCGGAGCGAGGAGCGTATATGATGGATGATGTTGCTCTGGCTATGGGCTCCAACACTTATGAATTTTTTGAGAAAAAGATGGAGGATTGGGAGAGAAGGTTTACAGAAGGTTTTGGAACCTCGATGGAAGACAGCTGGAGTGTGCAGAGGAAGCTTGTCGTTGAGAGTACATAGGGCGAGTAGGCGTGGGGCGCGTGAGCCGTCAGGATGAAATGTGATTTGATGGGGCGTGGCTTCCGAAGCGCCACATTTAATGCGAGCTTGCTTTATGACGTCGCCTGTCCTTCCAGACGCCGTTTCAGCCTCCGCTTTTCCCCCAAAAACCTGAAGTGTCCGCCTATAAAAGGCAAACCGTTATCCCTCTTTTCTCTTTTACCGCTTCTGAGCTTTAGAGAGAAGATTTTCTGGTGCGTTTTTTATGTCGCTGCCCTGAGCGTTCCCAGATTCCGGTGCCTCTGCCTTCCAACTCCGACAATTCGTTTTCCTTCAGCGTTCCAGGACTTCCCGTTTCCAGATTCCGATCAAAGTTTGCTTCTGAAGTTTGTGATTCTCCCCTGTCTTCGGTTTCATCGGTCCATCCCCCAGAATCTTTGAAGAAAAACCCACATTCGTTTTCGACAGTAAGTTTCTCCTCATGCTTTTCTGGTATGTTTTTTTATTTTTCTGGGTTTGATAAGGGTTTCTAGGTTTATTCTCTTCCTCTTCATATATTTCTGGGTAGGAAGCTCAAGATTAGAATCGGCCCTTAGATAGAGATTGAGGAAAAGACCAAGTGGTCTTGCTCGCTAGGCGAGCATGGCCCCTTGGTGTACCTAGACTTAGGAATTTTCCCTTTTTTGCTTTATCGGTTATCTGGGCAGAACATTGACTTTCCTTCCTCGATCTCTTTTGTAGATGTCTGATATTTTAGAAAATGATCGTGAAGACTTCAGTTATGGCGGGAAAAATGATTCTCTGAGTAGCGAGAGAAGTCCCCTAGTTGATTATATGCTAGAAGAGGGAGAGGAATCCATGGCCGGATAGAATGAACCTAGGCGCGTGGCCCCTCCAATAGTTGATCTGGTTGACTCCTCGTGGTCACTTGTAGAGAGGTGTTCTTGGCAATTTGGCCCAACAAGGCGGAACAATCGCAGAATATGGTTGGGGAGGTCGACCTGAGCAAGGAGAGGCGATTGGAGGGGCCTCATAGTATGACGAAGCAGATGACGTGCCCCTTGCCCGCGCATGGAGAAAACTGGCCGCACTCAAGTGGAGGCCACGCTTGAGGATGAAGCAGATGATGTGCCTCTTTCACGTCGTATAAAGAAAAATGACCACATTCAAGTGGAGGCCACGATTGAAGAGGCCATGGAGGAAGACGACAACAAGCCTGACTGGTATGTGAATGTCGATGAGATTCGGTACACTGCTTACTAGGTCGCACTGGATCCGGATGATAAGGTGATGACCTGGATCACTTCTCTCGGGATAGACTCCGCTTACTACAGGGCGAGCAACATGGACGTGCCCAGGGGAGTAGTGGTATCCCGTGAGCAAGGGAATGAACTCCTGTTTATTGCCGACATCTTCCGAGTTGGACTGTGCCTTCCGCTAGAGCCTTTCTTGGTGGATTTTTTGCTTGAGACCAAAGTTGTGCCTTGTGACTCGATGCTGAACACTGTCCAAGCGATCACGGCCTTCACGGTTGCTTGCCGCTTGCTGGGCTTCAAGCCGAACATGTTTTTGCTCCTCAAGTTATTTATCTTCACCCCGAGCATAAGTGGACGAATTGGAGTGAGGTCCAACTCCAACTTTTTGAGGCTTTTATCCGACGTCCCTGGGAAGGTTGAGGCCTGGGATAGGAAGGTCCTTTTTATTGAATCTTGGGTTGGATGGCCATTTGTGCCCACGGCAACCGGCGAAATGAAAATCCCTAAGATCTCCTAGCAAGACTTCAACTCGGGGGAGATTTCCCGCCTCGCTGCGTTGAAGGCTGCCCTTGGGGTTATTGAGGAAAATGAGAAGCGGATAGGCCAGCAATTCTTGCTCGATTGGAAGGAGCTGGTATGTAACCACGCAACCTATGCCTGGGTGACGTGATGCGAGCAGAAGTTCCTGGGGTGGAGCCCCTCTTGATTCATGCGCCTGAGAGGCCCCATCCGTACTGGGTTGATTGCCACGGGTAGATATTCAAACACGAGTGCATAGAGTGTCAACGGTTGGCCCTAGCGCGAACTGGCAGCGGCCAGCTTACGAGGACAAAAACAGTTGCTCGTTAATTGGGAACATGCTTCAATTTCTGTTTTGATCAACTTTAATTTGTAACAGTATTGGTCGTGCTTTGTGTTGTTTTAGGGATGAAGAACTTGGCCCTGCTGAAGAATAGGAAGAAGCAAGCTGAACAGCGGGCTGCCGATTTGAAGGCCAATGAGCCCGTGGCCTTGCCCAAGGTCCCATTCTGTCCGCCAGCAAAGAAAACCTCGGCCTCGGGTAAGGCCTCGAGTCCGGTCAAGAAGGCAGTTGCTCCCAAAGTCGTTGTCTCTGTGCAAAAAGAGGTCGTTGTCGATAAGGCCGCCAAGGCCCCTGCTACCAACATCCCCGTGGTCCCTGCTGCCAAGGATTCCAAGGCGACGGGAAAAGAAGGAAGAGCCCCTCTCCTCCTCCTGCCCCTACTCAAAGCTGGGTGGCTACTTGGAGGCAGGCCGACTTCAAAATACCTTACACCACCAGTGTTACCCGGGCGCTTGTGAAGGAAATTTATGGGGATGCCCCATCGCTAGGGGGCATCGATCTGCATGCCCGTGGGAGCCCGGAAATCCTGGTGGGCAAGGGCATTATCGAGCGGTCCCTGCATGATGTCCTGGCAGAAGATCGGGACACCTCCGGCCATGTCCTGGTAGGTAACGTAGGTCTCTGCTTGAGCGAGGTAAACAACAGACTGTAGCTTGATTTCTGTTTTCTTCATTTATTCTTATGCTAATTGTTTATTCCCTATCTGCAGATCGCTACAGCTGGAGGCAAATGATGCTGCTGCGAAGCAGAAGGAATCAGAATTGTTTGAGCGCAACTTGCTGCTGACTGCCCAAAACAGCACTTTGGTCGCTGAGAAAACCGAACTGGTTGGCCAGATGAAGAAAAATCAGGCCGATCTGGAGAAGGGGCAAGATACTTTGGCTGCGGTTACCAAACAAAGGGACTCGCTGCAGGTGGAGCAAGATGCCCTGAAGATGCAGGCCGTCAAGGATGCGAACATGGTGGCTGACTTGATGGTGAAACTGTCCGCTGCCAGGGAGACGGCGTTGGAGGATTCCAAGAGCTCTCCGGCCTTTGAAGATGCTGTGGATGCGGCTATTGTGCCTTACTCCGTGCATGGCACTAATCACATTCTGAGGATGCTCGGGGCCATGGCGGGGTAGGGATGACGACAATGGCTGAATGGGTTGTGCTCAACTCGTACGCCGACGTTGCCCGCCAGTTTCATCATCTGGTTCCTTACACCAAGGACGAACTGGAGACCCTTGCTAAGGGGGACGGAGAGGCTGGGCGAGAGCCTTGGATCATGTCTACTCCTTTGGATGTGAACGTCTGCTCGCTAATCCAGACCTTGGAGTCTGAGGATGAGACACTGAACGAGAGCAAGCAGATGGAGGCGGAAGGCACAACCAAGATTGCTGAGGATGAAGCTGCCCGGAAAGAGCTGAACCTTCAGTATGAAATGCTATACCGGACAAGCGCCAAAGATCTTCCTCCCCCTCCAGACCAGGTTTAAACTAGGAATACATGTTTTGTTCGGCCTGCGAGCCATTATTTTTGAATCCAAATTGTAATTCTTTCCACGTTGATGAATAGAGAACCTCTTTTGTTTGACAACTGCTTCTTTAGTTGCATTTTTTCCTGCACTTTGTTTAGCACTAGAACGTATGTGTATGAACTGATCATAACATGCATAATATAAACATAACTAATTTGGCCTGCAAAACTCATGCAATTATTAACTTAAAAATAATAAGGCTAATTAAGCAAGCTTATTATTTGAGTTGGAAAGCACGCGAGCAGATGTTCCTATCCAAATTATGGGCTTAGATCTGGCCAATGCTTTGGGCAGGTGTAGACACCCCAATTTCGTACCCCCAATATGTGACTCTGGCATGTGATATCAAGAACTGTTTAAACTTAACAAATGTCAAGTTACAGGAGTTAAAAATGCGAAAGGCAAAGCAGGATGTGCGAAACAGTAAAATGCGAGGGATAAAAGAGCAAAATTTGAAAGTGAAACAGTGCCCTGGCGCGGCGCCAAGAAGAGGGTGTGTTCGCGCCCAAGGTCCTACAGGAGCCCTCCCAGTTAACGGATTGTGTAAGTTCGGAAGCTCAGTGTACAAGGAATTTGAGCGTATAGAGAGGATATGTTATCCCCGATGAGTTCTCTCCTTCAGCTATAAATACAGGCTTCGGGACTCACTTTCAGACCCCGGAAAGAAACTGAGAGAAACGCCGATAAAATTTCTCTGCGTCGTCCTAACGCTGAGAAATATAGAGAGTGAAGTGAGATAGGGAGTGGTCAGCCTATAAAGCCTCTAAACCCTGCCAAAACTCCGCCAAACCAAAAACCCACTGATTAAAGTGATCCCTAGCCTTTTAATTAGGTATCCACACTATTTCTCCGGCCCAAAAACCATGAAGTAAACCGTTACTCTGCCCGAGTAAATAGGCTGAAACCACAAAAAATAAGTTGTTATTCCGCCCAAATAAATAGGCCAAAACCACCAAAAACAAGCCGTCACTCTGCCCAAGTAAGCAAGCTAAAACCACAAAAAATAAGCCGTTACTCTGCCCAAATCGCAGCAACAGCAGCAAAAAAGTCTCCCTCTCTCGAGAAGGACAGAGCGAGCACCCTCCGCTCTAAAAGGTAATAGCCTTTAAGGGCGTTATTTTTATAAAAGTTATTCTTTATATTCGGCCCAATGTAGGAAATATAAGCTGTTGTGCTGTTCGGATTTAGTTAGAAAAAACTATGTGAAAGAGCCGTTATAATGACCAAATATTTTGAAGTATATCTGTAATTATTGTAAGGAGACGGCTGCAAGTCCGTAAATAATGTAGCCGCGGATGTATTTGCTTTTATTTTCTTGTCTTTTAATGCTTTGTTTATTTTCTAAATAAATATAACAAAAAGCATACTTTAGCCAAAAACCGCTTTTGAGACCGAAAGGGCGAGTTGGGTGCCTAGCACCTCCCCAACTCGTAACTTAGCCTCCGAACCCGTTTTGCAATCTCTGGTTTTTCTTTTCTTTTGGTTTGACTTTTTTTTTTGCCTTAAAATAAAGATGGCGACTCTATAAAACATTTTGGATCCAATGGGGCGTCGCAACACTCCTTTTTTCCACTTTTTCGTTTTCCCCTAAAAAAGGGAGAATGAGAATCAGAGGGTGATGCATTCCTATATCCATGTATCCCCCAAACAAGGGATAAGTTGATGCAAAAAACCCAAAGCACCCATAGTGATCCGAAATAGGCTATAAGGCTATTTTCATAAAATCTATAGTGGGGCATCGCAACATCCTTTTTTGCATTTTTCTGTTTTCCCCTAAAAAAGAGAGAATGAGAATGAAAGGGTGATGTATTCCTATATCCTGGTATCCCCTAAACAAGAGATAACTTGATGCAGGAAGCCCAAAGCTCCCATATTGGACCAAAAATCCACTAAAATCAACCTAGGCGTATTCCAACGCGCTATTTTAGACATCACTTCTCTCGCACTTTTAATTTCGTTTTCCCCTAAACAAGGGAAGATGGAATGAGAGCAGTGGTGTCCTGCATCCGCACGTAAGCCACCCCTATCCAAGGGTGTGCGGGGCGCGGGGCATCCTGGGCGACCCACAGCAGACAGGACATATGTGCCTGCCCGGTCTAAGTGCTTGGCTCTGACCAAGGTTTTGAGCGAGCATGACCCCTATTGCTCTGGAGCGAGCATCTTGAAGACTACCTAATGGGCAGGGCCCTACTCTGAGCGGTAACTAGCAATCGGGCACGACCCTGTCCGACGTTTGTACGTCGAAGCTGTTGCTAGTATATCAACTAGGTATAGAGATATACGACTAACAGTGTTGCTCGGTCACTATAGGAATCCGAGGTAGTTAGCCGCTACCTTGTGGGCATGCCCCCTACCGCCTAGCGGGCATCCAACTACGTGAATTGGGCATGGCCCTATCTTGCTTACGGAGAGGATAAGATATGTCCACAAATACTCGGGTATAGTGGAAGGTTGACCGGGCACAGCCCTATTTGCTTGGCTAGCGAGCGGATTTAGTCAAGCAATCCGAAAATAATTGATAAATGAGGAGTAGATAACTTGAATGAAAGAAAAAGAAACTTGCCTTTTATTTATCAATGATAGTGACCCTCAACAGGGCTGAGGGTCTTGCCCGTTTACATATAGAAAACTGGCTCAATGATAATACTTTTTAAATGATCAGCGTGTCAGGGATGCTTTAGGTCTATGCCCTCCTGTGTCCGCAGTGTGTAGGTGCTCTCTCTGATTATCCCAATAACTTGAAAAGGCCCTTCCCAGTTAGGAGAGAGTTTTCCATTTTCTGCCCGATGACTGGTGACCTCGATTTTTCTAAGTACCCAGTCCTCGACCATAAATGCTCTTCCCCGGACCTTTTTTCGTGGTGAGCTTTTGCTCGCTGCTTGTAATTGACCATCCTCAACTGTGCATCCAACCTTCTTTCTTCGAGAAGGTCAAGGTCTATTGCTCAAGTCATTTCATTGTTTTGTTCGTTGTAGTGGGAAACTCGGTAGCTAGGCAAGGCCATTTCTACGGGGATCATGGCTTCAGATCCGTAGGTGAGCACAAACGGAGTTTCCCCTATTGGGCCTCGGACATTGGTTCTGACCATCCAAAAAGTTGACTGTAGCTCTTCTGCCCATTTTCCAGCTCGTCGCTCTAGATTTTTTTAGAGCGTGTAAGACTTGCCTGTTCCCGGCTCAACTTGTCCGTTGCCTTGTAGATAAGCAACGGATGATTGCCAATGTCTGACACCCAAACGTGTACGCTAGGCTGTGAACTTTTCCGAGAATTGGGTGCCGTGGGAGGCCGAATCTGCACCATATTTGGTTGTGGAAGAACTTGATGATATTTGCCTCAGAAATCTTGGCCAGTGGCTTCGCTTCAATTCATTTTGTGAAATAATCGATAATGACGACTGCGTACTTGTATTTGTACTGTGCCAAAGGAAACGGACCGATCAAGTCGATTCCCCACATGTCGAATGACCAGGCCGCAACGACTGTAGTTTGTACGGTGGATGGGAGCCTTGGTATGTCCGCGTCTCTCCTGAGCGTGATCCAATAGTACCCTGCGCGTAAAACCTTTTCTGCTAGGGCTCTGGTGCCCACGTGGCCACCGCATTCTCCTTCACGGACCTCGTATAAAACATCCTAAATTAATTCCGGGGGGACACAGCGAAGCATAGGTCTGACCTTAGATCGCTTGTATAGAATTTCCCCTGACTATCGAGTATCTGCACGCTTGGTTTCTAACCGTGGCGGCTTTGACTTTATCTGCTGGGAGGACCCCTTGCTTGATGTAGTCCTTGTAGTCATCAATCCAAATTCTGACCGCTGGCTCAATGTCCATTAGTACTGGTCTATCGATGGCCGGAGTTTCCAAGTGCTCGATCATGATAGACGGATTCTGTAATGCCATGTTCGCTTCAGCGATCTTGGACAAGTAGTCTGCTCGCATGTTGTCTGCTCTATAAATTATAATGATCTCCCAAAACCTGAATTTCTTCAAGATTTCCTTGACAAGTTCACAGTATTTGACTAGGGAAGGGTGATGCACCATGTACTCCCCCTGGACTTGGTTCACTACTAGTTGTGAGTCCGAGTACACTATGACCGCTTCTACGCCCATGTCGGCTGCGCGTTCAAGACCAACGATCATCGTTTCGTATTCGACCACGTTGATAGAGGCAGGGAACTTGAATCGGATGGCCAATTCGAACTCTGTAATCTAGTCAGGAGCTATGAGAATGATGTCAGCTCTGCTCCTGACCTTGCCCGTTGCACCGACTACATAAAGGTCCCAACAGTAGGTCGGCCGAGGCTGAGGAAGCTGCTCGTTCCCGGTCTCTATTGGTTGTTGAGCTTCAGATTCCTCTTGCTGAGTGAAGCTTGTTTCCACCAAAAAGTCGGTCAAGGCTTGGGCTTTAATTGCCTGCCTGGGCAGGTAGTCGATGTGGAATTCAGTTAGCTCGATTGACCAGTTGAGTAGTCCACCCAATGAATCGGGCCTGTGGAGGACTTTGCGCAGTGGCGCGTCTGTGTACACTATTATTACATGTGCAGAAAAATAAGCCCTTAGCTTTCGGCAGGTATGACGAGCGAGTAAGCTAATTTTTCTACAGTAAATAACGACCCTCAATAGGACTGAGGGCCTTTGATACATAGTACACATGTTTTTGAATTCCTACCTCCTCCCTAACTAAAACAGCAGCTCTGACCTAGTCGTGGCTGCCGCCAGATACGTCTGAGGGCTCCCGGGTATGGGGCTGCTAAGGAGCGGCGGTTTGCCAAGATATTCCCTGAGCTGCTCGAGGGCTTTGGCACATTCTTTGTTCCATTCGAACCCTTTGTTGCCACACAAGACCTTGAAGAATGGAAAGCATTTCTCCGCTGACCGAGAGATGAAGCGACCAAGGGCAATGATTCTGCCGTTTAGTTATTGAATGTGCTTGATACAGTAAGGCTGCTCCATCTCGAGCAAAGCCTGGATCTTCCTCGGATTTGCCTCTATCCCGCGCTGGTTGACCATAAATCCCAGAAATTTCCCTGCTCAGACCCCGAACGCGCACTTGCTCGGATTCAGCTTCATATTGTGTCTGTACACATTGGCAAACGTTTCTGCTAGGTCTAGAGTGTGGTCGTGGCCTTTGGTTTTGATGATGTTAGTCCCAATGGGCACAATAATAAGCTAGAAAGGGGGTTGAATAGCTTATTAACACTTAAAACTTTTTGTAAAGATTCCTAAAACAAGCACTCGCAATCTATTGAAAAAAGATTGAAGTAGCAGAAGTCTTGTAAGGAAGACAGACTAAGTCTGCAGGTGAAGCACTACCGGTAGACTTAGCTGGTTACTCAAGTTTGCTGCTAAAGGAATAAGTTTAACAGATATGAAAACAGTGTAAAACTGTAAGTAAAGAACACAAGTATTTTGAGATGGTTCGCACTATAAAGAGTGCTACGTCCACCACCAAGGTAGTCAACCTTGGATTTAAATATGCACTATGTTTTCCACTAGTTCTATTACAAAATTGTCTAATGGATCGTGTACAAAATATTTGACTTGTGTTCGGGGTTGGGGAAATTGAATATCTGAAAAGTAAAATATTCAATGTGCAGAAGAATAGTAGAAAGAACAACAATAAGAAGCAAATGATTAACAGTTGATGCAAATCTCTTTGTTGTTGTCGAGGACTTCTTTGAATAGTTGATGATCTATTGAATGCACTGAATATATAAAGCTTGATGTTGTTGGATCGATTCAGAGCGTTGTTTTTCTTCAGTCTTTAATGACAGTATTTATAGCTGGGCATTCTTGAGATCGTTGGAGAAGACGAAGTGAGTAACAACTCTATTAGGTTGAATGCATTAAATGCCTGGAGCTGTCTTGGTGATTTCGTCTTCAACTGATGCTGAGCAGGGAATGGCAAAGAGTTGTTTGCAGCAACGGGCAGGTGAGCAATCAGTGTTGCAGACCTGCAATAGTTGGTACAGTTTATATGTGTCAGTCTGTTCACATGCTCTGTCACTTTTCAGGAGGCAAAAGTCTTCATGCTTTTTCGGAAAAGTTGGAGGGACGTGTCTGACAAGTCAAGCGCTGATCTAGAGATAATTTAAATTCAAATTCAAACTGAATTAGACTGAATTAAAATAATCCACCAAAGCTTGATGTATTGAAAAGTTTTGGACATGTCATGTAGTCCGAGTGCAGAAGAGATCTGCTGCTGGAGGCTGCTTGAAGTCTTCTGGTGAAGCATTCAGCCGAAGTCTTTCGCTGAACCTGTGAAGACTATAAAAACTATTCTAAAACAAAGTTGTATACTTAGTTGCCACGCTAGCTGATACCCAGCCCATTTAGCCACTAAGTATAGAACCTAATATAATGAATGAACAAATGCAAATCAAGATATAGTGAAAAACAACAAATGACCATGTCATCGATGTAAGCCTCCATGTTTTTGCCGAGCTGGGAGCCAGAGACCTTGTTGACCATGTGTTGGTACGTGGCCCATACATTCTTCAGCCTGAAGGGCATCATCTTATAGCAGTAAAGATCCCCGACTGCCCGGAAAGCTGTTTTCGCTTTATCTTGCTCGTTCATCTCGACTTGGTGGTATCCTGAGTACGCATCCAGGAAGCTTAGCATTTCAAACCCGGCTATGGCATCCATGAGCACATCAATGCGTGGCAGCGGGTAGCAATCTTTCGGGCAGACTTTGTTAAGGCTCGTGAAGTCGACGTACATGTGCCATTTGTCGTTAGCCTTTTTGACCATCACCACATTGGCCATCCAAATCGGATACTGGATTTTCTCGATGATGTCAGCTTTCAAAAGTTTCTCGACCTTTGTTTTGATCGCTGTATTCTTCTCTGGGGAATACTGCCTTGGCCGTTGCTGAATAGGCGAAAAAGTAGGATCCACGTTCAGGTTGTGGCGGGCAACATTCTCGTTGATCCCCTGCATGTCTTCGACAGTCCATGCGAATACATCCAGACTGTTCTTAAGTAGCTCGATCAATTTGTCCTGAGTTCCGTGAGGCATGGCCTTCCCGATCTTGGTCTTCTGCTCGGGATAAGCCAGGTTGATGATAATTTCTTCCAACTCATCATGTACATGGAATTCAGGTTCATCCCGGACTTGCAGAGTATCCATCTCAATTTCTTGTGCCTCGGGATGCCAGGCCTTACGTCTAGAGACTGTTGGTGATGGAGTGTGCTCGGCCTCGTCGACCTGCATTGGTACCGTTGTTCCAGAGGATTCCCCGAGCACAATATTGTTAATGGAGACTGGGCCCGGTGTAATGCTGGTAGTGGGTTCCTTCTCAGGAATTGTGGTTGTTTGCTTAGGAATGTCCACGATCAGCCTCTGTTTCTTCCTCTAGGAATCCTGGACATACTCCCACATTGCCAATGGCTTGCTATTAAGCATACCCATTCCATCCTCGGTATAGAATTTTGCCTTTTGGTGAGGTATAGAGGTTACTATATGGAACTTGGCCATGGCCGGGGCGCCAAGGATGCAATAGTAAGTAGATTTGAGATCGACTACTAGAAATGTGATCATCTCAGTCCGGGTTTGTGCCTCGTCTCCCATGAAGACTTCGAGCTCAATGGTGCTCTTGACGCTCATTTGGTGATTGGTGAATCCTTCAAGCTTTCCCAGGTACGGTTTGAGTTGGATGCCTGATAACTCTAACCCTTGAAGCAGGAGTAGTACATGATGTCTCTGCACACTCCGGTGTCGAGTAGCACCCTATGAGCTTGCTAGTTGTTCACAAGGCAAAAAATGACCAGCGGCTGCTCGGATACTAGAGGGGTGCTCGCTAGCTCGCTGCAGGTAAAGTAGATGTTGGGTTCACTTGCCCGTTGTACCGTAGGGAGTACACGACCTTAGATAGGGAGTATATATGAGTAGAGTGTACAATTTAAGTGGATTTACTAGTAATTTGATAGGTCAACTGAATAATTTATGAGTAGAGTGTACAATTTTAGATGGATTTAGAGTTTTGATGGGCTAACAAAATAATTTATTAAGTAGTTCGATGAACTAACTGAATAATTTATACGTAGTCAAGAATTTGTAGACGGGAATATTAGAGCTCGATGGTTTAACTGAATAATTTATGAGTAGGTCGAAGGTCTAACTAAATAATTTACGAATAGAGCGACTAATTTATAAAAGATGAGATTAAAGTTTGATGACCTAATGAATAATTTATGAATATGATGCATGACCTACATGTCGAGGGTAGCCCCTAAGGGGATGGTCCAGTGGTAGACATGGGGCTTCATAATGTGTGAGATCTCAAGTTCGATTCCTTCCTATGCCCCCCTTAGGAGGAAAAAAAAAATTATAAAAAAAAAAAAAAAAACATGTCGAGGGTATTAGAGTTCAACGATCTCTATGAATAAACAACGAGTAAGGTTATTTCGAAATAGTTGGGTGGCCCATAAGATCATTTTCCCTATAGGCAAAACACACAAACGGGCCACCCAACTTTGGATCATATTGCAATCCGGCCACCGAAAGTTTGGTTCATCTATTTTGGCCACCCTACTTTAGTTCTGTTGCAAGCCGCCCCATTTTTTGGATGGCCGTTAGATTTCGCCGTTAAATCATGTTAAATGTCTATTTTACCCCTGTAAATATCAATAATAGAACAATTATATTTAAAAGGGGTGAAAATGTAAATAATATAATTTTTGTGTTTTGGATCTGTTCATCTTCATCTCTTACACACAAACACAGATCTGTTTTGGATCTGGCATTAGCGATTCACGAGATCTCACACACACACACACACATCTCTCAAGCAGATCTCACAAACACAGATCTCACACACACATCTCTCTCGCACAAACACTGAATTAGCAGTTCATCTTCATCTCTCTGCTCTGTCTCTCTCTCCTCCCTTCCAACAAAACCCTAACCCCCAAATTCCACCACCACACTAATCTCACACCTTTCGACTTCCCCGTCGTTTTATCAAACCCTAACGGCCCCTCCACCTCACCGTAAGATGAAAAACAATTTCTCCCTCGACATATCGTACGACACATTTGCAACATAAATCTTCCTTGATTCCACCACGCTGCGAAAACCGTCGTAATCCCAATTTGAAGCAAGGCTGCGTGGTATTCGGCCGTCAATTTTCTTGCTCGACTCCTTCGGTGGACAAATCACCATCAATGTGCTTAAACGTCACAAATCGTAACCTTTATTTTTACCGGTCGCCTTGTCGAGAATTACGACTACTTCATCTAGATCGTTGTAGGCAGCGAATAGATTAAGGAGGTTCTCGGTAGTGGTTATGGGTAGGCGGCGAACAGATCCAGTTGGCGGGATCGGCGGCGGCGAAGGAGGACAGTAGCAGCGGAGGTTATGGGTGGGATTTGAGAGAGAAAGCGAGAGGGCTGAGATGGGGTTCCGTTGGGTGGGTCACGATGCAGGATGGATCGAGCAGCGTCAAGTAACCAATACCCATTAGCGAGATCGGCGAGAGGATAGCAACGGAGGTTATGGTGGGATTTGAGAGAGAAAGTGAGAGAGCGAGATGAGGAACATATCGATCTGGTTTGTGTGAGAGAAAGAGAGAGATGAAGATGACGGATCTTTAACCCCCAAATTGTATTATTTACAATTTGACCCCTTTAAAAATAATTATTCTTTTATTGATATTTCAGGGTAAAATAGACATTTAACATGATTTAACGGCGAAATCTAACGGCCATCCAAAAATGGGGCTGCTTGCCTAAAGTAGGGTGGCCAAAATAGATGAACCAAACTTTCGGTGGCCGGATTGCAATATGGTCCAAAGTTGGGTGACCCGTTTGTGTGTTTTGCCTTCCTATAAAATATATGGAAAATGTGATTTTCGTTTCCTTGGTTTATGTTTTGCAAAAAGGGTTATTCAAAAGTGAAACTTGTTGATCGTTAACACTTTAATTAGTCAGGCACTAAGGCTTGTTTTAGCAGAATCATGCATTTTAGTGCTTTGTTTGTCACAACTCACCATATTTTTTGTTTATACAACTTCTATTCCAAGTCTTCCTCTTTATGGAAACTTTTTCTAATAAAGTACAACTTAACAAAAAGCATAATTTAACGAAGGGCAATGCTAGGGCCACTCTCATTTTGCACTAAAACATGAGTACTCTATGATGTGACATACTCTCATTGGTTAGAGATTTTGTGGGTCCCAGCACTCTAACCAATGAGAGTCTGTCACATCACAGAGTACCTATATTTTAATGCAAAATGAGAATGACCCAAGAATTACCCTTTTAGGTAAAGAAAAGGTTAATTGTCATGCAACTTCCCAAACGTTCATGACACAAAATGTGATCCTTTTTTTTTTTTTTTTTTTTTTGAAAAGGTTGGAGGGGACATAGACCGTACCCCAACCCTTAATTTTTTTTTATTATATTTAATGCCTTGAAAGGCTACAATTATATATATATGATGCCTTTGGTATATTTCGAACAATTGGTGCCACGGGAGGCTTTTGAACACCACCTCTCGGTTGAGAGTAGTTAAGTCAGGTGCTCTGGTAGGGCTTGAATACTCAACCAGATTAAGATAGGCGAGTAGCTAAATGGGGCCTTTGGATAAGGCTTTTAACAACAACGATGCCTCGAAGAGCTTGAACAACCGGCCTCTATTGAGAGTTGTAAAGTCAGGGGTGTCTCAGTGAGACTTGAACACCCGCCTTTCAGTTAGGAGAAGTGAAGCGTCAATTTAGAGCTCGTTGGTGACACAAAATGTGATCCTAATATTTGATCTTTAAGACTTTTATATGATCAAATACTTTAAAGAAACCTCATAATACTTAGTTTGGATCATAATCAATTTGATTAATATGAGATTACCCACTGTAATGGGAAAGGAGACAATGTTGTAAATCTCACCAGCAAGCAACCAAGCTAAATCTCCCGGAATTGCTGACAACACTTTACGATAATTCCTATTTCCTAACAAACAAATGAACAAAGTTCAATTTTCAGTCAAACCATTTGTTGATACGCATACCGTCTAATCACTAACATTATCAAAATACTTATATATATATATATATATATATATATATATATATATATTAATTTTCTCTAACTAATCATAAACAGACTTCACTACAAACAACATATTTTTTCTTAAATTTTTTGAGCCTGTCTCGTATTCGTTATCCTAACATGATTACAATATTATACACTATCACTTAAAAGATTACGTTAAAAAACAATTAAGAACCAAACAAAACTAACAATTAATTAATTAGTTTGAAAACTTAACTTAAAAAACCATTGCAGATTACTATGCCTACTCCAGCCATAAAGACAGAAAATATGCCATAACAGGTGTGTCTTACTTATAATTACTAATAGGAAAAAAAACAATTATAGATGAATCGTTTTTTTCTATGTTTGGATTGGGTTGGGACTTGACAGTAGGCACCATCACTTTGTGCCTTTTTGGGACTTATTTTACTTGTTCTTTGTTTTCATACAACTTTTGATTTTGCTGCTTATGCTAAGTTTCTTCGAAAGTATACCCTAATTTTAAAATTTTCAGAATATGCGTTATGACTGTTATCAAATTTACTTTATAAGCTTTTCAGGTATCTAGAGTTTGGCAATGCTAAATTGATAAAATAAAAACGTTTAAAAAAATTTTGGGCAAAGATTCTACGATTTCATTTTGGAATGTCTCACTTAAAAATGTTATTTTTTCCTTTGCCGAAAACGGAGGGGGTAATTCCAAATTGGACCAAAGGGAGAGACGACTAATTAATTAAGGGCATAGAAAATTCCAAAGTGGTAAGTGGTAACCTTGGCAACGGGAGAGGGAAGCAATTAAGCTATTTTGAGAAGAGTTGACATCAAAGGAGGCTAATTCATTTCTCTCATTTCGTTGCAAATGTAATGACAAAGCTAAGTTTATTATCTTATCTGATTGAGAATAGACTTTGACCTAATTAATTCTAACTACTTGGCCTGCACTGCCGATCCTTGAATTTACAGAAAAAAACTTTCCACATCTTATTAAGTATTTAAGTTAGCAGCCTTGATCAGTCCATTCACCTGGCTACAACCCCCACAACCCTAGTTACAGAGCTGTCAAAATGGGTTGGGCCCGTTGGGTTAGCCCATCCCGCCACCTAAAAGAGGTGGGTTGGGTTGGTATTTCTTAAGCCCATCACTTTTTTGGACTGGCTCGCCCCGTCCCGCCAAATGACGGGTTGAAGTGGGTTGTAGGTTGGCCCGCCTAGGGTGTCAAAAGAGGCTTGGTTCTTTTGCCCGCCAAATGGTGGGTTGAAGTGGGTTGAGGGCTGGCTCGCCCCGCCAACCCATTTTGACAGCTCTATCTAGTTAGTTAGCACTAGCAGCCAACGGATAGACTGGTCCAATGACTTGGCGGCTGCCCTAATTTGATAATGACGGTGAAATTATTGTTAATACTTCATTATTTTCTTAATCAACAAGTTTAATACTTACATCAATCCATCACAGTTTGACCAAAGGATAAAACAAAATACCTTCTTTCTTGGGCTCAGTTTGGCCGTTAATTAACCGAATTTTTCTTCTTGGAACTGGAATCTCCATTTTTTGCAATATTTTGTCTTATTAATCGTTTGCATAGAAGAACGTTTAGTGTTCTTAATAATTAAATCCGCATAATGGACCTTGATTTATATCCTATTTTTATTTTAGCTCCCACTTGAAAATGATTGAACTCCTTTAATTTGACCAAGGAGTTGATCGAGTTATATATATATATATAGTTATTTATTTCAAGTTCAGGACATGATTACGATTACAATTTAATTTCTTTCATTTGGTAGAGGCCGGGCGCAACGTATCAAGATCAAAAGTCAATAGAAGGAACTAATGAGGGTTATAAAGAAAGTTCTTGAAAATGATATAGCGAGATCTATCTCCAGCTCTTGCAAGAACTGATCTTAAGATTCATCCACTAGAACCCTTTTGAGAAAATGCAAAACTAGCAGAACCCCATTTCAAACCCCGTCGTCTTTCATTAAGACAAGAATCGAAATGGGGTTCTCACACTACCATCTTACATTGTAGCTATCCCAAGTCCAAACTCACTAAACATCTATACCCTCGTCAGGAAATAGCCATTACACTAAAATTTGTTTTTATCCGCTCTTAAACGAGTGTCTTTTTCATATTAGATCTTTTGATCGGTTATTTAAAGTCAAATGTAACGTTATTTAAAGATTGAAATAGATAAAGGGCTACTCGCGAGCTCCATGTCTTAGAAAATGCAGCTTATAAATTAGACACAAATCCAAATATATAGCGCCCGCCGGGGCCTATATTTTGTGAAAAATATTGCTTCAACCATCGCATATATTTGAGTTGCCCAGCCCAAATGACCCAAGCAGCGATCACGTGTTTGGCACATGTTCACCTTTCCATGGGCGGAGCACGTGCATACCTTTGGCTCATACAGGATTTTCAGCGGGTAGGGATCCATCCTAAGCCGGTGGGGCCAAGTATGTAGCGAGCAAGACACCCTAGCGAACAGAATCAACTCGGGGCCAAGTGTATAGCGAGGAGGACACCACAGTGGGCAAAGTCAGGCTACTCGAGGGTATGGGTAACGGTCGTCTAGAACGTAGGGAGTTAATGATGAGAAATCCGCCCCCACGTTCCAAACGTGACCTTAAATGTGTCCGCCATTTATGCTCGCATCGCCGAGGGTTTGAGATGACACGAGATTTTGGGTTACAAATTTCAAATTTTGGGAAAAGCTTGTTGTAAAAAAATTCAAACGTGTGGGGAAAATTGTATATATTATAACTAATTATTAAAAATTAAAAAAATTATTGAACATGCATCCTCTCCATGGCCATACGAAGCATTCTATGTCAACAAAAGTAGTGAACAACTTCGAGGAAAGCTAAGATTGGTCATCAATTACCAGCAACCCAATCACTTCTTTGGCAGATGATAAGTTTCCCCTACTACATAAAAATTTCTTGTTCCAGTTCTTATCAAACTCAAAGGTTCTCTCAAAATTTGATCTCAAGTCAGGGTTTTGGCAATTAGGTATTACACCCAAAGATAGGCCGAAAACTGCGTTTTGTATACCCAACCATCATTACCAATGGAATGTCATGTCATTTGGCTTAAAAAAGACCCCATCCACCTTTCAAAAGGCAATGGTAACCATTTTTGAACTAATTCTTTCCAATACACTGGTTTACATCGATGACATACTCCTATTCTCTCCTGATGAAGAATCCCATGTAGCCTTACTGTCCCAGTTCCATTCCCTGGTAACTCAGTACAATATCATGCTCTCAGAAAAGAAAATGGAAGTTGGCGTTTCATCCATTGATTTTCTAGGGATGAAAATATCTAACGGTAAATACCAGCCCCAGCCCCAGCCCCACATTGCTCAAGAGTTATACCCCTTTTAGTGGATAATGAGAACCTAAGTTTTGATGATAATAGTGACGGATCTTACCCTGATCCATACGAAGATGACTCATCTCATCCGGATTCCCGTTGGTAGACGTCATTGATTACATCATTGTATAATTATTACTTTCTAGACGTCATTGCTTACGTCATTATATAATTATTGCTTTATAGACGTCATTGCTAACGTCATTGTATAATTATTAAGCATTCCAGAGTCCTATATAAAGGGTCTTCAGACTCCATTTGTAATCAGAGGAAGAAAGAAAAAGAAATATAATCTCTAAAGTTTCTAAGTATTCAATCATCTATTCCATCTTCTTTTATTGTTCTTAAGTTATTTTAAAAAGTTTATTTTTCTTATAGGTCTTTTATAAACCCCTGAGACAAAAGAGGGAAAGTACGTTCACAAACACTGAGGCTGAAACTCTGTCAAAATATACTTGCACTTATTAGCTTACTGATCGGAGTGCATTTGCAAGGTAAGCCTCTGCCCAGTTCACAGCATCTGTGGATTGTCTTTGATAGGTTTGGGCCTCGTACTAAGGATAGATTGAAAGCCAGATATCCGATTACATTAGGCCCAGTGTATCTGCTTAATTTTGAATACATCAGTTGGTTCCGTTGCCGAGAAACGAGTTTTTAGAGTTTTGAATCATTTTTCCAACGACTTTTAAGTTTTTCCATGGCTACTAACAAGGTTAACTTACCGAAAGGTCACACAGCTATACTAAGTGTGGAGGTGCAAACCGAAAACATACTGCCTCATCCTCCTCCACATGATGCTGATCACCAGATTAATCAGAGACGAGGTCTGGAATCATTGGCACGCAATGCAGTGGCAGTTGTCCGACTAGCCACTGAGTTTCGTGAAGAGGCTCTGGGCCAAAGAGCATTATACTTGGGGCAAATGCATCAACTGAATAAGCAGTTGATTGCTATGGGCAATCCTTCGCTTCTTATTGAGTTGGAACCACTTATATCTATGCCCGCATAGAGCCATGCATTGAGCGTATCCAGACTAGGGAGGGATCCCTAGAGGCCAGTCGAAGTTCAATCTGAACCCCGTTAGCGAGAGTCAAACAAGGGACGTAGTCAGCACGATGGGTGAGCTAGTTATCAAGTTGTTCCTAGTGTTCACTCACACCTAGGTCCTCGAGCATGGGAGGATTCATCCCAGTCTCGTCGTCGCTAATTATCACCCTCTCTAGGGAGGTCCCATGCTTGAAAGCACCGTTCTCCGTATCCACACAAATCGCATACCCACCGGCACCATACACCTTCACCTAGAGGTTTGGATGCCTACCAACATCGATCACTGTCCCCACATCAGTCGAGGGGAAGGCAGGAGCTGCCTCCCCCCAATAGCGAACAACAAAATGAGGCAGGAGCAGTGTCGGACCAAGTACAGCAAGACGCGGAAGGGGCGTGGGCGGTGGGCATAGCTCAAACCATGGGAGCTATGGGTCCCCCATAGGCCCCTCTTATGCCCGGGATACAACTTCAACCCACCGGAGGGCTGCCCGCTGTGGTAAATGCCTAGGACTTTGAAGAGTTGAAACGATGCATGGAGGCATGGGAACAGGCAAGGCTTTGGAAGGAACCTTAATGGGCATTGCATCTAGCCCTTTGGCTCCATGGATCGAGAACGCCCCTACGGCACAAGGCCTCATCTTCCCAAACATTAAAGAGTATACAGGGAAAGCCAAAGCAAGGGGCTGACTGATGTCCTTTGAGTCACAAGTTGGCCTGGTAACCTCCAATGAGGCGTTAAAGATTCGGGCATTTGTGAGCTCTTTGCAGGGAAAGGCTCTGGCTATGATGGGAGCTCTACCACGCAGATCGATCAATAACTAGGTAGACCTACGTGAGCAAGATTGCTGGCCAATTTTGGAACTTCAAGAGCTATTGCCAAAACAAGGGCAGACTTGTGAAAAATCAAGCAAGGGCCCATGAATCTACTTCCAGCTACTTGGAGAGGTTCACAAAGATGCTTGATCAAGTGTATGGTTTGCCCGAGCAAGAGGTCACCTAATGTTTTGAGACTGGCTTGCTTCAGGTAAAGGGTTGCCTAAGATCAGAGCTCAATATGAGGGAGCCCAAAACACAGGCAGAAATGTTGATGCGGGCACAAAAATGATGTGTGGGAGAGATCGCAAAAAGGAGAGTATAGATGCTACAAGGAATGATAACACTGGCAAAAGCAACGGCCAGAGTGTAGGGGGAGGTTATAATAGAAGAAAATCGCGATATGACCGCCCAAAGAATTCCTTCGGGAAAGTGACCTCATCTTACTTAATACATTACGAGAAGACATAATGTATAAGATACGGGATGAGTTTCTTCGAGTACCATGTATGAGCGCTGAAACTGTGGACACCAGAGATCGATCACGAAGGTGTGCATATCATGATAATTATGGACATACAACGGAAGAATGTTGGTCGTTGAAAAAGGCCATTCAGAAATTGATCAATGTGGAGAGGTTGGACCATTTCAAGCATTATAAAAATAATAGGGGAAATGCCCCTTAAAGGGATACACCCCCAATTTATGGTGTGATCAATGTAATTCTAGATGAGGAGCCTACTCTCACGTAGTTGGGAAAACATATATACTCTTTGTTAAAGGTGGTGGATTGCCCTATAACTTTACATGCATAGGAGGTGTCCATTCAATTTGCTAACAGCGAATTGAATTGGCCGGAGAGCAATCCCTGATTATTACGGCTTTGGTCGATAGATGGATGGTGCACAGGATGTTGGTGGATATAGGAGCATGCAGGGATGCCATGTACTAGTCTTGCTTCCAGGGCCTCGAATTGAAAGATGATCGCTTGAAGTCATATGCATGAACTCTAGAAGGCTTCACCAACCACAAGGTTTCAATCAAAGGCACATTTGAGTTTAATGTTCTAATTGGTGAGGGCAACCGTTCCAGAATGGGGAAGATCACCTTTATGGTGATTGATTTGAAGTCCCCCTACAACATCATTTTGGGGGTGCCGAGCATGGCCAACTTTTAAATGATGGCCTCCATTCCCCACCAGCGAGTAAAGTCTTATATCAATTAGGGGGGGTCTTGAAGAGTTAGCCCTGGGCAGTACTGGAGTATGTCAAGGACAACCAGAGGAAAAATCAGAAAATAACCTTGTCAACTGAAGATCAAACCATCACGATCAGTCAGAAGGAAAAATCTCATACGCCATGGGGCCAGTTCAGATTGCGATGGTCGTCAAAACTTCTACCCAGGGCGAGCTGGAGGATAGGGTCTTGAACTAGATTGGCCAAATGGAAACTCGAGCAGAGTGGGAAAAACTTACCGTTGAAGAAAAACCGAGCAGAGAGTGTAATTTGTTTTTTGCTTGTATGGTTAGTTGTACGATGTTGATTTTGTGAAATAAATGAGCCCATTTGATCTATGTGTGATGTGTTAATTTTTTATTCGATTATGTCTTTTTTCGGGAGCACGATGTGTCTCTGCTGGTCAAAAAGGGTTGGTGTTCGAATTTAGATCTTAGCTTGTGTCTAAGACCAATTGGTGGCAAGCCTAGTTGTCTTGGTGTCCCTGCTCACGAAAGTGAGCAAGGGTTGTGCAAGTTTGATTTAAAAGCAAGTGAAACGCGACCTTGGATCTTGGTTTATACCTAAGATCTTAAGTGCTTAGCGAGTTTGAATTTTAGCTCGTACCTAAAATCTAAATGGTTATGTGAACCAGTTGTGATGGTGGTCGAGTTTGGTGAATCGAGCTAGCGTTTGAAAGCTCATGGAGAGCAGATGAAATGTAACCTCAGATCTTAACTTATACCTAAGGTTTGAGTAGCTAAGCGAGCTTGGATTTTAGCTTGTGCTTAAATTCTAAGTGGTTATGTGAGACAGTTGTGTTGGCATTCCAACTCGATGAAGTGAGTAGACGTCTGAAAATTGAGCAAATAATGAAGATAGAAACATAACGATGTTCATGTGAAGTTAAAAAATATTACAAGTGAATTGTTCGAAATGTTTTAAGCATATAGAGGCACGCATGCCGAGATAAAAGTTTGAAGTATTAAGAAGGGGGAATGGCATCGTCAACGGCCATGCTCGCGATTCCATTGCCAGTTTCCTCGATCACTATGGCTTCATCACCAACTATTGTTGTTTGCTCATACAAACCTATAGAGGTCAACTGGACCCGGTATATTTCGGTCACGAGGTCAACAACGTTTTTCGCCTCGAGTTCTTGTGGATTCCATGTAGGCAATCCCAATTTCGCGTCTTTGTTAGTGAGCAAGCCGAGTTTTTCCGCGCTATAAGGCACAAGGGAATGACCCTCACGGATTTTCAGATCACAAGGGAATGACCTTCGAAGGCCTTTACTCGGTAGTTTTTTTGGATATGTACCCGACGAATAGAACCACCCCATCACGTCTTCTTCAATTTCGAATTCATCCTAAGTTACGTCCCAACCGAAGTTCCTTTTCGGCGACATGCTTCTTGCCTTTGCGGCGGGCAGCCCGTTTTCTCGTTTCTTTGGGAACACTCGTGCTAAAAAAGCGAGCAAGATCTCAAGCTCGCCTTAACTCCCTCCTTGCCAGCTCCGGCCATAGCTTCTTGCTTGGTATTTTTGGTTACAAGGATGTCAGTTGCGGCAGTAATTTCAAGGGAACCCGTCCTTTCAAAGTTCGAGCTGCCAGAGGGATACACAACAAGGGCAGCAGCACCAGCGGAGTGCTTAAAGCTTCAACAATCTGGATTTTCGAACTGGTATGCTTGGAGCTTTGCTGTTCAACTTCAACGCTCTTTTCGGGTTCAGGTGAAGCTCCATGATCATAGCTACGTCCCTTAGTCTCATATTCACTCTATTCGTGGGAAGAGATCCTACAGGAATCGAGGAAATGACACATTAATTCTTGCCTGGAAAATAAGTATAAATGGGTAGGCAAAACCCTCTATTACAGTTGTATATCTTTAACCAGTGAACAGGGCACTGGCTTGGTATTCCTCGATTCCTACCTATTTATGTGCTCGAAGGGGTGTTAAGCCTAGGGAAATGGCAACGGACTCACCCATAAAATGTGGGGGTCATGATAGTCAACAAAGCAGAAAAAAGTTGGAGGAAATGAACAAAAAATATCACATTCTCTAGGGGATATCAGATTCCCGAAGGTTCATCAGGGATAGAATCTAGATCGTAACCAGTTTGTCATCATGTATCCAACCAGGCATCATCGAATCCAAAAGTTGGGGTTTTAGCGGTGAGAATCGAAAGGCATAAATTAAATTCAAGAAAGGGTTTAAAGGGAGAAGTTACTTGTTGGTTTTGAAGATTATGATTCAGACGAAGGCCGTGGAGTCGTTGTTGTGATAGATTCAGAGGCGATTTCGTCGACTGCAAGAAGAACTCAGAAAGGCTCTTGTGGATTTGAAGATTTGTAAAAGGGTAGAAAGGAGTGAGGCTTCCGGTTTTATATTTGGTATGGAAAAGCCAAAATAGGGGAAAATCAAAAGGGGGTATGATTGGCTGTGTGTGCGGCATGGGAAACAAGGCGTTGCATTAAATGTCGCCTCGAGAAATAGGCACGTGTGGAAGCTCAGTCTAGCAAATGACGGGTACTTGCGGAATGTCCACTGAAATACGTGTCTGACACCATTGGCAATCACCCACTATCAGGGAATCCAAGTTCATGCATCCTCCAGTGGCTTCCTCAACATCTCTCACTGAATAAGCAAAGTTTTTTAGCGGTCAAATGATGAAATGTACCTGCGTAAACTAGAGGTTATGCTCATCGCTCCAAGCAACTATGCTTGCCAGAGAAGGAGCAGGGGGCCACTGAGATGCCTGGCCCAAATGGGACAAGCAGCGGTCACTCGGCACATGTTCACCTTCCACGGGCGAAGCACGTGCACATCTTTGGCTTAGATAGGATGATTTTCCAGCAGGTAGGGATCCATCCCTAGCCGGTGGCCAAGTATGTAGTGAGCAGGACACCCCAGCAAACAGAATCAACTGGGGGCCAAGTGTATAACAAGAATGACACCACAACGAGCATAGTCAAGTCTGTATGAGGGTATGGGTAATGATCGTCTAGAACGTGGGGAGTTAATGCCGAGAAATCCGCCCCCACGTTCCATACGTGTTCTTAAACATGTCCACCATTTATGCTCGCATAGTTAAGGTTCATATCATGGTCTTCATGGCCAAGGCTACATAAACCCCTCAGATAGAAGATGGAATGTATATTCACAAATACTCAGACTAAAACTCAGTCAAAATATACTTGCACTTACTGGCTTACTGATTATCACATCGGAGTGCATTTGTAGGATAAACCCCTTCCTAGTTCACAGTTGCTGTTAATTCTCTTTGACAGATTTGGGTCTCGTACTAAGAAAAAATTAAAATTCAGATATCCGATTACATTAAACCTAGTATATCCGTATAATTTTGGATACATCAATATTCTTTATTTATTCTTCTAGATTGGTTCTTAGTAATAGTAACCCCTAGAGAACTTTGTTGGAAAACGAAAGGAGAAAAGGGAATATGATTAGGCGATAGTAATTTAGTTGGGGTTCGCTATATATGTTATCTTTAACTTTATGCGTAAACAGTAAAAAGTTAGTAGCCAATAGCCCCCAAGATCTTTGGAAATTCTAAACAATGTGAATGAAGTAATGAATATGTGCCTTTTGATTCTCACCATGTGTTCAAGTATCAATGAAAGGTGAAGGTGGAAAGAATAAGAATTCCACTTCATATTTTAATTACTAGTCGTAAGAATCTTGTTTCATAATTCAGACGGTGATTAGAAATTTAGAACAAATGTGACAATGTGTTTCTTAACTCGAGTGCGCTAATACACTTACGCCTCAAAATGATCTCTCAAATAAATGAAGCAATTTTAATTAATTAACTAATACTAGTACAATTTATCAAAAGCATACTATTCATACTTCATCATATCTTTTTTCTTTTTTCTTTTTGGTTTAAGTAATTATTTTGTGTTTTATGTTTTCATTATTTATTGTTAGTTCGGTTGTTTAGTTTAAATATTTTGAGATGTTTTGTTTAAATAATACAAAAATATTCAATTATTTTATTTATATTGTTAGTTATTAGTTATATATAATATTAAAATTATTTATGATAAAGTTTATATATATTAGACATTAATAAATAATGAAAATTACATTACATTAAATTAAATACCACTTTGTGTGTATTTTGAGATACAATGGAATAAAAGTTTCATTTCCATCATGAAGACCAACGTGATTTGATCTCAATTCAAGATCAAGATCTCAACCAATGGAATATAAATTAAGATAAAAATGAAGACACCAAATGCAAGGAGTACAATTTATCAAAAGCATACGTTAACTATATGTACAAATACAGAAGAAGATAAAAAAAGTACAAAGACATATGTAACTATTAATTATTAAAGCAAAGAAGAATCTCATGCAACTCCCAAATTGATCGATTCACTTGAATTATTAGATTCGTCAATTTTTGGTGTTCATTGCTACGGGAAAGGAAGAATGTTAAATTTTGTTTGTTTTGTGTTCATTTTAATGTCATTTGTTGTAAATTGGTCAAGAATAAATTCACCACTTAAATGTTCCATTTCTATGTCATATCGCTAATTTCGTTTTGAAATATTTTAATTATTTTACGGTTAACAAAATTTGAACAAACAAAATAGCAACTATATCATATCACTGATTTTATACCCATTTTTTGTATTATCTAATGCCTAGCAACTAACGTTTTAATACACAAAATATTCAAAAAAATAAATATATTTGACTCTCTAAATAATATAACTAATATTATTAAATAAAAAAACTAATATTATTTAAAATATTTTTTTCAACCAACTTTCGAGAAAACATGTGATTGTTGCTTCTTGAAATAAAAAATATTCACAATTAGATTAATGAAAAAATATAAATGTAAAATCATATTTTGATATCATAACCTAAAATCTTAATAACTTTTATCTACCAATTGTTTAGAGAGAGTTTTTAGAGAGATTGATCTGCTGGGTTTTATTGTTTCTCGAATGAAGAGTGAGATCTCAATTCTCAAATAAGAAATCTTTCACCCAAACAAACAAACAGATTAAAGGGTTGTGACGTACTTTCACCCCAAAAATGTACCTAAAAAATATATTCAAAAAATAGGTGGATTCATTTGAAACCATGTTTTAAAAGATGTAACGACTTGTAATTTTTTCAAAAAAAAAAAAGATGTCAAGGCCTAATTAAACTAGGTCGAAGCTGAAGGCCTAATGATGCATTGTTTATTGGGACATTCTTGGCCGATCATATTTCTTAAGTTTATAATATATTCAGTTTTATATATATGTTTTTTAACTGTTAAAGTTTATTTTGTAAATTTTTTCATAAAAGTCCCGTAAAACAGAAATAATGATTGAAATTTGCAAAGATGAAAAAAAGAAGGGTGGGGAGGTCGGGTGATGAAGAATACTTGTGTGTTTCACCTTGAATTAGATTAATCAACCACTCAAACTTCTCTTTTTTTTTTCTCTTCATCTATGCATCTTCAGTTTCATATGTGTCTTCTTCTTCATGTATTGATCGTCATTGTGTTAGTGTATTTGATTAAAAAATATATTCGTTCTTGGACACATTTTTTTCAATATGGATGCATCAATTTTGAATCAGGTTACATAATTTGTCAATTGTGATGCAATGATTTGGATTTTGGATGCAGAAAAGATGTATCAATTTGAAATCATTTGTTGATTGTGCTCAAGAAAACAAACGTGAAGGTCTGATTTATTATAATTTGCAGTGCTATGTATCAATATTTTGCAACACGATGTGTTAATTGGTTACTCGACTTGTTGCAGCGTGATGCATAAATTGGATTAGGAAATTAAAATTGATATAGCGCAATGCAAAATTGGATTAGGTAATTTTAGTTGATGCCTTGTGGGGCATAAATTGATGTGGCGCGATGTAAATTCATTAATGATATCGTAGTCTTTTTGCCCTTAAAAATAATTTTTTTCAATTAAAACATCATAACGTATTATTACAATTAAAAACTTATGAGAGATGACCAACCCGAATTTACCCGTTCTTTCAGGATGATAATGAGACTATATTCATAAATTGGGTAAGTTGAAGCTAGCTCAAGTTCAATAAATCGAGGAGCTGGATTTGGGCTTTCTATCTATGCTCTATGGTGAATGGGTTTGAATTTCACGCACCAGTTATATGGGATTTAATGAAGAACGAAGAGAAACAATACAATATCTTGGGTATGTTTTCCTTGATTTAGTAGTATGGTTTGAGAGTTTGGACTTTCACGCATTTGGTCTTACGAGCTCTCTTTATCTCTCACTTACTTTGTTGGGTGATAATCGGATTGGTCCTCTGTGAAAAAAAAATATAACCGTAAAAGTTTATTATATTTTTTTAAACCATTAAAGTAAATTTTTGTAGGAAAAATGATGAAGATATCATTAACGAAGGAAAGACGCGAGAAAGCTACAACCTAAATTTGGGAATTGCATGAAAAACATTGAGCATCACTCAAATTTTGGGTGTCAAAATGTAAAAGTCATTGCTCAAATTTGGGCATCGCTCAAAACATTGGGCGTCGTTCATTTTGGGTAACGCAACCTGGATTTATTGAGATTAGAATGACTAATCATAGGTAACGACTCCCACTTCATAGGCAAGGATGCCTTCATCGAAGGCAAGAACGTCCACATCGAGTCAGGTCTGGAAACAAAGTATCATAGTATCAAAACATTGGGCATGTTCAAGTCCCGGGCCATAGCCGAGTGGTAAAAGGAGGGGGACATAGGATTCTGGAGGCATACAGCGTGGGTTCGATACTTGGTGGAAGCAAATTACTTTTTTTAAGGTTGAACCTTTTATGTGTTATTAGTTGACATATTCTCAAACTCTGTAGATTAAACCTGATTTTAAAAAAAAAATTGGGCATCGTTCAAAACATTGCCCAAATCACATGTACCTCTACATCATCTTGGAGCATTTTAAGCACATCCAAAACGGTAGGCAACGAAGCCCATATCGGAGGCAACGACGTCCACTTCATAGACAACAATGCTCACATATAAGCAACGACGTCCACTTTATAAGCAACGGCGTCCACTTTATAAGCAACGACGCCACATCATAGACAATGACATCCACATCGGAGACATTCCTCTAATGTACGCTCCTATTTGAATTTTGTGTGCACACTTGACATTTTGTTTGACTGTAAACTAAGTATTATAGAGTTGTGCGCATTGATAATAGATTTGTTTGTAAGTGATTTCTTCGCCATCGAAATGGACAAAATTGGTATCGAAATGAATAATTAAACAATGTCACCAAATATCAACAAAGGTGGGCATCAAAATAGACAAATTTGACGTCAGAATGAATAAATTGAACACTGCTTCTAAATCTGTGAGTAAAAAGTGAGCATCATAAAACTTTAGAAGTCTCAAAACAATGTTTAAATATCGTTTTTTTTTTTGCCATAAAACGAAGACTTCACCAGGTGAAACCCGATGAGTTTGTATATCTCGTCGAGAGCTTCGATTTAATATGTGGTGGGTCCTGCAGTTAATCCGGAATCAAAAGTTATTGAGAAAATAGTTAGAGTATATGATAATAGATCAACAATGGAGAAAGAGTGTGACAGAGAGAATAAAAAAAAGTAGCAGGAGGAAGAAGAAGAGAGAAAACTCTGTTAGTAAAAGAGGATGATATATGCTTAGGTATTTTAAGAAATTAATAAAATATGACTTTAGAGGTTTAAAAAAAATAAGTGAGTTGAGCGGTTACAAATTCACCGAATGATACCGGTCCATAATTATCCCAACTTTGTTTCAAAAACCAATCTAAATAAGTGCTTATTTGGTAGAGCGTTTTGGTCAAAACGCTAGTAAAAAACTATATGTTTTCTCTTTAAAAGTGTTTCAATGCAGCGTTTTAAAACGTAATATTTTAAAAATACGGAGCGTTTTAAAACGCTCTAATTTGTAGCGTTTTAAAAATATGCTACGTTTACAACTACTCTATTTATGAAAAATAACGTTTTGAAATAATTTTCCAAACGTGTTTACAAAAATAAAACTACGTTTAGAAAATGTTGCGTTTGAAAAACGCTACGTTTTGAAAAAGTTGTATATTCAAAACGCTGCACCAAATGAGGCCTAACAAAGCCAACAAGCTATTGTTATAAGTTTGCGGATTCGCAGTTTGGCCGCTAGTTACAGACTTCGAAGACAAATCTGATGTGCATAATCAAAAGAAATAATTGCGCGTTGGTCCCTTTTTCACGATTTTAATCGTTTGATCCGTTGTTTTTATTTTTAATCGGAAAAGATCTTTTCTTTTTACTTTTTAGAGAGAAATAATTGTATTACCCTTAATAAACGCTGAAGGGATGACTAGAATATGAATCGCGATGCACATATCTTTTTTATGATTTAAATATAAATAGTAAATATTAAATGTTTATATATCGCGATACAAATATACTAATCGCGATACAAAAACAAATACTCCCTCCGTCTCCAAATTATTGTCATGCTTTCATTTTTCGTCCATCCCAAAATAATTATCGTGTTTAAAGCTTTCCTTTTTAGGACAATACTTTTACTACTTTACTCTTTTTTTTTCATCATACTTTAATTATGAGCCATATACACATGGGTTTTAAAGTAAACTACATATCAAACTAATAAGTCTAATATTAATAATCTAGTCAAATGTGTTTTCTTAAACTGTGCGTCAAGTTCCCAAAAACGATAATTTAGGGATAGAGGGAGTAACAATTATAGAGTATATTAGCTTTTGCACTGCGGTATATAACTTCAATTTCTGTATTTAAATGTTTATATATCGCGTTGTAAATTTTCTTATTTGGTAGTAGTATTTAATTTTTTGATATATTTGTTTATAAACAGTTCCTTTCATAAAAATTAGTTGCACCGCGGTTGATAAATATATTAACCGTATATAAAAACAAGTGAACTGCGATGCACAATACATGTTTTACTTTAATTTTTGTATTTAAATGGAAATAATATAAAAACTAATGACTGTAAAAACTAATGAAGATTAATATTATATATCAAAATACAACGAACTACAATGTTCATTGCAAAATTAATAATTGAACTCTGTCAAGAAATACAACAATTTTCGAATAGATTCATGACTTTCAATGTTACAAAATTAATAATTGAACTCTGCAAAAAAATACATAAAAGTTAAAAGAGCCGTTAAAAATGAGATATGCATGAGAGATCGAAGTTTTGGCAAGGATCAAACCCAAGAAATAATTCATCTTGAGAAATCTTTGTAGATAAGTTCCATGTGGTTGTTTATCATTAAATTCTTTCTCAAACTTTATCATCAAGTTCATAAAGATGAAGAAAGAAAATGATGGTTTTTTTAATCTAAGCTTGATAGTTGGTATGCATCCGAGAATCATAAAGTTTAAGAAGAAATTTGATGATAAACAATGACTGAAAATAAAGCATTTTGTGGGAGCTATTATTGTTGTGAATAAAGAAGGAAAATTGACAACAATATTTAAAGATGAAATAATGAAGAAAAATGGTTTTTGTTATTTAATTCTGGCTGTTGATATATGTGTTGGGCAGTTTGCTTCTTTTTAATACTGGCTGTTGATATGTTGTTGATATTTATGCACCGCGATACAAAATAATCATTTTATTATTTTATAAAATTGATAGTTTTGCGCCGTGATATATAAACATATGAACCACGGTGCAAAAACATATAAACCGCAATACATCCAATCATTTGTAGTGTGCCTCTTACTTATTAAGGGTAGTGTAGTCTTTACACATCCAAATATGACTTTTTTCGATATGAACAAATTACAAGCCGGTACATCTTTTAAAACATGTTTTCAAATGAATCTAACTATTTTTTGGACATATCTTTTAGGTACAATTTTGGAGCAAAAGTACGTCACTACCCTTCATGAAGATAAATTTCTCCTTCGTCATTTCTACGAGTTCTCGAGTCAATCACAAAGGAACCCTCTATAATCAAAGAAAGTCCCTATGTCTTTCTTCAGGAGATTCTTCCCACCTTCACTTTCTCATGCTGAAAACCATGTTTGTTTCCCGAGAAAATAGATTTATGCCATTGATGAGGAAGTAGAATCAGAAACAGAACTTGTATTCTAGAGCCATGTATTGTGCTATGTATAAACCCCTCTTTAGAGAGAGAGAGAGAGATAGAGTGAATGGATGGAGGAGACACGCCGGCGTTTAAATAAATACGAGAATGACCTTCCCGTTTAAACTGCGATTCAGTTTTGGTTTGTTAGGTGGATGCAACGGGCGGCGAGTAAAATTGGGTTATGGAAGGGAGAAATTGGTTGGAGGGGGATTATGCATTTAATTAGTGCATATATTTGTGTTGGTGGAATGAGCTACGAGAGAATAAAGTGAGCTATGAAAGAGGATTTCCTGATGTCGTGAAAATTCACGCTGCATAACCTAATGTCTGGGTTTGGCATCAACGATGCTTGGATTTTTGATAACGATGCTGTTTGGCATCGCAACTGATATCTGGTTCTGATGTCTGACCTTGGCATCAACATTATTGGATCTTTTTGTCTTGAAAAAAATATGTTAACTGATGCCTAGGATTGACATCAACATTATCTGATTTTTTTAGTCTTCATTAATGGTATTTTTGTCATTTGGCAACCAATTTATAGTTATATGAAATGTCTAAAAAATTAATGGATTTAGATGAAAATATGTTTCTAAAATTATATCTAATTAAAATTTGCCCAAAATAATAATACTTAAACGATTAGAAACTTGAGAAAGTGAACGACACAAATTTCACCAATAATCAAAACTATTCGTTCATGTTCTCAAGTTTATGTCTCATTGGACATTAACAAACGGAAAAAATCTGGGCTGGGCCTAGATTGCTGTATCAAATCTTTTGGGATTTTGGATGAAGTTGGGCTGATAAGGCTATGATTTGTTACGGCAAATGCTTTATATTGAATGTCAATTCGTCTACAAACTCTTTAAAGGGCATGGAAAAAGGCACAAAGGTTTTTTGGGCCATCATACTTTTCACGAATGGCCCACCGCATTCATAAATTACTAGAATAATTGTAGCTCGGTATATTTTTCAAGATTTTCAACCTCTTTACTGCCTCATTTTATTTTTCAATCATACAAGTCTATTTTCGTAAAATTCTTCCTTAAATGTCACTCCTCCTCCTCCTACCGTCCTCCCTTCATAATCCAGCTTACTCTTAGTTTCTGAATTTGACTTAATGATCATAAATAATCTTTTGATTAATAGCAAACTTTTCTCTTAGGATGCACAGTGGTCAAATGACAAAGTTGAAGAACAACTGGAATCTCTAGGAAGCTTAGTAAGAGGTCTATCTCTCTCTTTATTGAACTGGTTTATTAGATAATATTATCGAGTTTGATTTGATACAATTCTTTTTACGTCCCACGTTTATTGTTAGTGGAAGCAAGGGAAGATTGAATCGGGCTACAAGCCACCAGCTTTGTGTGTGATTATGCTCTCCACTCTCTTGTTTGTTATCGAATAAACCAGTTTGAAATGAAACCAAGTCAAACAGTGGCGCTGACATACACTATGGTTTAGAACTTACGATGCCTGAGTCGGATGGTGCAATGCCTAAATTGCAAGGCGACGAAACTTGGAATTTATGATGCCTAAATTGCGGGGCGTCGGAACTTACGATGCCTAAATTGCGGGCGTAGGAACGATTCACCAATTCCTCGATGTCGTCCTTCCTCCTCACAAAATTGTCTTCATTAAGATAGGAAAGATCTTGTACCTTATAAGCTTTCCCCAAACCCAAGCTCAAAGAAGCAGAATCACCTCATACATTTGATTGTTTCACTTAATTCATTAACAAGATCGGTGATTTTAGCTGTGATCTTCTGAATATCTTAACTAACCTTTTGACGGAGCATACGTTCTCTGAAGGTTGTGATGATGTTCTTGGATGAAACTTGAAGGATGTAACTTTCAATGGAGTAAACAAATCAAATTGAGAACATGAAAATGGTTGACGAATAATTAGTGCTCAATGAAATCTTACGAAGAATTATTGAGACATCAAAAGGATGGGAAGAGACACAAAGACCCATTTGTACGTGTGTTTTTTGTTTTAGTTTTCAATGAACACTAATTAGGTTGGGACATAACTTTCAATGGAGCGAACCCAGTTGAAAGACAAAAAGTGACGATGTTTTGTCATTCCCAATGAAGGTGACCGGTGAGTGAGAAAGAAAGTAAACAATTTTTCTCATTCCCGAAGTCATTAACGAGGGAAGACAAACGTAAAGACAAACGATGCCCAACTTTTGCATTGCGATGCTCAATTTTTAAATTACTATAACCAAATTTGGACATACTTCAATTATCCATTGTGATGCCCAATTTTGGGCAGGAACTTTGTCTGCGCGTCTTTCCTTCATTAAAGGTATCTTCGACATTTTATCCCCAAAATATACTTAACTAGTTGAATAAAAAAAATAGACTAGAGAGGTTAGAATTTATTCATAAGGGACTACCCGGTTATCACCCTAAATTATTCAATTAGAGCATTTCACTCTATTTCTGTCACCAATTGCTCCATTTTTGAGCTACAATTCGATTTATTAGTTAATAAGGTTGCAAAGCTTTCGGTGGGATCAAGATCAATGGATATGATCTGGTCCTGCTTGGATTGTTTGGGCTTTCATTGGTTATGTTTTGAGTGAGATCTAATTGTCTGGATAAGAGGAGTTTGTGTTTTTATTTTGGGTAAAATTTTGGCATGCTCCTTTTCCAACGTTTCTAACTTCAAAAGTCTATTTTTTTTAAACCACTAAAAATCACTTTTTGATTCATAAAATACAAAACTATAATGAATCTGTGCTGGGTTGAAGGATTTTTCAATTGGGGCAAAGGTTGAGAAGGAGGAGGAAGAAGAAAACTTACGACGGAGGAGATAGAAGAAGAAAGCGGAGGACGTAAATTAGTTATTTATGCTTTTGTATCGTGGTGTAAAAATGAATTAGATAATATTTTTGCACCGCGGTTCAAAGTTTAATTTCTTAGTCTATTTTTGAACCGCGGTTCATAAATTTCATTGCATTAATTTTTACACCGCGGTTCAATAGTTTAATTTCGTAATCTAATTGGACCGCTGTTCATATTATTTAATCTGATATTTTTTAACCGCGATACAAAAACGTAGCGTGTCTCATGTTCATTAAGGGTATCGTAGTCATTTCGCCCTTAAAAGTGTCCTTTTCCGATTCAAAAAAATTGGACTAGAGGAGTTATAAACTTTAAAAAGTGGACCGGCCCGCAATTTTATCTTTTATTTTGTTTGATAAGAATATACACTGACTACAAACTCTGAGGTTATTTAGACCTTATTTTATTTCGCTTAGTGAAATGTATTTATAACTTATGACTTACCATAAGTTATTTTTAAAACGTTTGATTTGACTTATGGTTAGATAAGTCATAAGTATATGTAATGTCATAAGTTGTAAGTACTAAGCCGCTAAGTCTAATGTTTATTTCTTTATTGAATTTTTTATATTTCAAGATTACCCTTTATAATAATAGTAATGATGATATTAATAATAATAAAATTATTATTATTGCATGAATAATAATATGAATAATGATAATAGTAATAATAATAATTAATTTTAATTTTAATTATTATTATTAATTAATATAAATTAATAATAATAGAAGGAATAATAATAATAATATGAATAATGATTATAGTAATAATAATGATAATTAAAGTAGCAATAATAATATAATAATAACATGAATAATGATAATAGTAAGAGTAATAATAAAAAGATGCATAATAAATAGTATTAATAAATAATGATAATAAAAGTTATAACAATAATAATTAATAGTGATTTAATAATAATAGTAGTAGTAATACTAATACTAATAATAATTAAATCAATATTAATTATAATATTGTGAAAGTAATACTACTAATAATAATAATAATAATAATAATAATAATAATAATAATAATAATAATAATAATAATAATAATAATAATAATAATAATAATAAGAAGAAGAAGAAGAAGAAGAAGAAGAAGAAGAAGAAGAAGAAGAAAAATAATAATAATAATAATAATAATAATAATAATAATAATAATAATAATAATAATGTAAATCGCATTTTGTGATGGACTATTGTAATCTTTATATTTGAATTCAATACTTTTTCAAGTTACTAATCAAATTATTGTCTATTTTTCTTTTTTCGTCTGTTCTTAAATAATTATTCTCTTTTAAAACTTTCTCTTTTAGAAAAACATTTTTACTACTTTACAGTTACATATTTAAGAGCATTAAAAGAAACAACATATTTTATCAATATTTAAAATATAATCAATTCGTTTTTTTAAACGGTGTGCTGAGCCAACACATAATATTTTAAAAACGAAGGAAGTATTTATTTAAGTTTTTCAACTTGGCAAGAAATAATATTACTCCATCCGTTTCGGATAAAGAGTTAACTATTTCATTTTGGATGTTTCATTTAAAGAGTTCACTTTCAAAAATTAAGATATTAAAATGTCATTTTATTAGTAATGAACTACTAAAAATATCATTTTTTCTTAAAAAATTTGACTTTCAAACGAAAACTCTTTGTCCAAAACTAAGCGAGTAAAATGTTATGTCTATTATTCAGTCAAAATGGATTTGTTCATCAAGTGGCAGCCACGGTTGATGATTGCATGTTCATATTAAGCACATCGAAGGTGAAGCGAAATGCACAAAAAAGGAGCAAAAGTGGACAATGACATCAAATTTTTCCTTACATGATTCCTCGACCCTCCATTTTTTAATGTAATAATTTAGGTAACGATGTTACAGAGATTCTCTTACCCAAAACTCATATATTTTAGTGCGAAATGATAAATATATCTTTAATAAAATTGAATTAAGTATGCTACATCGTAAATCTATTTTGTACATCACAAAACAAAAATTGTTGTATCAGGATTTATTTTTGTTTTCTAATTTCAAATTATGGATCAGGATTTTTTGCACAATTTGAATGTATCGGTAAAAATAAATCCTGATGCAACAAATTGAGGATAAAGAGTTTCTTGCATATTCTATATATGCAACCAATTATTGAAAAAGAAATTGTGCATCGCAAATCCAAAATTGTGTATCATAATTTTTTACATCAGATAATTTAGTTTGTGCATCGCAAATCAAAATTTTGCATCGAGATTTATTTTTATATCTAATTTCAAATTATGCATCACAAATCTAAAACTATTTATCAAGATTTTGTTCATGAAAAATCCAGCAAAATCAAAATTTTGCATTGGGATTTACTTTTGTTGTACTTACTCACCACTCTGAGATTCCCCACTCTCTCCACTCACACCAAAAATGGTATCTATGCAACAATTCTGATTATTATTAATAAAAAATCGGAATTGAAACCATCATGTGGAAGATTTGAATAAACAGAAATCTCTGGAAGATTTGAACGTATCCCGTGGCGTCACCTTCGCAGGGTGGGGAGAGGAGTTGGGGGGAGAAAGAAAATGGGTTCGTACGAACTAAATCAGAAGAGGAGGAGGAGATGATCATATTGATAACAACGGAACATGGGATAGGAATGGTCGGTTCATGATTTTGAGTAATTAAATAACCACCTCAATACCTCATCATGATCATACTAATTAATTTCTTCCATGTTTGTTAGTAGTTGCCTCCGACTATCAACAACCTCCTAATAAAGCACTAAAGCAGCCGGCTGCGGCCGCCCCCTCCTCCTCCATAACCGCAGCGTCTTCTTATGCCACGAGCTACATTCAAATTTTTCTTAAACCGTCGATTGAAAGTTTGAAACCATCAAAGTGTCCTCACTAAATCTCAGGCCTCAACACCAACTCTGTCTAGACTAGTGAGTCAGTGACCGTATCTCGTCTCTCCGTCTTTCGTTCGTGGGGTATTTTAAGACAAAAATTATAAAAGTATCCTTTTCAAGATAGGAGAGTACACATGTTAAATTTTATGAAAAGTGTACCAGTAATTTATCATATTAAAGGAAAATTATCGTTTTGATTATCGTATTATTAGTAGGGAATCGATTTAATCTAACTATTTTATAATATCTCAAAATAGATAAATATACTCAATAATTAGGTGCGATTTGGTCATTATCGTTAACATCTCATCCGTTTTTGTAACGTAATTGTTTATGTGGATTAACTTAGGGATTTTATGAGGGATATTCTCGTATATTTCTGTTAAAAATATAAAAATAAAAAATTAATATAATAAAATTGATGAATCGCAGTGCAAACATTGATGTATAACGGTGTAAATAGACTAGGTAATTAAATATTGAACCACAATGCAAAAATTAATGTAATAAAATTGATGAATCGCGATATAATTACTATTGAACTGAGATGCAAAAATTAATGGAAATAAATTGATGAATCGTGGTTCAATAATCAATAAACCGCGATATATTTTTGTAACACGTCTCATGTTTATTAAGGGTATCATAGTCTTTTTACCTTCAAAAGTGTTTTTTTTTTTCATTTTGGAAAAAAAAACACATGACTTGTGCGATTGAAAAATTTAGAAAGTAGACTGGCCCGCAAGTTCTCCAAAATTTGCACCGCGATAAATCAATTTAATTGGAATCAATTTTGATTACAAAATTTAAATTTTGCACCGTGATACATAAATTTTAATTACATTATTCAAATTGTATCGCGTTGCACCAACTATTATGTACCGCGATGAATTAATTTTTTGCACCGCGATACATAAAATACTATCTAATCCAATTTTGCATCACTAAACAAAATCATAAAGAAGAAGACCACGTCCTCCATCTTCTTCTTTCATCTCCTCTGTCATAAGCCTTCTTCTTTCTCCTTCTCCTCCACCGCCTTCATCCTACTGAAAAATCATTCAACTTAGCATAGATCAATTATAGTTTCGTATATAATAAATAAATAAAAACGTTTACCTTTTTTGTTGCCCAACAATGGTAATTTTTCAATCCAATATGTTTGTCGAAAGTGTTAAAGAAGACGATGATATTTTCGGAGCACTATTTTAAAAAATAGTTTATTAAGATTGGAAAAAAAATCGGTATTGTAGAAGTTACAAATTTTGAAAAAATGACCGTCAAAATTTCACCATATATTTTTAATATGAACTTTTCTTACTTTTTCATTAAATTATTACTAATCTAAAGAAAATCATAAATAACGAAATACACAATCAATTCAAACGAGTAGAAATCTCCATCATAATCTCAAATATTGGTGAAGTTGCAACTTTATTACTACTCCATCCGTCTTAAAATTATTGTCTTATTTTACTTTTTCGTCCGTTCAAAAATAATTATCTGTTTTGAAAGTTCATTTTAAGACATGATTTTTATGACTTTATCCTTACCTATTCTTCTTATTTTAATTTTATGTCACATATTCGCCGGCTTTAAAGGAAACCACACACTATAACAAAATTAATAATCAAATTAAATGTATTTTCTTAAACCGTGCATCAATCAAACTCCGATAATTTTGGAGCGATGGGAGTACTATATAAAAGTGAAATCAAACTCATTAAGAGTATTGTCATGCATCTTGTCCTATCACCACCAAATACAATATTTATACATACTCGTTTCGTTTTGGGCAAATAGTTTACTATTTTATTTTAGAATATTTAACTTAAATAGTCAATTTTAAAAATTAAGACCTCTTTTGGTACAGTGTTTTGAAAACGTAGCATTTTCGAAACTCAGGATTTTTAAAACGCAATATTTTCAAAAACTTTTTTTCTTATAAACATGTTTGAGAAACTATCTTAAAACACTATTTTCATAAAAATAGTAGTTGTAAATGCAATATATTTTTTAAAACGCTCCAAATTGGAGCGTTTTAAAATGATGCATATTTTTAAAACACTACATTGAAACACTTTTAAAGAGAAAACACTATTTTTTATCAGCGTTTTGGTCAAAACACTCCACCAAACAAATATTAAGATATAAAAATATCATTTTATTAGTAATGAACTAATAAAGGTGTCCTTTTAAAAAAAAATTTTAACTTTCATAGGTGAACTCTTTGCCCGGAACCGCGAGAGTATTAATCACTATAATGATATAAGTGCTATATATAACTTAAAATTTTATTTCTAAACCAAACATTATTATCAGGATTCAACTCAAATCTTTATATATTTATATATTAATCATTGTGATGATATGTTTTATTGTGTGTGATGCGTGTGATATATATATATATATATATATATATATATATATATATATATCTTTAATTTATATTTTCAATTATATTTTCAATTAAACATCAATTATCATTATTTATTTATTTTTGGTGCGTATTAATGCTTGAAAAGATTAACGATATTTTTTAATACAAACATCATTCTTTGCTATTTTTATAGTAAAATAGATGTCTTAGTAAATTACTCAAAAATATTTAGTTTTGCGTTTGCAGCCTAAGAAGCAACATGCAGTAGGATTTAATTGCTAGCTTAAAAACTTGGGAGTAGGTCTGTTGTAAGATTGTTTTACGAATCTTAATTCGTATATCGTAAGACGGAGCTTCATTATCTTACAACTTAACCCATCAATAAAAGGTGGGTCATATGAAGGAGATCCGTGTTATATAAATTACTTATAAGATCATTTTTCATAAGTTTTTGCTAAAATTTGGCTTGTGGGATACTGAACATTATTTGTAATTACCTTCTTTCCTTCCATTTCTTCGTGACCATCACTTTATACTAGTTATGAAGCCAGAGCTCCGCAGGGTTGCAATTTTACTTTGAAATTAATTAATACATTTTAGGAATATTTTTTAAAAAAGACGATTATTTTTTAATACATGTGTTTGTTAACTTAATATCTCACAAAAGTTGTGTATTGTCAAGGTATCCAAATTAGTGGTAGTTTAGTATGATACTTTCGTTTCAGAATAAGGTTTTTAATTAAATTTAATATGTGTACTTGGGTTTTTAATGATACTATATATTATATCAATATTAATAATATGGTCAATTAGTTTTTTTTAATATGTATACTCAGTCAAACAAGACAGTTATTTAGAAATGAAAGGAGTAAATTTTTTATTTACCCCCTAAATATATGAAGTATAAGATTATTAATTTTTTTTTACATAAACAATGAACAAATGAGTCGAGCTTGAACTTCCAAATGTTAGGCTTGGCTTGATTGTAAACTATTAGATGTAAAATACTCCTTTCATCTAGGGAGAAAAAAAGAAAAAAAAACTATTTTATTTTCTCTTTTATATGTCCCAAAAAACTTGTGCACTTTTTAGAGTTGTATTACTCATTAATGGAGTAACAACAATATTCGTAAATTTATAGGAGTAGTTTGGGGCAAAAAATTCAAAATAGTAAATTTAGAGTCACTAAATGAGTAGTAGTAAATTTTGTTCATAAAAAAATGTGGCGATTCATTGACTTCCTTTTTTTGTATAGTGGAGTTCACAGTATGCCGAATAGAATAACACATAGTAGATATTAAAATATCATATCAAAATTTAGTCCTTTAGGATTCTTTCAAAACAAATGGTAATAAGTGGATTTTCATTTGGTGAAAACACAGAGGACTTTCCTCCTTCAAAACTGGAGAGTGGAGAGCTTTAGGGTTTTGACCGAATCTTCTGATGAATTTTCCGAGGAAATTTGGAAAAGAGTGGATTTGAAGTCCCTTCAATTCATACTCTCTTTAGTCTTTACACAGTATATATAGTTGATTCCACATCATGTAGCCCCAAGCATTGTCTTAATTGGTAATTCTAGAAATTATATTATACTCCCTCCGTTTTTAGTAAAAAGTTTACTATTCTATTTTAAAATGTTTCATTTAAATAGTTCTTTTAAAAATTATAATATAAAATTATCATTTTATTACTAATAAACTACTAAAAATATTATTTTTTTAAAAATTTGACTTTTAAACGAAATTTTTTTGCTGAGTACGACGTATATATAAGGACTCACTGCTCATGCATGTAGGCATGTCTGCATGCCATTGGAAAGAAAATCAATTAAATTTGGTTCGAAAATGTTAATTAAAAGCAATTCTTCAGTAAGACGAGATCTTAATTCGTAAGATGAAATCACACTCCCTCATTACTCAATCCATCAACATATTCATGGGTCGTATAAGGAGGATTTGTTTTACAAAAAATATCTATAAGACCGTCTTACCTTAATGTTTTCCCTAATCAAATAAGTAAGTTTATTAATATTATAATTATTATTTTATTTTATTTTTCCGAGGAAAATTAGGTTAGAACTTGTATAGTGTGTATATACTATATACTAATAACTTTGAAGTTAGGGTGTATTGCACTAACCAACCTTTTTGAGATGGAATAGTTTGTCAATTTTATTTATTTTTTCAAATGTCTAAATGAATAAACTAAAGCAACCTAATGGGTGGCAAGTGGTAGTTGCTTATCTGAAAAGTGAAGGAAATCATTTTTAATTTAAAGCTATTTTCTTATGAATAATAATAATAAATTATTATATATTTTTATTTAACTTCCCTTTTCAACTTTGCATAGGGTACGTCGCAAGAAATAATTAAACGTTATACATTTTTTAATTCAGATTCAATTAATCAAACTCACCTAACATATAAAAATAATAAAAAGGGCATAATTTCATGCTGTGATAACAACATTAAAATAAAATAAAATAGAAAAGATAGTGTGGTGTCTCCAAAGACCATAATGATATATATTGGGCTCATCAAACATAATTTGATAAACGTTTAAACCATTTAAATACGTATATTGTTCTTATCTAGGCATATTATATTTTATTTCTTTTTTGTTTTTCTTTGTAAGTTGTTGAAATCAATTAAATTTAAAGTTAACCCCCATGCTCTTAGCAATTATTAAACTTGGTCTTGTATTTTGGTTTCATTCACCTGGTCAAAACTTGTGGTCCCAAGTAAGATTCATATGGATCATAACTTTAATCTCTAACTTCACTTCTTTCTTTTCTTTTTTCTTTTTTAGCAAAGAAGAAAACTATCTTTGGTTTAGTAGAAAATGACTTCTTGAAAATAATTTCTAAAAAAAAAAAAATTCATTTTTATGTGTTTGGTAAATCTTTTGAAAATATGACGGAAAATATTTTCGGGTGTTTGACAAACATACGAAAAAATATTACGGAAAATAATATATGAATAAATATAAAAAACATATTTTAATATTTATGCGCATATTGAATATAAAATAGTGTTGAACTTTAAATAAATTTTTTTAGCAACCCTTAATTTATTATTAGTGGTGTTAAATTAATAAGGTCTATATTTTTTCAATCTCACAAATACAAATAAAAAATTGATAATTGATAAGAAAAAACGTTTAAAAAAAGAAATTAGATAATGTTTGGGATGTTCCTAAATAACAAAGTGAACACTAATTTTAGGATATATTGAGTTTTTTTAATATTATAATATATAAGAGTGTGCACAAACTCCATTTATATTTTTAAATAATTTATTTATTGAGTGAAATATTGTGCGTGTATGTAAATATGTGTAATTATGGAAAGGTCGGAGGGTGCTCGAACATTTGAAAAATGATTTACAAAAATAAATTTATAAGTCATTTTCCTGAAAAGAAGACTTTATTTTTAATTGACTCGGAAAAACTTTTACATTGACTATATTTTTCTAAGGTTACCAAACACTATAAAATAAAGAAAACGTTTTCCGAAAGTCATTTTCCTTTAAACAAACGTAGCCTTACATGTAATTTTTTGTTTATATATATATATCCTTAGATCCAAATATCAAAATTAACGCATTTATGTTCCCATATCCCATAGCTTGAATTCAAGATCCATAATTAAGTTTGAACATTTTTTTACGAGTTGATAGCCCATAGTTTGAATCCAAGACATAAGGTTAAGCTAATCATTTACGAGTTGTTAATTTATAGCTTGAACCCAAGACCTATGATCAAATTATTACAAATATTTTTGAATGCTATATTTATCTTTTGGTAAATATTCTTTTGAATTAGATCCTTTTTCGCCCCAAGGCCAAAACGAAAATAAAAATAATCTGTTAGTTTGAGTTAGATCATGTTTCAAGTCAAATATTTTATCAATTAAATCTTTTCATAAGCATCCTTTAGTCTTAAGCTCCGTTTGAATATCCAGAAGGTTCAAAGCATGTTTGGTCATGCGTTTTGTTAAAAATATAGGTCCAAAACGCAATTTTTAAGTACAACTTTCAAGACGTTTGAATAATTACAAAGTTATTTTCTGCATCTGTTTGATTAACAAGAAAGATATGTGATGGTTCAAAAAAAAAAAAAAAAAGGTTTTGGCAATGCTCTAAATCTTTCTTAATTGCAAAACAAACTTAATTAAAACGTTGGACTTTGTGAAAATAGTTATGATAGTTGTAGAAATTTATTTGCGCCAATCCATTACAATTTACAAGAAAGTAATTCATTTTTCATTTCCTTTACCTCATTTTCCGGATATTCAAATACAAACTTATATATTCAAAGCATGTTTGGTCATGCTTAAAATATAGGTCAAAATGCAATTTTAACTCATTGTCATCAATCATTATAACTCATTTTTTAATGGCTCGTTTGAATGTGTTATGGGAATGTGCACCCATCTTGAAAAACAAAAAATTAACAAGGGGTATTTTTGGTACAAAACTTCTTGAAAAGTTGTGAATAGAGTTTAATATGGTGATCTTTCTTATATTTAGGTCCAAAACAAACTTAATTAAAACGTTGGACTTTGTGAAAATGATAAGAGGGAATACCACAAAGTAATTACTAAAATCTTGGTTCTCTTATTTTTGAAATCATAAAGAAATTTTGCTTAATGATCATTAATTGTTAGGTACTATTTCTCCACAAAACCATCATGCCTACTTGTGGAAAAGGTTTGTCCTTCATAATCGCAAATAATGGTGAACTTGTTACTTTATTACTATAAGAGTGAAAAAAAGTGATTTGAATCATTCAAGCTCGTTAAGAGTATTTGTCCTCTTGTCCTGTCACTCTTTAGCAAGTACAATATATTTATTTATTGATCATTATAATGACGAATTTGTGCTCTATATATATACCAAGGTGCACAACTTAAAACTTTATATTAAATCAAATCATATTTACAAAATTCAACTTAAGACTTTAGATCATTTTTGCTACCCATTTTTTCCATCTTTTATCACCATTTTCCTCAATTTTTGTCACTTTTTTTTTTGCCCTTTTCTTTTACCTATCAATGCATGAAAGTAGTCGAGTGAGAGATCGAAAGAATGGTATACCAACAATTATTTTTATTTAGAAACATAGATATATTAGCGAATTACTCTAAGGGCATACTTAGTTTGGCTTAGCTAGCTAAGGACTCGGCTATTGTAAGGTTGGCTTGGATCAATTATAAATTATAAAAAATTAAATATTACTCCCTCGGCTCTGTTATTAAATTATTGTTTTATTTTCATTCTCAATTGGTCTTAATAGCTTAAACAATTTAGATAACAATTAAAATGTTCTTTTATAATAAATAGGGTGATTACTAAGGTTAATCAACTCTAAACAGTTATGATTGATTAAACATAACATCTAAGATTTGTAAATACGAATTGTGCACAACGGAAATGTTTTAATAAGTGATTTATTATGACAATGTATGATCTTATCTTGTGTAAATCAATAATGATTGATTGCAACAAATAGGCATATTGATGTTTGTTTGATCAAAGAACGATAAAACAGTTATGTTCAAACAGAAATACACCTTCAAATCATAAGCAACTATAAATAAAAAGTTAAAAGGATAGATAAATTTGACCCAAGTTTTTAAGGTGGCTACGTTCATCCCCTCACAACCTTATGGTTCTATGAGACAATAATCTACTATATTTATGAACAAATTCAGAATGTCGAGATCTCTGCAACCTTGAGTGCATTTCATTGACAGAAGGAACGAAGACCACTTTATTGAAGGAATTTCTCTCTTAGAATATGTGTCAAAACAAAAGTAGGTTAGGTAACATAGCCGCTACTATCAATTAAGAAGAAAAAAGGGAACTACACCCGTTACCCTCCAACTTACAGAAATAGACACTCGCTACCCCTTAAACCTACATAAGGAAGAATACATGCTAAATACATAAAGAAAGCAATTGCATTTAGGTCCCTTGCACTTCCTCTTTAGAGTCCTGCGCATACTTGTTGTTGTTGATCCAATCTGACTTTTGTGAGTGATCAGTTTGAGTGATATTAAATGTATTAACATCCCCCCTCAAGTTGGAAGAGGGAAAGATGTTAAGAACTTACAACTTGCCGAGAAGATGATAGAACTAAGGAGATAGCAGTGCCTTAGTGAAGATATGACTGGTCTATAGATGTTATATATTTAGTAGAGACCAATCCTCTTTGAATCATTTCCCTTACTAGGTGACAGTCAATGCCAATGTGTTTGGTTCTTTCATGAAAAACTAGATTGGCTGCTATGTGTAAGGCAAACTGATTGTCACAATATAGAGAAAAAGGGATGGTAGAGGACAGATTGAAGTCTATGAGAAGGGAGATTAGCCATTTTATCTCACAACACGTATTGGCTATGCTCATGTACTCAACTTCCGCTGAGGACCTGCTAATTGTAGTCTTCTTCTTACATTTCCAAGAAATGAGATAGTTGCCTAAGTAAATGCAGAAGCCTGAAAGAGATCTTTTGGTAATTGGGCAAGAAACCCAGTCAAAATCACAGTAGGCTCTAAGATTTGTTTGAGCAAAGCTAGAGAAAAACAGGCCTTGTCCAGGGTTGCCTTTAATGTATTTGACCAGTCTAAGAACAGCATTTTTTTTTTAAACAGGAGAGTACCTGTAACTTTATTAGAAATGGGAAAAAATACAAACAAGGGGACAATCAACCTTACCCAGACAAGAGGGGACAAAGGAGAAGATTGAGAAAGAGGGATTTGAAAAAGAAAGAATTGAGAGGGAGGAAAGTGAGAAAAATAAAAGTGAGAGGGAGAAAAATGAGAGACAAAAAGAAGAGGGACAAAAAGAAAGTGCCCGCATTAGATGGGGATTTGGTGCGATGTAGTGCCCGCATTAGATGGGGATTTGGTGCACGGCCTACCATGGATTGTTGAACGCCAAATTAAGCGTGATGTCTTCAATGAATTATCTTTTGTATTAAATCAAAAGAAAATCACGCTTGTACCTTAAACTCCAAAGGAGCTCTATGAAAAAAAAAACTAAGTGATATGAAGGAGGATCTAAACACTATGAAGGCATTGATGATTGAAACAGAAAAAATTGAAAAGGAGAGGGTTGACAATGAGAGAATTGAAGAAGAGAAAGTTGAAAAAGAAATAGTTGAAAAAAAGATTGAACAAGTGAAGGTAGAGATAGTTGAGGAAGAAAGGAATGAAAAGGAGAAGATTGAGAAAGAGGGATTTGAAAAAGAAAGAATTGAGATGGAGGAAAGTGAGAAAAATAAAAGTGAGAGGGAGAAAAATGAGAGACAGAAAGAAAAGGGACAAAAAGAAAGTGAATGTTTTATTTTATATACTAACAAAGTTCACATTATTTTCTCTAGATTTGTTCTATCTTTCTCACATGAATACAAAGGTGAAAGACACTTTCGCTAGATCAAAATCCTTAAGATGTTTCCTTACCTCATCCAATATGGTCTGATCCAAGATATCTAAGAAATAAAATAAACTGCTATAAGCTAGAATTTTCAGTCAACTTTGGTGGGATACACAAGAAGTTATATAGCTTGAAATTTTTTGTATATTAGATGGTTGGAAAGCCCTACGAGTCTAGTTTCCAACACAACAAACGGATCCCAATTTAGAGTCTTCTAGAGTTAGTTATGCTCAAAATACCAAAGGGTGGTCAGAATGGACGGGATGACCTTTTGAATTTAAAATTCAAGTCTCTTGTTTTCTCCACCAACCATTGGATTTCCTAATGCATGAATTTTAATCATTTTGAGAGTATTTCTAAGCCTATAAATAGGTATGTTGAACTATGTAATTGGATATATTAGATATATGATGAATTAAATCAATGGATCTTAGATCATTGTTTGCTCTTATGAGTGTTGCTCGTAATTGAGTGTTTTGAGGTTTCTAGGATTAGAATCTCAACCCCGAACTTATCAAGCTCGTTGAGTCGAGGGCTTGTGGCGTTCAGAGATCATAGGTCGTCAACAATCACGTTGTCGGTTCTCGATTGTACCCCAAGGTTCCTATTCAATTACAAATAGCAGGTCAAGGGAGGCTCAATCTATTTGTTACCTACCATTGTTTTCCATCTTAATTTCTTAATTTCCACATTTGTTGTCAAGTGTCGAGGGTTCATGTTCTTCGATTCGGTGCTTGGGTTGTGTTTCACATCATATGTCTGGCCTTGTTATGGAGAGGTATATGAGTCTGTCAATAAGTCTTCTATAGGTTGCAGGGTCAGCCAGAGAGGTAGAGGAGGTTGTAGCCAGCTTGTGATCCTTTTCAATGGGAGTTAAGGCAGGTTTGGCATTGGTTAAACCAGTGTCATTGATAATCTCCAAGGCATACTTTCTCTGGCGAAGACAGATTCCAGATTTCTTTCTCGCAACGTCAAGACCAACGAAGTATTTCAAAGGACCAAGGTCTTTGATAGGGAAGGCAAACTTCAGGTAGTCTTTTACTTGTTGAATCAGTTTGTTACTTGTTCCTGTGATAAGGAGATCATCAACATAAACAAGGATAGGAGTGAATTGAGAATCAACATTAAGGAAGAAAAGAGTATAGTCATTTTGAGACGATTGAAAGCCAAATTGTAGGAGAATAGTTGTTAGTTTTTCAAACCATTGCCTTGGGGCTTGTTTTAGACCATAAAAAGATTTGGATAGTTTACATACCAGGGGAGTAGAGGTCTGAGGAAGATTTGGAGAGTACCCTTGAGACAGATCCATGTATACTTCTTCATGGAGGTCCCCATGAAGAAAGGCATTGGATACATCTAGTTGAAGCACTGTCCATTGTTTGGCTGTAGCCATAGCAAGTAAAACTCTAAGAGAAGTCATCTTGGCCATATGTAAAAATGTTTCAAATTAGTCATTGCCTTCAACTTGACTGAATCCTTTGGCAACAAGTCTAGCTTTGTTTCTGTTAATGGTCCCATCTGAGTTGTATTTTATTCTAAAAATCCATTTGCAGCCCACAGTTTTCCTTTGTTCTGGAAGATGTTGAAGAGTCCATGTTCCATTGCTTTCCAAGGCTTGGAGTTCCTCGGACATAGTTGGACACCATAGGGGATTTTGAATGGCTTGTTAGTAGGTTTTTGGTTCATGAATGGTGGAGATATTGTAAGAGAAGGTTTTGTAATTAGAAGAAATGTTGGCATAAGAGCAATATTTAGTAATGGATAAAGTATAGTGTAATTGATGGAGGGTTGTGCTAGAGTAGGAGGTAGGTCAGTGTAATCTTTGAATTTGATAGGAATAGTTCTATGCCTTTGAGGTCTTAGAGGTATATGTGAGGAAGCAGTATTAGAAGGAATGGTGGGAAAATCAATGGCATAAATGAAAGGATGAGCATTGTGTTCATCTTCAGATGTCTCATCAAGATTAATATTCCCATTTTCAGTAGGGACTACAATCTCTTCTTCTTCAACAACAGGATTAGTGGGATTACTTGGGAATATGTTGGCTTTATGAGTTTGAGTGATATGAGATTTTTTAGCTTGGAAGGGAAATATATTTTCATAAAAGACAACATCACTGCTGTACATAATTTGATGAGTTTCTAAGTTATAAAGCTTGTAAACCTTCTTATTATTGGGATAACCAATAAAGACACATTTTTGAGCTCTAGAGGAGAATTTATCTCTATTATGAGCAGAAGTGGATGCATAGCAAACACAACCAAGAGTTTTAAGATGTTTATAACTGGGAAGAGTGCCAAACAGGACTTCATAAGGTGTTTTGAATTAAGAACAGAACTGGGAAGCCTGCTGATTAAGTAAGTGGCAATAAGTAAACAATCACCCAAATCTCTTCGGGAGATTAGCTTGAAACCTTAGGGCTCTAGCAAGCTCAAGGAGATGTTTGTGTTTTCTCTCAGCTCTTCCATTTTGCTGAGGAGTGTCAACACAGGTAGACTGATGTAGCAGGCCTTGAGATAATAGAAGGTTGCCTACACCATCATTAATGAACTCAGTTCCATTATCAGTTATAAGGTTTTTAACATTGGTCTTGAATTGATTCCCGACCATATTGAGAAAGAATTGAAGAGTTTGGTAGACTTTAGTTTTAGATTTCAATAGGAAAGTCCAAGTTATCCTAGAGAAATCATCAACTATGGTAAGAAAGGAAGTGCATCCATCATAGGTGATCTTCCTATAGGGTCCCCATACATCACAGTGTATGAGGCCAAATGGTTTAGAGTTGTGAGAGTCACTTAAGGGAAAAAGTTGTCTAGTTTTCCTAGCTAAGTGGCAAATTTCACAGTGCACATTAGATCTAGAATTCAAATACAAATCAAAAGAGCTTATATGTTTCATGGATTGTAAAGGAACACGTCCCAGTCTAGTATGCCAAAGATACATTTTATTAATGGGCTTAGTAAGAGCAAAAGTATTACTAAGTTTACATAGATTAGTATTGAAAGAATTCTTAGGCACAGAAGCAATCTGCTTAAGATAGTTTGTTTGAGGTAGGATCAGTTTGTATAGTCCACCTTCATATCTACCAATCTTCTTGGCTTTCTGTTGAGTTTGGTCCTGAAGAAAACAGGATGTGGCAGAAAAAAGTTAAGCATATATTGTTGTCACTAGTTAGCTTACTGTCAGATATTATGTTGAAATGAAATTCAGGAGCAAAATAAATATTTTTTAGTTCAATATCACCTGCTAGAGTTATAGTTCCTTTGTGTGTTATAGATGAAGTTTTTCCATTAGGTAGGTATATCATAGTTTTAACAGGTATATGATTGGTGAGACAATCAAATGAGGTGGTGATATGGTCACTAGCACCAGTGTCTATGTTCCAATCATAATGAGAGGGTTTCATACTAACAAGGGGTTTGGTAGAGTTAATGCAGATACCTCTGACATATGTTCTTCAGGAGTGTCCAAGAGCACAGATGTAGAAGTGACATTCTTGGCATTGTTGAGAAGGAGCATCAGCTGTTGAAGTTGACCAGGAATAAAGTGATTTGTGTGATCAGTAGTGTCATTCTTGACCTTGTTGAGTTGTTGAGTGGCTGTAGTGTTGATGCCAGAGTTGTTCTTAGGTTTGCCTTTATTCTTTGGAATTTTGGAAAGATCAGGTTTGGTACCAAACCTTTGATGTCATTCAAGGTAGCCATGAAGGAAGAAACATTTGCCTTTGGTGTGGGAATCACCATGACAATAGTCAACTAGCCCCTTAAAGATGAAGTTTGAGATCCTCCTGCGGTCTTTCATTTGTACTTGTTGATATTGAGTTTACCCATAAGAGCAGAAGTGGAACATTCAAAATTCATGTCATTACTTTGTTGCCTTTGCCCCTCTTCTTGAACAAGCATAAATACAGCTTGGCCACTGAGGGAAGGGGTTGCATTCTAAAAATTTGTCCCCTAACATCATTGTAACTTTTAGATAGCCCCATTAGGACTGGGTTAACTTGGTGACATGATCATACTCTTCTTGAATGATATTGGCTCCTCAAGTACAGTTTGCCGATACATTTGGGTTTCTGGAGCAGATTGGTGAGTTCATCCCACAATCCTCTAAACTTGGTAAAGTAGGCATTGATGTTTAACTTTCCTTGAGTGCACAAGATGATACTTTTCTGGACTTGGAAGATTTTAGGGACATCACTTAAAGAAAATCTTGTCATAAGGTCATCCCAGATTTCAGAAGCTGTGGAGAAATGTACAATGCTTTGGTGGATTTCTAAGTTGATAGAGTTGAGGAGCCAAGAAACAACCATGCTATTGCATCTTTCCCAAGAACTTGTATACTTGGATGGAGGAATGGGTCTTTTGTTAAGGCCTTTAACCATGCCAAGTTTGTTCTTGGCAAATAAGGCAGTGGTGACTGCAATTTTCCACTGAATGAAGTTTGTGTCTGAAAGAATTTCATACATCAGGATCATCCCTGGATGGTCATTGGGATGAAGTTATAGAGGGTGGCCAAAGGTTAATTGAAGAGAGGGTTCAGGTAAATCATATACATCAACATTAGTGTTAGTCATTGTGGTGTTACCATTTTCTTGAGAATTGTTAGGATCTTCAGATGTAGATTTAGACATCATGAAAGACAGAAAAGATGGAATCAAGAAATAGAGAGAACAAGATTGCAGAGAGATGAAATTTTACCACTTTGGGTTTCATACACAAATTGCCCTTGGGGATCCAATTCAGTAAAGCTCTGATACCATGAACAAATTCAGAATGTTGAGATCTTTGTAACCTTGAGTGCATTTCGTTGACAAACCATTGAATTGGCAGAAGGAACGAAGACCACTTTATTGAAGGAATTTCTCTCTTAGAATGTGGGTTCAAACAGAAAAAGGTTAGGTATTATATGCCTAACATAGCCGTTAAAATCAATTAAGAAGAAAAAGGGAATCACACCCGCTACCCTCCAACTTACAGAAATAGACACACGTTACCCTTTAAATTTCCAAAAGAAAGAATATATGCTAAATATAGAAAGAAAGCAATTGCACTTAGGTCCTTTGCACTTCCTTTTTAGAGTCATGTGCATGCTTGTTGTTGTTGATCCAATCTGACTTCTGTGAGTGATCTGTTTTAGTGATATTAAATGTATTAACAATTTCTCAAATATGCACAGACTATTGCAGGAAAATCCCAATTTTTCTTTACCAGTTGACTGTCAAACCAGGACACTTTACAAAGTACAAAAAGGGGGGGGGGTTGTTATGCTTGTTTGGAATAACCCTTTGGTAGTTTGGTATGTTGGAGATATGTATTAAACTATGTTCTTCTTAGAGTATAATTGTTTGGATGAACAATTATATATGTTGACGTTAGCAATTCTGGCAGACTTGAATGGAGTGACCTTGAATCATCTTTGAATAGTTATCTCAAGTTATCCTCTAATTGAACAATTCAAATGATAACCGCTTTATTGGCAATGTTTCCACCTATCTAATTGATCAAACTTGATACATGTGCTATCTATCTAATATCATTCACACCATTATTTTGAGGTAAGTCTTTTTTTGTCCTATGCATTTATTTGGAAAGTTACAATTATAATCCAGCTGAAAAGAAATAACTAGATGAACAACTTGTGGTGTCAGTCCACGTGTCTTGCAACTTGTATGCCACTTGTTGTTTTATTTCTTTAGAGTTGGTCTCAGTAATATTCTTCCAATGATTACTCCAATACATGGCTTGTTGTCATAGCTCTGGTTGAGTCATAGTTGTTATTAGCTGCTCTTGTTGATCACAATTGTTTATCAAATAAACTATTTAAAGTCTTTTTTTACATCGACTCTTGTATATTTGAGTCAAATAAACTATTTTAGGGGTAAATTATGCTAATTTAGTTTTGCAACATCAAAACCTAATAATACAAGGTGTGAGTGCCCTGTTTCGAACCTGTCAGCGCTACCTGAATAAAGCGGGAAATTTTCAAAACTTCGAGCATGTGGAATAAGCTCAGCCTCATTGTGGACTCAAAATATTGAATAGAGTCGCTACCTCTATTTTAGGGTCAAACAGAGAAAAACCAAATATACGAGAATGTTAGAGCTCGGAGGTAAATTTACGAGTTGGGAAGGGGTTAGGCACCCAACTCGCCTTTTTGGTCTCAAAATATGTTTTTTGACCAAATATACTCTTTTTATAAATATAATTTAAATAAAGCTATATATATATATATATATATATATATATATATATATATATGACACGGAAAATAAAGAAAACTTGTAGCAGCTACATTTTATAGTTGCAAATAGAGCATATGAAATTTAGGCTATAATAACGATTTTATTTTATAGTTATTTATCACAGAAATTTTACCAGCATAACGACTTATTTTATAATATATTACTACTCTAATAATATTATTCTAAATAAATAATAATAACTTTGGGTACCAACCTCTTGAAGCGTTAGAGTTTATAACCCGGATCAACTTTGCTTAGGTAGGCCTTTAGGTGTGCTCGCTTTGTCCTTTTGGGAGAGGAAGTTTTTTTTGTTGAAATTTTGGGCAGCGTAGCTACTTGTTTTAGTTGTTTTTCATCTCGGAATCGAGCGACACAACTGCTTGTATTTGTCTGAAATGTCTTGATGTCGAGTTTGAAATCGGACAGCGTAACTGCTTACTTTGACTTGATATCGCGTTTGAAATCGGACAGTGCAACTCCTTGCTTTGGCTTTTTGGAGCCGGTCAACAGGGCAAGAACCTAATCGGTTAACTAGGTTTATATTTGACAGGTGAGTATAAGTGTTTTGGGAAAGATTTTGGCAGTTTAACAACATTCTAAGGTTTCTCACTGAAAACCTTATATGTAAATTTCCTCCCTTGTGAACTCTCTCCGTCTGCGCTGAGCGAAGGTCTGTATTTATAAGCCGATGAAACTTAACTGTGAAGGTAACAAAAGATATTTTAAGTTTGTGCTTTAATCTATTGTACCATGCGCTGAAAGAATTATACCAAAGAAGAAAATTGAAGACGGAAACAACAATTTTTGGGCGCCCTCTGCTACAACTTTGGGTGCAACACCCAAAGTTTAATTAGGCTGCTGCCCTTTTGTTTTTCCTTCATTTTTGGACATTTTCCACCCTTCTGTTAATTTGTTTGTTTGTTTTTTTTTTATTTCTTCCTTTGACACTTTGAACCCCCTGAAAGTTAACGTTCGTTAGTTTTTTTTTACTAGATTTAATTAATATTTTATATAATGTTACAAATAGGGGTACGAAATTGAGATGTCTATACAAGGTCTTAATAAGTAATTTTAATATTAAGCTCCGTTTGTTTCACGGAAAATGATTTCTAGAAAATGAAAATATTTCATTTTCAGATGTTTGGTAAATCTTTTGAAAATATCCCGGAAAACATTTTTGGACGTTTGACAAATGCACGGAAAATATTACGAAAAACAATATATGAATAAATACAAAAAGTATATTCTAAAATTAATGCACATATTGAATATATGATATTGTTGAACTTTAAGTAATTTTCCTTTAGTAACCCTCAATTTATCTTTAGTAGTATCAAATCAATAAGGTTCATTTTTTTTCAATCTCACAATACAAAAAAAAAATATAATTGATATGAAAAAAATGTTTTTAAAAAATAGACAATGTTTGGGGCGTCCCTAAACAATATAGTTTACACTAATTTTAGGATGTAGTGAGTATCTATTAAAATTATGATTTATAAATAGTGTGCAAACTGCAAAAACTCTATTTATATTTCTAAACAATTTATTTGTTAAGTGAAATATTATGCGTGTATGTAATTATGTGTAATTATGGAAGGAGGTAAATGGGTGCTCGAATATTTGGAAAATAACTTAAAGAAAATGAATCTGTAAACCATTTTTTCGAAGAAAAAAAAAGATTTTATTTTTCGTTGACTCAAAAAAGTGTTTACGTTAACTACATTTTTCTAACATTACCAAATAACGAAAAATAAAGATAACGTTTTTTAAAAATTAATTTTCATGAAACAAACAGAGTCGGCTCTCATTTAGAACTCATTTACTAAACAAGTCGACCCAAATAGACTAAAATTTAACTTGTGTGGGTAGTTTACTTTTCTAATTTGTGCAACTAAAAAGAAGAAATTATTTTAATAATGTTTGTCAAAGTAATTAAACCTTTGAACGCATGGTAACACTTTATCACTTTATAATTTGCATTGTAACTTTTTAATATCTTATTTACTTTGTTATGCTACCCTATTACCCTAACCAAGGGCAGTACATTCTGTCACATTACGCAATTAAAAATCGTACCTTTGATCTTAATGAGGTAGGTGTTTGCTTATTAATTAGTAATATTCACAATGACACCGTAAAAAAGTAAATAACGCGTGACCAATTAATTAACAGAATAAAAAAGGATAACAATTCCCTTTAGTCATGCTAAGAGATTGTGTGAATTGTATTTGCACTTTCACTTTATATTTCTATGCCTTGACTTAGAAGTGTATCAGAGTTTTATGTAGATTATATTGTACTATCATAATTGTTGATCATAAATTTTCAAAAATAACTCACTCTTAGGAACAGCATTATGGAGGGAATAATTGTTACTTTTAATTTTATAATTTATTTTTCAATGAAATTCAATTTTAGACTAAATGATGTTTTTACAGAACGATTAAATAGATAAACTATATTTTTAATTAATTTTATTAAATTAACCATAAAACAAAAATATATTTCATCTGTTCCTGGTAAAAAGTCCATAATTTAATTTTGAGATATTTCATTTAAAAAGTCAATTTTTAAAAATTAAGATATAAAAATATCATTTTATTACTAATGAACTACTAATATTTAAAAATGTTAATTTTTTTAAAAAAATTAACTTTCAAATAATTTTTTTACCAGAAACAAAAGAATAAATACATTTAAATGGGAAACTAATAGTCACTTTTACCCGCAGTAACGTTTAGAGTATCTGCAAAGAAATTTTCAAAGCTTAGAGCAACCACAACAATAACAGTAACGTTTATTGAAATAAAAATACATATTTTAGTATTCGGTAAATGAATCGCAAAAGATTCATTTATTTTGGAGGCTTAAATTGGGGGTCTATTGTGGGATGGAGTTCCTCAACAAAACTCTAGATATAGAGTTTGGATAAAAAATAGAAATTAGAGCTTCCACCTAATTCTTGGGAGCAATGAAGTCCACCTCATTTTGGTGGTATCATATGTTATGAAATTCGATACGTACCTTTCAAATTAAGCCATAATTACTTCACATCAAACTAGAATCTCATAGAACTAGTAGCAATTTTTAAGGTGTCGCTATTCAATCTCCCTTTTATTATAAGTTGATCTTTAGAATATTGTTGAAAGTGTAAACTTTCTATTTTTTCTTTCAATTAACCCCTAAAAGTTTCTAAAATATTCAGACAACATTGGTCGAACAACACTGTGTTGTTCGGATAGAGCATGTCAAACAACACTGTGTTGTTCGGTCAAGGAGGTTTGAACAATTTGAAAATATTTAAAAAATAAAGTTGTTCGGTATGTCCTAACCGAACAACACAGTGGTGTTTGACCAAGGAGGTCCGAATATTTTGGAAATATTTAAAAAAAATTAAAATTAGTATTGTTCGGTATGCTCTATCCGAACAATCGAGGGAAGGGGATGGTGAAGGGGCGGTCAACTTATAAAAGGATAAAATAAGAAGAATATGTTTTGAGAATTTTTGAGGGATCAACTCATAAAAAAAAAAAAAAAAGAACTGAATAGCGGCACCCCAATTTTTATTGAGAAAATCTACGGTTACACAACAGATGTTCATAAACTTTCACTTGGCTCCATATCATAATCTCATTACTGACCCCGACCCAGTAAATTGACAGAAAATGAAAAATGTTCCCTGTACTTGAAATTGAACTAGCGGAGAGGCGGGAAGGGGAAAAATCAACTTACGAGTTTAAGACATTATCAAGTTGTAGTTGTAGTTGTAATAATAGAGATCCTTATCCTAATTGATATAAAAATTCGTAGACTCTCTTACATTAATATTTGAAGATTTTTAGATACCCAGAAGAACAAACAATACCTACATGATGGAATCTCAGTTTTTAAACTAACCTAACCACTTGTCTACCCATAATAGAAAATCGGCCAAAACTTATAATGTTAATAGCCCATACCATTTATTTTTGGATTTCTCAAAATTAATGATAAAAACAGGTATGAGTGTGAGAAAAAATCGATAATAAGAAAAGAAAACGAAATTGGTGGCAAAATATGGGGACCTAACCTAAGCAATGTTTGTGATTTGGATGGAAATAAAGCCTACACATTAAACTTGTGAAAAATTCTTTTTTTAAACTTTTCACATCATTTCATATTCGTTATTTTGTTTGTACATGAAACTACAATAAATAATATATATATATATATATATATGGTATATATACATGTATATATCTATTATTTATTTGTAAATGTTGTTAATAATTACTTTTAAAAAAGAGGGGACGGTTGTCTTCATGCCTTGGCAACCTAATTTCACTTTTCCCAACTATAATTATTTTTAAAATTTTTCTTTTCACCGGACTCCAACCTTTTCTTAACCAAAATACATAATTTCCACAACTTTAATAGTTTGATAATTAAAGGCCAAACATTAAATAATTCTTTTCCTCTTTTACTAAAATTTTCATTTCAAATTTAAATAATTCAGACAGGCTTCAGGAAAGTTAGGAACCCCAAAATTGCTTTAAAAACTCCTAAAACCCCCCAAAATTTCCCATTATCTACTCACGCAGCAAACCCGAAAATTCAATCTTTATCTCCCCAAAACTCACCCTTTTTATTCCATAAATCATAGTATAATTTTCTTTAATTTTCTTGATTATCACAGTTCAAACTCTCTGTTTCTATCTTTACTCTGTTTTTTTTTTAATTTTAATTTTATTTTCTGCAAATATTATGAAATGAATTGAACAGTCTTTACTTTGTTTAAGCTTTGATCTCACTTTAGTAGACAATTCCTCAAATCTATTTTAAAGATTTTTCTTCAAATTTCAAGCTCTAACTTCAATTAAATTCCTGGGTTTTTGGGTTTATGCTAATAATATTTTCACTTAATTTTTTCTGGGTTTCTTAAAATTGAAAAGATCATATTAGAGTGTGTTTCAGTGTGTGAAAAATGATGGGTTTTTGGTGAAAAGTTGAAAGGAAACTTCTTTAATTTTTGTTTGGGACCTTTTGTGTGAATGGAAGGGAGGGAAGGTATGAACAATAGTAGTGGGGTTACGGTGGTGGGATCAGATGCTCCTTCTGACTACCATGTAGCTCCTAGGACTGAAAATCCAAGCGGATCAGCTGTCCCGGCGGCAATTACTACACCCCAACTTGGCGTTTCTCCGCAGCCGGGGACGGTGCCTCTGGCGATTATGCCGACGACCGAGAAGAAAAAGAGGGGTAGACCCAGGAAATATGGCCCAGATGGGTCAGTGACGAAAGCTCTGTCACCAAAACCTATTTCATCGGCCGCACCTCCTCCGGTGATCGACTTCTCTACGTCGGAGAAGCATAAGAAAGTCCGACCGGCTGGGCCTGTTAGCAAACATCAACCGCTCAAGATGGAAATCGAGAATTTGGGTAAATTCCGAAACACCATTTTTCATAGTTTTTGTGACTAGCTCTGATTTGAGTTTTTGCTAAAGTTCGAGTCTTGGGCATGAATGTTGGTCGAAATGCAATTTATTTGATCTGATTTGTAGTGGGTGTCTGAATTTGAAGTGCTTAAGTAGATGTGGGACCTGTATGAATAGATGCCCCCATTTTGAATCTTGATGTTAATGGATAGTTCTAGAAGCCAAGTTTGCGAGATGTCCAGTCCAGAGAGAAAGAGAAAGAATCTTCAACTAATGTATGTCATTTGGCCCATCTTACCTTTCGGGAGATATAACAAGAAGAGAGGGATTATAAATGGAGTTTGATTCTTTCTACTAATTGATCTGAATTAAGGAGTTGTAAGTTATATAGTGCACTCTATTTTTGGATAGATTTGTGAGGATCGGAACTCTTGTGCTTTATTGTAGTGTGGGGCTCGGTTGTTTGTTGATAGTGGTTTTGGTTAACAGTAGGGTTGTTGCACATTCTTATGTCTGTTGGAAGTTAGAAAGAGTTTCTTTGTTATCTTGATGGTTTTGAAGATTCTGTTACGTAGTTCTCTGATTACTTAACACTTGTGGTGTGGTTTGTTTATTATACTTTTGTTATCCTTGACCTTGCAGTCAAAATTTTACCATACGTTTATGTTGTTTTTACTGGTAGATTAGTAGGTCAGAATTGCATTGAGGGAAGGTTTCTCACTGCACCATACTAATCTTCAAAGTTTTGTTCAGGTGATTGGGTTTCATGCTCTGTTGGTGCTAGCTTCACGCCCCATATCATCACTGTTAATGCTGGAGAGGTAAAATCTTCAGTGATAGCTTATGGATTTTGGTGTTTCAATAGGTTTTCAATTCTCCTTACTTACTCTGGTAGTATTCAGTGTGAGACTTGCATTCCACTTCGTGATAATTATCATTAAACAGTTTGTTTATTTTAGCTGAAACTGGATGCTAACAGCCAAGAAGGCACTCCCTAGATTTGGTACATCAATCACTAGTTTATAGTTTATTCGAAAGAGGGAAAAGGTTATTAGGGTTTTTTCTCATCTTTTGCACAAAATAGTCAAGTGAAGAAGAGGGATCTTGTTGGCATTACATTATGGACTATAAATTGGGTATTCTTGTTCTTTTCCCAGGTACTATGAGCAAAGGAAAAAAAGATTGAAACATTCCTGCTTATCCATCTCTATTTATGCTAGGGTATTTTATTTCAATTTATTTTTCTTGTTCATGGTGGCATGGAATGTATACCATCAGAAAATTGTTTTTTTCTTTTCCATGATGTGTTGTGTTAATGTCAAATAGAGCTGAGAAAAATAAGTGTTGGTAAGGTGTTACGTATAATAAACTTTTCTAGATTTTTAGCACTTGCTTTACAAATTTCAGTTATTTAGACTCATAGCCATCTTTGCAAGCGCTTGACATTAACTGCAAATTCGGGGTATTCTTGCAAGATCTTGACCTTTTTGTTTGTATGCTTTATACCGGAGACTCTTAAAATGGCTTTCCCTTTGAATTTTGTTATTTCTTTATGTAGTTTAATTGAAGTGAATAAATAGCACAGTCTGCAATTGTAACCTTGTAACCTCCTATGATTAACTTACTGATGTTTGGTTGCACGAAATTGTTTTTTTTTCTGGGAAGAAATATTTCTATGAAATGGGGAAGTAATTTACCATTTTTTTTTAGTATTAATAGTTCTCTTGACTACTTTTGATTTCCATCTTCGGCATTTATATATACTAAATGGATCAACCTAATCTGAATATTTGATTACTCAATTTTGCACTTGATTGCATTTTCAAACAAATTTTTGGTTGTTTCAGGATGTCACTATGAAGGTAATATCGTTTTCTCAGCAAGGACCTCGGGCAATCTGCATTTTGTCTGCAAATGGTGTCATTTCAAGTGTTACGCTACGACAGCCTGATTCTTCGGGTGGTACATTGACTTATGAGGTGCTGCATGCAGTCATATATTTTCTTAAATTTGTGTAATCGTCTGCATTGATTGAATTTTTATGGAATCATGTCAAAATTACTTTGCCCATTTTATGCATAAACCTAATGTGATTTTCCCTATTTGGGATCTTTTCCATTGTCCTTATATATATATATATATATATATATTCCCTCTTTATTTTTGGTCAAAAACTCTCCGTATTTGGGCAATTGTGATTTGAAGTTTTGTAGGATCATCCAGTAAGAGAAATAGATAATTTATTCAATGTCTATGGATGTTATTGGTGTATCTAGGGTTATTGCTTCTTTGCTCACAGTGTTGACATATATATAGCCTGGATTTTAAATAAAAGATACCTTTGAGAATCCCCTCCCTTCTTCCACTCCATCCTGAAGAGGAACTAGGACCAATTTAGTAATGTTTTCGTGTTCCTATTGAACACTTTCTATTTTTTATCATTCTCAAGGAGAAGATTATTCTCTCTACCAAAGATACGTGGATCCAATCGCAATCATATAATAAGAACACGAGATCTTTCTCGATCACTTCCCCCCTGTCCCTCATTCTTCAAGAATAAAAAAGATCCTTTTCAAGATTGAATTTGTTCATTTGGAATCTGGGTCCTTCTCCTTCATTTTTATTTCATATAAATATTTTTCCCTTAGTTTCTCATTTATTCTTGCCAAATATTGTGCTGAAAGATTTGGGAGGAATTTGATATATATGTGTTTTACATCTGATATTTTGTGAATGTAACCATGGAGAGAAGTAATGTTTTGAATTTGCTATCAATTGGTCATCTTGAAACTAAATCCATTTTAAGGGAATATTTCCTCTTTAGATTGTTGGTCTTCATGCATTCTTTTTCTTTTCCCTTTTTAGTAGTTCTGTTTTCAATAACTCATAGAGAAAGTGCTATGTTCATTCTGTTGTTTTCCAGGGTCGGTTTGAGATACTGTCGTTGAGCGGGTCATTTATGCCATCTGAGAGTGGTGGAATAAGGAACAGGTCTGGTGGTATGAGTGTTTCGTTAGCCAGTCCAGATGGGCGTGTTGTTGGTGGGGGTGTAGCTGGTTTACTAGTAGCTGCCAGTCCCGTCCAGGTATATGCAACCTCACCTCTCCTCTTTTGCTTTCTTTCCAACCCAGTCGGCGTATTTACCCTGTTTGAATTTATGTGGAAGTGAAGTGAAGGAAAAGAAAGTAATTAGAAATATGGAAAACTCACTATTAAGATTTATGTCTACGTAATCAAAAGAGCAAGAAACTATTGGTGGTTCAAGTTTGTGTACCATCATCCAGAACTTACTAAATACATGAATGTGGTTATAGTTTTCCTTTTGTTTCCTCTAATGTTGTAACGTTCAAACGCATGTGCTTATGAATGTCATGAAAGTATGTGAAAGGGAGGAGAAGGAAAAGTAAATCAAGGACAAAGTAAATAGTCAAATTGGCTCCCATTTAGAGCTGTAGGTAGCCTTTGGAACAGAAACCTACTCACTACCCACTGTGGGGAGATAATCCTCTTTGAATGTCTCTCGTTTTTTGAATCTCACTATTATCTTACTTGATTCTGGGTTTTTCATTGTTGTTGGAAAATATTTATACAAATAACTTTTACTGGATGGGCTTTCTCTAGAAGTTGATAAAGTGTGTAATAAATCTTGCTTCTTTTTTGTGATAAATAATATCAGATTGTGGTAGGAAGTTTTTTGACGGGGAATCAGCATGAACAGAAGCCCAAGAAACAGAAAACTGATACCATAACACATGTCATCCCCGCTTCTGCTATTCCTATTACTACCACAGAGGTGGAGGATCCGACATACGCTGCCACCAAACAAAATCTCTCATCTGCTTCCTTCCGTGGCGATAATTGGTCTTCATATGCCACGGACTCGAGGAATAAGTCAACTGACATAAACGTAAGTCTGCATGGATAGCAATTTGGGGGGTCGCAAGATAAGGGTTGATTACTGACCAAAACCGGCAAGAAACTCCTAATGTTGAATCTCGCTTTCTCTCTCACCGTCTTTGTTTGTTTGTCTGTAAAAGCTTTGACCGAGAAATGTTGATTTTCAGGCGATAGTTTTATGTTCAATTTGCATTTGTAGTTTGATGATTTAGGTAGTGCATTAGGACTCGCCTTGTTTCAGCGGTTGTCGTTTGTAGATTATTTGAATGTATCATTTAGTAATGAAGTTTTATGAGTTCTATACGTTTGATCTGAGTATTGGCATTTGTGATATCCTGTGGCTGTCATTGTTAATTGTTATATGATCTGCAAGTAAAGAGGCAAAGTCCCTACCTCTATCTGAGAATGAATATTGAACTGATTAGAATCAGAATGAGTATGATGTGAGGTAAGTAAAGATGAAAGTTTGATAAAAGATAGGTGCCCCTAGGTTTTACTAGTAAATAAATAATGCTTGATACTCTTTTCGTTTTTAGCAAAAGTTCCGTTTGAAAGTTAAATATTTTTAAGAAAATGATAATTTTAGTATCTCTAAGTAATAAAATAACATTTTTATGTATTAATTTTTAAAAGCTGATTTTTTAAGTAAAATATCTTTAAATGAAATAGTAAATTTTTTACTCGAAAGAAAGGGTGTATTTAGTTTATTCTTAGGTATCAATCAATTTATATAAAAAAGGCTGAAATCGGAAAAGCATTAGGAGCATGTTACCTGAGTTATTTATTTGGAATTTGAGATGATTGATCCTTTTGTGGTAAAGAAAGAGTGGCTATAGGGCAAGAACTTAGGTTTGCTAACCCACCATGTGACCTCAACTTCCAAAAAGATTAGCACCATTCACTATACCACTAACCCTATTTATTATATCTACATCCTACCATTTTATCTCATTACTTTATTTATATGCAGTTTCAAATTTATCTCAAGTTTTAATATTAGTTCAATCAAATTCTCAACATAAAGGACAAAAAAGTGAATAGAAAGAAATAAATAAGAGGATGAAAGATGCAAGTATTTTAAACAGTTTTTAGTAAAATATATACATAACTACCCCGTGTCCATTTTATAGCATGACAAGTGCATCTGAGACAAATGTAGAATTGTCATCGTTAGCAAACATTTAACGGTCTGTCCGTTGGATAGAGGTGGCAAACGAGCAAGCTCAGTGGGTAACTGGGTATACACAGGCGGCTCTTATGTGGGCTACAGATTCAATGAGCGGGTAAGTGAATGTTCAATATAATACCACGGGTATAAATGGGCTTGATTGCCTATTTGCCCACTAACATAAAAATATCTAACTAAAACAAACATTACAAAAACTCATTTTAACCATTAAAGCATTGAATAAAATTTCCACTAGGCATATACAATCACAAAGAGTATATGAGTTTGGGAATTATAGTGAACACCTATGTAATCTGATTTTTGCTCATGAAAATTAATTGGCAAAAATGATCTCACCCATTATAGCACATTATTAAAGAGATTTGTCCAATGCAAATTTGGACGGATAAATGAGTATTTGCAGTTATTAGTTATTACTACCTCTATCGCCAGATCAAATATCATCAAGGACCCTACTAATGTTCAGATTTTGGCTAGCCAGAATCAAATCAAATATAAATTAATGTAATTGACATATTTAAGGATTTACAATTTTGTCCGTAATCAGTTTTGGTTCCATTTTCTTCCTGAAGATGGCTCCAAAACCAATATTCTCCCTCCCATAAATGTATTGTTGTTAATTCCAAGGTCTAATAATTTCAAGAAACGTTCTAATTAACTTAAGAGAATGATGTTAGTTCCAATTTAAATCCTAACCATTGTAAATAGTCAGTTAACCGACAGACAAACGGGTTGGTTAATTGATTAAAGGGTCAATTAATGTTTTATTTTTATACTTGTGTATTTTAATCGACTAATAATTAGTCGTTTGCATAATTGTCTTGGTCGGTTACACGATGACCTTGGTCAGTTACACAACTAATATGATGTTCCCTCACATATTTAATGTTTTATCTTTATATATGATCGTAGTTGAATCGACTAAATAGTTGTTTATAGGTCTATCAATGGATCGGATTTTGGTCCGAATCTGATTCAAAATTTCGGATATGGATTTGTATAATGGTCCAATAACCCAAATCCGAATCCGAATCCGATAATTTATTTATTAACGGATCGGATATGGGTTTAGCTATATCCGATCCGTTAATGATCCAATCCGATCCGAAAATAACATATTTCTTATTATACATATACATAATATACACAATTATATATGCATGTTGTCTTTTGATCTTCCTCTCTTTCATATTCTAATTGTTTTTTATTCATATATTTATATTTCGGATCGGATCGGATATTTAATCGAATATGTTAACAGGTAACGGATTCGGATATGAATTGACATACACTTGATCCGTCAGATTATCGGATCGAATCGGATCTATGATATTGGGTTTCGGATCGGATTCAGATTTACCTATATCCGATACATATCCGATCCATTGACAGGCCCAGTTGTTTACACTACTATCTTGATCGGGTACACGACGAACTTGGTCATTTACACAATGACCTCTTTAGTTACGCAACTAATATGATGTCCCTCTTATATCGCTCAAGTTCTCGATAAACACAGAGAATGATAAAAGAATTTCAAGAGACACTCAATAATTTCAAAATGTCTTGGAACTATAACATCTATATTATAATACAGCTCACTATCACACGATTGACCAGGATTTGTTTTTACCAAACACAACTACTGGTCAGAATTAACTCTTACATATCTCAAGCGTGTGTAATACTTTATTTCCACACAATCCCTCCCTCTTTTCTCTCCTCAAGTCGGTTTCTCTTTCTTTTCTCTCTCTTCATCACTCTGCGTATTCCTCAACCTATTCCTATTCCTCTTCCCAACCTCTTCCTCTCTCTGTATATTCCTCAACCTATTCCTATTCCTATTCATATTCCTCTTCCTCTTCCCAGCCTCTTCCTCTCTCTACGTATTCCTCTTCCAACACTCTCTCTGGGTTTATATATCTCGATCTCGGTTTCTTTCTCCTCGCCATCTCTCTCTCACCCTTATCTCGGTTTCTTTCTTCTCGCCATCTCGGTTGATCTCTCTCATCCTCAGTCGTCATTTGTAAGTTCTATCCGCCGTTTTTTGTGTGCCTCTCCTGATTTCCTCCTCCAAACCCCTTTGTAGCGTTATCGTTTCGATTTCTTTTGTTCTAGATTTTTCTTTGTGGTTTTTTTTAAATTTAATTTTTAACAAACATGTAGTTTGGTTTGTATTATACTTTAAGTACACAATACACACACTTATTTAGGTGGTGGGTATGACGCATAGCAAGAAGCTTTGGGTGATAATTTTTGGGTTTTTATTTGAGTTTTTTTTTGCAAAAATCACATGATTTTTTTGTGTCTCCTGATTTCCTCCTCCAAACCCCTTTGTAGCGTTACGTCGGGATTGACCTAAAATTGTTTCGATTTCAAGAAGCTTTGTTGGGTTTTCAAATGGGTTTCAGACTGATAATTTTTGGATTTTAATTTATCGTTAAATTCAAGAAGCTTCATGAAAAGTATCCTTGAGGACGAAACACATATCCAACCCAGCGGCAATTGTTGTTAGCCAGGGGTGGGGGAACCAATCAGATATGTTATATTGTTTCGTTAGGGTACAAAAGAACCAAATGACAATAGTTTTGTATGTTTGAAATACGTTGGGGGCTATATTTTATATGGTGTCTATGTAGAGCTTTGATTAGTGTGTATCTCTTCTGGGTTCTTCCCTTCTCCAAGATTGCAAAAAACAACAATTCTTCCAACTTTTTGAGTTTTAATTTGAGTGTTTTGTTCTTCAAATTTTTTAAAATCGATATTTTCTTGCAAAAGTTACATGATTTTTTTCTTCGTAAATAATAATATTTGACAATTGGTTTTGTTTGCAATCAATAACATTAGTTATTTCTTTGTCCAGTGTATATTGATCCGACCCTTACAAAGTTTAAACATTTATATTATAAAACACTGCTCGCTCCATACTTTGATGAAATTCCATACTAGTGCCGTATCATAGGTACGGACACAAAATCTAGTTATAATTAAGTAAGAGATATAATGTGTTTTAGAATTAGATTTTAAAATTTGAATTTAAGTTTGAAATCGGAATGGTTTCATTAGAGGTATATTATACATTTTTATCATTTACTTTATTGATAAATGACAAAAACATCATTTTGGGGAACGAGAATATGGTCACTAATATTAATTTACCGTATCATTAATTAATAGGATTTTCAACTAGATAGGTTTAAAACTTCATCCGTTTGCTTTACGAAAAATGACTTTCGGAAACGTTTTCCTCATTTTTTAGTGTTTGGTAACTTTAAGAAAATGCAATCAACGTAAAGAGTTTTTCGAGTCAACGGAAAATGAAGGTTTCTTTTCCGGAAAATGACTTACGGATTCATTTTCCATAAGTCATTTTCTAAATGTTCAGGCACCCTCCGCCCCCTTTCACAATTGCACGTATTTACTTACACACACAATATTTATTCAACAAATAAATTGTTTTGAAATATAAATAAAGTTTGTGCACACTATTTATAAGTTATAATTTTAATAAATGCTTACTATGTTCTAAAATTAATTCAACTATATTATTATTTAGAGACATCCTAACCATTGTTAATTTTCTACTTTAAAACATTTTTTTTTCATATCAATTATCAAAAAAATTATTTGTAATTGTGAGATTGAAAAAAAGATAGACATTGATTTGACACTACTAATGATAAATTGAGGGTTACTAAAGAAAAATTACTTAAAGTTCAACACTATTTTATATTAAATATGTGCATTAATATTAGAATATATATTTTTTGTATTTATTCATATATAGTTTTTTTGCAACATTTTCTAGGGACATCCTAAACATTGTTCATTTTCTATTTTAAAACGTTTTTTTTATATCAATTATCAAAAAAATTATTTATAATTGTGAGATTCAAAAACGATGGACATTATTGATTTTCTAGAGACATCCTAAACATTGTTCATTTTATATTTATATTTTTGTATTTATTCATATATTGTTTTTCGTAACATTTTCCGTGTGTTTTCCAAACACCAGTAAATGTTTTTTTGACATATTTTCAAAAGATTTACCAAACACCTGAAAATGAAATATTTTGATTTTCTAGAAATCATTTTCCATAAATCATGATGTGGCAAAATCACAGCTTGGGCCGTCCGTATGATGAGTTGGATATATGGACTTGAATATGCTTCCTTGAACCTGACTAAGATCACAGAAAACTTTAGTGGAAGTGCAAGGCTTGGCCTCGCGAAACCACTCCAGCGTGGAGTAAGTATCGGGTATGAATGTCAAGAGAGAATTTGACAGTGTTTTTACGCTCAAGGAAGTATGAGTACCTTGTTTAGGTTTACGGAGGGGTATTTATAGTCCCCAATGTCATTGAATTCATCTAGGATTCACTGCCTCGGATACCTTGTGGGATTAGGAAAGAATCCCTTGATTTTAGGCGTGATATGCGGCTGGCCACGCAATTGCCAGAGCAGATATAACAAGAGTTCTGCCTGGATAAGGAAACCTTTGGCCTGCCTTGGAGAGCAAGCTGTTGGGATCTCCTGTTCGATGCGTGCCTGGGCATGGCCCTAGGTCGGGTAGGCAAGGCCTTTACCCGACCAAGCTTAGACGGGATGTCTGATTCTTTGCGGTGTCCGGCTAACTTTGCCCGCTAGGTGGATCGGACCCGCACCAATTAAGATCGTGATCGACACATGATGGCTGCTCGTGCTTTTCACATGATCGCGTCTGGGCCGAGCACATCAGTGGCCCCTAGCTCCTTGTCTAGCGAGTATTCATGCTCGGAGCGGGGAGCGTTTTTGTTTGATGACGGTGGCGTTGCTCTCGTGCCGGGCTTCAGCGCTTGTGAATTTTCAAAGAAAGTTGCTAATGAGCCGGATGGACTTGTGGAATGTTCTAAAATCTTCGTTGAGGGATAGCTGGAGCGTGCCGAGGAAGCCGGCAGCCGTGAGAGTAGTAAGGTGAGTTCGAGAGTGGGCGCGTGAGCCGCCAAGGAAAGGTGAGACTTGATAGGGGCTAAGATTTCAGTGTGGCGCATTAAATGCGTGTGCGTGCTAATGACGGGTGCCGTCTTTTCAATCGCCGTTTCGGCGTCCCCAAAACTTTCTTGAACTTTGCCTATAAAAGGCCAACCCCTCCACCTCTCTAGCCTTTTACCAGCCCTGAGATTTTTAGAGAGAGAAAAGACTCTGCATTCTTACCGCCGATTCTTCAGAAGACTTCCAGTTTCCGGTGCTATTGCCGTTGCTCCTCACTTTCGGCTGTCACTCAGTTCCCAGTATCCGAAGTCTTTCCCTGCTTTCATTTTAATTCCGGCTGTGCAGGGTAAAACGAACTCAACCCCATCTTGACAGTAAGCTTTCTCATCTTTTTCTGTTTCGATTCCTTTGTCTTTGAGTTTCTAGGTTTCTTCTTCATCTTCAAAACTTTCTGGGTAGAATTTCGTGGGGTTGGAAAAGACCATAGGTAGAGATCGAGGAAAATCACCCAAAGCGTCCTGCCCACTAGGCGGGCATGGCCCCTGGGCATACCTAGACTTAGGGTTTTCCACTTTTTTAATTATTCTATGCTGCGAGCAAAGTCTGACCTTTATTTTCCTCGATCTCCATGTAGATGTCCGACCTGAGAGTACTCTGAAAATCATGGCAGAAGCTTTCACTATGGCGGCGTAATGACCCGCTGAGTAGCGAGAGGTCTCCTTCCCTGACGTCGAAGTAGAGGGAGATGAGTCCGTGAAGCCGTGGCGCGAGAAGCCGTGTGGCGCGACCGCTTACCGATTCTTCTAGCGAGCATAGCCTGTCGGAGAGGTGGAACAAGGTCGCATGACGCTGGCGGGCCAAGCTCAAAGACTGCCTCGAACGAGTGGAGTGGCCGGGGAGAGTGAAGAGATGCCGCTTTGTGTTGCAATTAATGAGGCCTCTAACTCAGGGGAGGAGAGTTCAGATAACCTCCCATTAGCCTGAAGAAGGGGACAACTTGCCCGCAAGAGAGACGAGGCTACCACTGCCTCGTGCCCGATCGGATGCCTCGTGGTCGATGAAACCCTCTACACCGCACACTAGGCCTTTTTATATACCCCTGCCAAACTCACTGCGTGGTTTACTTCGCTGGGAGTGGACCCTCAAACTTACCAAGTATAGAAAGTCGTTTTAGTGGTGGAGAGTATCCCCGCAAGCAGGATGGAAAGCTGCTATTTTTTGTTGACTTTTTTTCGAGTAGGGTTGCGTTTACCCCTAGATCCCTTCTTCTTCGCTTTCTCAAGGAGTTTGGCCCTATGCCCGGTGACATTATGTTGAATACAGTCCGAGCCCTGATGGAATATACCGTAGCGTGTCGTCTACTACGGATAGAGCCAACCTTGAAGATATTCCGGCGGCTATTTATTCTAAGTGTCAATGTTTTTGGCCGAGTGGCCTTCGGTCCAACTCCAGCTTTCTCAGGATTCTATTAGAGGTTCCGGGCAAAGTCGAGGCCTGGGATAGGAGAGCCGTCTTGATTGAGTCCCGGGCAGGCTGGCCGATAATGCCAATGAGCCAGGCATGCATACACGTCCCTGAACTTCCTCGCGGCAGCTTTACTACTAGTGATTCTGGTCGCTTGGCCATTATCCGGGCTGCTCTGGGCATCGTAATGGAGGGGGAGAAGCGTGTTGGCCAGGAGAGTCTTTTTGACTGGAAGGAGTTGGTCTGCAATCCCAGGAATTTACGCTAAATTTTGTGCATTTGTTAATAGTAGCCTTTGTGCTTGTTTGAGCCCGAGGAGGCCCATGTTTATTGGGGGGCCACCATGGGCAGAACTTCCGCAGTGATTGTCTCGAGTGTCGACGGCTCGGGCATGATTGTACTCCCGTCTACTCGGCGGCCCTTGGTCGATTCTTGACTTTGCTCGCTACTTCCCCCCTTATATTAACTGTCATCTTAAATGTTTCCTTCATAATTTCCGTGCTAATCCTCTGTCTTTCGTGCATCTATGATGACCATTAGGCAACTCCAGAGGCTTGAAGTTGAGGAGGGTAGGTGAGTGGCGGCTCTGGCGAGCAAACCACCCCAAACTGCAAAGAAGACCACTGAGCTTCCTCCTCCCCCTCGACCAACAGCCGGTATGACCGACATTGTTGTCGCTGCCAAGGCCTCCAAGGTAGTGGGCAAGAGAAAAAGTAACTCACCACCCCCTGCCGACCGGTTTACCCGTGCCCGGGGGGCAGGCTTCGAGCATGCTTCTGCTACCCCCTCTCCTGCCAAAGATTCCTCGAGGCCGTGGTTGCTCCGCGACTTTGAGATGCCCACCACGGTTAGTGCCGCTCGGGCTTTTGTGAGCGGACTTTCTAAGGGCCCTAATGTAGAGCACATTGATTTGTCTGCCCGCGGAAGTCCAGGAGGGCTAGTAGGTAAGGGCATCGTGAAGTGGCTTTTATAAAAAGATGTCACGCATGATTGAGACACCGCCGACCATGTCCTACTCGGACACATCGGGCTCAACTTGAGCAAGGTATACCCGCGATAATCTGTTTTTGACGATTCATGTTTGCTGACCTATACTGAATTTGTTTGTGTTTGTGCTGCAGATCGCCTCCTCCTGCACCGACATTTATGACCGCTATACGGAGGAGAGGGATGCCCGCAAGAAGGTTGAGTCCGAGAGGGACGAGTTAATGAGCTCGATGAAGCGCAAGAGCGAGCAGGTTGTTGTTCTGGATAAATCGTTAAAAGAGAGCTTTGGTCAAGAAACTTGAGGCGGATAGACAATCACTTGCTGAGGAGAAAACTTCTTTGGTGACCCAGCAGAAGAAGTCCTAGGTGGCAAAAATGTCGTGGTCATGGCCTCCTTTTCTGATCAGTTGTCGGCGGTGAGAGAAAAGGTCGTGGAGGATTTCATTGCTTCACCTGCTTATGCCTCCCGTGTGCGCAAAGAGATCTTCCCTTATTATGCAGTAGGTACCAACCACATTTTGCGCATGCTCGTTAGCACTGGTGCAGTTGACTTGCCAACCATGGTTGACTGGGCGCTGCTCGACCCTTACTGCCCGGAAGCTCGGAGTTCGCACCACCTGGTGCCTTATACACAGGGCGAATTGGAGGCCCTTGCCCGAGATGATGCTGATGATGGTGTGGAGCCATGGATTCCCCCCACCCCGCTAGCCATCAACGTTTGCATCCTGATCAAGGCAAAACGGGCTGAGAGGCAGGATCGGGTCGAAGAGGGTGCTGCTCAGTTGCAGGTGGAGCTGTAAGCCCCTCCAAATGCCGAAGCTACTACGGCCTCGACCCAAGCTTTACCGGACATAGCCTAGGTTTCATGTATTCTGCTCGGCCTTCGAGCCTTTATATTTTGGTTTGTACTTGTATATTTCATGTTTCGAATGAAAACTGGATTTTGTTGAATGATTTGTTGCACTTGCCTCTTTCATTCTTATTTTGATCGATAATTGTTTCTTTACTCGTGTCTTTCCTGTATTCGATTAGTACTAATACGTATGCATACGGGGTGGCCCCAAAAACATATCGAGCAAAAATAATCGTAATTAATCGAGCATACAAGATTGTGCAAACATTAACTTGGAAGTAATAAGGCTAACTAAGCAGGCATTTTATTCAAGTGAAAGGATGCACGGGCTGGTGCGTGGTCTAAGCGCTTGGTTCAAGCCAAGGCTTTGAGTGAGGCATGACCCCTATCGCTAGGAGCGAGCATCCTGAATATTGCCTAGCGGGCAGGGCCCTACTCTGAGTGGCCACCAGCAACCGGGCACGACCTTTGTCCGATGTGGGCACATCGAAACGGTTGCTAGTATATCAACTGGGTACAGAGATATACGACTCACAATATTGCTCAATTATTATAGGAATTTGAGGTAGTTAGCCGATATCTTATGGGCAGGGCCCTTACCACCTGGCGGGCATCCTAGTACGTGAACCGGACATGGCCCCATCTTACTCACGGGGAGGATAAGATAAGTTCACTAATACTCGGGTATAGAGAAAGGTTGACCGGGCAGGGCCTCATCTGCTTGACCGACGAGCAGATTCTGTCAAGCAATCCGAAAGCAATTGATAAATGACCAAGAAATAACCCGAATGAACAAATTTGAACAAACTTGACTTTTATTGATTAAAACTGATGACCCTCAACAGGGCTAAGGGTCCTGCCCGTTTGTGTACTAAGGACTGGCTTAAGGATAGTACTTTTTAAAGTGATTTGCATGCCAAGGATGTTTCAAGTCTTTTCCGTCCTGAGTCCGAAGTGCGTAGGTGCCCTCTCTGACTATGCCAGTAACTTGAAAAGGCCCTTCCCAGTTAGAAGAGAGCTTTCCTTTTTCTGCCCGGTGTCCGGTGGCTTCGATTTTTCTAAGTACCCAGTCTCCGATCATGAATGATCTTCCCCGGACTCTTTTATCATGGTGAGCATTTGCTCGTTGTTTTTAGTTGACCATCCTTAGTCGCGCTTCAAGCCTTCTTTCTTCGAGTAGATCAAGATCTATTGCCCGGGCAAGCTGGTTATTTTGCTCCCTATAGTGGGAAACTCGGTAGCTAGGCGGGGTCATTTCTACTGGGATCATAGCTTCAGATCCGTATGTAAACGCGAATGGAGTTTCCCCTGTTGGGCCCCGCACAGTAGTTCTAACCGCCCATAAGACCAATGGTAGCTCCTCCGCCCATTTTCCAGCTCGCCCCTCGAGGTTTCTCTTGAGTGTGTGTAGGACTTACTTGTTTCCGGCATCGGCTTTGCCGTTACCCTGTGGATAAGCTACGGATGACTGCTAGTGCTTGATACTCAAACGAGCACATTCTGCTGTGAACTTGTCCGAGAACTGAGTACCGTGGTCGGATATGATTGCCCGCGGGAGGCTGAATCTGCATCACACTTGGTCGTGGACGAATTTGATGATGTTTGCTTCTGAAATTTTGGCCAGAGGTTTTGCTTCGATCAATTTCGTAAAGTAGTGTTTGGTGACTACTGCATATTTATACTTGCACTGGGCCAGCGAGAACGGACCAATGAGATCAATCCCCTACATATCAAAAGGACATGCAGCGACCACAGGGGTTTGCATGGTGGAGGGCAATCTTGGTATGTCCGCGTACCTCTGGCACTTGTCACGTTCCCGAACATACCTTTCTGCATCTCTTCTGAGAGTTATCCAGTAATATTCTGCGCATAGAATTTTCTCTGTTAGAGCCTTGGTGCCCGGGTGGTTGCCACATTCACCTTCATAAACCTCATATAGGACACCTTCGGTTAATTCCGGGGGGACACATCGAAGCATAAGTCTGACTTTAGATCGCTTGTATAGGATTCCCCCTACAACCGAGTAGCGACAAGCTTGGTTTCGAACTGTTGTGGCTTTGACCTTGTCTGCGAGCACGATTCCATGTTCGATGTAGTCCTTATAGTCATCAATCCAGCTTCTGATCGCTGGCTCGATGTCCATTATCACTGGTCTGTCAATAGCCGGAGTTTCTAAGTGCTCGATCATGACAGACGGATTCAGTAGGGCTAGATTCGCCTCTGCAATCTTGGACAAGTAGTCTGCTCGCATGTTGTCTGCTCGATCAATTCTGATGATCTCCCAAAACTTGAAATATTTTAAGATTTCCTTGACGAGCTCGCAGTATTTGACCAGGGAGGGGTGGTGCACCATATACTCCCCCTGGACTTGGTTCACTACTAGTTGGGAATCCGAGTACACTGTGATTACTTCCACTCCTACACCCACTGCGAGTTCCAGGCCAGCGATCATTGCTTCATATTCAGCCACGTTATTGGAGGCTGAGAACTTGAATCGGAGAGCCAATTCGAACTTAGTGGTTTGGTTGGGAGCTATGAGAAGGATACCAGCTCCATTCCCGACTTTGCTCGCTGCACCATCAACATAAAGTTCCCAACAGTAGGCCGGCCGAGGCTGTGGCAGCTGCTCGTGTCCGGACTCTACTTGTTGTTGGGCTTCCGACTCGTCTTATTGAGTGAAGCTCGTCTCTACCAAGAAATCGGCTAAGGCTTGTGCCTTGATTGCCCGCCTGGGCAAGTAATCTATGTGGAATTCTGTGAGCTCGATTGACCAATTGAGCGGTCTACCCATTGAGTCGAGGCTTATGAAGGACTGCAGATTGGCGTGTACGTGTATACTACGATTACATGTGCGAGAAAAGTAAGCCCTAATTTTCGCGGCTATGACAAGCGAGTAAGCTAATTTTTCTATATTAAAATAACGACCCTCAACAGGACTGAGGGCCTTTGATACATAGTACACATGTTTTTAAATGTCTGTCTCTTCTCTAACTAAGACAGCAGTCACGACCTGGTCCGTAGCTGCTAAATACACATATAAAGGTTCCCCGGGTATGGGGCTGCTAAGGAGAGGGGGTTTACCAAGATATTCCCTGAGCTGCTCGAGGGTTTTGGCACATTTTGCATTCCACTCGAAACCTTTGTTGCCGCGCAGGACTTTGAAGATTGGGAGACTTTTTCCGCCAGGGATATGGGCGACCAAGGCGATGATTCTATCGTTTAACCGTATATGTTTGATGCGTAAGGATGCTCCATTTCCATCGAGCTTGTATCTTCTCCGTGTTTGCCTACATCCATTGGTTAACCTATGAACGAGAAACTTTCTGCTCGACTTCTGATTCAACTTCATATTATGTTTGCGCAGATTGGCAAACGTATCTACCATGTCAAGGGTATGGTCGCGGCCTTTTGTTTTGTTGACCATGTCATCCATGTATGCTTTCATGTTTCTGCCGAGCTGAGAGCCGAAAACCTTGTTAACCATGCGTTGATAAGTAGCCCCTGCATTCTTCAGCTCGAAGGGCATCGTCTTGTAACAGTAGAGGCCCCCAGCTGCCCAGAAGGCTGTCTATGCTTTGTCTTGCTCGTTCATCCTGACCTGGAGGTATCCTGAGTATACATTTAGGAAACTGAGCATTTCAAACCCAGCTATGGCATCTACGAGCATATCGATGCGGGGCAGCGGGTGCAATCATTCGGGCAGGCTTTATTGAGACCGGTAAAGTCGACGCACATGCGCCACTTGTCATTGGGTTTTTTTTACCATCACCACGTTGGCCAGCCAGGTCGGGTACCGGATCTCCTCGATAATGTGTGCTCTCAAGAGCTTCTCAACCTCTTCCTTGATCGCCGCATTCTCCTCCGGTGAGTATTGCCTTGGTCGCTGCTGAATGGGCCAGAAGGTCGGGTCCACATTTAGATCGTGGCGAGCAACATCCACGCTGATTCGTTGCATGTCTTCGACAGTCCATGCAAACACGTCCAGGTTGTTCTTGAGCAACTCGATCAGTTTCTCCCGAGCTTCGAGAGGCATGACCTTCCCAATTTTGATTTTTTGCTCGGGATAGGCAGGGTTAATGATGATTTCTTCCAGCTCACCCTTTGGTTGGATATCAGGCTCGTCTCGAACTTACAGAGTATCTATTTCAATTTCTGTCCGGGAGGGAGCTTGCTCGAGCTAATCGATCTCCATGAGATCCGTTGTTCCAGAAGTTTCCTCGTGCTCGATGTTATTTATTCCTACCGGGCCTGAAGCAGTGTTGGTTATGGCCTCTTTTTCGGAGACCGTAACTGTGTGCTTGGGAGTGTCACGATCAATTTACGCTTATTTTTCTGCAGGAATCCGGGACATACTCCCACATTGCCGGGGCTTCTTTGTTGAGAATGCCCACTCCGTCCTCAGTATAAAATTTAGCCTTCTGGTAGGGGATGGAGGTGACCATTTGAAACTTGGCCATTGTCGGAGCACCCAGAATGCAGTTGTACGCGGATTTTAGATCGATTACTAGGAATGTGATCATCTATGTCCAGGTTTGTGCCCCGTCGCCCATGAATACCTCCATCTCGATAGTGCCTTTGACGCTTACTTGATTGCTGGTGAACCCTTCAAGCTTCCCAGATAAGGCTTGAGTGCAGCGTCGACAATTCCAATTCTTTGAAGCAGTAGTACATGATGTCCTCAAGACGCTCTCTTGTCGAGTAGCAACCTATGAACTTGCCATTCGTTTACTAGGCGGGAGATGACTAGTGGTTGCTCGGAGGCTAGAGGAGTACTTGCCCATTTCAGCGGGTAAAGTAGATGTTGGGCTCCCCTGCCCGCTGCACCGCCGGAGAACTCACGGTTTTAATAAGTTAATATATGTGCTTCCCGATTTGAGTGTTGGACGAAAGCTTCTCCTGGATCACATTGACCACTCCTCGTATATGAGGGCCTTGGCCACCTCTTCATCTTGGGGGTCTTCCATGTCGTTCATTATTGGCGTTGTTGCCAGCACCCTGATCTCTTTTAAAGCGGTCCAACTTGCTCGCATTAATCAGTTTCTGTATTTCCCGCTTCAACACTATGTATTCCTCTGTTGTGTGGCCATTACCATGATGGTAATCGCAGTACTTCGTGTTGCCCCTGGTGTGAGCGAGCTCGGGATCAAGTGGATAAGGGATTGGCAGCGCATCTCCAACTTGGAACATGATCTCTTCCCGCGTAGTATTTAGTGGGGTAAATTGCGCTTCCCTGAATCTTTGTCCGGGGGTAGACATTCTCCTCCTATCTTTGCGCGAGCGGTTATTGCCCTCTGGGATCTGGTCAGCTGGTGTGGCCGAGCTGTCCTGAGTCTTGTCTTTGTTCTTGGCCTTGTCTCCTTTGGCGTTCTCAGTCGAGCAGAATAGGTGAGAACTTGCAAGCAGCTCTGCTTTTGAGGCCCCCGGATTCATGGCCAGCATTGTCTTCAGTGGCCCTGCTTTCATGTTGTTCAGGTAGCAGAATGTGATCTCCGGGTCACTGGTAGCGGTCACTTGATCGAGCATCTCTTCGAACCTCTTCAAATAACTGCCATAGGACTCATTGTCGCCCTGCCGAATCTTAGCAAGATCAAACTGATTCTTGGGCGTTGGTCCCGCAGTGCCAAATTCTTCTAAAAACTTTTCCCGGAGCATCTCCCAGCTGGTAATAAATCCATGGGGGACCCTGCCTAACCAGGACTGTGCTTTCCCTTGGAGAGCACCCTCAAATGCTCGCAGCTTCAAGGCTTCAATGTCAATGATCATCCGAATCTGTGCCTCGAATGATCGGAGCCAGTCGCTTGCGCGCGTCTTCCCAAAGTAGTTTTCGAATTGTGGGAAGATGACCCCTTGCGCGGGTGACGTGTTTTCAATCTCTGGAGTGAACGGGCTGCCCTCTAGTGGCTTGGCGGCTTCATAACCGAGCTTGGCCACGGCTAACTTAGCCATTTGCTTTGCCATATCCCTCTTCATTACCTCCATTCACTTTGACAGTCGCTTTTTCGCGTCCATAGTGAGTCTAGACGAGCAAGCAGGATCGGACTGATGATTACGCATTGGTGGGTAAAAGGTTGGTTCATAAGAAGCTTCGGCCTCCTGCTCAATGCGCGCTCTATGCCTTGGACGGTGCACATCTGCTTCTGCATACTCACGGGCTCTGCGGCGGCCATGGCTGCCTTCCCGAGCTCGAGGCTCCTGTCGGCGATGATGTCTGTGGGAGAGATTTTGGCGGCTGTACCGGCTCTCCGCATGATCATCTGCTCGCTTCACCTCATCGGCTCTTTCCGAAGTCACATGAATAACGGAGGGAATCCGTTTGCTTGGAGCGGGAAAATGTTGGGAGGCATGGCCATCACCAACAAGTCTTTGGATTAGAAGCAGGTAACACCAAATCATGCTTGGAACAGGCGTGGCTTTAAGGCGGCGATTCTTTTGGTTGAGCGCGTACATCTTATCATAATAGTCTGCTTGGATTTGTAGAGCAGCAGCCTGTTGATCTGGGGTTTGCCTGGGCAAACTCACGTGGCTACTCTGGTCATTCTCTCGCTGGCGACTTAGCTGTGTCCTGAGGTCTAGCGCGCGGGCATTGCGCTGCTCATTGATAATTTCTTCTAGCATCGCACTGGCTAGCGTGACTCTGGCTAGAACGCTGGGATGGTTGTTCCTCGACATACGACACTTCATTACCATGAACCGCGTGCCAAGCAGCCATCTTTTGATTCCTCGTTTGCACCCCTTGTGGTGCCTTTGGTGGCAAATCCCCCGGTGGAGGGTTGTTGTTTCCAGCCAGCTGGCTACCAGCCTGGTGATTGCTTACGGTGGCATGATGTTTGCTACCCTTTCCAGCCATTGCAATAAGAAGATTTCTGAAAATTACACCGAAAAAACTTGAAAGAAAAAGTTGAAACTTCGCGTTCCCGGCAATGGAACCAAACTGATGTGACAAAATCACAGATTGGGCCGTCCGTATGATGGGTTGGATATCTGGGCTTGAATCTGCTTCCTTGAACCTGACTAAGATCACAGAAAACCTTAGTGGAAGTGCAAGGCTTGGCCTCGCGAAACCACTTTGGCGTGAGAGTAAGTATTGGGTGTGAATGTCAAGAGAGAATTTGATAGAGTTTTTAGGCTCAAGGAAGTATGCGTACCTTGTTTAGGTTTACGGAGGGGTATTTATAGACCCCCAATGTCATTGAATTCGTCTAGGATTCACTGCCTCAGATACCTTGTGGGATTAGGAAAGAATCCCTTGATTTTAGGCGTGATATGCGGCTGGCCGCGCAATTGCCGGAGCAGATATAGCAAGAATTCTGTCAGGATAAGGAAACTTTTGCCCTGCCTTAGAGAGCAAGCTGTTGGGATCTCCTGCTCGATGTGTGCCCAGGCGAGCAAGGTTCTGCCCGACCATAATAGATAGATTTGTAGATGATGTGTAATTCCCGAGCATGGTCCCAGGTCGGGCAGGCAGGGCCTTTACCCGGCCTGGCCAAGCTTAGGCGGGATGTCTGATTCTTCACGGTGTCCAATTAGCTCTGCCCGCTAGGTGGGTCAGACCCGCACCAATTAAGCTCGTGACCGATACATGATGGCTGCTCGTGCTTCACACATGACCGGGTCTAGGTCGGACACATCAAATCATTTTCTAGAAATGATTTTTCGTAAAACAAACGGAACCTTAGTTGTTGAGTTCTCTAAGATATACCTTAGCTAGTTAATCAATAAATCTAGATAATCTGTTATGGTTGACTTCCCTAAATATATACATTGGGGTCAGCGAAACCAAGTGTATTGGTTCCTTCATTGGCACGATCTCTAGAAGTAGAACTACATACGTTTTGGAAAGAGATTTCTATTAAAGTATAATATATTTATTATTTATTTAGTTTAATTAATGTTTAACAGTTGCTACCTTTTATAGTTTTTTCTGTATTATATTTTTTTCCATGTAAATGTTTTTGTATCACATTCCTAGTGTAACCTTAATTGTAACTCCCAATATAAATAGCTGATTCAATCAATAAAAACGCTATGCTATTATTCCCAAACTTGAGGTAGTCTCTTGTAAGACGGATCTATCTAGGTTAAATTGGGTAAAATTTAGAAATCTCAATGCAACCCCTTAGTTTTTGGAAATTACAGCACCATCCCTCATGTTTATATATGTAGACTGTCACTTTTTACTAGTAACAGTGTCTTTTTATAGTATAAAATGTGTCACTTTTGTCCTTAAAATTGTCATTTTGCATTTTTAATGAAAATTATAATTTTTTCCTAAAAGAGTGTTACTTTTTGGGCTTAAATGTGTCACTTTTAGTTTTAAATATGTTACTTTCACTTTGAAATGTGTCTCTTTTTTTTATAAATAAAAATCATTACGTTTGACTTTAAAGTGTTACTTTATGACCTTAAAGTGTTACTTTATATAACATTAAAAGTGTCACTTTTTAGAATTAAATGTGTTACTTTTGACCGTACAAGTGTCATTTTGTCTTATAAATACAAATCGTCGCTATTTACCTTAAAAGTGTCACTTTTTAACATGAAAATGTCACATTTTAGTATTAAACTAATACTCTTGCCCGTGCCGATGGCACGGCGACAGTTTTTGAATTTATCAATAAATGAAGTAGATAATATGGAAATTAATTAATATTTACTTATAATTTGTCTAAGTTAATTATGATAACAATTAAAAAGAAAAAAAAACAAATATTTCAAATTACAAAACTTACGAATTTTTTTGCATAAAATTGATTAATTAATTAAAAAATCGAAAAGAAAAGAGACGTGAGTTTGGTGGAGAAGGATTAGCGGCCACCAATCGTGAATAGTGGGGGAGTTGGAGAGAGAGAGAGGGTAGTTGTTCAACCACCGTTCACACATGTGAACTCGGGGAGTGATAATGGCCGTAGGATCTCAGTAAATGAATCAATCTCAACCTCTAAATAGCTTTAGTCAATTGTATATGTGCGACTATGAGCTATATTGTATTATAGATGTGTAACTTTTGACAGCCAACGTTAGTTTTAAAGTGACACTTTTTAGTATTAAGAGTGCCACTTTTTATTATTAAGAGCATCGTTTTTTAGTATTAAATATATCACTTTTTAGTATTAAGAGTGTCACTTTTTAGTATTAAATGTGTCATTTATTAATATTAAGAGTGTTACTTTGTATTTTAATGATAATTATACTCCCTCTGTCCCTAAATTATTGTCCTCCTTTCCTTTTGCGTCCATCCCAAAATAATTGTCCAGTTTGAAACTTACCTTTTTAGAATCTCACTTCTATCACTTTACCCTTACTTTTTCTCTCTACTTTAATTATGAGTCACATACACATGTGCTTTAAAGGAAACTACACATTAAACCAATATAAATAATCAAGTCAATTGTTTTTTCTTAAACTGTATGCCGGGTCAACTAGGACGATTATTTAGGGACGGAGGGAGTAATAAATTTCCCTTTATAGTGTCACTTTAATATTATAATGTGTTACTTTTATGTTTTCAATATATCACGTTTGGTTTTAAATATATTATTTAATATTTCGTCAAAATCCATTAGGATCCGTCAAATATCACAAGTCAATTGATACTAACAAACTGACAAATAATTAAACTGGCTCTTCATGATGACTGAGCGATTAAAGTGTGAAAAACAGTGATAGTAATCAAGAACGACACATGAGAAACACCGTGGTTGAGGAGAGACTTTTTGACTTTATGGAACATCAACCACGATCAAAATTAATCAAGCTACGCGAGTTTGCTTAGTAAACTAGGATGATCTCTTGTAGCTTTAAGCCTTTAACTAGCTAGCTGAAAACAAGCCCCATCCCCAGGTTGTTCATTAGAGCATGAACAACGGAATATCATAAGATAAATCAAATTGAATTACATTAAATTAAATCTTAGTTTATAACGGAGTATTTAAATAAAAACTAATCTAATTTTTATTTGATTTGGTTTGATTCGAGTCAATATAGGCTACAAATCAAAACCAAATCATAAAAAACCAAACCAATCGACCATGACATAAAACTACTACGTTTTGGCCCAAATCTTAGCTAAACAGCGTCGTTTCAGTCTTAGATTCAAGAAAAAGAAAGAAAGTGGCCGACAAGGCCTTCACGCGCCTTACACCAGCTGACTTCAGTCGGCACGTTTTCCGCGTGTCAGTTTCTGGTTGGTCTGGCAAATTTTGTAATTATCCATCGTTTTTGGGCATTTTCGTTATTAAAAAAATATTTTTTCAAAAAAAAAAGTTCACTTTTTTATCTATAAATAGATACTAGGCTTGCCTCATTTTGATACTAAACGAATTTTTTGGGAAATTTGATATTTCTCTAATTTCTCTCCATCATTTCTCTCTCTAAATTTCATATAATAAACCATTTTTAATTTGTTTTTATTAACTAAATTGCTACTTAAATATTTTAAATTTTAGTATTACAAATTATTAATATTATTATCAGTATTGTTAATTTTTTATTATTGTCATTATTTATTGTAAATTTCGTATTATTATTGTTAATTAGTTGTTTAATATTGTTAATATTATTACTAAGTAATATTATTATTGTCAATGATTTCACGTATTCTCTCTCGTAAAACCAAAAAAGCTCAAAATATCAAATTTTCACTAAATGGAACATTTTCCCGTCAAATTCCAAATCTCACTCTACAAATTGGTTATCTATAAAAAGTAGATTGTCATTATTGCATTGGATATTCAATTCTCCCACATGTCATGGTCTGCTCGTCATTATTGCATTGGATACTCAATTCTCCCACATGTCATGGTCAGCTTATCGTTATTGTATTTGATACTCAATTCTCCCACACGTCATGGTATATATTCTCTCATTATTGCATTGGATACCCAATGTATTATTGTAATTTTTCATTTCTCACTCACTTTCCGGTTTGTTCTATAAATATCGAAGTTAAAATGAACACTTGAACCAATCATCTCTATAAAGATATTTCAAAAAAAAAAAAAAGACTTTCAGTTCTAGTTTGAATTCAAACACCGATAGTGAACATGATTAAGAGGAAAGTGAACTTGAAAGAAGTGTGGAAGAATATATGTTAGACATTACTGGTCGTCGACGTCGCAAACGTCAAATCATTGGATAACTAACTTCGAATATATAAGTAGAAAGAAGAATGCAAAGTATCTACATTGATAGAAATCGTGTTAAGGTCATCAACGCTTGTATTCAGACTACTTTACGGAGAATCCAACATACACAGATGCACAATTTCGTAGTAGATTTTGGATGCGAAGGCATGTCTTCCTTCGTATTCCAGAGTACGAACGATATATTAAACGACGGTGTACCGTTCAAGATCGATAAAGCATGCATCGCCGCCTGCTGCATGATTTGATTGAAAATATTTGAAGACTTTTTGGTAATCAGTAAATTGGTGTTTGAATAATCATCGCTTTTATTATTATTGTATTTTTAAATATGTATGTAGTTATTTATTTGTCATTGTATTTCCATAATTTACATTACAGTTGTTGTACTATTGTCGTTTTTTTCCTTTGAATCGTTGTATTTCTATTTAATGTTCAAATTATTGTAGTTATTTTAAAATTTTCAATGAATATTAATATAAATATTATTCGAGTTATAATAAATAAATTATATTTCGAATTTAATATTATTATATTATAAAAAATATCAAATTATTGTAGTTGTTTCAATTTAATATTATTATAATTAATAATTTCGAATTATAAAAAATATTATTATTGTTATAAAAATAATTATTTCGAATTTAATAATTTATGCAATATTATTATTAATTGTTAATATAAATTAAAAGAAGATATTAAATTAATGTAGATAAAGATGGTAGTATATGTAAAGTTGTTGGAGATAAAGATAGTCGGGTATAAAAAAGTATTAGATTATGTTCCACGGTTGTATGAGTTTTTTGATTTTAAATCAAATGAGTATCAAATCAATTATTTTATTGATTTTTAATTAAGTTGTGATTGATTTGATATTTGATTTGAGTTGTATGATTTATTGGTTGTCCATTTTCTTAGTATCGTGATCAAAACTCAACTTAATCATAAGATGTCTTTATCATCACTACGTTGGAATAACTTATTTTCATTATTATTATTATTTTGCGTTATATCAAGAAAAATTATTCATAGTTTACCAAGTCATTATATATATCCGACAAAAGTTCTCTAAAAACAGTTATAACCTGAGTTAGGTGAGCGATTCTCTTAGATATACCTTGATTAAGACAGTGATTAGCTATTTAATTAAGAAAGCTAGGCAATTTCTTAAGGTTGACTTCCTATAATTGGAGTCAATGAAAGTATATTGGTTCCTTAGTTGCGTTTGCGGCATGATATCTAGAATTATGTTTTAGAAAGGGACTTTACATGAGCTTCCAAGAATGCTTTACACACGAAGCTTGATTTACAACTACGTAACATTCATGGCAATAATTGTAAACTAAGGGTCAAATTGGAAACTTTTTCAAAACAAAAAATACACTACTATCCTTTCTTCCTAACGAAAACAAAGTCTTGTTTGACTTAACACACCGATCGTAAAAATATAATTGACTATATTATAACTATAAAAATAATGAGTATTTTCTAAATGGACCTTGATATGTGGTGAGAATCTGGCCAGTCAGATTTTAAAAAAATAAAGTTTAATGTAATTTATTTTTTGGAATTACAATTATGGCTTTATAATGTAATGAGTTTGACAAAACACATAATTCATCCAACTTTCCCAGTTTTTGCAATCCGGTTACCGAAAATTTGAAATATATATTTTGGCCACCCAACTTTAGTCTAGTTGCAAGTGAGCCCATTTTTTTTTATGGATGTTAGATTTAGCCGTTAAGTCATGTTAAATATCTATTTTACCCCTGTAAATATAATAAAAAGGGGTCTAATCGTAAATAATAGAACTTGGTTCATCTTCATCTTCCATGAACGCACACACATAATTAAATTTTTATATAAATAAAATTAAGACTTTGAAGGTTTCACCCCGGCGTGAACGTCCTCTTATTTTTTAAAATAATAATTTAAGTTGGTACTTTCAACTTTACTATATACACCATCCGTTTCTAAATAATTGTTCTGTTTTTATTTTCAATAATGCTATGTTTACCATTTTCTCTACAACTATTGTTACCACTAAGCCTTGGTGAAGACAAAATGTGTTTTAGTGAAAGACAACATTGCCCTTCACTAAGGTTTAGTGGTAACAATAGTGGTAGAATTAGTGGTAAACCTAGCACTATTGTTTTATTTTTTTGGTTCATTCCAAAATAATTGTCTTCTTGCTACACTTTCCTCTAATAAAAAAACAGTTTTACCTCTTTAATTATGATCACATGCACAATATCTTTAAGAGAAAATACACATTATACCATTATTTATAATAAAATCAATTGAGTTTTCTTAAACATGTGTGACGATTCAAGCCGGACGATTATTTAGGAACGTATAGAGGATAATAATATAATGTACTTCCTCTATTCCATACAAATAGTACACTATTTTATTTTTGGATTTAATTGGAATTTTGTTGATTTTATAAGTGAGACAAAATGTTTAATTTGCAAAATTATTATTTCGACAGGGTTTATAATGGAACAAAATTTATTGGAATGAGGGAAATCGTTGAAAAAAGTTTAAATTTGCAAACCTATTATTTGGACAGGGTTTATATTGCAAAGAAATGTACACATCAGCTGCCACGCGAGCAGCCGAATCGGCATTCCATCTTCTAGGCTAATGCCTAACAAACGGAAGGTTTACATTGAAAAAAAAAATAGGCAAAGGTTTTAATTATCAAATTTAAAAACATGAGATTTAACGTGCAAAACGTAAAATATGACAAACTTCTTTTTTTTTTTTTTTTTTTTGCAATTCTCTCCTTTAGAAGTGTAGATTACACTATATTTATATCATCTCTTACAAGTGAGATTTTTTTAGCATACCAATAAGGAAAATGTTAGTATATCTTTTTTGGGACAAAGCGAATAAGAAACTAAATTCCCAAAAGCTCCATCATTCATTAGAAAGTCAACGGTTGTGATCAAGGAAGGAGGACATATTGACTTTTATCATCTTATGTCAACCCAAAATAAAACTAGTGTAGGCTACAATGTCGACCAAACTAAAATGAAATTAGAAATAGGGAAACCCAAATTTATTTTTTCGTGAGTAAATTAAAATGAAATTAGAAAAAAGAAACAAAAACAAAGTATTGTGCGCCAAAATGATCATGAAAATATAACTTCTTGTCATAAATCAATTAGAGCAACCCGAATGGTGGTTCTTTTATGTGTTAACATCGCATTGAAGATGTTGCAATCATTTGGAGGTGTTCCTAGGAAATGTTCCTCATTCGTAACATTTAAGAACATGTTCTTCTCGTTCGTATTTTTTTTTTTTTTTTTTTTGTTTGTATTTTTTTTGTTTGAAAATGATGATAATAAAGAAGTATAAAAATATAGTGGGCCCAAGAATAATGAGTAAATGAGAATGTGTTTTTTTCCCCTTAAAAAGGTTGAACGGAACATAGACCGTACTTCAATCCTTAATTTTTTATTATTTTAATGCCTTGAAAGGCTAAAATTATATATATGATGTCTTTGGTGTGGCTCAAACAAATGGTGCCTCTGATAAGGCTTTGAACACCCGACCTCTCGGTTGAGAGTAGTGAAGTATCAGGGTGCCTCTGGTAGGGTTTGATCGAACACTCAACCTTTCCGTTTAGATAAGTGAGTAGCTAAATGGGGTCTTTGGGTAAGGCTTGAACAACAACGGTGCCTCTGAAGAGGCTTGAACACCCGACCTCTCTATTTAGAGTTGTAAAGTCCAGGGTATCTCTTGTGAGACTTGAACACCCGACCTCTCCATTAGGAGAAGTGAACAGTACCAGTTGAGCTAGAGCTCGTTGGTAAATGAGAATGTGTGTTATTAGAGATTAAAATGAGTAATGTGAGAGTAGGGCACATGCATAAGTAATGGGTGTTTAAAGAAACAAAGCAAAAGGAACATCTCACAATGATTTGAAGTTTTTGGTAACCTCTTGTTGGAGATGACCTTAGGAACATCTCCATTGAAAATGCGCTTAGTCTCTGAACATAATGAAAACTAGGTTTAAGATAGAATTAAAGGGTCCAAACTCGAGTAATTTAATTTTTTAGTGCTTAGGTTGATTAATTAACTCGATTAAATGAAAAGCTATAGCCTGCATGAGAACGGGGGTAGTTTTTCATTTTTATTTTTTTGGTAATATACTATTTAAATAATTAAGTTTCTGGTATAAATTGAAAGAGGTTGATGTTGGGAAAGTTCATAGTATATGCTTGGAAGTTTTGATCTTGTAATCATATGCTTGAGGGTTTAAATCTTTTACTAAGTCTCGAGACGAAACCAAGTAAACCAAGAATATACTCAAACTAACTCTTTCTAAGAAAGTGCTTAGCTACATGCCTACTATTTTCTCAAACAGGTACTTATATAAAGGATACAATTAAATGCCTATTAAACTCATATCAAATCATTCGTTTTGTTCGATCTCTTCTCAGGCCCTCCCTTAAAGCGAAAAAAGAATAGAGTTAAAAGACATCAGCTATTTTTGTTTCAATTTCAGGGCATGAAAGCTATCTGGCTATACGCAATTCTCCTCCTTGTTCTGATTTTAGCTACTTCTATTCTCTTGCTCCTTTTGAATCTCTCCTCATCTTACGACGGCAATTTTTTTACGATTCGTGTTTTTGTGTTTTCGGTGTTTAGCATGGCAATATGTTCCATTTTTGGGAATAGCTATGGAGTATCTGACGATGAGCTGGATGGGATCATTCTTGTAAAATATTTTGTTTTTGAAACTGATGAAGGGAAGAAGGAAGATGACGAAGAAGATGATGATTATGGTAGTTATGGTTCAGATGGCTACGAGGAAGATAACGATGACAATAACAGTGATGATTCTGAGATTGATTGGTCCGATGATGACAAGGAAAAAGAAGAAGCTGACGAAGATTTAAAGAGAAGAAGCGAAGAGTTTATTTCAAAGGTGAAAGAGAGATGGAGAGAAGAAATGAGAAGAGATCAAGAGGTATAGGACGTCAGATTGAGTTCATAGAGCTAAACCGTGCAGGCGGGCCGGTTTGGGAAAAACCGGGTACAATCACATCATTCTTTTATATATTTTGTGATTTTTTTCCTTCCATTGAAATGTAAACCCCTTGTTTTTTATAGGGAATTTCAGTTCTTTTTTGTTTCATTTTTTGAACTTCTTTGTTACTGTAGAGATAGTCGTGTCCACTTCTAGGGACTTTAGAAATGTATTTTGTAAATAATACTAAGTTGTCTAAGGAGAAATTTTGAAATAAAGATCATTAATTGAATAATTGTGATATTCGATCACTCGTGATTTTGAAGTAAATTTCATCTCTGCAAATCCAACATATATATGGTGTGTGTGTGTGTGTTCTTGCATAGTTAAGATTTCACCTTTCAAATGGCAATCTTCATATATTCCTATTGTTAGGCATCCATGATCCATCCAAAGAAATCTATATATATATATTTAAAGTTGGTGAGAAGATATTTTTTATAAGATGTGATGCTGCACAATCTGGTCTTGGGCCGGTCCTTGCGGTTTGTAGGATATCTGGGCTTAACTGAATGTGAGAACTCCTAAAACCCTGTCAAAAGAGGAAAAACCTTAGATGGAATGCAAGGTGGCCTCGCGAAACCCCTCAAAGTGTGAGTAAGTATTGAGCTTAGTTGAAAGCAAAATAACAGGGTTTCGGTCTGTAGAATAGTGCGTATCTTTCAAATGAGATTTTATGAAGTATATATAGCCTTTCTGGGAGTAAGATCCGGGTTAGGCTATGATCACGGCGATATTTTAGGACTGCGATACCATAAATGCGGGTTGACCGCGTAACCGAAGGAATCATGGCTAAAATCTCGGGATCAGCGAGGTTATCTCGAAATTAATACCGAGCTCAATCGGGCAGCCTTGTTCTCTGCTCGCTGAGTGATAGAGAAATTCCTGCTCGGGATAGATGTACGATGATCATCTCGCGGCTATCCTGCTCGGGTAATTTCTTTCCTGGTCTCTGTCATGCATGTGACTACCACGTGTTGGAGCCTGTGCTTGGCTCGTGACCAAAGTTTGGGCCGAGCTCATCAGTGGCCCCCTGCTCCCTGTTCGGCGAGTATTTATGCTCGGCGCAGGGAGCAATACACTTGTATGATTTTATTGTTGTCGAAGTGAAGGGAGCTGCCTTATTGGTGACGGTTAGTGCATTCAAGCGCCGGTTGCGTGGAGACCGAAAAGACTCTTCCGGAGTGAAATTTGAGTTCACCATGATGAGTGCGTGTTTTCGAGACGTGCATTAATGGCGGGCTTGATCGGTGCCACGCCTTTCTTTGAAATTGTGGGCGCGTGATTTGGGCGCCTTCTTCCCAAAATTTCGCCTATAAAAGGGGTAAAACCCTAACCCTTTTTCTTTTTTACTGCCTTCTAACCTTCAATTGCTCCGCCTTGCTCTTGCTATTACTTTCCTCATTGGCGATTCTCTTTTCTAACAAGAAACTCGTTTCTGTCATTCTGGATCACTTCAACATTTCAGCTTCTGGCAAATTGATTCCCGTTCAACGCACAAGTAAGTTTCTCCTGTTTTAATTATCTTCTCGTTTCTTTGAGTTTTCTCGGTTTCGCTTCTTTCTCGTGTTCTTCATGTTCATGGTTTTCTGGTAGATTCTTAGGACTTTCGCTTTAGGCTTGGGTAGTTTGCGTGGAGATCAAGGAAAAACCTTCAAGAATCATAATTTTCCTGGGATTAATCCATATTATTGCTCGATCGTTGTAGGATGTCTTCCCTCTTCGACTTTTTGATGACGCCTCGATCATGAGCAAGAGGCTTATGATTATGACCATGGTGCCTGTGAGCATCATTCACCCGTAGATTCCGAGAGAACGTGGTCCGACATGTTGATTTCGAGAGGAGGAATATTCAAGAAGCAAGTAGTCATGCCGCCCTTGAAAGGGTTGTGAACGATGTGACCACCGACCGTGATGAGGTAGACGGGCGAAGCTCGAGTGAGATGCCCAATGACGAGGAAGTGGTGAGTCGCCTCGAAGCGGGTAGAGACCTCGCAACGAGGATTATTTTAATCTGAGCTCGCTTGCTCACCGGGAGTCATGGACTCGATTGTAGAGGGGAACCTGGTTTGACTCCATTGGGATTTCCAGGAAGATTACCGAGGGTTCCTTATGAATCCGAGATGACTCCTCGCCGAGATGAGGAGTAAGACCAAAAGAGTGGTCTTTTTCTATGATTTCTTTCGTGTCGGGATGCTTTTCCGCTAGATCCTTTTGTTGTCGAAGTTCTTAAGGGAGACCAACGCCTTGTGACCTCCAAATTACTACGATGTTTATTTCGATTTCGACGCTTTAGCGCGACATTTGCCGACGATTGGTTTGAACCGAGACAACCATTCTCCCAAAACTTTTTCAATTCACCAAGGACAAGAGATCGGGTAGGATTATTGGCCGATCAAAAGTCGGAGCCTCAAGTTGTTTACCGAATTTCCCATAAAGTCGATAAGTGGGACAAAAGGATTGTTGTTGTGGAATCTCTGCCGGGTGGCCATTTGCTCCGACCCCTTATGTGATGAAGCCTCCGACTTATGATCGGTATGCCACCTTCACCGAGAGGATAGGTGTATGGATATGTTGCGAGGAGCGTTGGGAGTGACCGAGCAGTGGTCGAAAGGAGTGGTTGATTGACCGAAATCAATCGCGCAGACTTCGGATCTTACGCCCGGCCTGGATGTACCCCGCCGCCGTGGAGGGTGTGGTTCCTTTGATTGATATAGCCCCCGAGCCCGTTTCATCCTTTGGGAACTTGTCATGATCACAAGTTCCCCAAATGAGTGCGAAGTTATGCTGCTGGGGGAGATTGCACACCTCGATTTGACTTTGAGGATGTTGCCGTATTCGCTTCTTTATTGTTCATTATGAGTCTAATGTAAGGTATCTCGACATTTTCTAACTTGTTTTTTGCTTGCTTGCAGTGGTGAAAGATATACCGAGGCAGCAGGAAAATTGAGTTTGCGAGGTCCGTTGCTCGCCATACGTGAGTTGATCTGACGCGAGTGACCGCCTCAATCCTTACCCAAGGCCCCCTTTTCCGAAAGTGAGCAAAAATCGCCTCGTGCTCCCGGTTCCTCTACTCGAGCCGAGATCTCCTCTAGACTCCGCTGGCCGAGCTTCTTCGCGAAGAGACCAATTGTGCCCGATTCTCGAAAGGTGAGGCTGAGCACCCGACCACGAACAGGGGGAATGAACCTAAGAAACAATTCAAGCGGTCTCGATCCCGTGCTCTCTCCTCCCTGTCCTTCCAAAGGCTTCCGGCCACGGGCTTCTCCACCTGCCGCGAGGAGCCGCCATGAGTGCTACCCCTCACCGGCCGAGCCACTTTGTGGCGCCCGTATCCCAGGATGGGGTTAGGGCTTTTGTGAACGGTCTTGTCGCCCCCTCTCAAGGAATCAACATTCGATCTGGGACCATGAGTTTGTAAGGGATCCAAAAGGGTCGCCCACCGATGTCATCCGTGGAGATGCTGAGACCTTTAATCAGCCGTCTGCTTTGAGATTGGATTGTTAGTGC